>OZ025298.1:270715134-271915134 GCA_964019185.1 Maratus speculifer
AAATGTCGTGATATATGGTAAAAAATACAGTAAAAATGATTGTTTACTTAACACGTTTATTTAAAAAGATTATTGACATAACTGAAAACCAATCCTTAGTTTTATCAAATCAACCTCAAGGATAGTTAATAAATAATGGCAGATCATTTAAAAAGCAATGCTAAGATTTGTCACTTTGAATATACTAACATACTGAAAAACATACCCTGAGCAAAGTGAATTCAAAAATATAAATATGAATTATTTAACCCTTTCGGGTCCTATTTTTTTTTTCAATTTTCAGAAAAAATTACTTTTACCTTAACAACACTAACACTAGCTATCCAGGTAGATTAATTAGAATTTAACGAATATTTCATTGTCTGAAAGATAACGATTGTTGTTTTGCCTACTATTCAATTAATATTCGTCTGACAATAGGCTAAGGAAGAATTTTCGGAGATGTTTAGAAAATATTATATTACAATAAGATTGAATTTATATTACAACTTTCTAATGCTTTCTGCGTTTTATTAGACATGATTCTTTCAGGAAAGTAACCTTTATTTTAAATTTAAAGAGTGAAATATATGTTAAAAATAAAAGAATTGCAAATGGTGCAAAGAGAAAATTAAAATAATAATAATAATAATAATAATTATTAAATGCCTAATCATAAATGAAGTCATATAGTAAATGTATAGACATATACTAACATTACCACATGTAAATAGTATCAAAATTATTTCTTAAAACAAAGTAATACTCCATTAAAAGACATTTACTATTAATAATTCACCAGACACGAAAGAGTTAAATTGAAAATCAGCAGGAAAACAAAAAAAGTTTCCGTATTTCTAAAAAAAAAAAAAAAAAAAACATTGTGAGTAACGCAGACGCCATATTGATGATGGCGTTGACCTGACTAATAAATCTTGTTTTTAGTGCATTTTTTAAAAACAACTACACATCGAACAATTTGAATTTTGACATCGACGATTATGTAAAAAAGTAATATAGGTAGTATAAAAAATATACACTACTAGGTTATCCCGTCGACCAAAAAATTATCGGCAAACTATAAGATTAAATGGCAATAATGGATGATCGTGAATGTCAAATTCAATGAAATTAAATACGATTCACGTGTTTAAAATGTCATTAAGTGATTTTTATTTCAACTTTTTATTAATATTTTTATTAATATTCTACTAATTATTTGTTTTTTCGTTATTTAAAATAAAAATTATGTCAATATGTATAATTTGGCTATTGGTTTGGCGAAATTGGTCGACGGGATAACAGAGTAGTACCAAAAAATATGCTATTTCTGATGCAATTTGTTTAGAAACTGCATATCAAGTTTGAAGTATTTTCAAGAACCATTTTTTTAAAAATTTATTTCTATTCTTTGCATCCCGATTACAAAAAAATAACTCGTTTGTACTTAAAACAACACAAGTATTGTTTCCTGTTAACATTCCATAACGAAGTAAAAACATCATCCATAAGTAAATAAAATAATATAAATAAAGCAAAAATAAACATGTAATTGAACCATTTCATTAAAAACTGAAATTATCAGAACCAAGAGGCTACTGTAAGTAACGAAATCTTTTGAGACTTGCATACAGTAAACACGAAAGTATCTCTTCTAATAAATTTTTAAAATTCATTTGAATAGCTCATTTATATTTTTCATATACAAATGCTTTTTGGTGAACTAGAAAAAAATTGAAGCAAATCGGATAATTCTGCATGAAAACCCATTTATTTTAATTACGGTGGCGGGAGGGGGGGGGATGGACCCTTTTACACTTATCGAATAAACCTCCAGATCTAATCAAAGAGTTCTTTAACATAATTAGTCGATATACTAAATTGAAACAAATCGAATAATTCTGCATGAAAAACCCATTCATCTAAATTACGTGAGGCTAGTCCCCGTTCCCCTCATTTATACTTAACCAATGAACCTCTAAATCTAATCAGGAAAATTCCTTATCAGAATAAACTGGTATATGAAATATGAAATGAGCCCCGCGTTACCCTTCTTTATGCTAAAACAATGAATCCCAAAACTAATCATTGAAATGCCTTATCAGAATGAGCGTAGAAAAAAATTGAAGAAAATCGGATATTTCTATCAAATTATCGTGTTACGTATATGCATGCATACATACATACGCACATACAGAACTGGCGGGTACATTAGTTCTCATATTTTGATAGCCTGTAAACCAAAAACCTACACCTTATTACAAAATGACAAAACGAACCTAATGATAATGTTTACATGCACTAAAAAATATTATTAATAGTTTTCACCAATTTTTTGTGTTTATTTGAATTTTGTATACATTAACTCAAAGTAAAAAGAAATAATAATAATAATAATAATAATTATAATAATTATAATAACAATAAACACAAGAACATAAATTCTTCGGGATTTCTTTTCTTTTGCATTGGATAGTTAAGTCAGTCTGGTACAGAGACTGTTTTATAGGGGAGAGCTGGGCAACTTTCAACACTTTTTGCAAAAGAATTATTTGTGAAGTAATAGCTGCTTTAAAAACTGAAGTTCTAGGTGTTATTTACTAACTTCATATTTGAGGTATCCTCTCATTTTTTTCCATGATTTCTAGCCAAACACAAAATACCAAATTTCAAATTTTTAGTTAAGCAAGCACTTTGTTAAAAATGTGCCCCTCCAGGAGGGCAGTTAACAACGGAGGTGGGGTACATTTCAATAGTTGAAGAAATCCTACAAATATCATACATTTTAACAAAATAAACTTTATTCACAAAGTAATATAGTGGATGTATTAATATAGTGAACTATTTTAGGTTCTATGTACATTATTTTGTTTTTAATTAAATTGAAATGCATGGAAAATGTCATTGCAAATACAACATGAGCTGCTCCTTGCTTTAAATGTGGTTCAAAAGATTTATTTTAATATCATTTCGTTCCATGCTGTAGATTGGGGTGCGGCAGCATAGACAATTACCTCATCGAGTTCATGGCTGAAATTACAGAATTAGTTAAAACTCGATTGACATATCAAAATGCAATTGGTCTGTCAAGTCAAAAGAATTACAAACCTGTTTCTTTGAATAAATTCACACACACACATATATATATATATATATATATATATATAACTTTTGAAGAATTTAAAATATTTTAAAACAGTATTTTAAATGTAAAAACTCTGATTAATAAGCTTCAATAATCAGTTATTGACATAGATTTATCTTGCTTCATGTAGCCATAAACTGTAAAATTATCCTGAAACTTTTAAATCTGACTTAGGTTTTGATCTAAAAGGTTACGAGCCAGTTTTCATAATTGTTTAGTTAAAAAAAAAAAAAAATGATAAGAAGCACATTTCATCACTGTTGAAATGTACCCCCTCAGTTCTGTTGAAATCTTCCCCTCGTGCAGTCATTTTAATTAAAGTATTATCAAAGATCTTAGAAAAAGATTTGTGACTTATTGATAGTGTATTTAGAAGCAGAAATAAATAAGCTAGCAGGGGAATAAATATCACACATTTAATTAAAAGATTATTGGTTGATAAACTGTTTCAAAATCAAAATTGTCTTTTTACATTTGAGGTGTTTAAAACTTGTTTCACAGAACTACACCACAATTGTAAAAAAAAATTACTGAAAACTAAATTTCAACAGTTATGCATACTAAAAGCTTATTAGTTTGCACATTGGCCAATCATCGTGCAGTATTAGAAGTCAGAAATTCCAGCTGTTGAAAGATGCCCCATGTTGAAATGTGCCTCCCTCTCCCCTGCATTTTCAGTTTTCCTTTCCGTTTTTTTTTTTCCTATGAGGATGTTTCACTTACAAAACCACTTTTGAAAGTGAAAGTGCCCTAACTAAAAATACCTGAATACAAATTCAATAATAATAATAATAATAATAATAAACAGTGGTTGTAGAGATCGGTCTCATCAGCTATTAAAATACATATATATATATTTATATTTAAATATATTGAAATTCAAATGAGATATCTTTAAAAATTTCTCCCATTGGGTTTTAACATTAATGAACGGGAGTTTTTGTCTGACTGAAATAGCCTGCAAAATTTTAATTTCGGTGTAAAATTAATCATACGGTCAAAGATTCATGAATTTGGGAAATTTTGAAATTACAAAATTCTGCAATAAATGTTTTAAATAGCATGTTCTATTATTATGAGAGTAATAAAAAAAAAATTATAGCCCAAATTAGTAAATTCTAGTCAAAAATACATTAAAATCTTCTGTTTCATTTAGAGGGAAAGTGCATTGATCTGTGTAATGTTATATTTTTAATCACTCACCTCTAGACAGCTGATTATCTTCATAATCCACTGAAGAATTGTATCTTTTATTGGTAATTAAAAATGCTCGAGGCATATTGTCATATCACAGAAACAACGGGATTCACCGCACTAAAGTCTGATGCAATTTCAAAGAACTTTGACTACAAAAACAAACACAGAATCTTACTGTAGTGGCATATTGCACACGGGATGAGACAGATGATGCACCAGCCAACTTGGAGGATGGCACGACAGTGACTTGAGATTTAAAACTCCTGCGATGCTTTGCCAAGAAAGAGTAGGTAGTGGCGGCAGTGGTGGGGGTGTACTTTGCGCCACGTGGGTAAGGTCTGTGGGGGTCTTCTTCCGGTTAAATTGAAGATGGTCCTCCCCTTTCTCTGAGCATCTTTCTTCCGGCGATTTTTTTTTCTCTACTTCTCAAAGGAGATGGACTTTTTTCTTTTTAATTTGCTTGATTTTATTACGTAGCACAGCTTTCTTAACGACTTTTTAAAAAAAAAGTAGAAATAAAAATTAAACGTGATTAGTATCAAGTATCAACAAGTGGCGATTCATTTATTTTTCTTTCTCTTTTTTTCTTTCATTGTTTGTTGTCTTTCGTCACAATTATCATCTGCAGCTTGACATGTCCGAAGAAAAATGAACACCAGCAATATTCTCAGATCTCAAAGAAGATAAGCATTTCGTTTCGCTTTGTAATTTTTATACAGGTTATTAAAGTTCTTTTTAGACGAAGCTTTTATAACTGACGTATTTAATTTAGAAAAACAATTCCTCGAAATTCTATTTCTCCATTGATGTGTAAAATGCGATGAATAAAAACCATATAGTCGTTAAGATGCTTGTACGGCTAATTATTAGTAAAAAACATTATTAGTAAACTATTATTAGTAAAAAACAGTAATTGATAAAAAAAGAAAAAAAAACAATAATGTTTCTGTAATTATTCTGCACCCATTTTCTTTTGGAATAAAATTTCCTTCCATTCAGGGATATTCCTTGAAATGAGTTTGCGAACAGATTGTTTCATTATTTGTGTGATGCCAAAAATAAAAAAAGAAAAAAAAAGAAAACCTATTTATTATTCGCGTTTGTAATGACCGAAAGATGGCGTTGTAATAGACCTGATAATCGTTTGTTTACGTTTGTTTGTTTACGTTCCATGCTGTAGCACTGTAGCATAGAACAAGTTTAAAGAGCTATTTAAAGTGCAGTTTTTTATCTTTTTTATTTAATTATGGGAGATAAATTACAAATATCGACAATTTTAGAATTTGTAGATGCTGGAAAATCTAGTAATTGCTTTAGAGAAGCTGAAGCATGAAAGCATTGTGTTGCTGTCATGCTATTTTGCCATGAGTAAGTCAAATGTATTTTTTTATATTATAGATCTAAACTTTGTGTATAAAATTTTGATTTTAGATAATTTTAATACAAAGAACCCAACGTTGCACGCGTTATAGAACTGTTTATTTATTTATCGGCCTTTTAAACACTGATTTCATGCGCACGGTATCAGTTCTATTTCGTTTTTCAGACTTTGTCCGCGAGAGGGCGTCTATTTCATTTCAAACGCGAATTACAGTATTCCTTTGTTTCGATACAATTATCGTCTGCAGTTTGATATGTTCAAAGGAAAATAAGCAGCAATGATTTTCTTAAATCTCAAACAATATAAGGCCAATGTCATACGACCGATTTTTTCGACGCTTTGGTTTTCGAGAGAAAATAAACATCTGCGCTGCGTCCATTCACACGAACGGTGCCTTTACTTCAAAATTTGCAGACGATATTGTTTCTAGACGTATTAGAAAGCTTTCAATTCTATGCTTTTAATTTCAATAAGATGGATTTTTGGAAGGTAATAAAATATTCTGTAATTTTGTATTGATTATTTAAGAAATTAGAAAAAATTATAGATACAGAGAGGGTACTGGATTTATCGTATGATAAGTGATAGATTATTTACCAGGCATTTTTATTTAAAATATCCAAAATTGCAGGAATTACTTTTTAATACATCTGATGTTAACTGAAAAATCCACCATATTTTAAGATATATATGACTGCAGGTATTATTAAATTGATGATAATTGTTATTCAACTTTCATTTAGATAATAGATCATATTTATTATTACTAGCAAAAGCCATGCTTTGTTTGGATTCGCGAAGCATTATTTTATAAAACAGATATTTGAAAGTAACAATATTTTTTTTTTATTATTTTTGCATCTTTATTAAACAAAAACGTTATTTTATGTTTTGGCGCATTTTAATTTTTTATTTATGATGTAAAACTGGCATAATAAGATATTTTCGAAGCAAACTTTTACATTTTTTTTAAAATTTTCAACTAAAAGCTCTTTTAAAGATGTTTTTACAATTTCAAGTAGCCACTGGTGTTTTTTAATTGTTTGAAATATGCATGTTTCCAATCTTTGTAATCAACATCCGATAATCTTTGATAGCTATTTTATAATAATATTTTTAAAGAAAGCTTGAAGAAAGTTACTTCTTCAAAATCCTATTTTCTGGAAAAAAACATTTGAAATCTGCTTTCGTTGATACTATGAATTTTTAACTGTAAAACATTTTATTTTAATTTCTTCGTTTTTGTACATGTTAGCGTATGAGAATTGCTGTAATTCTCTCCGCGTGGGAGAACTTTTTACTTTCTGCGAATGGCAACTCAATTAATGGAATTACCTTTTAACGAAGCGCTCTCTCATTCTCGCAGTGACGTTTTCACGAATAATTGTTGTTGTGTTTGCGAACTTATTAAAGTCTTATTTTTCTATAAAATCCTTCTGATTAATGAGTCGATATTATTTAGCCACAATACGACCTTCGCAAAAATATTTATAAAGAGCTTGAACCAACAACTTCACGCAGATCTTTTAATTTTTCATTTATATAACAAATTTAAGAATTAATTTTATTTGTTTACAATTATTTTGTTGCCAGTTTACATAAAAAAAAAAATCCATAATACAATTCTTTTAAAATGTTTAAGTGTCATCTGTGCAAACGATTTTGCGGGATAATGAAAACATGTTTTATTTAATAAATTAATCATGATTCTATCTATAATTATTTACTCCACGATTTAAACTTTTTTTTTTCTGAAAATATACGCGTTTCATTTTTTTATTTATTTGCTAAAATGCGTCCGTATTGGAAATGCATGTAAAATAAATTAATTAAAATAATAATTTTTTTAACGTTTTACTGTAAAAAAAATTATATTCTGCAAATCTACAGATCATAATTTATTTTTGTGTTTAATTTGAAGTTAAAATATTGAATAGTTTTTTTGTAAAGCGTACGACAAATTGTAATTTGAGTGGACTAGTAGAGGATTCGCTTCGCTCATCCTAATTATTAAATAAATAAATAAATAAAAATTAATTTTTAAAAAAAGTTGCTAAAGTACACCATAAAAAAATCTTAATTGTATAAATCAAAAATAGGACCGACAAATTTCCAAATTGGGAAATTTTCGTTACATTAGTCATGAAGCACGTGATACCACCTTATAAGCAAAAACTAGATTTTTTCCTCTTTTGTGACTGCACATGCATACATAGCGTTATCATTTTTTTGGTAATTTTGGACCTCCTCCTCCCTTACGGATATCATACGGTATCATTTCTCGAACAATCTCTTCCTTCGTAATACTATATTTATTAATGTCTGAAAACTATTTAGATTTTTTTTTTTGAAATTTTTTCCTATTGACTGGAGCGGTATACAAATATGGTTACGTTTATTTTTCGCATACTTTATTGATTCAGATGAAGAGAAGCCAGTAAAATATTATTTTATATATGAACTAACTTTATATCGAACAACAGTTAAAAGTAATAATTAATATTTAAAAGTATTTTAAAATAATTTTTTTCACATAATACCTTCAACAGTAATAATGTCTTCTAAGAATTGTTCTCGTACGGGGCGGTGCAAACTGAACTTCCGAAAGCAAGCACAACAAAACAAGCGGGCAAAACATTTTTCTTGTTTTATTTACTTTTATTCTATACTTCTTCTTTTATTTACTAATAGACACAAGTATAGTTTTAAGACGAAACTTCGCATATTGTTTGTCGAATCGCGAATCAATACATAAATATAAGTATGTCAGTAGAATAGTAATGCTAAACGTTGGGGTATTCCATCTTTTGGAAATAAATAATTTTATGATCATTTCATGATTTTAATGATATTGCATATGCATAAAAATAGACAACAGTTAAAAAATAAGATACTATTTTGATGTAAAGATTAAGTTACAAATAAAAAGATTTTTTATTGGGTCAAAAATGAAATCAAAATACAGATCACCATTCCCCTAGGCATAGCTATCAATATCATGTGCCAGATGCCCACACCCCCGTAAAATGATAACTTTATATGGACATATTCCTTTTATAGCTTATCAGAGCTGCTTCTGATTTTTCAATTATAAAGCACGTTTTAATATAGCGAAGAATGTTTCATATTTTCAATTATTTTATCTTTTTTAAAATTCATTTAACATTTAATAAATATAATTGTGATTAATATTGTGTAAACTTTATCAAGGCTGATAAAACATACAATATTAAAAATTAAATTGAATAATAAAACTCTTTCTACGGTATTTACGAATAAAAAAGGTTCAAAAATCATATATTGATAATTTTGAAAGATGGAACATTTCCAAATTTGTCGCCATATGTAAACATCCTTTTAATGTTTCACTTGAGAATATTTATTTTGTTGTCACACAAAGTATGAAAAAAAGAAAAAAAATGCATAGGGAAAAAAAAGAAAGGAGGAAGGAAAAAAAAAATAAAAAGAATATTGCCCAGTTAAATTGATGGCATTGAGCTCACAGGCTACGCCTTAAGGCATACAGCCTTATATTTTCAAGGGTTAGTTCCGTTCGAAAAACAATTAAGGAGTTGTAACATTTCCCCCATTTCCTCTTTTTATACTTAATAATTGAACCCCCTTAACTAATCAGAGACATGCTTTATCATATGAAAAATATCTATATCAAAAATTCAGAGCAAATCCAAAAATTCTTAATAAAAACCCATTTATATAATTTAAGAGGAGTTATTCCCCTCTTTTATACTTAACCATTAAACTTCCAAAAGTGTTCATAGATTTGCCATTTTAGAAAGAACATACATCCAAAATTAAAAACAATTTGGACAATTCTGCATAAAAACCCATTTATCAAATTTAAGGGGGGAGGTAATAGCAAGTACCCCTCAAACAAGAACTTAACAAAAGAACTCCACAGCTAATTTGGGAAGCATCTTATCATCACTATGAACCTGTATCCAAAAATTGAAGCAAATCGGTTAATTCTGCAAAAAAAAAAAAAAAAAAAAAAAAAAAAAAAAAAAAAGAGCAATCTTACCGATTTTCCCATTTTTACTTACCCAATAAATTCCAAAAAACAATCAGGGAAGCGCCTTATCAGAATGAACCTATATCCAAAATTTGAAGCAATTCGGTCCTGAGGGAATATTTATATTCTGCAGGCAAACCCTATTAAACTTATTTAAAGGGGGTTACTTTCCCTCTCTCCCACTTAGACTTATCCAATGAACTCGCAAAATAAATTATGGCGGTGCCGTCATCACAATGATCCTACGTCTAAAATTCGAATGAAATCTGATTAATTGTGCATGAAAAACACATTTATATAAGCCCCCGTTCTCCCTCTTTACACTTATCCAATGAGCACCTAATACTAATCATGGAGGCGCCTCATCAGAATGATCCTATATCCAGATTTTTAACGAAAACTGATAATTCTGCATAGAAAATCCATTTATATAAATTAAGGAGAGGGGCATTAGCCCCCCGTTCCCCCTGTTTATACTTATCCAATGAACACCTAGAATGATCCTATATCTAAATTTTGAACGAAAATTGATAGTTCTGCATGAAAAACCCATTTATATCAATTAAGGGGAGAGGCATGAGCCCGCCGTTACCCCTCTTATATACATAACGAATGAAATCCAAAAACTAATCAGGGAAGCGCCTTATCAGAATATACCTATAAACAAAATTTCAAGTGGATCGGATATTTTTATCATAAGTTATCGTGTTACGCACGAACGTACGTACATTCATACAGAACGGGCGGGATGTCAGGCTTTGATAGCCTGTGAGCTAAAAAAGAAAGGAAAAAGCTACTTTTACCAAACGTAAATGTATCTACTTCAAAAATATAAATGAATCTAGCTTTTTTTCTAATGAGGTATCAATAATTCTTATCTTTACAAAATATTTATTTTAAGAAATTGTGTCAGTACGTTTAGTGTAAAACAGTACACATAAAGATTTATTTTACAAGGACCACAATTTACAGCTCAAGTGTAAAAATGCTTAAAGTTTGACCAAAATCTAATCCTGAAAATTTATTTTGATGCAGTTCACTATCCGATTCAAGCATAAATCCTATGCAAATAGCAAGACACAATTTTTACAAAAAGGTCAATTTTTTAACCATCATTTTCCTACAATTAAAATCATTTTGAAAAAATATTATATACCTGATTTTGACTTTTATGCTTTTTTCCTTCCACTATTTTTAATCAGAAAAATTTGACCTCTTTAATCTTACATTTTCGATGATTAAATAAGACAAATTTATATGTTTACAAAATAGTGAAGAGAAAAAAAAGGTGTAAAATTTGCAGATATTGTACACAAACTTATGCAATAATAATAATAATAATAATAATAATAATAATAATAATAATAATAATAATAATAATAATAATAATAATAATAATAATTACAGTATTATTGAAAATACATGCTCGCTGTAATTAAAACCGTTCATGAATACGGAGAGCCACAGATGTTCTGTTTTATATGTCCACTTTACCATACCGGATTTTCAAAATCAGATTAACTTGTAATAATTTTATTTTCAGAGGTCAATCCAGGCAAAATTTGCAGTCTTTGTAGGGCTCTTACACAGAAATCCACTTAATGAAACAGACCCCTTCTCAAAATACGTAAAATAGGTCCTTTCACGAACGTGTGTTCCATAAAAACATACAGATCATTAATTATTCTAATGTTGTAAGTTTAAAATTTTGTAATTTGAAAAGCAAAAAACTTCCCCAGAGAGGGAAAAAATTGAAGAAGGATTTAAAGATGTTATTAAAAAAAATGCTTGTTTCGAATTTATGTAATTGAATTTCATATCGTTACAAAACGTTACTTTTCACGAAATGAAATAAATTCCTCCAAAATATAATAGATTTCTGAAAAATACATTTTACTTTTCGCAAAATGCTCCCCCTCCCCCAAAAATCAGCACCGATCCTTGATTACGCAATCACAACAAAAACTCGTGAATCTCTGAAAGAAAATAAAAAATCAGCGTTTAAACCGCCTTTCGTCTGAATAGACTCTCATACGTAGAAGCCGCCAGGACGCTAGTATCTCCCAGCGTGTTGGGGGGAAACGCGAAGCTTCGACGAGAGCTTTGCGCATGTTTGGACGCAAAGGTAACGCGTCGTTCGTGTGGAAACAGTATAAGTTTATTATGCTCTCAATAGAGGCCGGCTTTTTGGCTGCTTTTCAAAATCGTCCGTGTGACATTGCCCTAAGAGTTTCATTTTATTGTGAAATTTTTATTTATATTTCCAGATTTTTTTTAGATGAAACTTTTGTAGAAAACGTATTTAATTTAAACATATAATTAATGGAAACTAAATCCTTCTCCATTTTAGAATACTGTGCATAAAAATCATTTATACAGGTTTTTGTCATAGAGGTAAGTGATAGACTTTGAACTCTATGGGTTTTCTCATAGAGTAAAGAGAATAAATAGAGATGTACGATTGTGGCTGGGGGGGGGGGGGGGGGGTGATGCCAAAAGTTTAACCCTAAAATCCGCTACATTCAGCACAAACAGCATCACATGTTTTCACAAACACACACACGCACACAAAAGAAAGAAAAAAGAAGAAGAAAAAGAAAATTTTTAGTAAAACATTTTTTAATTCACAAGGAAATTCTACTTGAAAACTTAAATATAAACAGATCACTTTAGGGAAAAAATGCACTGGTGATGTCAAAGAATTCAGTCCCTGTTCCATGTGCTTCATTTGTTTGGAACGAATGAGGGCATTTGAATTTGAGCGATTTTTCATTTTATTCTATCGTTTTTGTAAAAAGATTATTTAAATGTTTACATGTTGCCAATTTGTTTAAAATATACTGATTTTTTAATAAAATTTAAAAAACTACATATTATGTAACAAAATAATTGTTTGTTAATGGATCGAAAATTATAAGATTCAATAAATTAGTCAGAAATCACAGATCGAAGAAAATTGACAGAATCAAGGAATTCATAGTATATTTAATCGTATAATATGCATATAGAATTTATAGTTTTTTTTCATCTGAATAATGACGAAATGTTTTCGTTAATTACGCTTACTTCAAGAAAGAAGTGGATTTCTTATTGAAAAAATTCTAATTGTTTACAATATTGTTAAAAGGATAAAACTTGGCTGCAGCAAATTCTGGCTTAAGAAGAATCGATCGAGGGTACAAAGTCCCTAAAGTCTAAAAATTTCCGCATTAGGCAAACTATTGTCTTCGACAGAGCTTGTTATATTTTATTTAGCTTTTTACTTCTATCTTCAATAGAAGAAAGTATTGTAATCGAAATTTTTTTCGACTTCCGGTTTTCGACGGATTTACGCGTTTTAGGGGTCAGAGATTCCAAAAAACATGTTTTTACAAAATGCCTATCTGTCCGTGTGTCTGTGTGTGTGTCCGTTTGTCGCCATTCTACCATCAAAAAGTGTATGAAGATATGCATAGAATTGAGCCAAATTTTTTGTGAATGTTTTTGGCTATGGCAAGCAGGTCCTCCTTCAATTTTGAAATATTCCGCCGGAAGGGGGCGCTGCAATCTCCATTTTTGGGCCATTTTCAGCAGTAAAGTTCCATTGTAAATTTATTTAATTCAACCCGTGTCATTGTTCTAGTGATTTATTTCATTATTTTATAATTTATTTTTCTCTTTAGAATAAAATTTGTTTTGCCAATGATGATCTGTTTTAATTCTCCGAGTAATACCCATAAATCTAAATAACTGAAATGTTTTGCTTCCATGTTTAACTTTCTTCTAATTCAATTAGTCATGTTCAAGATACCGTGACATTACTATGAATATAAGTGTCTTTATAAGGAAAAACGCATCAGAATATAATTTAATAAAATTGCAAATTTATTAAAACATGATAGCTTGATTTAAAATTCTCATCTTTCACCATCTGTCAACCCTTCAAAGAAAAACAAACTAATTGTACTATTTTACAAAAAAATTTTTGAGCCCACCCAATATTTTTTAATAGTTGGCACCACTGGTCATTTCATTTTATTTCAGTTGAAAACATGGGAATTTATCAGATTATACAAGTGGATTTATTATAAATATAAGTGTAGCACAGGTTTTTTTTTTTTAAGGCAGCGGAAAATTTTCAGCAACTTTCCGATTTTCACAAGTTTTGAATTGTTTTTCCATTTTATAGGTTGTTTAGGGTGACACATAAATACTGGTGACGCAAATAAAAGATCATAGCTCTTAACTAAAGTGATGAAACAACTTGCTTCATTCCCTATTCGAAAGAGGAGAAAATTCTGTATAAGAACCAACCTCAGACCTCTCATAACTAGACTCCACATAGGCAACCTTTTCGTACACCAGGATCTTTGCCTTCCGTCACGTGACCGTCCGGCTGATTTAGTGCACCAAACCGGTTTTTCTCCAGCCGAAACTCACATTCTTATGTTTGTCTTGAGTTGACCGCTCTTCTGCTTTTCTCTTTGTGAAATCTGAAAGTTGCCAATAAAGCGATCACCACCAAAAAACGGCATTTTTCCGCCAAAGATATTGGATTCGAAACCTTGCCGAGAGAACAATGGAATGTGGCGTCTACTTATATAAGAAATCTGTGGAACCAACAAAGATTATTTGGAATGGCTTCCTCCTGCGGCGATGCAGTGAAAATTCGTCAAGATAGCCGCGACAAGATATTTCTGGCGTGATTTCGGCCCAAGTTTTTTCAAGAGCGCGTTTCGATGAATTCAGGGACTTGTGCTTGAATGCACAGAGTTTTTACTCCAGGATCCCACAAACAGCGAAGTTTGCTTGGGGGGAGGGGTTGTTGGAAAAAAAGCAGGATTAACCTTTGCGCACCCTGTTTTCCTGCCAAAAAATAAATTAATATCAACGGAAATAGAAATTAGACAACAAAAAAGCACGAGGAACATAAATAAAGCAATAGTTTGGCTTAAAAACGCAAAGAAAATATAAAACTAAATTGTTTCTTTCTTCCTTTTTTCTTTTTTTTTTTTTTTTAATCACGTTACAATATTTATGTGTCACTCTATATTTTGTAAAAAATGTAAAAAAAAAAAGGCCATTTTAAAAATTTTTAATGTATTTTCCCTTCTCTGACCAAACATAATTTATGTTTAAACAAAAAACAGCAAAAACAACAAGAATAACACAAAAGAAAAAAATCCTAGAGTATCGAACCCGAGCTTCCCTGTTACAGAAATATAGATGAAAATAATTTTTTTTTAAACTCAAAATAGGTTTTTTACGTCTAATATTTCTTTTTAACATTGCCGACAAAGAATACCAAAAAGTATTTTTATATCAAAAATATCAATAACGCATTCGAATAAAGTTTTAAAATTTATTAAAAACGTGACAAGAGTTAACAGCCAAAAAAAAAAATCATCAAAGATTTCACTACTTAACAGCAAGCAGTCTTTTTAATTCTGATTATTTCAGTTGTTTAATCACAAATTTTGGTTACATGTGTGTTAAAATTGCGTTTTATTTATATTAATTAATCAATTAAGTTTTAATTTGTTATGGAATATTAGCTGAAATCAATTATTGGACTATTTACATATTTTAAGCACAAACGGTTGGTTGTATTTATGAAGGCATATTATCAACACGTGGGATATAGGCCCTAAGGGGGAGGTTCCCTCCGTGGGAGCCTTTCTAAGGGAACCTTAGTCGTATTTACGCAAGGAAATCCAAGGTTTGAAGAAAACCACGGAAAACTTCGAACGATTAGGCCGACGGCCGTGATTGGGTTCGAACCCCCAGCACCTGCCGTCTATCAGTTTCGGAAGCAGAACCCCTCGGCCACAGGTGGAGCTTAAGCACAAACGGATTAATTTTCCTAGTCGAGTTGCATGCGATAGAGCTACATTTAAAAATGAAGAAAATCATGCCTGAAAATTACTTTAAAAATCATAAAAAAATAGTAAATCAAGCTGCAATTTTCTAGTAAATTGCATTTAAAAGTAAAAAAAAGTCCTGTTCGACGGTGAAAAAAATAAATTAGTGCTTAAAGAAAAAAAAAAAAAAAAAAAAAAAAAAAAATCACCTTTAAAAAATTGCCGCAAAAAATTTGGGAGTTGAAAATAAGGGGGCGGGGTCGACTTATAGACAAAGTAGTAAAAAACAGTAATTGATAAAAAAAAGAAAAAAAAAAGCAATAATGTTTCTGTAATTATTCTGTTCCCATTTTCTTTTGGAATAAAATTTCCTTCCATTCAGGGATATTCCTTTCAACATTTTAATTCAACTTGAGAATGATGCTATTTCTCCTGAAAGTTTTACAATTCAAAGAAATACTATATTTTGGCCGTCTAATAAGAAGTTGCTTATGCTCGTAAATAAGGCTTGAACTGATTTTGAAAAGACTTTTTTCAAGTATCATTGAATTGATGTGAATAGGTTTCAAAATAATTTAAGCTTCATCGGTTTTACATAATCATACAATTTTATGACGTCGAATAAAAAAAAAAAATCTGATTAAAAATGTAAAAAAAAAAAAAAAATAAAAAATAAATAAATAAATAAATAAATAAATTATTAATATATTAATACTTAATTTCATGCAAAAATTATTAATACTTTTTTACTAATTTAATAAAAATTAATTATTATTATTATTTAAATCCTCGATTATAACTCATTTTTCAACAAGAATTGGGGAATCGACTTATACACGAGTATACAGTTCTATAAAAGGAACTTTTCACAGTTTTTTTAAACAAAATTTTGTAACGTTTTAAATGTGTAATGTAATTAAGAAGAAGAAAAAAAAAAAACTTAGCAGAAAAGGAAACTTAAGCAATCTCAACAGCGAGAAAGAGAGCGAAAACAAAATAGGTAGTATATGGTTGGTTTGAATTAGAGTAACTGATTATGTTCTTTCATTACAAAATTTTAATTTTCATAAAAATAACACAAATCTTATAAAAACAACTTCTAAAAAACATGAATAGTGAAGAAAAAAAAGTGCATTGACTCTTTATATAAAAGAACTTAAAAACTTTTTTTTTTTTTTTTTTTTTTATCGAGGTTTTATTTTTATAATTCAAATTAGACTTTTGTAAAAACTTAATAATCGGATTTTTGCTGACAATTTGTAAATCCAAGAGAAGATTTCAATAAAAATTTTAAAATAAAAACTTCGAATTACGAGTTTTATTTCTGTTCACTAAAAAGAGAGAGCGATAAAGAACGAAAGAGAAAAAGCGTTTTTTGTGCTTGTCACTCAGAACTATGCACTTCGGTGCTACAGAAAAGCGTGCAAAACCGTCGGCCGTTGACAGATCTCCGCGGTCGGCCTGGCACGCGCGTTGCATCGGACCAGATGTCGTAAGAAGGTTATTTTTGGATGGCAACTCTCCCTTTTACCTTATTGGATGCGGTCGCTGCCTTATCTCCGCCTCCGTGGACGTAGGTTGGCTCGTTTCCCGACAGATCCTCTGGGTGGATGTAAGCATACGTCATCCCTGATCTCCATCCTCCGCCGCGATTTCTCTTTTCCTTGCACCATCACAGTTTTGATCTAGCGGCGGCCGTTTGCGCTAAAGTAAATACATAAAGTGTCTGCATCGAAGTTCAGAATCGGGTCGGGTTGGCTCATTTATAGGTGCGTTCGCAATTATTTAAATACGTAGCACCTATAGTCGTCGTTAAGTCTGTCCGTTCGTTTGTCCGCATATAACAGAACAAAAACTACCCAACCGGATCGTTTGAAATTTAAAATATACATTTTTTTCATAATTTTGTTGAGTAATTTCAAATTTTATGAGAATAGGATGTGCAGTTTAATTAGAGGGACAATGACATTGCATGGACACTGAACATTGCACTTATCAGTAACGTTCAGTGATTAAAAGAGTTTGCGCAAAGCTGCAGGCGTGGAAAGTCATTGTAATTATTTTTAGTTAGGGGAAAGTGCTTTAGTCTTTTTTTTTCTGAATATCTACATTTTCGTTTTCATTTTTAGAAAGATGTGTATCCATTCATGGATACAATCATAGCCCTGAAATCTAAAGAAAATAGTATCCACACCTCGCATTTGAACTAAAATCGTTTCTGCGGTATTCTAATAATAATAAAAATAAAAATTTATAATTTTAGGAAACTTTACATCATTAATTTTCTCCCAGGATCATTTGGGGAGAGATAGGTGCAACAATTGTTAATGTGGATTTCATTTTAAAGTCAACTCGAAATTTGCCTCAAACTCGAATAAAAAAAATGTTGGCTACCCAAATCCAATATATTTCAACCAAAAATACGACACTGTTCAAATCCAAGTTCAGCCCGAAAATGAAATATTCCTAGAAATATGTTTCTAACATGGAATTTATTTATTGATTTGGATAAAAATAAACATACGGGTAAATACGAGGATGGTACAGTAATTGATGTCACGAGCGTGCACAATATATTTGCACTGGCTGATGTGGAATATTGAAGCCCCATGTCTCAGATGATTACACGCTTCAGAGCCTCAGCCGCTACACCAACACATCTCTCCTCGTTTCAGGTGTGAGAGGTGGAAGGGTGGTTGAGTCTGATTTCGAGCTTAAGGCCCCACCGTATCAGAATTTTGGTTTCAGATTTTTTTAAAAAATTACTTTAAATTTCAAAACTGGTTCTCAAATTGAAACTATCATAATATAAAAAATATATAAACAAAATCGAAAAAATAAAAATTAGGCCGGTTATAGATCGTCTCCAGTTGCTAAAATAATCATGTAAAAATATTAAAGTTTGAGTGAGATATTTGAAAAGAACGCTCCCATAGACTTTACATTATCATCCGGGTCTTTTTCAGTGACTATTGTGGGGCCTTAAAGGGCCAGATTTGTGGCAGTGAATGAGACGTCGTTTGGAATTGGGATCACAGTGACGCACACTCATTAATATTCAGATTGATATTTTTTTAAATGAAAATTCTAGGCGTTCTTTCAAAAATTGGTTCACTTTAAACTCGATCCAGAAGAATCAAATTTCAACTTGAAACCCATCCGAAATCATTTTGCAGTCAAACCGACTCGAACTCGATCTGCAAAGAAAAAAAATTAGCGTGAATCCGATCCAACACGATCCGAGCTGCAGTTTGGGTCGGATTCAGATTAAATAGGGTGACTCGATGCAATCGAGGAATCTAGCCAAGATGTAATAAAATGAGTATGAAATATTAATGAATGAGTACAGATGAACGTATGAAATACTAATTTTTAAGAATTGCTATTATAAGCAAATTTTTGCATAAAGAAGTGTATTTTTCATATAATACTTCACATTCTGTAAAAAATTTTGCCAGTTATCTCCAGCTTCAAGCTATTTTTCTATTCTTCAGGATTAATTTCTTTTCCTTTCAGATTTATAATATTTTTTTGAAGAATTTCTTAGAAATTAACCTTGGAGATTTTTTTCTAATTAATTAGCGAAACCAACGAAATTGTCGGCAATCAATATAAATTCCTTTTTGCAAGAATATTTCTTTTATGTTGTAGGCTAATTTTTTATGAGTTTTCATATTATTTTTTAGTTTTAATATACGAGTACACATATTTTAAGCATTATATTTACAAAATTTCTAATATTTTTCATGTTATCTTCCCCACTCCTGATACAAATATTACGCGGGACCACTAAAGATAGTTTAAAATTACTATAAAACATTTCCAAAGATTTGATAAGTCAATGCATCTATGTGAGGTGCACTCATTTATTAAAAAGGTTTAAAGTAATTTGAACAATTCTAGAAAGATTTAAATTAATTTAAAAGGTGATCTTTAGTGTCGCCTACAGACGACATCTGGACTGAGGAGGTTATAGTAGATGTATCTTATATTAGGTAATTTGTTTATGATTGAAAAGCTCCGGTGATAAAGGTGGTAAGTGACAAAATCACCATTTTGAGAAAATGAGCTGTAAAGTTTTAAATATCTAGTTGAGTCATTCTCCAGAAAGTGTAACTTTTCAACAAAAATATTTTTAATTTCAAAATTTTGCATTTCTATTTTTTTTTTCATTTTTATATCAAAACTTTTACTTATTACAAGTAATCATGAACAATGATCCTACATAATTTTATTTATTTTACGCATAAATAAAAAGATAGATATATATATATAACTTTATCCACGGAATTCTGCTTCAAATATCACGGAGGCTGAGGAACCCTCGATAAAAAAAACCTTAATGAATACTTTTTTCAGGAAAAAAAAAAAAAAATATTTTTTGGTATTGCGATTTGCACATGTTAAGCATATTAAAACAGGCCAACTTGTATTTTTACAATATTGTACCTACCTGAAATTCAAGTTCACGGATGTGACAGGTCTGAATAACAACACCTGATTTTTAAAAACAAAACTGTCTGCTTGTTTCAACTAAAAACTCACAGCTTATTTATAGCTTAAGTTAACATAAAATATGCTTAAAAAAAAAAAAAAAAAAAAAAAAAAAATCTAAACGATTTCAAAAAAAGAATCAAGCTTGGCGACAACTTGGCGAATGCATAGTTTTAATATGCTTATGATTTGAAAACGGTTGCAACAATGAAAGATGATTTGCCACAAATCATTATTTTTTTTTTTTATCAAATCCATATTTTTAAATTAAAAAAAAAATTAATCGTCAGAATTTAATGAAATTAAAATGGGACCACATGGGTATCTTATACTTTGAAAAAAAAAAAAAAAAAAAAGAATTATCAAATTCGTTTCATATATTAAGAATTTATGAGTGAACAAGAAATAAGGTGGTATGGGGTAATAACGCCAGGCGGGGTAATAACGCCAAGTGCTTATATTATGCATAATTATGAAATAATCTGGTAAATGACACCCATGTGCTCTGCGCAGAAGGGTTTTGAGTCATATAAATCGCAAAAAACAGCTTCAAGTTAATTTGTTTCATTTTTAGGTCTTATTGTTTTTACAAGCAACTAAAATTAACGCTTGATCTAAAATTTGCGAGATACGTTTTGTGATGTGAAGACTATTTTTTTTATCCGGAAATACTTTGTTAATTACATAAATTTGTAGTACATTTCATGGACTTTCAAAACGTTGTTGAAGATTTTGGATATCTTCTCGAGATAATTTGTAATTTAAAATGCACAGCGCAATAACTATAACGGGGTAATAACGCCAATCCTTGACATTAATACCCCGATTGATTACCTACAGTGGCCGAGCTACATCCTAAATACTGATTCAAATAAACACAGTTAAAACTGTGCAATGTTTCTAATAATTCTATTTAAGCTGTCCTTTTTAAGCAAAAAGAAGCTCACGGTCTGATATTCTTTTGCCTCATCCTCCCCCCCCCACACACACACACACCACACCTTTATTTTTCTTACTCTTTCACAAAAAATTGAACATTTTCAATAGCTTAGAATGCAATTTGTCAATTTCTAATTTTGTAGAGTTTGTATATTTAGAATTGGAAAATCTACATGCAATTATTCCATCTTATTCCATAGTTTTGTTTGCATGGCGTTATTACCCATATAGGTGGGTAATAACGCCAAATAGCATTGGTCAAGAAATCACGCCATTACATTTTATGAATACATATCTGTTAAATTATTTTTTTTATATAGATAGTCAATGAGTTGCTGTATCAAACCATATATTTGTTTGAAAAATACAATCTAAAACTGAGCCGTGAAAATTGGTAGAACCTTAACGTGGCGTTATTACCCCAGGGTACCTTACATACAGGTAGAAATCATAACCTCCTCCTTGAAGTCGGTTAAAAATGGATGATTTGCACATGAGAAATAAAATGTGGTGTCATTACCGCCATCTATAATTGAAAAATGGCATTTAATGTATGGGTAACGAAGATGAGATTTTTCTCTGTGACACACATAAATCTTTTTAACCTCCTGACTGCCGCTGGCTGATTTTTTCGCACACTAACCTGCAGGTTTCACTGCAGCATAAGCAGTATTTAAATGGGAAAAAAATCTTTTTTTAGTATTTTTAATAAATTACAGAGAAAACAGCATTACAATTTTACCCTTTTGCCGGGCAGTCAGGGGGTAGGGCTCCCAAATGGTCCGCCAACTGAACATCAACATTTTATTAGAAATATTTTCGTTTTATATTTTTCTTGCAAATCGCATAAATCCTGCAGAAACCTATTATGAATTTTTTTTGTAAAAAATATTGGTTTTTCAGTTCGTGTTCGTGGACCATTTGGGAGCCCTGTTCTTCTAAAATAAACTAAATCATAATATAAAAATTTTAAATATGCTTAATTGTATAGTATTTGAGGTACTTGTGGAAAGAATAATAAATAGGTAAATACATTTTTCAAACTGAGCAAGTTATTAAGCAACATTAACAGACACAGCAGGTGTATGACTTGCCACGGACGTGAGAATTCAAATACTGCGCCTTAAAAAACCAATAAATTAAAAATTATAATGAAAAAATTGGATATTGATTTAAATGGACATAAATTTATTGCAATCAAAAAAATAATTAAAAGAATTATTCTTTAAAATTTTTATTGTAAAATGCATGCGACAGAAATGTGTACTTTTTGAAGAATGACCCAACTACGTTTATTTTCAAATGGCTCCCTCATCCATTAAAATCTCCTTAAGTTTTTTTTATATTTTTTTTGTGATAAATAATTAAACAGATAGTAAAGGACCATTGATTATCTTCACTCATATGATTATTATTGTTATTTTTTTCATTTTGTCACTTACAATCTTTATGCAAACTAAATGTCTTTACAAATTTTAAATGCATCTTTTGATGTGCCTGGTACTTTTATAATACTTTTTTTCCCCATAAAACAATGATTTAAATATTAAACTGCACATAAAACTGCTTTATCATGTTTATATTGGAGAAATTTGTAACAGAAAGTTGTTTACAGTAAGAGGACCCAAATATGGTCATTGTGCCTCGAGTCCCACTACTACATCAGGTTATGAGGTAAATTTCTTATAGCCTGAGTTTTTCACAGAAACTTGCAAACAAGTTTATGCTATCGTGTTTATAAAAACAGTCCTTGAAACCAGGCTCATAAGTTTTGTAAACCTGAATTTAGAGCCGGACGTCTCTCTAATGATGAAAAAAGCATCTTTACCTTCCCCATCCTGTGGCCCTCTTCATTTTTACAAAGAGCAACATAGAAAGTGACATAGACATTCGCACACACGTTCACCTGATTTCTTCCTAAAATAAACTAAGGTGGATAGCTCATTTATGACATCTGGTCCGCTCGGGCTGTTTGGAATCTCCCCGGCACGATCTTTCATCATTCCGGTATCCTGCCTTGTTTTTGTGAAGGTGGGATTTTTCTTAGTGCAGGGGACCAGGCCCTAAATTTAGGAAATGCGTTCGAAACAGAAAAAAAGGATATTTTTGTCTATGTTTGGCAATGCACCGTGACGAAGAAAAGAGAAGGATTACGGGGCCCTGTGTTGAGGTGGATTATCACATGTTCTGTGTTTATTGTAATTTGATATATGTACCAGCAAATTACTAGATAAAAATTATGAAATGATGTGTAAATATAAATTATGAACTGAAATGTACCTCCTGAATAAATAAGTTTCCAGGCAGGAGTCAAATGCAGGATTTTTGGCTTAATATGCCAAGCAAGCTATACTGAACGGCTATAGCCGACAACATTCACTGACAGCCTTTCAGCATTAACATTCTCTTTCCAATATCATGCAACTCTATGGGCAAGGAAACTTCACTGAATGAAAAATGCGTAAATTAACTTTATTTATAATTCAATAATACTGGTTCATGAGAAAATCCGACGAGATGAAATTTTTGTATTTATTGAAAAATGTCCAGGTCGGGAAGTCTGTCTGGCTTAACATTTCAAATTACTTTATGTACGTGACATCATTTTCCCGAGCTAGTGATATCTCGATCCGTTATTCTATCAGCTGTATCGTAAGAATGTCACAGTCATCGATACCGCCAGTAGACGGTTCAGCCGAGATCGAAACTTTGCAATTTTAGCAAATGGTCTCGGATACAGAGCAGTGTTTTGAATTTATACCTCAATGCAGTAAGTATTCACTGTCACAATAATGAATATATTTAACAAAAGAACATTAATGTTATATACTACATGGAACGCTATGCTTATAGTCAAAAGTAAATAATGCCGGCAGATGAATTTTAGTCTCGACCTCCAGTCGCCTGCATAGGGTTGGCAGCATAAAGTGCTAACCTTGGCCATAAGGAAATCATTCTTGGTGCTCTTACAATAACTCAGATGATTTGAAGTTTGAATATCAAGCCTGAAGTCCTGGATTCAACTACTGGATATTTTTTATTTAGTTGTAAAATTTCATCTCATATGTTTTCCTTGTCAATCAGTGTCATTGAGTTAGAATAAAGTGACAAGCGATTTGAAAAAAAAAAATGAATTAAAAAGTATAATTTTTTTAGCAGAAATAAATTTCTGAAAGCTGTAAATATGCAAAGTCAAAATTACAGATCGTCATGTAAAGTATGTTTGAGTTATGTTTTAAAAACTACTTGCATTGCAATCTTTTTTATACCATTAAAATCCAATTTAACTAAACTTTAAACTTGAATAATTTCCAAACTACTTGACAAAAATCATTTGTTTGGAAGACATAATGAATTGTTAATCGAATGAATTGTTAATGTTGTCGAAAGTAAAATTTTCCGAAGAATCTAAATATGATGTTAAAAATTGGCATTCGTATTGAACATTTTAAAGTGTTTTATAATTTCTATATAATAAACGATCCGCTAAAAAAAATTTAAGTATGTAATTAAATTAATTAGTAGTAATATAAGTATGCCATTCAATATTAATAATATTATCATTTATATACTTTTAACATAGCACGATTTCTCAAAGGTTGGAAAATATTCCACAGTGTAGCATTCGATATCCTCATTTGAGGCATATCTCTTCTCCAGGAGATGTCACCGCAAGCTTGAAAACAAATAATAGTCGATGGAGACTAGATCTTGAGAATACGGCGGATATTCGTAACTTTAAACCCTTCCATTCTGCCATAAAAAGAAAAGAAATCGTAATATGTATCCCCCCCCCCTGATTTCTGTGTTTAAACGATCCAATAAAGTTGCCCAATACTCTCCTGCGACTGTTTTTTTTTTTTTTTCAAGTACACCACGCGAATGCCAAACAATGCTTAATAAGATCTTTCTTTCCATCTGATTCATGCGTCTTTGATCCTTGGGCAACTTTTGCTATGCCCCAACCTCTCAACTGGATGCTTATTGGAGAGAGGTGTGTGGCGGTATAGATCGATATTTAATTATTTTTTACGAATCGGCGAAAAAGAATAATTTGGTTACGCTGAAATATCGACAAATTTAGCTTTGAATCGTTGACACCTTGTTGTTTTTGATGTTTTGTTAGGAAATGTGGCGTCTATCTCGAATAATATTTTTTCATATGCAAATGTTCATGCAAAATATTTCGCACACATTCTTTTAATAGCTTTACCATGGCAACTATCTACTCACACTTACTTTGAAATAATCGAAAACAGTAATATAGACATTTTTTTAGAATTTTCTTAAGCGCAAGCTTCAATTGGACATCCTTAAGTCCAGAACTTGAAGCACTATTGATGCTTGTGCGGCCGTATTTAAAGTCACTAAACCACTAACGAATGGTTGTTTGCGACGAAGGGGAGGGCCATAATCATTATTAAATCAGTCTTGAGTTTGGACTATATTTTTTGTCACCAAAAACCAATGTTTAATTTAAAAATATAATTACCTTTTGACCATTGCTTTCACAATATAAAAAATAAAGGTCTTTTGTCCACTGAAATTCGAAAAGAAATGACTGAAATGTCATCTAAGCTTGACACGAATTTTTAAAATAATACACTTTCACATGGTGAAAAAATCACATAGAGAGTTTGATAGTACTCTTAGCTAATATCGAGTCTCCGGACTTTTCACTCCATGTAATATAAGAATATTTAAAAGTAAAGGAGTCTAAGAAAATAGCTAATAACTGTTAAAATTTCATAATTGAAAATAATTTTTTTCACATGCCACTAACAAATTCATTTTATTTATATATTTTAACAATTCGTTTGTACATTTGTCCTATCACATCATTTATCCAGCTTCTGAATCTTCCCATAAAAATCCATAATCATAAAAACGTCCGTGTTCTAAATGTTTACTAGATTTGTTTTAGCTAGCGGTAGAAGTTACAACCTTAATAGAACTGAAGGCGATTTTTTCGGCAGCAATGATAGATATGACGACTGTACTAAAACTAAATAATCAAGAATGTGAACTTCGCATAACTCAGATAATAATAATAATAATGATAATAATAATAACAATAATAATAATTAAATAATAACAATAACAATAATAATAATAATAATTTTTGTGTTAAAAAACTAGGTTTGTAACAACTATTTAACAATA
This sequence comes from Maratus speculifer, assembly GCA_964019185.1. NCBI lineage: Eukaryota > Metazoa > Arthropoda > Arachnida > Araneae > Salticidae > Maratus > Maratus speculifer. Next base: position 270,741,303 of record OZ025298.1, read on the forward strand.
TATTCATACATAAAAAAAAATCTTTTTCGTTTAGAAAAAATGTAGATACTTTAGATTCTCCAGTAGACTAAACCATTGATTTGAAATAACCTTTTGTCAATAGTTTACTATCAGAGAAAAAAAAAAATGCTTTATTTTTTTTCTCATTTAAGTAAGACTGAAGGAGTCTTGAGGATGGGGAGGGGGGGGGGGGACTGAGGTTGCGGTACCGGTAGTGTAAACGGTAGCCCATATACGTTTGTCCTACATATGGAGGTTTATAAACTCGATCAGTCCAACGGAAGTCGTAATTTAGTTGAGTCGAGACAAATGATACACTGAAACATCTCATCTCATCTCACCATCTATCTCAGGGATGCAGAAAACCGCCCCCTCTTCGCAGCTCGTTAAGGAAGGGGATCGGACAGGAACAAGGGATCGTCTGCACACCCCCCATCCGACACGTGCTGCCAAAAAGAACAAGGTAAAGAAAAGAAAACGAGGTGAAAAGGAAGTGTGAGAGGATGTTCTCCAGCAGGTACCGGGTGATGAGGAGGAAACGATGGAGGATTCGATCTTCTCCCGAATTGTTTTTCAGGAGATATAAATAAAACACTGGGCGAGGAATTCTTCTCCGGAGATCTGTTTATCTGTGTATCTAAACACATGGGTTAGAGGTCAAAAGCTGATCAAAGAGTCAAGCGACTATTATCACGGTTCGCTAAAAAAGTTGGAGGCTGAAAGACTCGTGCCAGACTCGGTTTGCTTCTCCGGGATTTGGGGTATTCTTTTTTTCAAAGATTACAACAGAAATAACAACAACAACTACAAAAAAGAAATATTTCTAGTAGGCACATGTACTTGTTATGAGTATACTTAAACCATGCTTTGGTAATTATTTCATAGTTTGATAATGTCCGTCTACAAACACAAAAATATCCTGTCTGAGAGGATTGCAAGTGATAATTAAAGTTAGATGATTATTTTGAACCTTAAACTAAACTCGAAAACGCACTTCCAGTTTTTATCACTCTAGACAGGATTGCCACAGAATTATTTTGTGTGTCCCTATAAATGAACGATAAATGAAATGCACACTATACTTCTCAATAAGCATTTTAAAATGTATCTCAGTGCATATAAATTTCATTATTTTAGAAATAGTGTAAAGTCACTAAAATATATTACAAACGATTCCTTTCCTAATAGATCATTATATAATACAATTTCTTTGTATGACCCGATAATGGATTAATAAACGCTTTGCATCCCATATTCTACAGAAAGCAGATTTTAGTACACTTCATAAATGCATATCAATTTCATTAAATTAAAATGATGCAACATCATCAAAATGCACTTGAAACTATTTTTTTCCCATTGACCACAATGTTACAAACTATTGTTCATTGTCACTGTAAAGGTACTATATAAATGTTACCCTCTTCTTCTTCAGGACCGATCGTGGTATAGCAAACTAAAAAAATCATGCAAAAATGACAGTGCGATCCATGTATTAGAGAAGATTTTTCGAGAGTACAAGTACGGACAGCCGGACAATTCATCAGACGGCCAGACAAACCGAAGTCATAAACACTTTTAACTATAAATTAAAAACTTGTGTAGAAAACTGAACACTAAAGAAAAAAAAACTGTGTTTAAACACACAATATCCAGTTGAAGCGCTGTGAAAAAACGAACATACGTACATTTCGTGAATAACTTGGACTCGCATTATCCTAGAGATCTGCATGGGCCAGGCCTCGGCCCGAAGCCCGACTTCCATTAAAGGCATTCGGGCCGGGCTCGGGCCATACTTCTGAAGACTCGGGCCAGGCCGGGGCTAGTCACTAAACTTTTCGAGCCGGGCCGAGCTCGGGTCTTAAATTTTTTCCTGGAGTATTGGACCGGGCCTAAGGTATTTTTTCCGTACGAAGCCAAGCCGAGACTAATTTCTTTCTTCCTAATTTTCACGGACCAAAATAATCAGTTCCTGTAGAATCATCACGTATGAAAATACTTTTCTCGACGTGGCCAAGTCTGTTCATAAATCAGTAAAACTTGGCTTGGAGAAATTTTTTTTTCAAAAAAGGCATATAGGGTAACATCCCCAGTAATTGGCATGCACCAGTGATTGGCACATCCTACAAACATGTCCTAAAATAAAATTTATATCCAGTCTTTTAAAAATGCAAGACCATATACCAGTTATATGACCATTTACGTTAAAGATTTTAACTTTGATTTATGCTACTAGATGACAATAGTGCCTAGAAAAGAGAAACAATTATGGCTTGTATCAAATTAGCCATTTTTGTTGCAAATGCTTCTTTTTTGGCTTAAGGAAGGCATGCTTTTCAAATCATTATTATCTGATTTATAATATATTTTAAATTTTAATTGACAGCAGTTTTGTTTAGTTAAAAAGGGTTACTTTAATTGTGTAAAAGTATTTTCTACACTAATATTTGGATTTCTGAATTAATGATAGATGCCAATTAATGGTGCTTCAATTTTGCTGGTTCCAAGTAATTGGCATCTATTCCAATTACAAGGAATTCGCAAGTAATTTGAGATTAAACCACTTATTCAGGAAGTACTTTTAAAGTTAGACTAATTTTGTTTATCATTTGTTTTTATTTAAAAATATGAAATATTATCAATAATTGGAATCCATTAAAGATTCATATGACAATTACTGGGGACAGAATGACAATTACTGGGTATTAATATAAGTACATTGTATTGTTTTAAAGTGTTCACATTTCAGACTAATATGCTGATTTCTTACTCTCAAAAATCTGAAATATGACACCTTCATCTACAGTAAATTCATTTAAAGCGATTGAACTCAATGCAAAATGTAAAGTTTTTTTTTAATATAAACATGTGCCAATTACTGGATCACAAGGTGTCATACATTGGTGCTCTAGGTGCCAATTACTGGTGATTTCAGCAACTTTTTATAAATATATTTTTATAAAAATACTTTTTCAAATTTTTGTGCTTTTAGTGGGCAAAATAGATGCACAGATATACATTCTTTGATTTAAAAATCTTTCCAAGTAAATATCTTATTTCTTTGTAATGAAAATTGAAGTAAGTTTAAAGACAAATTCTTAAAGTGCCAAATACTGGGGATGTCACCCTACTCTTAACTCGTCATTATTCTACAACTAAGCATTAGAATTTATTCTTTTTAAAGAATCGTAGATTACTAGGCGTTTTAAAATAGAATTAAACACATAAAAAAGTATGATTATGACGGAATTTTCTTTTAAACTGAAAACTGCAAATTTCTTTTAAACTGTTCATCCATGCAAAATGAATACAGTACGCGATAAAAAAATATATTAAACATTTACATCTGCTAAAAAATGAACTTTTTTTTTTTTTTTTTTTTTTTTTTTTTTTTTTTTCTTTTTTTCAATGCGATTCCGTCTTAAAAGATTTTAATTTTACCATATCGCATTTTTTAGATTTTTTTGTCTCCATTACATGGAATATGGATTAATAATACTAATGATAACTGAAACATTTACATACAACAAACAAAGGTCCATTAAAAGCGTAAATATCGCAGCCTACGGCACTTCTGCATGAATGGAGATTATAAACATGAAAAAAAAAAAAAAAAAAAAAAAAAAAAAAAAAGACTAAGATAAGTTTTTTTGGTGTGAACTCTTTTGTAAGAGTAAAGATCAATGTTCTGTAGAAATTCACTCAAGCCGGGCCGAGTTTGGGCCGAATTTTTAACATTCTTCTGGGTCGGGCCGAGCTCAGGCCGAAATTTTAACTTTCGGGTCGGGCCAGGAAATTTCGGTCCTTCCAGACCTCTATATTATCCAATGACAATGAAAATAAAAATGTATTCTCCCTCTAAAGACAAGAAACTAAATAGGTTTTCGACTTTCAATTTCATGTTTTGTTTTCTTGAGGGGAAGGGGGGCATGCAGGTTTCTTTTATTGACACTGATGATGTGTGTCCAAGTTACTCACGAAACGTACGTAAGTTTTTTTTTTTTATAGCGCTTCAATTGAATATTGCGTGTTTAAATGTTGGTTTTTTAGTGTTCAGTTTTAACTACATTTTGGGAGAGTAAAAAATCGCTGAAATATGGCAATCAGAAATTCTAGAATAGCTGATATTAAAAAATAAAGACAAGAGATTAAAAATAAGGGATATCTTTATAAACACATTTAATTTTTTTTAGTTTAGAGTTTGAGTGAATGTGATTTATGTTTCTATTAAATAAATGAATGTCCCCTATTTCGCATCATAAAAGATGCTTCAAATTTAGATAGGTATTACCCAGTTAGTTTTAATCGTAGAAGAAAGGGACTTTTTTGTCCTTCTTAGCGTAATAGGATATTTTTATTAAATATAACTTATAGGACCGGGGGGAGGGCGTATAAAAATTTAAATTTTGTATTTTTTAAAGAAATGTTTTCATTGACCAGCTTGCTTTTAAAAACTTCTTTATCTCATTTAAAACAACTTTGTAATTGAAATTATATGGAAACCATTGAGAGTGGACATTCTGTATAATACATTTGAATCTACATAATACGAGAAGAGAAGAGGATTATAAAATTCCTCATATTAGCCGTTAATCATAATATCAGCGAAGAGAATTCAAATCTTACAAATCACAACAAGAACAGTAACAATAGCAACAACGACAATAAAAACATAGTTAAACGAATTAATTCAACTGATAGCTCTAATTACATTACTGTTTAGTTAGTTTAGTTTCAATTATTTAATACAGAATATACAATCTTACCTTTGTAATTTAATTTTCTTTAAACTGTAGAAAGAAAAGTACATATACATAAATCACGGTACTTTCACATCAACATTTGATGATAAAATTGTGAATGTCTGATTGCTGGAGCAGTATATTCATTTGTGATTTTTTTATATCTTAACATAAAGCGTTGAGGGAAACATTTCAACATTTTCAACACTTGCTCGTGCGTCATAAATCGAGCTAGAGTGTTTGAAGCATCTTAAGCTTCATAACATTACATGTGGTACGAACTAATTTTCACATTTACTGCCGTAATTATCTTCGATGTTCTCGTAGATATCTTCCAAATATTTTCCTCTGTTAAAACTGTTGTATTTACAATTTCGTTATTAATTTTAATAAATTCACACAAAGTTTAATAAATTTTAGTAAAGTCACACTCACCTTTATAAAATGAACAGATATTTTTTCCGTATAAGCTGAAATCCTCTTTTTACAAAATCGTTAAAAGCGTGAAATTCTTCACATTTTTAAAATGATGTGCTGAACTTAATAAATTGTTCTTTCTTTTAGCCGTTCTCCCATTTAAGCTGTCTTCGTATTAAGGGAGTTCGATTATATATTTCTTTTGTATACCCACACATTGTCCGAATTAAAAGATCCACGTTTCTTTTTTGGAAAAAAACTTGCAATAAAACAAGCAAAGAGAGCTGTTATCGTTTACAATGCTGATTTTTTTCTGAACGTTATTCATTTTGTCCTTGTGAATGATATCTAATGACGTAAAAGAAAAATATCGCATATTGTTCTACTTACACGAAGATAAGTTTTGTAACCTCGATACAACTGCATTTTTTCATCGGCGGTATCAATCCGCAGTATTTGTTATCTATTTATTTCAAAACTGTATTTGTTATATGCTTGCAGTTCTCTGATATTAAGGGATTTCATACTTTTAAGGATTCACAGAGGAAAATACGATTGCTTCGACTCTATCACAAGCTTTTAAATATTTATTAACAGAAATGTTTAAGATATTCGAGACCTATTTCACGTCTTAAAAAAATATAAAATAAACCCTATTAATAGATTAATGCTACATACATATAATAATAAATTTCTGTAATAAATAAGATAGATAATAATAAATAAAATAGATAATAATAGATAGCACAATTAATATAAAAGAATTTTCAAATAAATAAATAAATAAATTTCTTCAATAAATTTTCACGACATTAATAAATTAAATAACACAGCATAATTAATATAAAAGAATTTTCAAATAAATAAATAAATAAATTTCTATAATAACTAAGACAGATAATAATAGATAAAATAACACAGCACAGTCAATATAAAAGAATTTACAAATAAATAAATAAATAAATTTCCACAATAAGTTTTCACGACATTAATAAATTAAATAACACAGCACAATTAATACAAAATAATTTTCAAATAAATAAATAAATAAATTTCTACAATAAAATTTCACGACATTAATATATTAAATAACACAGCACAGTCAATATAAAAGAAATTTCAAATAAATAAATAAATAATTTTTTACAATAAGTTTTCACGATATTAATAAATTAAATAACGCAGCACAATTAATATAAAAGAATTTTCAAATAAATAAATAAATAATTTTTTTAATAAATTACCACGTCATTAATAAATAAAATAACAATTAATGTAAACGAATTTTCAAATAAATGAATAAACAAATAAATAAAATAAAAAGAAAATAAAATAAATGTTTTATCAGGACTCTTAAATTAACTTCATTTTAAATGTATATATTGCATTAAAGTAATCTCAAATCTGTATTTCATAGATTGAATTTATAATACAAAAATATCCTAGATACCAAAGATTTCCCACGATTAGTGCAATTAATTAATCCCATGATATTATAGCCACTAATGGAAACTTGCATTAAAGGAGAAAATCTGCAATAGCCATGTTTGACGAAAACTCAACATAGTTGACAATTTTTAATAACGTACTACGATATCAAGGATGCAAGAGGTTCATTCAAATAAAAACTGAAAAGTTTTCCAATTAGGTATAAACATATATAAATGAGTTACAAGATATCTATAACGTGCATTTATAATGCTAAAACTGACCTTTTACAGTAAAAAAGTGATTAAAATTTTTTATTAGTAAAATTTAAGTACAAAAAGTAGAATTTATTATCAATGAAATTTCTCCACAGGACTGAAAACAGTCCTGAGACTGAAGTCTTTCACCCATGTACGATCTTGTTTTTGATGTATATTGTTAGAAATTATGTATAACAACCCGATGTGAGAATTAAAAAAAAATATCAAACTTTCATGAACTCTCAATAACATAAACGGGCGAGCTTATTTAATAAGTAACAATCCAAAAATATTGAAAATTCAATCTTAATATTAACTTTACGTTATTATAATTTTTTAGGTTATTTATGATAACTTACTATAAGTTAATTTAAAAACTACAACTTATTATAGGTAATTATTATAGTAACTTACTATATATTAATTACTTTACTTACTATAATAACTACTTACTATAACTAAAAAAACCTATAATTTGATTTAAAACTTATTGCGATACAATTTGATTACTTCAAACTTATTCATTTTTTTTTTTTAATTAGCAGGTTTTTTGCAGGTCAAAGGATTTCCCTCACTTTATGCCAGATAAAAACTAGTAATTGGGAAAACTAACTTTTTGAGAACAAGCAATTATATAAGTCGTGTTTAAATAAATATTTATATATTGACATTACAACTGAAAGTGTTAGAACCCTAAGTGAAAGCTTTTTACATTGTAATAACTAGCGGCCTTAGCCCGCTACGCTGGTCGGTTTATCTAAAGAAAACTTGAAAATCACTAAATATATCTGTGAATTGGGTGATGACTTTTAAAGTAATAATTTTTTTAAAAAGGAGAAATAAAACTCAAAAGTCTTCTGAAATATTTTGAATTCAGAAGAGAAGCAACTGGCTTTTGGCATGATGACAAAAACACTCTTTAATAGATTTCTTGTATTTCGTTTTATCATCGCATTCATATAAATTATTATTATTATTATTATTTTAAATATTCAATTAATTCTTTCAAACTTTTGAATACTCTTAAATTATGTTTAAATCAAGAACTAAAAAATTTTTGAGTGAAAATACCAAAAAATGGGCCAGATATAAAATGTTTATTCTTAATCGCTTATCTATTATTTTCCATCCAACCACTCAACTGATTTTTTCTACCTTCTACAAATAGTTAGATAATGTTTAGACACACATTTTAAAAGAAAAAGCAAGTTAAAATAGGTCTATGATAGTGCAATAACTTTGGGAGATATAAAATATTTACTTGAGGAAAATGTATAATAATAACGAATCGAAAAAAAAAAAAAAAAAAAAAAAAAAAATTACACTGTCACTCTCAGAAAAGAGTGAGAATTTAGAATCCGGCATCGTTTCTTGTCTGATTTTCTTAGAAATCTCAAGATTGGAATTAAAAAATGCATTCCTCGAAAATATTGAAAAAAAAGGTCTAAAAATCGATATTTCGTAAAAAAAAAAAAAAAAAAAAAAAAAAAAAAAAAAAAAAAAATAGATTGTTAGTCTAAGAAAAGAATAATTTGTTTAAAAATCTCATTGTTTTTGTTTGACTCAATTAGAACGCCCGGGATGGCAATATAAAAAAGAGAAAAAATATTCCCCTTTTATCATTCATTGTCGGTTGACTTCGGAGAGGAATCTTTTTCGACCTGTACGAACACTGTGCAAACATACAGGGACCAAGTATTTAAAATTTTAACGTTTTTAATTAATAACTAACCAACTAATTGGAATTTCGAGATGTGAATGAGCAACTCGGTATCCCGTGATTTTTCCCCTTCAATTCAAAACAAGCGCGATGATTCTCCGTTTCCAGAATCGGAGGAAATAGCGTCACATATATACATACGGTCGGATTTTAATAGTGTAGATTTCATAGCCTTTTTTTCCCCCTTTCCTTTCCTTTTCTTTTCTTTAGAAAAATAATGCAGTGAAACTACCATTTAATGAAGTCCCATCGTTGCACTTAAACACTAAGTTATGCAGGGATGCAGAATAAGTTCGATTCGGCGGTCTAGGATCAGGGAAAATTTTAACTACCTGGGGAAATTTTTCAGAAACATACCCAATTCATTTGGATTTTAACAACGAAATCCATATTTTTCTGTGATAAAAAAATTTCACTGCTAATAAAAAGATCCGCATGGCGACCTTCAAGAATACGATCACGATTAACCGCAAAAATCGCTAAAAGATTGCGAAATAACTGCAAATTTCATCAAAAGTTCGCTGAAAAACGCAAATTTCGTCAAAAGATTGCGAAAAAATGCGAGTTTCGTCAAAAGCCCACAAAAAAAGTTAGTGCTGGGATTTTTTTTCTACTTCCCCCACTCTACTGTAACCTTTCAGAAAATTTACTGTGCATTTAGGAAAAAAAATCATTCAGAATCATCCCTGCCATATATACTCGCGCATAAATTGAGACATATTGGAAAAAAACAAATTATACCTACAGTAATACCGCATTTATCTATAACATACCGAAATTTTTGAGGAAAATTTGTCTGTGGATTGGGGGAAATGTTAGAGAAAAACATTTTAGAGTAGAAACATTTAGTAGAAACATTAAATGTTAGAGTAGAAACATTTTCAGCAGCCCTACCATTATGAAGAAGTTTCGTTATATGGAAATTCTTCACAGCTTAATTTAATGAAATTTGTATTATAAAATACGCATTCATAAAATGAAAAATGCACATAAAATTGAAATATTAGGAAAATGCATTTTAATTCGGGCAGTAACTTTTTTTATGCAATGTAGATGAAGATAAAAATTTAATTACAATAATGTCTTAAAAACACGCACACACATATCTATCTATATTATAAAGGCCAAACGTATCTGTGCGTAAGGCATACGTCATTTTGCGCATGGCAACACTTTCAAATTTTAAATGGATTTCGGTATTGCAATTTTTGCTACTAAAAGTTTTTAAACATCTTAATATCGCACATTTTCAATTTTTACACCATTGTGTAGGGAAAAAAATGTACTTTTAAATGAAATTTGTTTGAAAGCTGTATCTTAATTTGGTTTTGAAATATTAATTTTTTTGTAGCTTTTAATACCTCTTTTCAAATCATGGCAACAGGAGTACTCCATTTCTATTTAAAGCAAAGGAAAAAAGGAAAAAAAATTGAGTGCTGTATCTTCATGTTGCCATTTTCTCATTAACCTCCTGACTGCCGCTGGCTGATTTTTTCGCACACTAACCTACAGGTTTTACTGCAGCATAAGCAATATTTAAATTAATATAATTCTACAAATAAAACCCAGTTTTTAAAAATTAAGTTAGGATTAATATTCTCAAAGATTATACACCTATACATAATAACATATTTTGAATCAGGTTGAAAAAAAATTCTTTTTTTAATATTTTTAATAAATTACAGAGAAAACAACATTACAATTTTACCCTTTTGCCGGGCAGTCAGGGGATTAAAAGGGAAAAAATAGAAATTTAAATATCTTCTGTTATAAAACCCGGTGAATTTTGACTTCATTTACAAAATTTGATTTACACGTAAAAGAATATCAACAGTTTAATATCTATTTCAGCTAATAGCATTGAGACTTCAAATTTTAAATCAAAATTATCATATTAAAATGCCAATTTTTTTTAAACGTGAATACAGATGTAAAATGTACATTTGTAAATTTTGATATGGTAAAAATGATGCCGGGTTTTAGATTTCACGGGGGAAAAATTCTATGATTGAAGTCAAAGTTGAATAAATTTTGCTTTTTATAATTTTGGAATACTAGCATAAGAACATTAAATGATAACTTTATCATAATAACATATCTTTAATATTTTTTAATGCTTACATGTACGATTAAAGTTTAATTTTAACAATTTCTACAACTGCGTTTTATAGAAAAACGATAAATGTCGTTTATTTAAGAGTCAGACGTACCAATATAAAATGCATTTTTTACTATAACTAATTTTGTAGGTTTATTATAAGTTAATGAAACAGTTCCTTCTTATACATTTTCTTTCGTCAAAATTTGACGGGTTCTACCTTGTAAGCATAATGGAGAGAGGTAAAATAAAATTGAAGTGTAGCGTACCTTTTCAGTTTTTTTTTCTGAATTTTCCCGAATTCTTGACTTAAAAAAAAAAAAAAAAAATCGGTAATATTGCTTTGTACAGGTTACTTATAAAAAGCACGCTGTACGTGAAAATTTCCGTACTTTTGTAAGTGTTCGAAAAATTACATTGTCGTAACATTTTCGTGAAACTGGAATTCCTTTCTTATTGTATCGAAGGCTTTTAGCATTTCTTCTTTTGGAGGTCTTTCAATTTCTTCATTACCATCTTCATTATCGCTCGCTGTAGTTTCTTCATTACATTTTTGTGACATTTTGTAATATGTCAGTGTGATAAATGTACATTCAGCTGTGATAACTAAAACTATAATTACATAGGATATATTTTTCGTAATATGGAGATTAATTTACATGTTTATGTTGTTCAAGGTCAAGGTTTATAAAAAAAATATCGTTAAGTGGAAAACTTCGTTAAATATAAGAACTTCATTAAAAAGATGTTTCATTGACTGCATCTTTTGGTAACACAAAATTTTATTTTTGAACTCTCCTTAAACTTGTATACGTCTACTAATGTCTGAATATATATTTACCAAATACTTTGTGAAGAATTTATATTTCTGAAAAGCTTTTCTAAATTCTTTTAGGGTGCATTTTCTGCAGTTTTTAAAGAAATTCAACGCAAAAGACTTCCCATATTTTGTGCTTTGCGCACTAATTGAAATTTTCTCCACATTAACTAAGGGAGCATCTAAAAAATGCTTTCTGCACTAACTGGAAAGAGGGAAACTTATATATTTTAAAAAACACATAAATTTTAACCCTTTATACCGCGACGTTAAAGTACCAATAAAATAACTTGTTAGAAAAATCATTAAATACATTGATTAGTAGTAACATAATTTAGAATGAGTAATGAATGCTTTACTTTATCTTGTTCCTAAAGCATTATTGATTGCACAAAACAAAAATATTCTTAAAAGGATGGTTTCTTTTGCTTTTGCATCTTTTCAGTTTTCTTGACATTGAAAGATTGGGGGGAAGCGGGGGGTCAATTCGGAAATGTTTCTATATTACTATTGTAAGGACATTACATGTATACACTGGATTGGGAGGTGGCTGCACAAACAATAACCTCATAGAGTTCACGGATGAAATTCAATGATTAATTAAATCTCGATTCACATATTAAAACTCAATTGGTCTACCAAGTTATGTCTTGGTGAAAAACACATGAAAACCCGATTTTAGTGATTGATTCGTAGGTTTACCATTATCTTTTCCTGCTCCCAATCTTCCATGTTTTTATATTTCTCGGTACAGGAAAACACAATGGTAAACCTAGGAGTCAACCGCTAAAATCGGATTTTTAGGTGTTTTCCACCAAGATATGACTTGACAGATCGATTGCGTTTTAATATACGAATCAAGTTTAACTAATCCTAGAATTTTATTCGTAAACTCGATGAGATGATTGTATGTGCTGCTTCCTCCCTATTTACATTTCCTAATTCTACAATCCACTAAAAGTATTTTAAATAAAAGATTTGAGTGGAAATATACATACTGAACCAAAACCTGTAAATTTAAATTTAATTAATTAATTCTGATTGGAAAAATCCTTCTAAAATTTATTAAAGAATTGTGTAAATCTTCGTATGTAGTTTCGAAAATTAATGATATGCTTTAGAAGATGAAAATTTCATGTATTCATAAATTGAGACAAAAGGATTAAAGAATGCAATAAAGTCATTAAAATTGCAATTAACATAATTAAGGGAGACCCGTAAGAAAAAACCCAAAATTTTTATTATTGATTTTAAAGTAATGAATTTTGGTGTACTACTTAAGAATCTTTTTGTAAGGAATAATTAGCAAAAAAATTCAATTTTTATTAAAAAGTATATTTTTTATGGGGATTTTTATGATTTTTTTTGTCGAAAAATACACTTTTTAAAATTACTACTCCTCATTCAATTTTCAATATTTTGGTATTACTAAAATTTCTTAAATAGTGTTATAGTATATAGAAAAGAACTAAGGAGAGATATTTTTAATTTTCTATTTTAATCGGCTAAAAAAAATAAAAATAAAAATACGCATGGTAAATTTCCTTAAATTCGTTATAATTTTCATGTTTACCAATTTATGTAAAATTTTCAGAAATAGTTAAAAAAAAAAAATCTCTCCTTACTTTTGTTGCAAATTTTTTTAAGATTCTAAAAACATAAACACTTTGTTTCTAAATCATTTTACCACTGAGCCTTAGTACTTTGAACTTAGGCAAAATATGAAAAAAGTCATTTTAAGGAAAACACGTTTTAAATGGCCGCTAGTCCTTTAAACTCTATAGTGAGTACAATTAAAAAAGCTCATTTTCTACCTGTTCCAAGTGTCCCCGAGTTCTGAAATTTTGCATGGATATTCGCAAATATGTATTTTTTCGTTTTCTGAGATAAATTTTTTTTTTGAACTTTTGATGATTTTTTGCCGAAAATGGGGTACGGGTCTCGCTTAATAAAAATTGCAGCTATTTTTTCCATTAAGAACTATCTAAATGCTATATCTCTTCAGACCTCAGGGTTTATTTATGCACTTTTTTAAATTTTAGCTATGGATTTATCAAACTGATAACTAAGAATGATAGAACAGTGAAATAATTAACAATTATTTTTAGTATATAAAACTTGATGACTCAAAAAGTATGTTTTTTCGACAATTTCTTAGGCTTTTTTTAAATTTTCATTTTACTTTTTTGTCTTTTCAAAAACATTGCAAAAGTTTCAAATGCATTTTAATTGTTTGAAATTTAAAACATATAATTATTGCGGAATTTTGTCGAGTCATTTCAAATGTTATGAAAATCGGATGCATAGATCAATTACAGAGACAATCAAAAGGATTCCGTTACATTACGGTCAATGGGGAAAAAGTTTCAAATGCATTTTAATCGTTTGAAATTTAAAACATATAATTATTACGTAATTTTGTCGAGTCATTTCAAATGTTATGAAAGTCGGATGCATAGATCATTTACAGGGACATTACATCATTACATCATTACAAGTATTCCATTACATTACGGTCAATGGGAAAAAAAATCAAATGCATTTTAATGATATTACACTCATTCGAACATAATAGAATGGGCATGAATCTATGAAATATATACTAAAATAGGCATTCTGTACAATCTGTGATGCAAAGAATTTTTATTATTAAATTACAGGGCCACACAAAAGTATTCCACTACATAATGGTATGCGGGGAAACATTGTTTGGGGCGTGTTTTAATTATATTCAACTATTTCACATTTTTTGAATAAGATATACGTTGCTGAGGTGTAATAAAAATTACTTCCTGCATATTTACAGAAACACAAAGATTTCGGCTACTATACTGTATCCGAAGTACGCTCTACTATATCAGCACGATCTGAATATTTTTAAAATTTTGTTATCGTACGAACGCACCTCATTTGCTACGTTTACGTGCAATTTCCAACTTGTTCTTTTTACAATAATATTTTTATAGACTTAATATGTACAAATAAACTTTGTGAAAATTTTTGACAAAAATTCTTATAGTAAACCTCTGTGACTGTTACTGATGATTTTTTCTGCTTCAAAACGGGGGTGCGACTATTGTTTAAGGGCGACTACGACGCTATGGTTTCTAATTACAACCGCTAACACCTTATAATCATTAAAACCAACGTTTAAACACACAACAAATAAAATCACATAACCATACGTATACGTTTCGCGAGTAACTCGGACTCGCTTCTTCAGTGATAAAATATTTAAAATCAAACACCCCCCCTCCCCCCCCCCCCCCCAGCTATTAACAAGTCAGAAACCCAAATGATTGCAAATACCAACAAGTCTCAGTAGACCAAAATACCAACAAGTCTCAGTAGCCAATAGAATTAAACCGGTTTAATTATATTGGCTACTGAGACTTGTTGGTATTTTGGTTCTGTGTTTGAAATCATTTGGGTTTCTGACTTGTTAATAGTTGGGGGGAGGGGTTGATTTTAAATATTTTATCACTGAGGAAGCGAGTCCGAGTTACTCGCGAAACGTATACGTCTGATTATGTGATTTTATTTATTGTGTATTTAAACGTCGATTTTAATGATTATAATTGTTCACACAAGGTTTTTATTCATCACTAACACCTTAATAAGAGGGTAGTGATAGAACAAACCTAAATAGTTGACAAACTTATAAGTTGACAAATATGTACTACAATTTTTACCTATGTAATACAATTGTACTATGTAGTATGAATAATTAGTCACTTTCTCAATCCCTAATCTAGAAATAAAGATGTCCGAAATATGCGAATATGATAAACAACTAAACTGAATAGAGAAAATGATCTAGAATTTCTAGTCTTTTGTTTTTTAGCTGACGAAACGGTATTGAATCATTTCAGTAGCGAGAAATTACCTCTTGATTTCGGGAATGGTTTCATAAATTAGAATTATAGTTACTAAAACTAACCTCTTGTGTTCGCATCCATTTTCAGAAATTTTTAAATAAGATTGACAGTGAGAATATAGGAAAACGCTCCTTGAATATAATAGAAGACTGTTGAGCTTTCTAGCAAAGAAAACTAGAATTTATAAGGATTATATGGAGCTATTTTTTCCAGAGCCACATTTTGAATTCTAGAAGCCAGAACCAAATTTTTTTCTCAGTATATGCAGTGGAAATTTCTCGTCACACCATTTTCGGCACACCGTGCAATCAGACCTTGATTACCGATTGGGCACGAGAAGCAGGTGCTTCCATTAGAAAACTTTGAAGAAGTCCGAGAAAAGGGCGCCCCAAATTTTATATTGAATTAATTCCATTTCAAAATACTAATTTATTTTCAAATTATCTATCTTACAACATATATATATATTAAGAAGCGTTTTATATAAATAGCCTTCATAACAAATTAAATTTTCATGTAATAGATCAAATTCAACCACCTGATCATAATTCTTCAGTTTATTCATTATTTTCGTAGTTGTATGTTTATTTTGTAATATTGAGTTTATAAGTACCACTGACTTTAGCTTGTATGAGCAACTTAAAATATTGATAATTTATTAGCAAAATTCAGAAATATTTTAAAATATTGATATTTTGTGCTGTGCATACATTTTAAATTCAACCTTTTTAACCAACTTACATTTTTATACAGGTACTCACACCATGCAAAATCCTTTTTGCATAGTTTCTCGAAACTATCCGATTTTTGTGAAAGGGGAACATAAAAAATTATTTAATGAAATATGTGAATTTAATTGAGCTATACTTTGGAATAATATTCATACGCATTGGTAAATTTCCGGGTATGTTGAATTTAGAAAAAAATTCTTGAATGAAATAATTGCAGAGGTTAATCAGGGCTTGAGTACAACGCAAGGGATTATGTAAAATTATGTCTACTGATATGGAAATTTGTTACAAATGGAATTTTCTTCAAACCGTTGCAAATTTATATTTTGGTATCAAATATATATATTTTTTAAGATAGAAGCAATTATGCATTAAAGGCATATTTTATACCAAATTTAATCTAAAGTTTCAGTACATTATTAATAAATTGATTTTCAAAAAGCAATGTTATTTGTTGAGAAACAGGTGTAGAAATATGAAACTAGGGAATAAAAAATAAAATGTGGTTTAGTGTCATCGAATCTTTGTCAGTTTTCGTGAGGGACGAAATTTGTTAGGCAGGAAACTGGGTGTACAAGAATAGAATAATGATGATAGCGCTGGAAAGGAAAGAATTACGCAAAATCCTTGATGCTACTGCGTGTGGTTTACTCTGAGGTTTTTGCCAAGAGCTTCTGGAATTAATAAATCTGTTTTCAGGCATCAAGTCGACAGTCAAGATTATATTTCAGCCCAAAGTTCAAATGCCTAAATATTTTCTGTTTATTTGTTTTTTTCTTTCAAAATAACTCTTTTGGTTCTTCATTGGGACAGTTGAAAAGGTTGCGTTTGTAATTTTCGAAAACAAACAATTTCGCAGTTTTAA
Organism: Maratus speculifer; assembly: GCA_964019185.1. Classification (NCBI taxonomy): domain Eukaryota; kingdom Metazoa; phylum Arthropoda; class Arachnida; order Araneae; family Salticidae; genus Maratus; species Maratus speculifer. The sequence goes on from OZ025298.1 coordinate 270,758,259, forward strand.
AGTGTAACTTTCAAATAAAAAAATTTTAACATTGAGCGGAAATTATTTGCAACTATGTATATTATAATTTAACATGCTCGTTATTTTACCTAGTGGTTACAACTGGATTGGTGACAACTGTTAAAGGCAAGAAGTATGAGGTTTGAATATCGCAATGAGTCGTGGATTTTTTTGTGATTTGGAAACCGTCTTACTACAGGAATTGTCGTCAAGATGTTTCATTCATGTTGCCAGAATTGTCTGTAGCATTCTCAAAACTAAAATAATTTTGATATGAAACTTCAAAATATACAAAGGATTTTTTCACATATTGGGATCGAGTTTGATGTTAAAATAAAAAACAAGGAGAAATAGTAGAAAAAATATGGCAACATCTAGTAACGTGATAACTGAAATATTGGATGCTATCATGGAAAAAAGAGATAGATGGAGATGCAGTATGCCGTAAAAACGGTTTGCAATATAATGCGCTCTATCCTTCAAATTTAAACGCACTCTTTCAGCCCGAACAAAACAATCATGTAGAAAAGGGACCGGAATTTTATAACATTCCAGTTTTACAAAAAGCTCTATTTTCTCGAAAATCCCGATCCAGTATGTTAATCCATAATAAAGGCTATATGGACTGTCATATTGCAAGGGTCATGCTGATGCAATATGATAATACATAAGAAGATGAAAAATATTAAAAACAATTATTTGAATTTTGGATTTTCTTTTTGTTGTCAAAATTGTTCCCAATATGTAAAAACATCCTCTGTATGTATATGACTCTTGCACATCAAGTGTTATTTATTCATATGTTATGTAGTTAGCACCACATACTCATAATCAAAAGGCTTTATATTTATATTGAATATCGTGAGCATGCAATAAACACGTGTGTTAATTTCAAGGAACCTTTATCTTTTTAGAGTGATGGTGACTGTTGGAATGGATAAAAAGTTTTCAGATTTCTTTTGCGTGTCAGTGATCTATTTTGCGAAATCAAAGAAAACTTTTCTTCGGTCGTTGATGTAACGATTAACAGTTTTGGGGGTATCATAAATAGAAATGTGGCAGTCAGTATGTGTCATTCATAATTTGAATTATCGGTTAGATGTTTCTTCGCTGCAATGAAAAATTGTTACTAGAATGAATGATGAGATGTTATTCATGAATGTTTTTCATTCATGATTATTTCTAAAATAAAAAATACAATTCGCAAACATTCATTTCGCTGTTAAAACTGTAGTTAGCTTTCGTTTTTTCAAAACTAAAACAAAATCACTTCACCTTTTTTTTCATTCACGTATAAAAACATTTCATATTTATTTACTTAGAACAGGTGTCACAAATAAAAATTAAATTAAAAAGTTGACATGTTTCGGTTCATTCATAAGAACCGTATTCATAACACAAAAAATCAGTAGAAAATTAAATGACACTGGATATAAATATAATTTAAAAACCAAAATAAAACATTGCGCCCCCTATGATCATGAATATCCATTGCCACCGCGGCATATAAATATAATAAATTTTGAACATATATTAAATTTAATATGTATAAAATTAATATTAATAAAAGTAGAAAAACTAAATGACCCTGGATATAAAGGTAATTTAAAAACCCAAAACACAAAATATTGCGCCCTCTATGATCGTGAATAGCCAATGCCACCGCGGCTCCCCCTATTAGACTCACCTTTTAAATATTTATTAAGTAATTCTAACCACAAACTCGGAATGCCGTAAGAATAAGAATCATTACAAACCCTATCCCTCCTAGAATATATCTCTATGGATTCACGGATGTAATGATTCTTATTCTTATGACATTCCGAGTTTGTGGTTAGAATTACTTAATAAATATTTAAAAGGTGAGTCTAATAGGGGGAGCCGCGGTGGCATTGGCTATTCACGATCATAGAGGGCGCAATATTTTGTGTTTTGGGTTTTTAAATTACCTTTATATCCAGGGTCATTTAGTTTTTCTACTTTTATTAATATTAATTTTATACATATTAAATTTAATATATGTTCAAAATTTATTATATTTATATGCCGCGGTGGCAATGGCTATTCATGATCATAGGGGGCGCAATGTTTTGTTTTGGTTTTTAAATTATATTTATATCCAGTGTCATTTAATTTTCTACTGATTTTTTGTGTTATGAATATGGTTCTTATGAATGAACCGAAACATGTCAACTTTTTAATTTAATTTTTATTTGTGACACCTGTTCTAAGTAAATAAATATGAAATGTTTTTATACATTCATTTCGCGTTTCATCTAACTAATGCATCGCTCACAGGAAAAGTTTCACAATTGTAGTTATCTGAAAATTCGCTTTATTAAGCTACATGTTCACTCATGGCAATAGAAAGGGGGCAATTTCTGTGGGGAGGTAAAATTGTTCGACTCACCAATCTTTATCTATTGGGACATCTTCACTCTGCACGTTTTTACTGCTGCAAGCAGAGCTCAGTGCTGTAATTTTGTGTTACAGTAAAATCGTGCAAATCTTCTTTTGCCTCTCCTGTGAAATATACTTTTGCCAAGATGAGTCTTTTTTCTTGTGGGAGAGTAATTTATATTTTTATTTTCTTCTATCTTTAATAGAAGAAAGTACTGTAATCGAAATTTTTTTTTGCCTTCCGGTTTCCGGCAGATTTACACGTTTTAAGGGTCAGAGATTCTAAAAGACATGTCTTTGCAAAATGTCTGTCTGTCCGAATGTCCATATGTCCGTATGCCTGTGCGTCGCTAATGTACCATCGAAAAGTGTATAAAGCATAGAATTGAACCAAATTTGGCTGGGACAATCTGGTCATCTTTCAAATACGAAATGCTCCGCCGGATGCGAGCACTGTGTTAATGGTTTTTGTGTTATTTTAAATATTGTACCATCGAAAAGTGTATGAAGTTATGCATAGACTTGAACCAAATTTTTTATGTAAGTGTTTGGCTATTGCAAGTAGGTCCTTTCTGAATTTGAAAAAAATCCGTCGCAAGGGGCGCTATAATAGCGATATCTATGCCATTTTCATTATTGTACCACTGAAAAGTATATGAAGTTATGTATAGAATTGAAACAAGCTTTTTGTGTATGTATTTGGTTGTGGACAGTAGGTCCTTCCTGAATTAAAAAAAGCTCTACCAGAAGGGGGGGGGGGAGGGTTGTAAAAAAATTTTGTGCCAATTTTATCATTATACAATCGAAAAGTGCATGAAGTCATCCATAAAATTGACCCGATTTTTTTACATGTTTTTTGCTATGGACAAGTCCTCTTTCGATTTGGAAATATTCTGAGGAAGAGGGTGTTGTAATAGAGATGTCTGTGTCATTTTCATTATTTTACCAGCAACAAGCGTATGAAGTTATCCAAGGAATTGAACCAATTTTTTTGTGTATGTATTTGGTTGTGGCCAGCAGTTTCTCGTTGAATTTGAAAATATTCTGCCGGAAGGGGTTACTGTAATCGCGATTTTTGGGACATTTTCTTTATTTTACCTTAGTAAAGTGTATGGAATTATAAATAGAATTGAATCAAATTTTTAGCTATTTCCAGTAGGTCCCTTTTAGATTTGGAAATATTCTGCCGGAGAGGGGCACTATGATAGCGATTTTTGAATAATTTTCTTGATTTTTCATAATTCTGTTGTCCATCGGTGCCTCGTGCAGCGACGGGAACTCGCGTCATGCTAGGTCATCTATTCGCAAACAGTTGATATATAACAGAATGAAGAAAAATTATTGAATTTAATAAATTTCATGATCGAGATTAATTTTTTTTTTTTTACTCCGATCAATTGAGTGAAGCAGAAATTTAAGATGAAAATGAAAATTCGTATAATAATAATGCAACATTAACATCTGTAAGTAATTTTTTGAAATATTAAGATATATGAGATAGAAGAAAGTTCAGGGATTGACATATCCAATTAGCTTGATATAGGCAGATCATAAGACTCTTTATTTGGGGGTAAATAAAATTATGTAGGCGAAAATAGTTCATGCAATTTGGTCATCATTTTTGCAATTAAATTTATATCTGACAAAATGTTACATTATTTATTAGCATTCTTTTTTCGAATTTAAGACTAACAAGAAAGAATAAATCATGCGTCAAACATAGATTATGAAACACTTTCCAATACATTCTGAATATTGCACAAAATTACACCATTTTATAAATTAAAATGTTACGTCTAATTCCACCAAATAAAAACGCATGACACATTTAATAACACAATTTCAGCTGCTCTCATCTATTTGGTCGTTCGGAAAGTCGTGTTCTTTTGGGAAAATACACTCGTGCAGAAAAATTTTGCCCATCGCTAAACACTAGATATCTGAAACAATATCTAATAATTAAATGGTAGACTTTTTTCGGTATGAATTAATTTTCCCAAATGGACACGACTGTTCAAATGACCCACTACAACCGGAAAGTTATCCGAAATCTTTGTGCAGCCTTGTATATTGTTTATAGATTTGTATCTATTAACTACGTACATGCCAAAATTTAGTTCAATACTTCAGCAATTTTCTCTGATAAGCGAAATGGCACGGGAAATCTTTTGTGCAGCCTGTATGTAAGATACAGAACTAATATACAGAGAGAAAAATACAAAAAAAAAAAAAAAAAAAAAAAAAAAAAAAGGTTAGATTTAAAAGCGTATGCCGAAATTGCGCTTGCAGCAATTATCACACAACTACTGACTGTAATCGATTTGTTTTGCGTGTCTTTGATATAAATGAACGTATTCTATCGTAATCATCTTGTCATGAAATTCAGTGTTTTTCACCTGTTTCAACACATTTGAAATATTTTAATGTGATTAAAGTACCCCAACAACGATTTTCCCCATGTATCATGAAGTAATGGAATTATTTTGCGTGACCCTGTAAATAAACTATTAATCATAATGTGTCAGAAATTGCTGTATAATCTATGCTGGGTACTTTTTTTTTCGTTCTTATTATACCCTGATCTAGGCACCGCGCTGATGTCCTGCTGTTTTGTGACAATAGGCAGGACAACGCTAAACGAATCCCAAAACAGCACCCAGCGCGGGTTAATTGGTGGGGTCTTCGGACAATGAAAGCCCCATTCTAAATTTTCTCTCAGCTCAGAACTGCTTTGGGGTTACTGCTCTGTGAGTGATTTATTTAGGCTTTTTATAGCTCGATTGGCTAAATGAATTTATTATTTATAAAGAAAATAAGCACCGTATTTCTACACATTTTTTCAGTGAAAAAAATAAGCACCGTATTTCTACGCGTTTTTCAGTGATGTTTCAGTTAAACACGAAAGGAGAAATCGTGTAAAAAATAAGTGACTATTGTTAAAATTGTACTTTTTTTCTCCTAATAAATATTTCATCTTTAATAATGGAGAAGTTCACTGAGCCAGAATAAAGCTATAAAAAATATTTAAGACAATTTTTAATTAATTTTTTTTTTTTTGTTTAAATGTTGGAATTGCATGATATACAAATAGACGCAGCAATTAAAATATTTATTGATTATCATGTTATTAAAATTAAATATTAGTTTTTTATTTTGAAAATGTAACTCTCCTGAAATTTATAATATATGTGTTTATTTGCAATTGATGAGAGTGTAAAAATGAGACAAATAATTTAAAAAACTTTTTTAAAATTATTTACGCCTTTAAGAAAAATATGTCAACATCTGATTTACATAACGCATATTTATTTAGAAGTTTTATTTATAATTTATACGACAATCATTCATAAAAACTAAAGGTGTTAAATAATTCTTAAATTATTTTTTACTAGTCTTGTTTTTAAAAATTACATTTAGCTCATTTCAATGCTTTCACAATATATTATATCGACCCTATTTTTCTTCATTTAATACGTTAATAAGTAAAAATTAAATCACAGATAATCACAGATAAGGTATGTTGGTATTCGTTTGGAATACCAACATACCTTATTCGTGATCATAAAGCAAACTTAAGCATCGTTATTCACGTTTCTGAATGTATTGTAATGCATTGAAGATTAGTTTTTTAAATATTTCTCGTATTTTACGAATTCACAGTGCAAAATATTTTGCCTTCTAAGGAGACCAAGAAGTATAAATAAGATAATTTTATCTTTTTTTCCATTACCATTACGAAATCAGACGAAATCTGAATTTCTATTTGATCTCCCTGAAAAGTCCTTTTATTCGCTGGCCATAGATCTGTCATTAAAGCTCATCTGCACTTTCAAAATCTTCATATCCTGTGGCGTTGTTCAGAGATAGTGTTGACAAGTTACGGAAGAATATAATCTCGGGCAATCCGAACGGAAGAGCAATGGAAATAAATTCGACTCAAAATCTCTTTACTACTGACACGTTCCTCACCGACAAAGGGTAGGAAAATCGGTTTGCTTCATATCACTACATCTTTTCCTAGCTCTTTATCACCAGCAACTCACTTTCTGAGAGATATTGTAAGAGAAGATGGAAAATAGAAAAAAAAACATAGGCAAAAGAAGTTGAAGTTTATTTTTTATTTTTTCGACTAAGATGAACCGATTTGTTGACAAGTTGATGGAGTTGAGACTGGACAAAGAAGATGAACTGGAATGTGAATTTTCATTTTGAGAAATTTCTATCTAGAGTGTCAGTAACATTTTGATTTGTTTTTTGATCCTTCCAAAATTAATTATTTCAGCTGTATTCACTTAAGCGAAATTACTATAATTAGACGTTTTTAACAAACTTGGATGCAATGAGAACATGGTTTTAGCAAATAAAACAAATCGGAAATTATACGTTAAACGTGGCAAATAAAGTGCGTTTTTATTGTAATTAGTTTTATAAGTATTCAAATCTTGGTGCGATAGTTGTTGCGCTCTCATGCAAAAATGCATGAATACAAAATCTGTTACGATTATAGATGCTAAATTCAGTAATATAGTAATAATAGGACTGCATTTCAAATATGAGGTTACAAACATGACAAAATAGAACCATTCCCTATCATGAGACATCATCCAATTCTTAACGTATGATTGGATTTGACAGAATGAAGAAAACCTTTATTAATATCTTTTAAGTTTTTGATACGATTTTCATAAAATTTGAAATGGATCGACACAATTCTGCAACGATTAAATATATTATATTGCAAACCATTTAGCTGGGTAGTTTTTCTGCTGTTTGACAAAATGCAGACAGTCGGACGCACTAGACAGTGGTTATAGGTGCTAGGTAAATATACAGGGTGATTAAAAAAAAAAAACGTGGACAAATTGATATGACAAATCAAGCATACGACAAGGATAAAAAATCACATAGGAACACAGGGCCGCAAACTACTTATTGAGTCACAAGTAGAGGGTGTTTCATCCTAACTCAATTTGGGTTGACGGTAATAAATTTCAGAAAACTGAAGTATATAATAATAAAACATTTAACAGACCTTCTCACCTTTGTTTTGAGTGTGATAACACCAAACAAAAGTGGTAGAAGTTTGCATTATGTGCACCAGTAATATGCACTTGACACCTCACATTTTGGACTGTCATAATCAGTTTATGTGGTATCATCGATTGCTTGAGCAATACTTTTCTCGAGATCTTTTCGTAACGTTATCACATTTCACACAAAATAAGGTACATATCGTTGCATTTTCATTACAATATTTTTACTTTCCTCTAAAATAATACTTTACAATCGGGTGTAGATGGAATGAAACACCCTGTATTTGTGACTCAATAAGTAGTTTGCGACCCTATGTTCCTATGTGATTTTTGATCCTTGTTGTATGCTTGATTTGTCATATCATTTTGTCCACGTTTCTTTGAATCACCCTGTATAGGGTGCAGTATGTTATCTGTCACCGACTTTTAATTTTTCAACCATTGGTCGTACCCATACAGTTCCAATTACAAAAACGTTTCACATGAGGTAAATATTTATGTCGTGGCATTTTGTGAAATAAAACTAGTCGTTGGGAGCCACCGTAACCCATCATGGATATGTATATGAAAATAAAACATGTGAAAACTATTTATACAATGCATTGCAATTCATAAACAAAATTTAAATATTGTTAATATACATAGTAATGCTATATTAAAGAACTGCTGACGTACCAATTTCGACAAATTATATAAAACGCCAAACTACTCAAGTAGTACCGAACTGCGTAAAAGAAACATCCTTGTAACTCCAAAAATAATAATTCTATTAACTAACAATTGATTGCGTCGGATTAAGCGTCTCATTTCCAATTAAAATATACCTTTGAATTGAAATTTGAATGAAATACAGGGTCATGAAAAATCGAAGAATGTGGAAAACAGGATTACAAATATCTCGGCAACTAATAATCCCATCGACTTCATTCTATATGCAAAATGTGTGTTATTTTATTGCCTTTTACGTCCATTCCTTAGAACAAAAAAATTCGAAAATTTTTATGTACCTTTCATCAGAACGAATTTTTCGAGAGTCCGAAAAAAATAGTTCCGGATAATCGAGGTTGCTGATATTAAATAGGCTTCGTCCCATTCTTACATACTAACTACATACAAAATTTCAAGTCTCTATCTCAATTTGTTCTGGAGATAGAGCGTTTACAGACAGACAGACAGACAGACAGACAAACGGCAAAATTTTTTTTCTAAAAATATGTTTTTCGGAATCTCCACTATCTAAAACGTGTAAATCCGTCAAAAAAAATTTTCGATTTTCAAAACGATTGCAAGACTTACCCTATACTACGTATGATGGGCAAATAAAATCAGTTTTATAAAAATTACAAAAGATAAATTTTTCTACAGTTCCTCAGTTCCTATAGTTATTATTCAGTAAAAGTTTACAGATAACATAAGAGATATCACACAAAAAGTTTGACTTCTGCACTGCAAAAACTGACAGAGCTATTAAATTTTAAAGTTTGACACTTTTTCACATGATTTTGTCTTTCACGGAGGGGGCAGTTAAAAAATAAATTGAAGTTATTGGAGATCGAAGTCAGGGTGCAATGTCCTTTTCACGCCGAAACTATCTTTAGAAATTACCGCCAAATTTTAGTATAACAAAAGAGGGTTATTGCATCTAAAAATTTTAACTGACTTTTAGGGATCGTATACAAAGCGACTAATGAAATATTGAAAGTAAACAGAAATACAATATCGATTTATTATCATATCAGAAAGCGGTCCACAATAAAAAGAGAATAAATCAAATGCCAGAATCTTCTAAAAATACTGCTCAAAGTGTTCTCCATCGGTGGAAATGCACAACTGAATGCGTTACCGTACTGAGTCTTCAACACGTTAGAGCATAGCAGGTGAAACTGTGCAAAAAAGCAAGGATGATGCGCTGCTTTAGATCAACCAGAGAAGTAGGCTCACAAGGAAGGTCTCCATACTGGGAATACTCGGATTTTTTTGAAAAAAAAAAAAAAAAAAAATACAAATTATACTACTCATGTATGTAATAAAGGATCAGTGAAAATTAGCGGCGGAATTACAGAAGAAAACGTGTAAAAAAATAAAATACTTTCGAATATTTGGCGTGAAAAGACGAAAGTGTCACACGATTTGGCGAGCAGTATTTTTCTTCGCCAAAAGCAAACGATTTTAATGCAACTCAAAACTGTTGGATATTTAGAATCCGTATAAATGAATTTAAACGTAAACAATAAGCGAGTTTAATATATTATATACATATATATATATTAAATTGATAGATTATTTGATAGCATGCTTCCCTGACATTCTTTATGAAAGTTTTATTCTAAAGTCTATATTTTTAGAACGAGTATGACTGGATGTTTCGAGTTTTAGGGAGGTAATGCAGACCTGGCTTTTGAAGTTTTATGCAATTTGGACTTGGAGAGAGCATTCTAGTTATTTTGTTGTTTTTACAGGCAAGAGTTTGAAGCAGGTATGATTGTTCATAATTTCAATGTTTTGTTTTAGGTCAGGGAGGAGGCTTGCCAAACTCTGCATTCATTTTAAAATAGTTTATAAGCTACTGCACAGATTTTTTACATAGTAAAGATTTTTTCATATATTTCATATCATTGGTTTTGTTTTTAAAATTTGGTATATATTTTTCTGTTGTTATTTTTGAATGCAGGTTTGGTGGGCGTTCAGAAACCTGAAACATTTCATTTTTTAAAGTAGGGGGGTGGGGCTAGGTTTTGTCTGTCCTCCCAGACTGTTTTTTCTTGCCTGTATTTGTTTGTTTTTTTAATTTTTTAATTCTTCATAGTTCATTCTTTACCTTTTTGACATACACTCTTTCCTTGAAAATTTTGAACTTTCATTGCATAATGTGAATTATAACTTGTGGCATTATATATGAGCTGCTTAAAGCGCCGATAGTGCTGCAATTTTTTCATGGTGAATTGACACTATATATTAAATTGGATATATATATATATATATATATATATATATATATATATATATATATATATATATATATATATATATATATATATATATATATATATATATATATGGGTGATTCTACGATAAGAGGTAATTTGTACGGCAATCCGTTTAAAACAGATTTTTTATTCTATATGTTGCTATTTTTTGCAATGAATCGCATCATCTTAATATACTTTATTAAGTAACATCACGATTGAATGCCTAATTTAAACACGTTTTTCTGAAATTTCTTACAAAGTCTAAAAAGTCCCCTCCCCTGGCATGTCCCCTTGCCGGTTTCAATTTAACTTTCAAACAATACATATATTTTTTCCGCCAGATGCTTAGCTAAAGTATGTTTAATTGGAAATTAAGTAATTATACTTACGTATTATAAAATAAAAAATAAAATAATTTTGTTAATTTCAAATAATTTTTGAAATTAACTTTTGTCCCGCTTTTTTTGTGTCTCTCCCCTGTCACATTTCGTTCCGCTGAAACAAATATAAATTCAAGGATGGCTATATTGGAAGTAGTGCTTAAGGACATCTATTGGCTTGAAGTTAGCAATACTAAACGCACAAGTCATTTAAGCGTCACCATTTTTAGTTGTTGCGACGCGACCGTGTTTTGTACTGGTTTCGCACAGTGATTGTGTATCTCTCCTGGTAAGTCATAAAACTTATAATATTCACTTAATTCAATTGCATTTACTGCCCTAATTAAACAATACGGTAATACTTAAGGTGAAATACACAATTAACCGAAAAACTAATTCAGTCAGTTAAAAAGTTTGAATTTACACGAAAATGTCTCTCCCCTGCCGTATTTCCCCTGGCACGATAACTGCCAGGGGAGCGAGTCACTGACCAGAAAAAGTTATAAAATATGTATAAAGTGACTTGCCCTTATATGAAAAGGTAAATAAACGGGACAAAAATCATAATTTAAAGGGTTTTGATCAAACTCAAACTTTTCTTTTTGGCCGAATTCTCCATGTTTTTGAACCTCTTATCGTAGAATCGCCCATATAATATGTTATTTGTTGCTGTAGTTATTTAATTTACCTCTGGAAAAAATATTTTCATATATAAAAAATTCTTATTCAGTAAAATTATGTTCATACATTTAAGCGTATTAAAAAATAAAAGCCAAATGTTTCCATAGCAACAAAAGAAGCAAGCAGAAGCTCCCAAGCAGAAGCAATTTCAGTTTAAAAATCCTTGCTTTTAGTTCATAAGATAAATGTTACTTTGTACTGTTTTTACACTAAAGATATATTAAACATTCTTTATTTTGGATAAGTAGGAATTGTTTAATCATTAATTAATGTTTATAAAAGTTTGAGTTTAGTTCTCAAGGATTTTTTAGAAAATATGATTTTACAGCTGAAAAAGTGAATTGGAACTACTTGTTTAGCAAATAATTAACATTTTGTTCTGTGCATGCAAGTAGTATAAACTTCGAATAAATGTTTTGTGTATAAGTTAAAAAGTTAAATTAAAAAAAAAAAAACGGGAAAAAATATTTAACATGTTCAACTCAGAATTGAGTTGCCCAAACATCATGCAAACGATGTCTAAGCACCAATTAGGGTCTTGTTATCGACCTCATTTTTTTATGTAATTCAAAATAATGTTTCCTCTGTATATTTTTACTCTTAATTTGGTTTTAAATGTTTATTCATGATGAACAAGTGAGTAGGAAAAGTTAATATAATTTTCGGGGAATGTACAGATTTGGTAAAAATAACCGTGAATGAGAAAATAAATAAATAAATAAATAATAAAAATAAATAAATAATAAAAATAAATAAATAAATAAATAAATAAATAAATAAATAAATAATAAATGTAAATAAATAAAAAATAAAAATAAATAAAAATAAAATAAAAATAAAAATAAAAATAAATATCTAAAATATTATAAAGGACTGAAAATTTTTCGAAACAAAAATAACTATGCATATTGAGCCATGAAAGAGCAGGATATTTTTAATACATCTGTTATCTATATTATACATTATTCTATGATATATGTATATTAAAAATAAATTTTATTAGGACATTATTGCAGTATACGTTAGGTTCCATTTACTGCTTTGCCAGGGCTCTGCACGACGTGGTGCCAGCCCTGCTCGCAGGTTATTACTGCAAAAGATCAATTAGAATAACCTATGTACGGATTATATTTGTTAGGGAGGGGAAATAGGAGTAGTAAAAAATTTCTAACTTTAAGGGGGCTTTGAAAACTTTTCAAAAAATCGATTTATTTCAAAAAATCGATTTTTTTTATGATCTATTTTGATTATTCAATTCATTCTGAACTCAATGCAAAAAAACCGCATACAAATATTTGCATTTTTAACGGAGTTAAAAATGCAAATATGTGCATTTATGTAACAACACTTTCAAAGTCGCACCTATATAATTTCAACTTTAAGTCGCGATTCTCAAAACTTGATTTTCGACGACTATCCGTAAGATTTAAAAAAAAAAAACCTATTTGATGTATTGACTTAATTTTTTTTTGCATGCATATGACATCATTATCTATAGAATTAATTAATATATTTTAGATAGTTTAATATTTTGAGTATTTTTAATGAAAAAAAAATTGTATTTTTTACGGGCTTTTTAAATTTTCAAATTTGAGAGTTTTTTTTAATAAGGCTTTTTTTTTTTGAGTGATTGTTATATCCTTAATTCATTCTATAGAGTAAAGTTTTCTGATAATTTTAAAGCAAAAATTAGGTTCTTATGTCAATCCAACGTTAAGATATCTTGCGGGTGGTGATATAACACATAATTTTTTTTCGAAAATTGTGTTATATAAACTTTGCTATGTATTTTTTTATTATATATTACATTAAAGTACTTCATTTTATAATTTTATAAGACTACAAACATACCTTAAAAATATCAGTAAGTTTAAATTAAATTGAATACTTCTGTTTTTATATGGACTCGAAGCGAGAGCTCTGTTTACATGTTTTTCTGTAACGATCAAGTACTGAGCTCCCTTAACCTCATGAAAAACAAACAAACAAACAAAAAAAGTTAGTATGTATAAAAAAATCAATAATCTTTTGAAAAAGATTATCTAATTTTATCTTCTACTGATACTATTAAAAAGAAGGGATTCCAACCTTCCATAAAATAAGTGGGAAATGATGTGTTTATGTACTCTATTTTAAAGGAAGAGATTGCAGTTGAATATGGATAATGTAATACAGGGCCGTAGCTAAGGGGGCACTATCTAAAATAAGTGTTTCAACACTCGCACATCCTATTTGTACATATTAAGCTAACATGATGTTTAACTTTGCACAAGTTACATACTCAAAATTTACATCCTCACATACTTTTCTTAGCATAAAATGAAGTTATTACAACAGTTTAATAAGGAACTGAGTACCTATAATGTGAGTATGTACTGATTTATCTTTCTGGGTCAGAGAGAAAGAAAAAAAAATATGAGCCTTCCCCCCCCCCCCTCCTACATTCTCTTGAGCCCCTCCCCCTATTGTTCACTTTTAGTTAGGGCCCTGTGTAATATTTAAAAATTTAAAATAAGAATACTCAATAAACCAACATATTATTTCACTCGCTGAATATATGATACTATATAAGAAAACTGACTTAGAAATTTAAAACAATTTGAGACAACAATGCTAATAATGAGCGCATGTTTGAAAAGTCACATCGAAGAACTCAAAAATTAAGTTTCTTGATTATAAATTAAAAATAATTCAAAGTTTATACATTTACTTAGAACATCTAATGTGCTATTTTACATCATTAAAATGCATTGATACAGACATTTCAATTGCATTATATAATTTCTAGAAAAATACTGGCATGTAAATACAGTACATTTGTATACAACAGGATAGAGGTCTGCACGGGCCGGAATTTCCAGGCCCGGACCCGGCCCGGCCCGTTGTAAAAATCAAAAGTTCGGCCCGGCCCGTTTTGGCCCGTTACAATTTCTACGATTTCTCAAAAATTCAGATTTTTATCATATAACTAAGATTCCTTTAAAGAATACTGTATACATATCTATGGAATGATTTTACAGTATATTTTACAGCAAATACACATTAACAACATTAATGATTACTTAGATTCTTAGACTTTCAACATTCGAATAAAGATTCATTAAAAAATTAATATGGCTTAGAATAAAAGAAAAAAGAAAGAAAGCTAAAAACATCGTTATTTTTGAAGCTGTTTAATAAAAGAAGATTTATAAATGTATTTCTATATCATTTTATTATAGATTTCAAATCCAAATTCATTCTTAAATTCAAAGAAGCTCCTTTGTGATACATTTCTAAATTCATTTTTTTTTCTCAGAAACGCATAAGATTAGCAGATATCTTTATTCAGAAACTATATAATCGAATGGCGTTATCCATTTTTTAATACAAGCAATTTAAGAATACTGCAAACAAATAAAATATTGCCATAATTAGCGTTTTGAATAGAATTTCCGGAAGCAATAGCAAGGGAAGGAGAAAAACCTGCAATCATTTGAGAAACTATTATATCTCAACAAGGTTATACATGTATTTTATTTACCAAAAATGAAAAACGCTATTCAATTCCAAATCCCTTCAATAGTTAGGCTTATCACTTTTATACTTTTACAATTTAAAATTAATCAGAAAATGTGTCAAACTTTCGCATTATTGAGAAATTAATTTAAGAATCATCAAGAAGTATATATCCGAAGACTAAGCTAACATAAGTTCTTTATCGCTGTTAATAATTTTACAAATCATGTTTTCTGCCAATAATTAAGTCTAGTACCGGTCCGGCCAGTTTATACGTAGAAAAATAATGCAAGCGTGATCTCGGACTGGCATGAGTCAGCTAAAAAAATATTAAAACGGGTTACACATAATGTAATTCTCCGATGCCGATACAATGTGCATTTTTATATTGATGCTGTCAAACTAGTATGGCCACATTTATACTTATTCTCGTTAAAACCATTTTCGTTGAAAATAGCTCATATTTTATCATTTCTGCTTAAATCTTCAGAACGGGCCGGCAGGCCAGAATTTTTTTTTATCGGCCCGGCCCTGCCCATTTGGCCCGTTCAATTTTTTTGCCGGCCCGGCCCGTTTATGTTGTTTGTCGGCCCGGCCCGTTGAAAACTATTCTAAATCTGCCGGCCCGGCCCTTTAGAAAATTCGAAACGACTCCGCCGGCCCGGCCCGCGGGCCGGGTACGGGCCACGGGCCAAGCCCGGGCCCGTGCAGACCTCTACAACAGGAGAAGAATAATAATATCAGTAATAGAAAATGATATAAAAGAAATCATAGTTTCTTGTGTTTTTCTCAGTGCTTGTAAATTATTGCTTCTAGTGAACTTTTAAACTAAAACTAGATATATTATGTAGTGTGAATCTGAAATGATGATCAGAATTGTAGCAAGTGATAATACACATATTGAGAAAAATATTTTCTTTAGGAAACTAAAGCTACCATCTATTTATTTGCTGAAAAGTACATGATTAAATAACTGCTAACCTCCAACATTTTGTCAAGTTAAATAAAAATATTTTGAACCAAAAAATTTGCTTATAAATAGAATCTAATAATAAACATCCAGATATAAAAAAAACGCATATTTTATCAAATACTTCTTGTGATTCAAAATAGGTTAAATTGATTTGAATAAAAAAATAAAAGCAAATAAATGGCAGGTTGTCAGCCCTTACAAGTGAGATACATTCTGAATATTACATGGTCAATGATAACCGGTCACTTGCGATTTTAAATATTTAAAAAAATACACGAGGAAGTATCCTGAAATTCCAAGTGTGTAAACAGAATAATATAGAATAGGTCATAAATTTCCGTGAAGATTTTCCCCGAAATCCCACAGGGAACCGTCAACAAATTAAAAAGATCGATTTTATTTAAAGAATTCTGCAAGTCATCAAAAGACTTGGCAAATTTGGGACTGTTTTTATAAAAAACGTAATTTCTCTACGAGTATATATGCAATCCTCATAAAAATGAACACAGTTTATTACAATAAGCCACTTAATCATAATCTACTGTTTGAACTTTTTTGATACATTAGTCTTGGCAGGGCTATGTAAAAGGTATTCGTCCTTTTTCAATTTGTTGATGGTTCTCTATGGACTTTCAGGGAAAAAAAGTTTTCGGAAATTATTCACCTATACTGTGCTGTTTACACACTTCGAGTTTCAGAATAATTCCTCATGTATTTTCCTAGATATTTAACAAAACGCTTAAAATCGCAAATGACTGTTCATAATTGACCATATAGTGTACATCCGGACTTCAATTTCGGAAATTCGACGGAAGACGTCAACTTCTTCTCTGTTTAAAATCGTCTTCAATAATTCATAACATTTTAATAGCATTTCATGTATAATAAATACATATGCCTTTTTTTTATAATGATATGCATGCATTTTTTATGCATTTAAAATAAATGTTGAAATATAAAAAAATTGAGAACCAATACTCCAAATAAATGAAGAAAAGAAAAGAAAAACAAATCTCCCCTCACTATGATAACAAAGTAGCACCTGTTGAAGCTGTAAAAGTGGGATATAGGCCAAATATTTACCAACAAAAAATGCTCGAAGAAAGAGCTGACTTCTTTCCAGGGATCGTTATACTTGAGCAAACAACGGCTAAGTTTTTACGATTAGTACCCCCCTTTTCGATGTGGGAGGTTCAAAATGTTATGACATGCTCGAGGAATAAATGTCGATGACACTTTGTAGCTGCTTAGTTCCTATGTTATGAGGTTTTGAATGACTCCAGAACAGTTATAAAAGGTATGCTCTTATCAGGAAATTGGTAAACAGCAAATGGCAGCATTTCACGATCGATCGAAATATTGCGGGTTTTTTTTTGTGTATATAATAAAAGGTATATTTTCGAGTAGCTGAATAGTTGGATTTTGCAAGGAATGTGTAAACTTGAATAAAGAAAGATATTTTTATGCATTTTTATTCAACATATCAGTGATAAACTTGTCGTTATTTTTTTCAAAGAACTGTCAAAGTGTTACAACCAAAAGATCAGGAGTGATTTTACTCGACTTTCTGAACAATTTACCGAATGTTATGTGTCCAAATAAATAATAGTATAAAAATAAACTTAAATCCCAATTTTAGACAGGTAAAATGTTTCCACCGATGTAAAATGACATTCTTTAAAGAAAATTTCAGAATAAAGCTGAAACATTACATTTATAGAAACTCATGACATAATTCACATTAGTATAATTTTATATAATTAGTGCAGGATTAACTCCTGTAAATTAAATATTAGATTAGAATTTACACCAAATGCCCAAAAATAAATGATGATGCAGAATTTTAGTTTCTGAACAAGAAAATTAATTGGTGTTCCAAAGAAATGCAATGAGTATGTACTATAAATAAAAAGAGTCTATGTGTGGAAACTTGACGCAATCAGTGTGAGGTAGGGTTGTTCAGATAATCAAATTTCCTTTTTTTTTTGGAATTTTTTTTAAACTATACGCTGTACATAATGAAGAATTAATAACTATATTTCTAAAACAAGTTGAAAATTGCACGTGAAGCGTAGCAAATGAGGTGCGTTCGTACGATAACGAAGTTTTAAAAATATTACTCTCATATATCAATCTCATAAAACTGTAAATAGTGAATAATTAAGGCGCTCATCAATGTTCTCCCTATACCATTATGTAATGGAATACTTTTGTGTGGCCTTGTAAATCAATAACAAATGTTCTTTGCACCACAAATTATGTAAAATGTATATTATAATATGTACTTTATAGTTGCATATGAATTTTATTAAGTTCGAATGAGTGTAATACCATTAAAATGCATTTGAAACATTTTTCCCCATGACCGTAATGTAACGGAATACTTTTGATTGTCCCTGTAATTGATCTTATGCATCCAATTTTGATAAAATTTGAAATAACTCGACAAAAGTATGTAATAATTATTTATTTTAAATTTCAAACGTATAAAATGCATTCGAAACTTTTTTCCCCATTGACCGTAATGTAATGGAATACTTTTCATTGCCCCTGTAATTGATCTATGCATCCGATTTTCATAAAATTTGAAATGACTCGACAAAATTATGTAATAATTATGTATTTTAAATTTCAAACGATTCGGTTGGGTAGTTTTTGCGTTGTTATATGCGGACAGACAGACAGACAGACGACAGACAGACGGACGGACTGTGCGAAAACAATAGGTGCTACGAATTTACATAATTACGAACGCACCTAATAATGTACCGTATTTACTCGTGTATAACACGCACTTTTTTTTCAAAAATTTAGGGCAAAACTCCTAGGTGCGAGTTATACTCGGACTAATTATTTACTGCTGGATGTAATCACACAATATACTTAGGAAACAAGAAATGTATTTAAAAAAGACATAATCACTTGGGAAATCTTACTTAATTGAAGTAATACTGCATCTTTTTTTCACTCCTTGCACTTTTTTAAACAAAAGAGCTAGTAACATTATTTAAACGCTAATTAGCACTTGACACTGCCGTCATTCAGTCCTTATCCGAAGTCTAAAAATGAATTTTCGCCTTGTTCTTCTGCCTGATGTAATGTTTGTTTCGACTTTCTTTACTGAAATTCATTTAGTTATTTATTCATTTGCATATCAAATTTACGGTGCGCGCTATGTACGAGATTGTAAATTATCGCCATTTTTTCTTGTAAAGTACGGGGTGCGGGTTATACACGCGTGCGCGGTATACACGAGTAAATACGGTAAATTTATTCTGAAAAGCTACAGTTAAATGGAGTTATATAAAGGTAAATGTTTTAAATTCAGTAAAGGCATATGTAAAAAAAAAAAAAAAAAAAAAAAAAAAAAAAAAAAAAAATGCTAAAAAAGCAAGAAAAAAATTTCATGAAATATAAATTTAAATGTTAATAGGAACTTTTATTTCATTTAAATGGCACCCATAATTGCCAAAAAGAAAGAATAGAAAAAAATGAGAAAGGACGAAAGCAGAAGCCTTAAAAAATGTTAAGCGTAAATACATCTGCAAAAGAAGATAATAATGATCAAAACAATTTAGGAAGATATGTAGACAAATTTCACCAAAAATGAACACAATGCGATGAAACCAAACTATGTGGAAACTGGCTTTTCTAGGTCGAGTGTCACAAAAAAGGGGGTTTAAAACGGAATTTTTCTCTTGTGCCTTGAATGCCGTCTAAGCAGGTTTCTTTACTCATCACGTTTTCAAAAATAAACTTTAATAAATAGACTATGTACAGTCACCGCAATTGAAT
Organism: Maratus speculifer; assembly: GCA_964019185.1. Classification (NCBI taxonomy): domain Eukaryota; kingdom Metazoa; phylum Arthropoda; class Arachnida; order Araneae; family Salticidae; genus Maratus; species Maratus speculifer. The sequence goes on from OZ025298.1 coordinate 270,777,988, forward strand.
AACCCTGTCAAAACTAATGTAGCAAAAGCGCTCAAACTCTAGATTATGATTGAATGCCTTATTGTAATATGCCTTGTTCATTTTTATGCGAATAGCATGTATACTTGTAGAGAAATTAAGGTTTTTATAAAAACGGTCCCAAATTTTGCCAAGTTTTTTTGCTTATAATTTGCAGAGTTCTTAATAAAAAAACAACGTTTTTTTCAGAAAATATAAGAAAAGATATTGTACATAACACCCTGTAATCAAAATTAAAAAATATTAATAATTCTATGAAAAATGAGCAGGTTTACTAAATAAATTTTCACTGCTCATGCGTCAACTCTATAAAAATTTCATTTGCATATTGTGTTAGTTAAATGTATAGAGCAATTTTTGGTAAAGTTTCAAAATCATAGCTTGAAAATTCTGAAATTGATCGTCGATAGAAGAAGACTAAAATCCGTTATTCCCAAAATGAAGCAAAACGATGAGGAGCTGTATCCAAATATATATCCAAATTTCCAGTACGTGTGGATACTAATCAATAGAATATGGATACAGCCCCTAATTTTTTTGTTTCCTTTTGGAATATCGGATTGATCTTATTCTTTAGACGATAATTGTCAGAATTTTCAAGCTATGATTTTGAAACTTTACCAAAAATTGCTCTATACATTTAACAAACACAATATGCAAATGAAATTTTTATAGAGTTGACGCATGCGCAGTGAAAATTTATCTAGTAAACCTGCTCATTTTTCATACAGTTATTAATATTTTTAAATTTTGATTACAGGGTATTATGTGCAATGTTGTTTCTCATATTTTCTGAAAAGAACATTGTTTTTTGTTAAAAACTCTGCAAATTATAAGCAAAAAAACTTGGCAAAATTTGGGACCGTTTTTATAAAAACCTTAATTTCTCTACGAGTGTATATTCTATCCGCATAGAAATGAACACAGTTTATTACTATAAGCCGCTTAATCATAATCTGCAGTTTGAACTCTTTTGCTTTATTAGTTTTGATAGGATTATTCAAAAGATATTCATTTTTTTTTCAATTTGTTGTCGGTCCCCTATTGAATTTTGGAAAAAAATCTAGTCGAAAATATATGACCTGTACTATTTTGTTTATATATCTGGAGTTTCAGAGTCATTCCTCATGTATATTTCTAAATATTTAACAAAACATTTGAAATTGCAAATGTCAAGATTTTTTTTGCTGTGACTGTAGCATAAAAATTTTCTGTCTTTTTTAAATTGATTTTATTTCTCTTAACAAACATGTTGATGTAAAATAAAGTGGGTCAGTCCTTCGATATGTGGTGAAACTTAACCCATTATTTCCTCGTGATTAAAATCAATCATTTTCCAAGTACCTAATATGTTACAGTTATAACGCAATTTTATTTTGATAACTGATTGTATAAAGAATAAAATGATATGTGAAACTTTATTCTAGGTTCATTATTTAAAAAATAATAAATCATTCTGTAAAATCGTCAACCCTCGCCCAGTCTCCCCTAAATGAACTGAATATTATGTAAGTTACATTTCGAAAGTTACTTCATTTTGATTCAATTATAGTCAGAGGTGTAGTGGAGAGTATACGGGGTATACGCCGTATATCCTCTAGATTTTCTTAAGGAACACCGTATATCCTCTGTTTCCTAAGAAAGCTATAGTATATATATAGGGTATACATTCTGACTTGAGCATATACCCTTTGCTTAGACCCTATATCCTCTGTTGTCTTTACGACTACACCACTGATTACAGTAGAATGCAACGACTGTGTAAAAAAAAAAAAAAAAAAAAAAAAAAAAAGTTGAATGTAGATTTTGCCATTGCAGAATTCAGTTTCGCCTCCGATTAACAAAAAAAAAAAAATAAAAAAAAAATCGATAGAGGTTTTTTAGAAGGGCGACCCCATTTAGATTGCAATGAACTAACTTCATTTTTCTTGTGTTTATCAATATAATAGCAAACAGAACGGCGTGAAATACCCAATTGAATAGCAATTTCTCTCTGAGACATTGGAATTGCGAAATAATAAAGAGATACAATTTGACGTGTTACTTCTTCATTGACTAGATTCATCAAAAACGGATTTTTTCTTTAGTTTAAACGCTTTTTTATAGACTAAGTAAAAGGAAATGCAATTTAACAATAAAACGAGTGGAATCCCGTCGAGTTCGACGAATGAAATGTTTAAAAGACCCGATCGATTTGGTTTTTTTTTAAAAAAAAAGTAATTACATTATTGAATCAATATATAATAAATATATTTACAAAGTAAATGTCAAGTTTGCCAGTTACAATTTTGCATGCAAATATTCGCACATCTTCAGTTAAAATTGTAATCTGAGTGCCGGCGAAATCCAGATTATTTTATATATTCACAGAAAAATAATTTTATTCAAAGAAAAAAGGTTTAAAAAAAATCATTTTTACTGTGACATTATTTTCACTAACTGAAATCATCTGAAAGTAAAATCTCAATCTCAGTGTCCATAATGAAAAGAAATATTGAAATGTAATATCGGGTACTACTGGGACCAAAAAATTATCGCCAAACTATAAGATTACATGCCAATAATGGATGATCGTGAATGTCACATTCAGTAACATTAAATACGATTCATGTGTTTAAAATGTCATTAAGTGATTTTTATTTCGGCTTTTTATTAATATTTTTATTAATATTCTACTAATTATTTGTTTTTTCGTTATTTAAAATAAAAATTATGTCAATATGCATAATTTGGCTATTAGTTTGGCGATTTGTATAATTTGGCGAAATTGGTCGACGGTATAGCAGAGTAGTACCTAATATCGTTAAGAGTAAAAATGCGATGTTTTAAATAGTGACGTAATTTTCTCTTCAAATGCTTTTTAAGAGTTACTGTTATTAGTAATATGAAAAAGGCATCCGTAATAATATTGTAATTCCCATTTATCTGGTTGCTGAATGACACCATTTTCCTCATTTGAAATTTCTCTTATTTTGATTTAGACATTAATTTTTATCATAAATTATTTTCTGTTATTCTATTTACATTATTAATATTATTTCTCAGTAAATATATATATATATATATTTACCTCAATTAGTGCATAATTATACGCAATCATTTTTGATAATAAATTTTTATTATCGAGAGAAAAGCTAAACTGTGTTGCCACCATTTTGAAGAAGTGTCATGAAAAAGCTTTTAAAATTAAAAATAAAATATAAAAAATGGAAATAAATTAAAAAATAACTAAAATGGGCACAACTACAAATAAATAGCTTTCATTTAAAAAAATAATTATCAAAATCGGTTGAATAGAAAATTCAGGGCTGATGACACGACATTTTTAGCTTGTCTGAAAGAAATAGCATCGGAGGCTAAAAGAACATCAGACAGGTAATAATATTCCATCAGTAAAAAGAGTTTTGGATAAAAATTTGTAGACTAACCATGATTAATGCGTGGAAATTTTTCCAGAGAGAAAATTCGCCTTGAATATAACATTTCAAATGAAAATCAAATTTTGAATTGCTTTAAAAGGCGCAAATGCCAACCTAGTGAAAAAGATTCCATGCCGTGAATCGAACCCGGGCCATCAGTATAGCGCACTGACGTCCTACCGACTAAGCCACATGGAACAACACCCAGCAGTGAGCTTATCACTATTAGATGTTGGCGCGGATTGTACTCCATATTGTGCTGCGTTTGTAGCCTTGCCAACATGTAATAGTGATAAGTTCCTTGCATTGTGTCGTTCCATGTATGTGATTTAGTCGGTAGAACGTCAGTGCGCTATACTGATGGCTCGGATTCGATTCCCGGCATGGAATCTTTTTCACTATCATTTGCGTCTGGTTAAGCAATTCAAAATTTGATTTTCATTTGAAATGCTAACCATGATTGCCAAGCTAATAATTGATTACTTGTTGAACTCGTCTAAGTGAATATCGTCAAGTTTTGTAGTGTGGCTCTTTCATATGATTTGGACAAAAACTTTTAATCTGAGTAACATACCATTGTAAGTATGTTACGATTCCATGTTAAAAACACCAAATTCTATTTGTTTTTTAAACATTCTGAAAATATTATTTCATATGAATCAAAAATATTAATGCAGCTTTTAGCTTTTTGATAATCAACTTAGTAAATCTGGAGTTAAGTCATGCAAATATTTTTTACATTACATTTTTTTAGAGAATGTAAACTAAAAATAACTAAATGATTTATCAAAAAAATAATATTAAATATATTTGTTTAACATTTTGGACAGCAGACGCTAACCCTTTATTATAGTTTCTCTTTCCTTCTTCCCCTACACCCCTAAAAAGAAGTAAGTTAATGACTGCAATGTGCATTGGGCATTTGGGTGATAATTCTTAACCATACCACATAAAAAAAATTAAATTGCATATACTTGTCTTATTTAGAGACTAAATAAGCAAAAACAATTGTAACTAGAAAGAAAAACATACGAAGCACATAAATTATAAAGCACTTTCTAATTTTTCTTGAATGTTGTAATGAAATTCACCTTTTATTAATGTGAGAAGATATCTAAGAATTTAGAAAACATATAACACAATTAACAATCGAATTTCAGTAAGTATCAAAAACTGTTAATTTTTTTGCGTAGCACTATACACACACACATATATATATACATACATATGTACAATTACACATTATGAAATATACTAAAATTGAATTAAATAATAAAAAAAAAAAAAATACATGTGGCACTCGGGGACTGCCGCGGTAAAACTATTGCATAGCATTTTTTATCAACTTATGCAATTATAATTATTTATTTATTTTTTATTTATGCAGTTTTTTTGTCTTTGATATTAATTCAAGTTAAACATTTTGAGCGTGATGACCGATAACAATTTTTTTTTTTGTATTGAACAAATGAGAAGTTAATATCGTTTTAAATATTTTTATTATCTTACAATACATGTAGGATAATCAGGAATTTTTATCATTGAAACTATACGTTTATGGTAGCTGAAATAAAAAAACATAAGTTTAAGACTTGATATTCTCAAAATATCTGAAAAATACCGCGTCAATGTCTGCCGAAGTCTACCTAGGGATACTGTGCCAAAGTCTGCCAAACTGAAGCGACGTTAGCCGGAGTGTTAGGTTTTTTCTCGTTACAGAATTTCTAGATTCTTTCGCCGCGCTCAAAGCCCGCGATAAAAGCTATGCAATACCTTAATATATTACAAACAAAATTTGGCCGCGCTACGAAAATTAGATCGCGAGTTATAAGCATTTTAAATTTTTCGACCCTCACCATGGGGGATCTCCTGTCACCAAAAATTAACACTGTCTCATAAAATTACCAAACAAAATTTGGCCGCGCTACGAAAATTGATCGCGGGTTATAAACATTTTAAATTTTTCGACCCTCACCGTGAGGGGGTCTTCTGTCACCAAAAATGAATACTCTCTCATAATAAATTACCAAACAAAATTTGGCCGCGCTACGAAAATTAGATCGCGAGTTATAAGCATATTAAATTTTTCGACCCTCACCGTGGGGGGTCTCATGTCACCAAAAGTAACACTGTCTCATAATAAATTATCAAACAAAATTTGGCCGCGCTACGAAAATTAGATCGCGAGTTATAAGCATTTTAAATTTTTCGACCCTCACCATGGGGGATCTCCTGTTACCAAAAATAACACTGTCTCATAATAAATTACCAAACAAAATTTGTCCGCGCTACGAAAATTAGATCGCGAGTTATAAGCATTTAAATTTTTCGATCCTCACCATTGGGCGGGTCTCCACTCACCAAAAGCTACATTATCATACCTTGTTTTATCTTAAGACGATTCTTTTCTATACACATTCTATCAGGAATTTTTATTATTGAAACTATAGATTTATAGTAACTGAAATAAGATGTATAAGTTTGAGACTTGATATCCTCTAAATATCTGAAAAATACCGCGTCAATGTCTGCCGAAGTCTACCGAAGGATACCATGCCGAAGTCTACCGAAGGATACCATGCCGAAGTCTGCCAAAATGAAACGACGGTAGCCGAGTGTTAGGTTTTTTCGTTACGGATGTGTTAGGATATTACTCGTTACGGAATTTTTGGATTCGGTCGCCGCGCTCAAAGCCCGCGATAAAAGCTATGCAATAGCTTAAAATGCACAGTGCAACTTAAAACGCAGTTTCAGCAATTATCGTTCCTATACAATATTAAATTCATACTTTTTTACCGGGAAGTAATTTTAAAGGTGTGTGTGTGTGTATGTGGGGAAGGGGGGGGGGGGAGGAATACAGAGCTCTGGCGAAAATTTGCATTTTTTTAAGCATTATCAAATGCAAATTCTCAAGTCTTCCAGGAGGGACAGTTTCATGCTCTGGTAAAACAGCCTCGCCCGGCGCACTGGTGAATTCATCGCTGGTGCTGTAATCGAATTCTATTATGTGTTCCTGTAAATGAAGTGTATAAATGTTACGCTCTTCATGTTTAACAAAAAGTATTTCACAGTGCTCTTTAGTTATGCATACTAATTTTTTAATGTGTGAAGTAATGTGATATCATTAAAATACTTTGCAGTCAAATTTTCCCTACAGACTAGGTTATGAGTGAATTATTTTGTGTGTCCCTGTAAATAAAGTATAAATACTATATGCTCCATTTTTAATCGGGAGCTTTCTGCAGTAAACTTGAATAATATAAATCACTGGCGTAGCAATCGAACTATATTTATAAAATTTAGAGAACGGGCAGACAGACTGACGACCCGAAGTCATAAATACTTTCAACATTGTTTGGAAGAGTTAAAAATGAAAACTGCTCGTGTAGTTCCTATGTGGGAATTGAAGGCTTAAAATATTAAATTTGTAACAGTATGTGGGAGCACAGCTTAACTCTTCCCAGAGCAACTCAGGAGAGAAAAAAAATCAAAAACAAAAAACTCCATTAGTTTGTGGAAGTTGAAATATTTTGGACCGAAGTCAAAGCAACATATTTCAACTCATAACGTTTCACCATTATACGCTAAAAATTCACTTATATTCTTCAAGAAAAACGTAGCAAGTTGCTAGAGGGTTTCCATCGCGTGTGTAAAAGAACTGGTGGGTGACGTTTCCATTGGCAACGTTCCTACATAAACGTCGTCGCCAATTTTTATTTTACGCAACCCTCTTTCTAAATTCGTTCGATTTTACAGGTGGTACGACGCCTTCATGGGCCATGTGGACTTGGGAGTTCTTTCTTCTCCGACCATTTGCGTCTTATCTTCTCTGCAACAGAAAAATCAACACCGAGGCATGTGGAATGTTACGTAAATGTTATTTGCTACATTCTGAAAGTTTCAAGCGTGAGTCAAAAATATATGACTTCCCGGCAGAGAAATATTTTATGTTAGCGGCGAAGAATACATAGATTGTAATGATGAGCTTATTTAAGGTTTCACTGTTGATCGAAGAAAATAACCTTTCAACTGCAATCAGGGGCGTAATTAAAGTATCGCCACAGAATTAAATGCCACTGGCGTAAGGCTCAGATGATCCCTGATAATTTCTAAGAGTAACATGTAAATAAAGATACAGGGTATTTCAAAATTATATATCAGGAATGTAAAGGCAGATAGAGGGGTGATTTAAGTAAGTTGATTTTGTATAGGAGTAAGGTGCGGAAATGCAGTGTCCAGGCAGTAGAGGGCGAATTGGAGGCAGTGGAAGAATCATTTCGTTGACTTGAATCGTCATTTTCTGCACGAATTTCGAGCAACATGCATTATTATTATTACACAAATGAGAAGCTTTTCGACATGCATTTTATGTATGTAATTGCACAAGCCAATGGATTGGTTTCTCAAAATATTTAGACTGAACGATTCCTCGGTAGAATTCTGCCGAAACATTTGATCGCTTCGTTAGAAGTTGCGCGCGGATGAATCGTTTTAATTTTCCAGACATGATAAAGGATCTGGCACTGTAAGAAATTCCAGCCCCCAGCTCCCAGAATTCCTGCAGTAGAAGAAGAGTAGGGCACAGTAGAAGATAATCCTTCGACAAGCTCTAAAACTATTGGAAGTGTCTTGCGTGCAAACCGTTTCCTTGCTTCTTAGCCCCATACATGAAATGCACATCGGCAAGCTCTCATTGGTGTAACGATGAATGTTATTCGAAATCCGTAAGAGAATGACGATTGAAGCCAGTGAAGCCTTTCATTCACCGAATTTATCAGAGCCCTCTAATATGTCAGCGCTGCATTTCTGCACCCACATTCCCATACAAAATCTGCTTATTTAAGTCTCCTCTACCTTCCTTTATAATTCTGACACATAATTTTGAATCAACCTGTATGTATACAGCGAAACTCTAATTATTCCTATAAGTGTGCTCCGGATGTAATCCATATGTGTAGAAAATCAAATAATTAAGGCAATCTAAAACAACAAAGAAAGTTCTTACATCAGGCATAGAATAAGATATACTTTCTAACACTACCAGCATATTGTTAAGAAAATCTATTTTTTCATGTAATGAAATGAGATAGCTAAATAAGTAATTTAAATAAAATATGTCACAAACGAGTTCTCCATCACAGACCCTTATAAAACGGAGTTATTTTGTGTGTTCATGTAAACGGTAACGCAGTCCCTTTGTGTGTTCATCTAAACGAATTGTAAATGCTACACACTTCATTTTCAATAGCGAGCATTCTAAAGTGGAAATCAGTAATATTTAAAAATTAGGACCAAGATAGCAAATGTTTAAATTATATTCAAAGTTGGAGTAGCGCAGTTGAGGTTTATTCCAACAGAGAGAAAAATGCCCAAATCAAGACTCGAACCTGAATACCTTGGCGTATCGTGCCAATGCTCTATCATGTCTAACAAATAAGAATTAATTATGACATCCAGCAATGCAGGTACCATCCAGATCAGGGCCTGACTTATACAGTGAGGGGCCCTGGGGCAAACACTATTAGGTGGGGGGGGGGGGCTTCTATCGTAAATTTTTTTGTAAATTATACTGAAATGACTAAAACTAAAATTCATACCTATTGTATGTGTACATAAATTTCGCACCAAGTACTATTCACATCGATGATAGCAAAAGAAGGATAACTTTAAGAAACTATGGAATGCAATTTTTTCAGTTACAGGAATATAAGGATAAATGTGAGGCCTTAAGGGGGCATGGGACACGAAAACAGAGGGGATAGGAGAAGAGCCACTTAAAACTGAAAAAAACAAACAATTTTTGTCACTTTTGGCCGTTTTTTATTATTTGACACTCTTTTAACGAAAAACTTATAGGCATATATCTGTCTTTGGAGGGGGGGGGGGCTCAAGCCGGGGGCCCCGGGGCAATTATCACGCATGCCCCTGCATTACTCAGGCCCTTATCCAGATATTTCAGTAGATAGATCACTGGCATGGTAAGCCAAAGTATATCCATATTCGAGTCCTACTCTGGACATTTTGTGCTCTGCTGGAATAAATTTAAACTATACTACTCTGACTTTGAATATGATTTATTCAGTTGAAAAAAATATTCATTCTTTTCATTATGACTTATTGATGCACCACGTTTGACAGAAACCTAGAGCAAACTGCTTATGGGCGAGAAAGACTAGTCTTTGTCGAAAATGGGGAAATCCGTGCCATCTCTGGAAAGTTTTTTATTAAATACCCCAGATATCTCGCATTTTTGGGGAAATGCCTGTTTGTTTCTGTCATTGCATTATATGTTTTTAAATATTATATTGTAATTCTATCATATTAAAATAAGATATAAAAAGACAAACAGAGAAAAAAAGATGATTTAAAGATATGATTTAGTTTAATACTAAACTTAATAACTTTTTCCCTCTCTAATATAGCGTAACTTATTCTTTTTAACCGATTTCAAAAAAGGAGGAGTAGGTTATCAATTCGATGCGTATGTATTTTTTTATGTATGTTCAGCGATTACTCCGAAACTATCCAACTGATTAATTTGGTTTTTGTGTTAAATGAAAGAGTTTGATATCGAATTGGTATCACTTCCGTTTCATAGAAATTGGTTCAATAATTTTTTAGTAATTAGGCAAAAAATTATTAAAATTAATGATTTCTCGCAAATTAACTTCCATTGTTGTAACCATTTTCCCAATCATAAGCATAAAGCTATATATTTATCTGTGTCAGCGCCAAGTTGTCGCCAAACTTGGCACCATTTAGTGAAATGTTGCCGAATCGCCATAAATGAAGGCAACTTGGCCGTAGCTGACTTATTTGGCGAGGTTCCCATCAGGCCCGTAGCTAGGATTTCCTTTCGGGAGGGGCTGAATCTTGAAATATTTTTTGATCTTACAAAAGTAATTTGTATAATTTACGGGAAAAAATATAAAAAACCTAAAATGTGCTTCTGCATAGGATACTTGATAACCATGTCAAATATTGTTGTTTCGTATTTATTTATTTTTTTTTTTTTTTTCAATTTCTGTTGCAATTTATGACATTCAAAAGCACTTCCAGTTTCCAAACCGGTTCGGTAACCGGATAGCTTTAGGAAAAAAATCCGCGAAACCCAAAAAGCACAAAATAACAATGTTTGAGATGAGCCTCAAGTATCCTGTGAGAAAAAAATTTAAAAAATATTGAAATACAAGCAAGTAACATGGATTGATTTAAAACACAGGATTAATACTAGCGTGGAAATGTCTGTCATTACGAGTGCGAGATCTTGAAACTATTGATCCATAAATGAAATCAATTTCTTTCGCATTATTTTTTTTTTCTAAAGAAAAATGAATTGCTTCAGTCATATTTAGTAATAAAAATTATCTTTGTATTTTGTATTCTATGATTATAATAGTTATAAATGTAGTACTCTTAGTATAATAAATTTACTAATGCAATGAAAGCAATCCTCGTAATTTCTTCTTAGCCATGATGCTCATTAACTTATCAAGATCTTCTGTAATGCCCCAATGAATGGAAATCATTGCAAAGCGACTCAGTCTCTCATTGGCCATAATGATTCAAGGCAAAGATTTAATTATTTTCATTGTCGAAAAAGATCTTTCAGCTCTGACTGTTGTTACTGCGTTTTTAACCAAGACTATGAACAAGTGTTTGATATTATTGTAATACGTCACATTACAGTACTAAAACTTTATGGACCTCTGTGTTGGCGTCAAAATTTGTTTTCACCCTGATTCATATTCAGCTTTCACTTGCTACATTGACACTGTATCATGAAAATTTTCAATAAGACCTTCTACACGGGGAATAAAGACCGTGATACTCTTCAATGGATGTATTTTGAGGGTTTGTATGTGTTGTCTGTCTAAATGTTAGTCTTGGGATCTTTATTCCAGTTTGATAGATGTTTTCCAGAAGTTTTGATGCACAATAAAATATCTCATAAAAGATTTCTACTGCATTTTTCGCTATATTTATTTAAGACAATTGGGACCTTTTAGCACAAGTTACAGCCGATATCATGTCACGAAATTTTTCTTGAAGAACTCACTATGACTTTGTCAGACAGAAAACCTTCTCACAAACAGACAGGCTAATGAGAAAACCATTCTTCTCTCGACTGCCAAAAAAAGCTCCAGCTATCAAAGAAATCGTGCATGCGTTTTTCAAAATAATTTCAGAACTAAAGCAAATGTATGTAGCTCAACAAAAGTTAATATGCTTTCATGCCTCTCGCTAAATTTTGTATCACAAATGCGGAGAAGTCATTTTCTTTTGTTAAATGCGGTACATTATGCAATTGCTTCTTGCAACACTAAATTTGATTTTTAAAAACCTTTGCCACTGCTTTAACAAGTCCATGATACTTTCGGATTATGGGAATCAGCATGCTGTTGGACAAGGCACGATTTAACAGATGGCTTTCAAAGTTGATGTATCTAATTTTGGATACTCTGAAAATTTTTTAAATGCACCCCGCCAACATGACCAGACTTATTAGCTGCTTCATCATACGTCTTTGTAATCCATTTATACATGTCAAAGCATAGTTGATCACAATATTGTAATATTACTTTTCTTGAATTTTCGGCAGAGAAGACATTTATTAGAATAAAACCTAAAAGAACTTTCTGAATTATTGGGGTTTGTGAATATTTTAATAGTACACATATCTAACATAAAAGTCAAGCTGTTCTGCGCTTGAGTTTCATTAGCAATTAAGCTACGCGTTTTGTTTGCTATAACAAAACATATCACTTTATTTATTTTGATAATTGATACTTCGGTAACTGTATCCGAGGATATTTGAATCATTTTATTCTAAATGGCTTGGATGAATAAATTGCATTTTTACGGATATTTATAATATCTCGTTTCAATTCATTGTCTCCAGACATTGCTCAAAATTTCTAAGAGCTCATAGCTAGCAGTCTTTTTTGAAGAGATTTCTCTAACGTTAGAGGATCATCATCGTGGTCATCTCAAAGTGGCGTATTTTTCTCTACGTAAAGTAAGATCGTTTCAAGTATTGGTTCAAGAACTGCTCTGATTTTTTTTCCTGAAGCTCTTTAAAAACTCAACAATAAAATATTAATTTGCTATATTCCTGGAGAAATTTTAATTTTGTTTACTAAAATAAGATACAGTTTGTGATAATCTAAATGCATATGTTATAAGAATTGCCTAAGAAAACACATTTCGCCTTTTTCCAATGTTTGAAACATGTAGAAATTAGTCTTCTTTTTTGTACCTATTTTTTCAAGAAAAAACAAAACCAAGGCTTACAATAAATGCGTTTTAGAATATGTAAGAAAAGGAAATACTATCTCTGGATCTTTCTTTAATTTTTCTTATTTTTATTTCTTTCCTGCAGTTATTGGAAAACTATATGGCTGTTTGGAAAGTAGAATGGGACTAAAAATGTTTCTCTTCGTGACATCATCTAAGTCACCTACAGTTACATAGCAATATCGAATCAAGTTCTTGTCATACTGTAAGCTCTTATCAAGCACTTGACAACCCCCCATCAAATTGTTCCGAACTCTAGCATTCAAACAATCCTAAATTTTAATTTCTAAACAAGACTTGCTGCCAGAAAAAGTTTATATTATTGGAATTGGCTTTACGTAAGTTAGTCCAAGATTTAGTGCACCCATGGTGCTGTTTTATGATTTTGCAATTAAACAATGGTACACGTCTAAAAAAATATTTTTGCCATTTCATATCATATTTTCTAGTAACTTAAAATATTCCTTTAACAATCATTAGCATTTTTCTTTCCATCTTATCTACACCAATTGACAAAAACTGTAGTTTCCGTCATTAAATTCGCGGTTCAGAAAGTGTTTTTAGACCCAGAAATTGTATTTGACAAAATTTGCTTTTTTGAACTCAGAATACTCTTAAATTTCAATTATTAAATTCAATTTCTGGCTGTAAAACTGAACCAGTGTTGTTGTTTAAATTTTTACTTCGTGCCTAGACATAACTCAAAATACGAATTAAATATTTCCAACTGAGCGAAAAATTGCCGGGAATCAACTCAAAATGTCTCTATACTGACTATCTAACCCGTCAGCACACACGCTTAGATTTGCAGATTGGCCTCACAGTGTAATTGGGGTAAATTTTATCCAAATAAGTGTGCTGACGGGATCAAAAACTCTCTCGGTGGTATTATGAAAAACTTAAAAAAAAGGGTACACGACATTTCGGTCCCGCCATTTCGGTCCCGCCGTTTCGGTCCCGCCGTTTCGGTCCCAAGACATTTCGGTCCCGAGACATTTCGGTCCCTGGACATTTCGGTCCCGAGACATTTCGGTCCCAAGACATTTCGGTCCCTGGACATTTCGGTCCCGAGACATTTCGGTCCCTTGCCATTTCGGTCCCTGGCCATTTCGGTCCTTAATCATTTTGGTCTCTTGCCATTTCGGTCCATTGCTATTTCTTTACCGGCCACTTTATAACTTGGTTTCTAATTGATGAAGGCCCACTAAACGCTGTAAGCTCAACATTGTTCGGGCCTTTTTTAATATTTTTATTCTCCTGCCCCCCTTCCCTCAAATTTTATACAAAGCTGAATATAATAGTCCAATAAGTTTAATCTATTGTAACTCGGGATAATAAAATCACAGCGAGTTGTAAATTTGATTAAACAATGTTATATAATTTTACACTGTCTTTATTATTATTATTTAACAGAATAAATATTTTAAGTTTTATCATATATTTTTTGTATTAGGTATTTTATCTATACTATAAACTATTATTTTTATTGATTAACATTTATTTTTATTAATTGTTTTCGCACACTTTCTTAGAATCTTTAAATTAGTGATTTCGTAACTAGGCGTGCTATAAAAAATTTTTGTTAAAAAAATAAAATGCTCCAACGACCTTTTTTTTATGTAATAATTATTGGTTGCATTTTTTTTTTTTTTTTTTTTTTTTTTTCTTTAACAGTTTTCTTACCTTATGATGACAATTTTTGTGAGTTAATTTTATTGAAAGTGGGCCTATTTCTTTGTAATAAAATGATTATTTTTTAATTTTATATAATAATGTAACTATTATTTTAAATAATTTTATTTTCGATTTTTAACTGAAAAAACTAAGCTTTTTTTAATTTATCGTTTATTTATTTATTTCCATTACCTTTTCGCTCCCACTTTCACAGAAAAAAATTGACAATTTTTATTTTAATTTTATTATTAATTGAATAAATAGTTTTAAATTTCAGAAACTTTAAATATAAAATAAATAAACAGGTAAACGATAAGCTTCAGTTAATAACTACTACAAAACATAATGATAAATTGAATATAAAACAGATTATTTATTGAGTTTATGTAAAGTAAAATTCGAAATGCATATTAATAATTTTATCAATTTAATTATATAAAGATTCATTAAATTAAAAATACACAAATTTAATAAAATATTAATTTGATTTTCATTTTAAAATCACTAACTCTTTTGAAATTTAATTTATAGCAATAATTCATCACCATAAGTTATTATTCAAAAATTGTTATTTATTTCAAAAAAGGAAATTATTATTATTATTATTATTATTATTATTATTTTGAAAAATCAATTAGTAACGTAACGTAATAATTAATTAAACATAATAATGCAACACTGTAACAATGCGTAAAAATATTTCTTAACAGGTTTAGGTAACATTATTATCCAGATGCAGATTTAAATTTTTTGAAACAAAGTTATAGTTTACAGTTTGCAAAAATCAATCATATATTAATTATTATATTTAAAGAGTAAAAAAAAAATATGATAAACTAACCAATAAATGAATAAATAACATATTTATTTTGAGAATCCTTATCATTTTTATACATCCTAATGAAGTTAATACCATTATATAGTAGCTGAAATTTAAAAAATATGTTTTTTTCATTTTTGCTATAACTTCTATATAGTTCTTGTACTAGATTTTAAACAAGTAATTGATAAATAAGTCACTTAAACAATTAATAGTTAAAATAATTTTGAATCATTATTAATAAATACGTTTGATAAAAATATTTTAATTTTTGAGAATTTTTAATTTAACAACATAATTTTTAATGCTTTCAAATTTTCTAAGATGATGTTAATCATTTAATAAAATAATGTATAACATTAAGTAAATAACAAATCAAAACCGTGTGCCGAGAATTTTTAAACACTTATTTTTATGTTGGTGTTCCTATAAAATTGGAAATGTATGCATATAAGTATCAGCTAAGTACTACGATTAACCTCTTTTAAGCAAAAATTCTACATGTCAATCAATTGTCAACGCCCATCTGAACAAATAGTCATCTTTATACAAGATAGCTAGAAAAGCTAGGTAGTTAGCTTTATTCTACGTATCTTGATCTTTATACACTTGTCAGATGAAACCCTTATTCTTTACAATGCCCTTTATACTCTGGAGTTCAAATGCGGACGGACCTCCCACATAATCGCTGGCATTTTTTAGAAGAAATATGAATGTTTTGAAAAGAACAGCATTTCTCGGTGTTTTTTATTCCTCTTGCTGTTATCTTCATTTCAAACGCTTTTAGTATCAATTAAACCAGTATAAAAAGTAGAATGGAATATTTTTTATCCTTATTATTACAGCTTATGAATGACATTGAAATATTCAAAACTTATAACATAACTAAATAAGATTGTTAGGTAAGATATTTACCACCTAGACATAATATTTTAAGTTACATTTTTTAATTTAACTTACTTTGACAGAAGCTTTTTTTTTCATTTTTTTTTGAGGGTTTTTATATTTTAATGTTAAAAATAATTATTTTATATAATAATATCAGCTTTAAATGAAATGAGAAATTTCAATACGCATTACATTAATAATTTTGTAATTAATTTCCTTAAGCTGGTTTTAGAAAATTTAACAGATGTGATATATGCATAAAAGTATGGCAGTATAATTTTTTTTGCTGTTGCCGTTGTTTTGGAAAACATTAATAAAAACAGGGAAGCGTCAATATAATAAACATTGAGATTGTAATAATAACAATAAAAAAGAACTGTTCTCATGAAAAAATAATTGCTAATAATTCAAGATGTAATTCATTTTTCTAAAATGTAAAAAAAAAAAAGAAAAAAATCTTTAGGTTACAAATCATTTTAATAATTATTTCTGCTCGTGTCATATATTTATGTAATAAAATAATTGCAATGCTAACTACCTCCACGTGTTGCAATCTGGAAACTCTTTTCTTAATTTAAAAACGGAAAAGTTTAAAAGGAAAATAAATGCTAGTAACCAAAAACAATATATAAAAAATGCCATAAACAAAAAGAGGATTCAATGATAATTTTGGCACAGGGGGTAAAATACCACCAGATACAGAAGTTTTTTATTTATTTCAACATTTTTGCTCCTATGCGGGAAGTGGCGAAGGTGCAAAATAATGAAACACTTATAATTATGAAAATTGGCTTCAGCGATGAAATCCTATAATATACTAAGTGTCAGAATATAAATTCCATATAACAATAACTCTTTCTTTTGTCCTGGCAATTTAAAAGCCTTTGTCTCCCTGGAGAGGAAACATGCAACTCAGAAGTTAAAATTTTACAACTATTATGGGGTGTGTTAATATCATAAGTTAATTGGGTTATTTTATAAATTTAGTTATCAGTTTCCAAGTTAACTTTCCCGTTTCCTCGTTCAAGAATTCAAAACATTCTGGCAATTTTAAAAAATGCCATTCATCTGTGAATTTTTTTCAGAAATCTCCATCGATTTCTAAATAATTGATCAAGTTTTGGGGTACTTGTTACTTCTAATTAATCGCATTACACTAAAATTTTATGCCACTTTCAGTTAAAAAACCAGTGTTGAATTCAGACACTTTTCTCCGGGAGGGACTTCTGTGGCTCCGGGGGGGATTACATTTTTTTACCACTGAAAACACAAAATTTCAAATTTTCCGGGGGGGGGGTAATTGATAGCTCCGGGGGAATGACCTGCCCCTGAATTCAACACTCTAAAATGTTCCTTATAAAATTATGTCAGATATTTCCCATGCACAAAATTTCAGCTTGCTGGAGAAGGGACCGAAAAGTCCAGGGACCGAAATGTCTCGGGACCGAAATGACTATGGACCGAAATGTCTCGGGACCGAAACGTCTCGGGACCGAAATGGCCAGGGACCGAAATGTCTTGGGACCGAAACGTCTCGGGACCGAAATGTCTTGGGACCGAAACGTCTCGGGACCGAAACGTCTTGGGACCGAAATATCTTGGGACCGAAACGTCTCGGGACCGAAATGTCTCGGGACCGAAACGGCGGGACCGAAATGGCGGGACCGAAACGTCCTGCTTCCTAAAAAAACCCCTCTACATTGGGGTATCCATTCCTGAAATTGATAGTTCTACAAAATACAAAGAAAATGAACTAGATAAACCAGCTACTTTACGCACATTTTCTTACTATTAAAGATTCACATGCAAACAATTCACAGAAAAGTAATTCAGTGAAGAAACTGGGGATGTCGCCATGGCATCTTTTCGATACAATATTATTTCCCTCGCATCATTATTTTTCAAAAATGCATTCTAATCGTTTCTTTTTAATAAAAAAGCGTGTTACAGTTATAACATCATTATCAAAGATACTTTCTTAGAAAATTTTCACACATTTTTACATTACAGGCGACTATTAAAGTTTTTGGCTCCTTTCTCTGTAAAACATTTTAACATTGACACCGCTCTGAGTTTCGTTTATATCCATGAAGATAAAGAAAATTAAGGAAAATCATAACATGTAAGTAAATGCTTAATATTTGTCTCGTAAAGTTAACACGCCATATCTATCTGTATTACACTAATTTTTCTTAGTCAAATTAATGATACGGAATTACACTTAATCAAATTTTACTACGCATAAAGGTAGTTAAAATTACATTTTAAAAAGAATTGATATTTTTTCTGGTAAATATCTATTAAAGAAACAAATATCCAAATAACCGATATAATGAAGGATTACTGTAACTGCATTTGAATAACTGAATATTTTTACAGCTAAAAATGCAATTGATTTTAATGTAATGGAAGATAAAAACAAACAAATTTATTTTATTATCATAGAGATAACTTTGGAAAGTCTTTTCAAACTTTCGGGAGGGGCTTCAGCCCGCTTAGCCCCCTCCCTGGCTACGTGCCTGGTTCCCATTCAAATTCAGTAATGGATATTTTCCAATCGGTTTCTTCGAATTTGCTAATCGCCAGTCATATTTACAATTGTAAAAGGCCAATCGCATTTTGAATGTTAATTTAATGTGCATTTATTAAATATGAAACGTTATTTAAAATGTCAAGAAATACAGAAGCAAAACTAAATTAATACAAAACAATAATTTAGCATACCTTTTTCTGAGCATAACATCAGATTGGCGGCATGGCGGCACGTACTATATTTATATTTATGTATATTATATGTATCCTATATCTTTATTATATTATATTAAACAGTTATATAAATGAATGCTTCGATATTGCTTTTAATTAATCCACGAGATGATAATAACAGTAATTTTGCAGTGTAGGAGTATTGGCGAGAGAATGAAATTTTTACGCATATTTTTGACAATATTCTTACTGTCTTACATTTACAACATAGAAAAAAAAGTGTTATTGCAATTAGTACTACCCACATTGTTAGTGCAATGTATTTACATGGTAAGGATCTTAAACGGCTGTAGCAAGGCTCAACTTATGCAGGGGAGTAGTAAGCCGCCCCGTTGGTGCGGCGGAAGTGACGTCACAGGGGGGCGTGGCCTAAACCGGAAGTGACGTCATCAGGATGACGTCTTGTTAGACGAGGGTCGGTTGAGTTGTTTTTGGCTGAGAGCGTCTTGTTAGACGAGGTGCCTCCCCCCCCATTTTTCCCCTACTTGATTTGGACTTTGAATAATTTTTTCAAGTTTGATTTTTCAGTGTCGCCATCTATCGGACTTCTGTGAACTAATGCCGAAGCATTTTGGGAATATTGAAAAAGAATATTTTTTTTTCCCTGACTGGGGATCGAACCCGAGTCGTCGGCATAGGAAGCGGATGCGTTAACCGTTATGCTATCAGTTACTTGTGATAGAGTAGGAATGAATTGAAGTTATGGGGGGTTCTGAAGATATGACTTTGCGTCTTGATGTGGTTGAATCTAAGAAGTTTGATTGTTTAATGAAGGCTTTGTAGACTTGTAATTTATTATTTGAATTAGCGAAATGAATGTATTAATGTTTTAGATTTTAATTAATAACGTTACAATTATTTTTGAATTGATTGTTTAATGAACTTTACAATTAATTTTGAATTGATTGTTTAATGAAAGTTTTGTGTAATTATAATTTATTATTTGAATTTGCGTAATGAATGTCTTATTATTTTTAATTTTAAGTAATAACTTTGCAATTAATTATGAGAAATGAATTTAGTTTTCGAATGGGTATTGTTGAATTTTATTTTATTTTTAAATATTTAGTAATAAATAATTATAAATAATTTATTATTATCAATGTATGTTTTCATAGACTTTTTTATTAATGAGTTTTTTCATAGACCTTTTTTTTTCATTATTTATACATTTCATGTGTGTTAGAATTATTATTGCTATTATTATTATTTTTTAATACCTGAAAATGGTGCGAAGTGTTTAAATTATTTAATCTAGCTTATTTGTAATTAAAAAATTGATTGAAACATTCTTATTGATTATTATTAATCACTTATTATTATTAATCACTTATTATTATTATTATTACATATTACTCTTTTACTGAACGTATTTTTTAATGAAAAATAAAACTTTTTTTTTCACCGAATACATTTTTTAATGAAACTTTTTTTTCTTTACCTTATCTTTTTTTTTTTCACCGAATACATTTTTTTTTACTAAACATAGAACTTTTTTTTTTCCTTAACATAACTTTTTTTTTTTTTTTTTTTTTTTACTGAATACATTTTTTTTTTTTTTAATAAAACATAAAACTTTTTTCTTTTCAATACATAATTTTTTTTTCTCTTTTACTAAACGTATTTTTTAATGAAAAATAAAACTTTTTTTCTTTAACTTATCTTTTTTTTTTCACCGAATACATTTTTTACTAAACATAGAACTTTTTTTTTTTTTTCCTTAACATAACTTTTTTTTTTTTACTGAATACATTTTTTTTATTCAACATGAACTTTTTTCTAAACACAAAACTTTTTTAAAACTAAACTTAAAACTTTTTCCTAAACACAAAAATAATTTACTCACTATAAAAATTTTTTCCAATTCATATCTTTTTCATTGAACATATTTTTCCTAAACATAGAAAGAGAATAAATTTACTAAGCATTTTTTTTTTCTAATACACAAAAAAAATTTACTCAAGATAATTTTTTTATAAAACCATAACTTTTTTCCTAAGCATAAAAATATTTTTTTTCCAGAATACAAAACTTTTTTTTTTTTTACATAATAAAAAACATTTTTTTTTTCCTGTTTTATCACTGTGTTGAAAATAAGTGATTCTTTTTCTATTAATTTACACATAAATTTTATAATCGATTAGTAAAAAATGATAAAAGCATGATAAACATCGGATAACAGCAATGAACCTTATCCACCAAATACTATCGTATTATCAGATCACTTTGTAAACCAATCCTATTATTTTTAAAAAAAACAGTAGCGCCACCTAGAATTTAACAGATTTTTGTGAATCAGTAGAAATTTATCACACTGTTTATTGTTTTTTCGTCGTATGAAGACATTAAGTGGTGTTCTTTAAGTGAGTGCTGTACAAGAAATTTCTTACTTCAAGAATATGGAATCAGATTTACCCACCCAAGAGATGCAAGTTTCGAATAGTGGAAGATTACCATCTTCATCAACCCAACCATCCTTTTCCTGTAATCAATGTCAAAAATGCTTCTCTAGAAAGATTGCGTTAACCAGACATCAAAGATTCCACTTGGTTAAAAAGCCCTCTGAATGTGAAACTTTCATTCAAAGTACTGATTTAAAACGACATAGTGTAACTCATTCCAAGACAAATTTTATTAGTTTTACACTATTTTTTCTCATCTTCAACACGGATATATCAATTTTAACACAAGAATTAAACGTATATTTTAGTTTTAACAACAGAAAAGTAATAGGTATCATTAATTAAACAAAAATAAATATCGATTTTTCAAGAAAAGACAATTTTTTTACACAAATTTTCAACTTTGAAATACATTTGACAAATTTTATTAGTTTTACACTAGTTTAATAATAATAATTTTAAGAGGAAAAAGACGAATTTAAACAAATTTTATTAGTTTTACGCTATTTTTTCTCATCTCCAACACGGATATATCAATTTTAACACAAGAATTAAACGTATATTTTAGTTTTAACAACAGAAAAGTAATAAGTATCGTTAATTAAACAAAAATAAATATCGATTTTTCAAGAAAAGACAATTTTCTACACAAATTTTCAACTTTGAAATACATTTGTTTACATATATTATTACAATATATTGCAAAACTAACTATTTTTAAAAGTTTGAATGTCTTTACAAATCTTACAACAAATAGTATGCATTTTTTTTATTCTAGAAAACCGAAGAAGTCACTTCTTGCTGCTTTAGATACTTGACATATTAAAACTACTTCGAGATATTCTACCCATATTATTAATCAAATCAAGACATGATTCATCTTACGCTTCAAAAATTTCTGAATTTTTACAATACTTACTTTCATCAAACTTTATTCTTGATCCTATATGTGTTAGCAGTACAGAATTTTAACATCTGTTTTTATCAATTTATCAGAAAATTATTGAAACACACAACAATTTCCAAATATGAATATTATCTTTACAGTTTAATAATACAAAACATACACAAATACAAAGTTTAATTTTTACAAACATTTCATATTTCAAATCAAACTATTCGAAATTTTCACAACATAAGAGCAAACATTAGACGAACTTTTTAACATTAATATTGCTTAGATCTTTTCATCATAACCTTTAACTTTGGTAATTATCCATTTTTGGGTTGATTGTCGAAAAACTGTAACTGAAATTACATAAACTCAATGTAAAAAACCCTGTTCTCACACAATTTCTTGAAAAATTTAACACCGAATTTGTAAGATTTTAATCCTTGTATTACATACACTCAATAAATATTAAAAATTAAACAAAAAAAAAAAAAATGTTTAGTCTCATCAATAAGCAGAAATTCTATATTAAAAGAATATTTTTCATAGTAGTACTTATAAAAATGAGAGTTTACAAACTGATTTTCATAATTTTATCACATTCAAACTTAATTTTCATACAGAAAACATTAAAGAAAATTAATAGATATTTAATATTTAATAACCTCATACATGAAATTACTGTCGAATGAGACAACTAATAATCAATAAAATCAACTGTTGAACAAAAAAAATAGTACAAATTACCAAAAATTCTAATGTTTTTTCTACAAAAGTTACAAAAATTAACATATGAATGACAAGTTAGAAAAATAACTAAAAAAATTAATGAACATATTTACAAATTTATTAAAATCACACCTTTTTCTAGATTACAAACGACAATTTCTTGAAAAATTGAACACCTAATTTGTAAGATTTTAATCCTTGTATTACATACACTCAGTAAATATTCAGAATTAAACAAAAAAATAATTTTTTAGTCTCATCAATAAGCAGAAATTCTATATTAAAAGAAAATTTTCATAGTAGTACCTATAAAAATGAGAGTTTACAAACTGATTTTCATAATTTTATCATATTCAAACTTAATTTTTATACATAAAACATTATTTAATCAAATTTTATACTTTCTAATTCAGTAAAATTCAATACTTTTTTAGTTTTTAACCCAATACTACAATATTTATTTACATCAAACTTGATTCTTTACATTTTATATTTCAGCATTACACAAGTGAGATAAATACTAACTTGGAACGATTATAGAGTTGAAGTCAATTGATTCTATTCGATTTTCACCTTATACACATTGCTCCTACACGAAATTTCTTACAGCTATAATCATCTAATGTATTGAAACTAATCTACTCATAGTATTAATCAAATTATATGTTTCCTCTTGCACTTCTGAATTATTGTCCATCAAGTTGCTTAAAATATAAATACTATCTATACAGTTTTAATGAATCATAGTATACATGATTAATCTTGAGTTAGCACTTCCATAGTATTAATCAAATTATATATTTCATCTTGCACTTCTGAATTATCGTCTATCAAGGTACTTAAAATACAAATACTATCGTCACAGTTTTAATGATGTATAGTGTACTGACTAATCTTTAGTCAGCCCTTCCATAGTATTTTAACATTTCATAACATTTCATTGAATTTTAACAGTCCATATTTCAAATAACCTATTTTCGAAACCAAACTATGTGAATTTTACCACATAGAATGATTTGGGTTTCACACTTTTCTCAAAATTATCAGATATGTACTCCTCAGAGGAATTACTGTCATATGAATCAAGGAAAAAAATTTAATTTATATTAAATGTACACGAAATTGATTGCAATATACATGTATTTAATAAAAATAAATAAATAAGCGATTATTTATACATTAAACCTTTATTAAATATATATTTCTTTCATTATACAGATGTTTCAACAAGATGAACCAAAACAGCAGCAAACTTCAGAAATTTATGATCTGAATGATTCATCCCTAGCACATGTAGCGTTAACGAATAATATATATGTGAGAACTTATATGAGAAATAGTAGAATTCGTATATGAAACGTAATAAGAGTAAATATAAAATGATTTGTCTTACTGCCTACACTTTAACAAGTGCCTTTTTACCTATATTGTTGAAGAGAATCCTAATTGTTTCCATTTATTTCTATTACAGATATACTCTATATGCTACAAACACTTCTTAAGTAAATGGAATTTAACAGACCATACAAAAATCCATACAGGTGAAAAACCTTACACATGGGAAGATTACCAAGTTCTGTTTTCAAGGAGACGTGAATCAAAAATGTACAAATCATCATATAAAAACATCGTCAATTATATGTAAACTTAGTGAAGATATACAAAAATTAGTCAGACTTTTGAAGAATTCAGAAATAAAGGAAGATATTTAGACTATTTATCCATCATATTTTCATAACAGTTACCACAATATCTCAAACTTAAAATTTGGAAGGCATACACACTACTGAAAAGTAATTTTGTTACCCGTGATTCTTCTAACCATCATGAATGTATAGATATTATTTTGCAATGTATTCTTTAAATGCTTACATTAAATATTCTTTTATATGCATATACCGTTGTGTTTATTTTTCTAATACCTATTACATTAATGAAATAAATAACAGTTTAAGTGAAACGACACTCTCACAACTTAAAAAAGGCATAAGAACATACAAAAAATAAGCAGATGTATGAAAAAATATGCAATTTTACAAAATAATTTCACTGTTTTCTAGAAATATTAACAAAAAAATATTTACAATATAAAAAATTACATGTTTTCTAGAAATATTAACAAAAAAATATTTACAATATAAAAAATTGCAAAAGTAAAAAGAAAAAACACAAATGTAAAACAAAAAATCACAAAGTGAAAAACTCACAAGAAAGTTTTTGAAAAAAGTTTACAACAAAAATTTCTTACAAAAACCAAAACTTCAAAAAATATTTTTACAAAAAATATTTTTACAAAAATTTTTTTTCAAAAACATTTTTTACAAATTTTTTTTTTTTAAAAACATTTTTTTTACAAAAAAAATTTTTTTTTTACAAAAAATATTTTTACAAAAAATTTTTTTTCAAAAACATTTTTTACAAAAAATTTTTTTTCAAAAACATTTTTTTACAAAAAAAAATTTTTTTTTTTTCAAAATATTTTTTACAATTTTTTTTTTCAAAAAACATTTAAAAAAAAAAATTTTTTTTTCAAAATATGTTTTTGAAAAAAAAAATTGTAAAAAATATTTTGAAAAAAAAAATTTTTTTTGTAAAAAAATGTTTTTGAAAAAAAAATTTTTTGTAAAAAATGTTTTTGAAAAAAAATTTTTTGTAAAAATATTTTTTGTAAAAAAAAATTTTTTTTTGTAAAAAAATGTTTTTGAAAAAAAAAATTTTGTAAAAAATGTTTTTGAAAAAAAATTTTTTGTAAAAATATTTTTTGTAAAAATATTTTTTGAAGTTTTGGTTTTTGTAAAAAATTTTTGTAAAAAGTTATTTTGAAAAAAAAAAATTTTTTTGTAAAAAAATGTTTTTGAAAAAGAAAATTTTTGTAAAAAATGTTTTTGAAAAAAAATTTTTTGTAAAAATATTTTTTGTAAAAATATTTTTTGAAGTTTTGGTTTTTGTAAAAAATTTTTGTTGTAAATTTTTTTCAAAAACTTTCTTGTGAGTTTTTCACTTTGTGATTTTTTGTTTAACATTTGTGTTTTTTCTTTTTACTTTTGCAATTTTTTATATTGTAAATATTTTTTTGTTAATATTTCTAGAAAACATGTAATTTTTTATATTGTAAATATTTTTTTGTTAATATTTCTAGAAAACAGTGAAATTATTTTGTAAAATTGCATATTTTTTCATACATCTGCTTATTTTTTGTATGTTCTTATGCCTTTTTTAAGTTGTGAGAGTGTCGTTTCACTTAAACTGTTATTTATTTCATTAATGTAATAGGTATTAGAAAAATAAACACAACGGTATATGCATATAAAAGAATATTTAATGTAAGCATTTAAAGAATACATTGCAAAATAATATCTATACATTCATGCTGGTTAGAAGAATCACGGGTAACAAAATTACTTTTCAGTAGTGTGTATGCCTTCCAAATTTTAAGTTTGAGATATTGTGGTAACTGTTATGAAAATATGATGGATAAATAGTCTAAATATCTTCCTTTATTTCTGAATTCTTCAAAAGTCTGACTAATTTTTGTATATCTTCACTAAGTTTACATATAATTGACGATGTTTTTATATGATGATTTGTACATTTTTGATTCACGTCTCCTTGAAAACAGAATTTGGTAATCTTCCCATGTGTAAGGTTTTTCACCTGTATGGATTTTTGTATGGTCTGTTAAATTCCATTTACTTAAGAAGTGTTTGTAGCATATAGAGTATATCTGTAATAGAAATAAATGGAAACAATTAGGATTCTCTTCAACAATATAGGTAAAAAGGCACTTGTTAAAGTGTAGGCAGTAAGACAAATCATTTTATATTTACTCTTATTACGTTTCATATACGAATTCTACTATTTCTCATATAAGTTCTCACATATATATTATTCGTTAACGCTACATGTGCTAGGGATGAATCATTCAGATCATAAATTTCTGAAGTTTGCTGCTGTTTTGGTTCATCTTGTTGAAACATCTGTATAATGAAAGAAATATATATTTAATAAAGGTTTAATGTATAAATAATCGCTTATTTATTTATTTTTATTAAATACATGTATATTGCAATCAATTTCGTGTACATTTAATATAAATTAAATTTTTTTCCTTTATTCATATGACAGTAATTCCTCTGAGGAGTACATATCTGATAATTTTGAGAAAAGTGTGAAACCCAAATCATTCTATGTGGTAAAATTCACATAGTTTGGTTTCGAAAATAGGTTATTTGAAATATGGACTGTTAAAATTCAATGAAATGTTATGAAATGTTAAAATACTATGGAAGGGCTGACTAAAGATTAGTCAGTACACTATACATCATTAAAACTGTGACGATAGTATTTGTATTTTAAGTACCTTGATAGACGATAATTCAGAAGTGCAAGATGAAATATATAATTTGATTAATACTATGGAAGTGCTAACTCAAGATTAATCATGTATACTATGATTCATTAAAACTGTATAGATAGTATTTATATTTTAAGCAACTTGATGGACAATAATTCAGAAGTGCAAGAGGAAACATATAATTTGATTAATACTATGAGTAGATTAGTTTCAATACATTAGATGATTATAGCTGTAAGAAATTTCGTGTAGGAGCAATGTGTATAAGGTGAAAATCGAATAGAATCAATTGACTTCAACTCTATAATCGTTCCAAGTTAGTATTTATCTCACTTGTGTAATGCTGAAATATAAAATGTAAAGAATCAAGTTTGATGTAAATAAATATTGTAGTATTGGGTTAAAAACTAAAAAAGTATTGAATTTTACTGAATTAGAAAGTATAAAATTTGATTAAATAATGTTTTATGTATAAAAATTAAGTTTGAATATGATAAAATTATGAAAATCAGTTTGTAAACTCTCATTTTTATAGGTACTACTATGAAAATTTTCTTTTAATATAGAATTTCTGCTTATTGATGAGACTAAAAAATTATTTTTTTGTTTAATTCTGAATATTTACTGAGTGTATGTAATACAAGGATTAAAATCTTACAAATTAGGTGTTCAATTTTTCAAGAAATTGTCGTTTGTAATCTAGAAAAAGGTGTGATTTTAATAAATTTGTAAATATGTTCATTAATTTTTTTAGTTATTTTTCTAACTTGTCATTCATATGTTAATTTTTGTAACTTTTGTAGAAAAAACATTTGAATTTTTGGTAATTTGTACTATTTTTTTTGTTCAACAGTTGATTTTATTGATTATTAGTTGTCTCATTCGACAGTAATTTCATGTATGAGGTTATTAAATATTAAATATCTATTAATTTTCTTTAATGTTTTCTGTATGAAAATTAAGTTTGAATGTGATAAAATTATGAAAATCAGTTTGTAAACTCTCATTTTTATAAGTACTACTATGAAAAATATTCTTTTAATATAGAATTTCTGCTTATTGATGAGACTAAACATTTTTTTTTTTGTTTAATTTTTAATATTTATTGAGTGTATGTAATACAAGGATTAAAATCTTACAAATTCGGTGTTAAATTTTTCAAGAAATTGTGTGAGAACAGGGTTTTTTACATTGAGTTTATGTAATTTCAGTTACAGTTTTTCGACAATCAACCCAAAAATGGATAATTACCAAAGTTAAAGGTTATGATGAAAAGATCTAAGCAATATTAATGTTAAAAAGTTCGTCTAATGTTTGCTCTTATGTTGTGAAAATTTCGAATAGTTTGATTTGAAATATGAAATGTTTGTAAAAATTAAACTTTGTATTTGTGTATGTTTTGTATTATTAAACTGTAAAGATAATATTCATATTTGGAAATTGTTGTGTGTTTCAATAATTTTCTGATAAATTGATAAAAACAGATGTTAAAATTCTGTACTGCTAACACATATAGGATCAAGAATAAAGTTTGATGAAAGTAAGTATTGTAAAAATTCAGAAATTTTTGAAGCGTAAGATGAATCATGTCTTGATTTGATTAATAATATGGGTAGAATATCTCGAAGTAGTTTTAATATGTCAAGTATCTAAAGCAGCAAGAAGTGACTTCTTCGGTTTTCTAGAATAAAAAAAATGCATACTATTTGTTGTAAGATTTGTAAAGACATTCAAACTTTTAAAAATAGTTAGTTTTGCAATATATTGTAATAATATATGTAAACAAATGTATTTCAAAGTTGAAAATTTGTGTAGAAAATTGTCTTTTCTTGAAAAATCGATATTTATTTTTGTTTAATTAACGATACTTATTACTTTTCTGTTGTTAAAACTAAAATATACGTTTAATTCTTGTGTTAAAATTGATATATCCGTGTTGGAGATGAGAAAAAATAGCGTAAAACTAATAAAATTTGTTTAAATTCGTCTTTTTCCTCTTAAAATTATTATTATTAAACTAGTGTAAAACTAATAAAATTTGTCAAATGTATTTCAAAGTTGAAAATTTGTGTAAAAAAATTGTCTTTTCTTGAAAAATCGATAGTTATTTTTGTTTAATTAATGATACCTATTACTTTTCTGTTGTTAAAACTAAAATATACGTTTAATTCTTGTGTTAAAATTGATATATCCGTGTTGAAGATGAGAAAAAATAGTGTAAAACTAATAAAATTTGTCTTGGAATGAGTTACACTATGTCGTTTTAAATCAGTACTTTGAATGAAAGTTTCACATTCAGAGGGCTTTTTAACCAAGTGGAATCTTTGATGTCTGGTTAACGCAATCTTTCTAGAGAAGCATTTTTGACATTGATTACAGGAAAAGGATGGTTGGGTTGATGAAGATGGTAATCTTCCACTATTCGAAACTTGCATCTCTTGGGTGGGTAAATCTGATTCCATATTCTTGAAGTAAGAAATTTCTTGTACAGCACTCACTTAAAGAACACCACTTAATGTCTTCATACGACGAAAAAACAATAAACAGTGTGATAAATTTCTACTGATTCACAAAAATCTGTTAAATTCTAGGTGGCGCTACTGTTTTTTTTTAAAATAATAGGATTGGTTTACAAAGTGATCTGATAATACGATAGTATTTGGTGGATAAGGTTCATTGCTGTTATCCGATGTTTATCATGCTTTTATCATTTTTTACTAATCGATTATAAAATTTATGTGTAAATTAATAGAAAAAGAATCACTTATTTTCAACACAGTGATAAAACAGGAAAAAAAAAATGTTTTTTATTATGTTAAAAAAAAAAAAAGTTTTGTATTCTGGAAAAAAAATATTTTTATGCTTAGGAAAAAAGTTATGGTTTTATAAAAAAATTATCTTGAGTAAATTTTTTTTGTGTATTAGAAAAAAAAAAATGCTTAGTAAATTTATTCTCTTTCTATGTTTAGGAAAAATATGTTCAATGAAAAAGATATGAATTGGAAAAAATTTTTATAGTGAGTAAATTATTTTTGTGTTTAGGAAAAAGTTTTAAGTTTAGTTTTAAAAAAGTTTTGTGTTTAGAAAAAAGTTCATGTTGAATAAAAAAAATGTATTCAGTAAAAAAAAAAAGTTATGTTAAGGAAAAAAAAAAAAAAAAGTTCTATGTTTAGTAAAAAATGTATTCGGTGAAAAAAAAAAAAGATAAGTTAAAGAAAAAAAGTTTTATTTTTCATTAAAAAATACGTTTAGTAAAAGAGAAAAAAAAATTATGTATTGAAAAGAAAAAAGTTTTATGTTTTATTAAAAAAAAAAAAAAAATGTATTCAGTAAAAAAAAAAAAAAAAAAAAAAAAAAAGTTATGTTAAGGAAAAAAAAAAGTTCTATGTTTAGTAAAAAAAAATGTATTCGGTAAAAAAAAAAAGATAAGTTAAAGAAAAAAAAGTTTCATTAAAAAATGTATTCGGTGAAAAAAAAAGTTTTATTTTTCATTAAAAAATAAGTTCAGTAAAAGAGTAATATGTAATAATAATAATAATAAGTGATTAATAATAATAAGTGATTAATAATAATCAATAAGAATGTTTCAATCAATTTTTTAATTACAAATAAGCTAGATTAAATAATTTAAACACTTCGCACCATTTTCAGGTATTAAAAAATAATAATAATAGCAATAATAATTCTAACACACATGAAATGTATAAATAATGAAAAAAAAGGTCTATGAAAAAACTCATTAATAAAAAAATCTATGAAAACATACATTGATAATAATAAATTATTTATAATTATTTATTACTAAATATTTAAAAATAAAATAAAATTCAACAATACCCATTCGAAAACTAAATTCATTTCTCATAATTAATTGCAAAGTTATTACTTAAAAATAATAAGACATTCATTACGCAAATTCAAATAATAAATTATAATTACACAAAACTTTCATTAAACAATCAATTCAAAATTAATTGTAAAGTTCATTAAACAATCAATTCAAAAATAATTGTAACGTTATTAATTAAAATCTAAAACATTAATACATTCATTTCGCTAATTCAAATAATAAATTACAAGTCTACAAAGCCTTCATTAAACAATCAAACTTCTTAGATTCAACCACATCAAGACGCAAAGTCATATCTTCAGAACCCCCCATAACTTCAATTCATTCCTACTCTATCACAAGTAACTGATAGCATAACGGTTAACGCATCCGCTTCCTATGCCGACGACTCGGGTTCGATCCCCAGTCAGGGAAAAAAAAATATTCTTTTTCAATATTCTCAAAATGCTTCGGCATTAGTTCACAGAAGTCCGATAGATGGCGACACTGAAAAATCAAACTTGAAAAAATTATTCAAAGTCCAAATCAAGTAGGGGAAAAATGGGGGGGGGGGAGGCACCTCGTCTAACAAGACGCTCTCAGCCAAAAACAACTCAACCGACCCTCGTCTAACAAGACGTCATCCTGATGACGTCACTTCCGGTTTAGGCCACGCCCCCCTGTGACGTCACTTCCGCCGCACCAACGGGGCGGCTTACTACTCAGGGGCATGCGGGACAATTGCGGGATAATATTTAAAGTAGAAGGAATTTTAAAATATTAAAATTTTTTATACTTTTTGAAAATTTTAATTATATATGCATTTTTTATTTATTTTATGAATTTTGAAGTGCAATTAGTTTATCATTCGAACCATATTTTTTTTAATAAGAAAAAAAAAAAATGGAAAAAGTAAACTATCCCCATAAGAAAATATTAATAAGTTCAAAGCTGTAGAATTCCCAATTCTGCTTGAAATATGTAACATGTAAAAAATATATAAGGAAAAAAACCCCCTCCAACTTGGAGTTGAACCCGCCATGTCCGAGTCTGGAACCAAGCACGTTACAGCGTCGCCACGAAGCTGCCGACAAACTGCTCTACTAACAGGTATTTGAAATAAACGCTAAACTTTGACCCCCCCCCCCAATTTCTCAAAAACTAAGGCCCATTTGAAGGAATCCTTTCAGCGGAATAATTAATGGTATGACCCCTACAATATACTTTGAATTCATCAAAATCTGTGTGCACCATGTTTGGTGGTCTCCTTGTAAGTTGGATTTGATTAAAATAAGTTTCGTAACTTTGCCAATTTAAGGGTTTGTTTTATTTTATTTTTTTATTTCTGATATTCATATATATTTTTTATAATTGAGGTTTCTTCCTATTTTTTAAACTATTACGATTTATTAATGATTCAGCATTGTAAATTTCGTTTAAACATTTTTTTTTTTCATTTTTGAGAATTTAAAATTTTATCTACATCTCTGCTAATTTTTTTTTATTACGAATTTTCAAAAAATTTGTAATTTTGGATTTTATTTATATAATCCGATTTGTATATTTTTGATTTGATTAAAATAAATAACTTCCTTTTATAATTATTTTAAAGTTAAATTTATTTGTGCTACCGATCTAAGAAAGAATTTAATAATTATAAATTAATAATTTAGATTTATTAATTTAAAGGATAAGTTGTTTTGAAAGAAATATTAAACGAAACCGTTAGTGCGATCTGCGATCAACTACTTATTTAATATTAAATGAAAGCCTTTTCCATTATGAATATTTTGACACCTTTTTTTTTACTTCATCCATACGGTAATAATATCGCTAGTATTGTAAATTTTGTTAATACATTCAACGCAAATCCTCACAAATTAAAAATTTAAATGGCTCTTTTCCACGTATATATTTTCTTTCTTTCATGTTTAAATAATGCTAAAACTCTCTTTTGCATTTAAGATAAAGATTTAAGCTTTTTTTTTATACATGTTCTTTATCATATATGAATTAAATCTACGCATGGAATTAGCCTTCAGGTTTTTTGTTATTTAAAAAAAATAATAAAAGCACTCGAAGATTTGTTAGATTTCATCGTTTTACATTATATATATTTGTAAAAAAAATTATATTAGCGCAGTTTTGTGTAATTCACATGTAGAGGTCTGCACGGGCCAGGCCGGCGGAATCGTTTCGAATTTTCTAAAGGGCCGGGCCGGCAGAATTAGAATACTTTTTTCAACGGGCCGGGCCAGCAAAAAAATTGAACGGGCCGTATGGGCCGATAAAAAATTGAACGTGCCTGCTCTTCCGTTCTGAAGATTTAAATAGAAACGATATAATATGACCTATTTTCAACGAAAATGGTTTTGACGAAAATAAATATAAATGTGCATCACGAGCCATACTTAGTTTGACAGCATCAATATAAAAATGTAACTTGTACAGTATAGAGATCGGCATCGGACAGTTAAATTGTGTGTAACCCGTTTTAATATTTTTTTAGCTTACTCGTGTCGGGCCGAGATCAAGATTGCATTATTTTTGTACATATAGACTTCCAGACCGGAACTAGACTTAATTGTTCTCAAGATCTGTAGGGCAGACAACATGATTTGTAAAATTATGAACAGCGATAAAGAACTTATGTTAGCTTAATCTTTGGATATATACTTCTTGATGGTTTTTAAATTAATTTCTCAATAATGCGAAAGTTCGACACATTTTCAGATTAATTTTTAATTGTAAAAATATAAAAGTGATAAGCTTGACTATTGAAGGGATTTGGAATCGAATAGCGTTTTTCATTTTTGGTAAATCAAATACTTGTATAACCTTGTTGAGATACGATAGTTTCTCAAATGGTTGCAGGTTTTTCTCTCCTCCCATGCTATAGCTTCCGGAAATTCTATTCAAAACACTAATTATGACAATATTTTATTTTCTTGCAGTGTTCTTAAATTGCTTGTATCAAAAAATGGATAACGCCATTCGATTCTATAGTTTCTGAATAAAGACACTTGCTAATTTTATGCGTTCTGAGAAAAAAAATAATTTAGAAATGTATTAGAAAGGAGTTTCTTTGAATTAACGAATGAATTTGGATTTAAAATCCTTAATAAAATTATATAGAAATATTTTTATAAATCTTCTTTTATAAAACAGCTTCAAAAGTTATGATGTTTTAACTTTCTTTCTTTTTTGTTTTATTCTAAGCCATATTAATTTTTTAATAAATCTTTATTTGAATGTTGAAAGCCTAAGAATCTTAGTAATCATTAATGTTGCTAATGTGTATTTCCTGTAAAATATACTGCAAAATCATTCCATAAGATATATATGCAGTATTCTTTAAAGAAATCTTAATTATATGGTAAAAATCTGAATTTTTTAGAAATCGTTGAAATTGTAACGGGTCAAAACGGGCCGGGCCGGGTCTGTTTTCACTGATTTCTGTACGGGCTGGGCCTAAAATATAAAAAATTAAACGGGGCGGACCGGGAAGGGATTGGGAATCAGTGCAGACCTCTAATTCACAGTTAAAAATATTAAAAAATTCGGCAAAAATCTTTTTTTAAAGAAGTAGATAAAAAAAATCGCATTTTTGTAAACTTTAAAACATTTTAATTAAATATGCAATTAATTTTTTTGTTCAAAATGTACTTTTAGTTGAACATTGAAATACGCTGAGTTCACCATTTGAATTATACTTTAAAAAAAAAACAAAATTGTTGAAAAGGTAAACTGTCATTTAATATTCAAATAATACAATTTTTGTTTTAATTATAAAATATTCAAGACTTTCTTTGACAGATAGGATCAACTCGAAACTCTCTAGATTATCCCTCCCCCCGATAAAATTAACGTTAACCCGAACCGAACCGAAACTTATTCTCCTTGATTCTAATTCATCATACGAACTTCTAAAAATAAATCCGTGCGCCATATTTGACATGCTTGCCACTGGTTGTCGAATGATGTTTTAAGCTGCTATCAGATTCACGAACATTTCGTAAGACTTT
Source organism: Maratus speculifer (assembly GCA_964019185.1). Classification (NCBI taxonomy): domain Eukaryota; kingdom Metazoa; phylum Arthropoda; class Arachnida; order Araneae; family Salticidae; genus Maratus; species Maratus speculifer. The sequence goes on from OZ025298.1 coordinate 270,813,101, forward strand.
TGAGCCAACACTTGATTTCCTCCAACTTTTCGCGAAATATCCTCCCAACATCCAGTGTGATAGCAAACAGCAAAGTCTCCCCAACTTTTTTCCACAGTTCCAAAAAGGTCTGGGCTAGCCCAGATTTTTCATCCAACAATGAACATTTCAACGAATTAGAGATAAGCGATTGATACGATTATGTGATAAATATCAACGTCTGGTACTAATAGGGCTGTTTTTTCGGCTTTTCCTCCAACTTCTTCAAAGACAATTGTAACATTTTTCTCTCTTTGAACGGGAAAATGTTGGGGTTAAAATCGGCTGAAAAGTTTGTCGCACCTAAAGTCCGTGAATCTGATAACAGCTTTACTTTGTAATTGATTACTTCTGTTACTATATTTTGTGTTAAGATTCATTCCACAAACAGCATACATAAATTTAAAAAAGAATTTGAGTATCGTGAAAAATCAGTATTTTCGGCCTCCCGTGCAGTGGTCAGGGCCATAGCTAGAAGTGAATAACAGGGAGGAGGGGAGGGGGCTCAGAAAATATTTGGGGGGGGGGGGGTTAAGTGGGGTTCATATTTTTTTTCTTTTTTTTCAGACGCAGAAAGATAAATTAGTGCCTATTCACACTGTAGGTACTATGTTTCTTACTAAACTGTTGTAATAACTTCATTTTATGCTAAGAAAAGAGTAGGATGATGAAAAATTCGAGTGCAAGGTAATATTAAATATCATGTTATTTTCCTACCTGCGAATAAGACGAGCGAATGTTGAAACACTCATTATAGTTACAATTTAGTATTTCTGTAAAACTGCGACAGGGCCACAAAGTTAAATTAGGTTTTTGAACAGAATTTTATTTGGATTTTCGGAACATAAATTGATTTAGTGACTTTGGTATGTTTTCCAAGGGTGTGTGTGTGTGTGGGGGGGGGGGGGGGATTGAGCCGCCCATAGCACACTCTTAGCTACAGCCTTGGCAGCGGTTACAAAGAGAGAATATTTTTTAACCTCTAAAATTTGGACTTACCGCTCAAAAAGAAACACCTGGCAACACAAGTCTTGATAAAATTTCCAATGTGCTTCTCTCAGAATTGAATCCAAAAGAAGGAAAATAAATGTCAAGTAGTATCTGATATTTCCTATTTAGCCAACCACCGAACTTTTTAAGAACCCCTTTAAGATAATGAAGACAGTTAAAGAATATAGAGAAACTCAACCCTCTGATATAATATTCGGAAAAAAAAAAATCAAAATAACTCGCCGAAAGGAAAGCAGTGGTATAGAGGAAATGCAGTACATAAATGGTCTTATTAGCAGCTAACTTTCCGAGAATGCTATCTAAACATGAGGTTTTTTTTATGGCCGTCCACAAGTTTTTTAAACTACCCGTTATTTATCAACAACTTGCAGAACTTAGAAATCGCCATTTTGTTATCTCGAGATATCGGCACATGCTGGTAATCATTTTTTAAGAATATTCTTAAAAAAAAAAAGGAAAAAAAAATTCCCGCAAGTTTTCTTATCACCGGGGCTCGTGCTACTGACAGCCATGAGGTGCCTTTTTATAAAAAGGTAAACATCCGGCTGGTCGGCCGGAACTGACGTCACAAACACCACGAACTCTCTGGTGTGCAGACGATCATACCATAAACAATTTTTGAAGATTTTTTTTTTTTCTTTTACAGCGCTAGTTAATGCTCTAGTGAAATTTAATGCGGTGTAGGCCGGATACGGGTATGTAAACTTTTAGTGGGTGTTTTGCGGAGGGGAAGGGAGAAGGAGATGATAAAAATGAGCACACTGGATCCTATTAACCATCAATTCATATTTATTAAGTAAGAAATAAAGTGGGTAGTCTTTTTCTTTGGATAATTAGTTGAAATAAGTTACATTTTAAAACCCCTCTACCCTAATAGCATGCATGGTCACAGTGACGTCACAGTGACGTCACTGTGAGTCACCTTGGTCACATCACATCTGTGACCAAAATGCCACCACTCAGTGACGTCACATTGTGACTGAGATGTGACTTTCTTAAAAATCTTTAGAAATTTATAAATATCCTTCAAAACATGTTATTTACTTTAAAAAAATGTTTCTGGCATTTTAAATATCGTCGCTTTTGTCACAGTTTCGTCACATTGTTAATGTCAAATTAGTCACAAATGACACATTTTTCACAAATTTGTCACATTGTGACCACTTTGTGAAACATCACAAAAGAGCTCTAAAACGACCATAACGACTTCACATTTTAGTCACTGCGACTTCACATCGACGTCACGTGACGTCACATCGACAATCGATGGTCACAAAGTCACAATGTGACTTCACAACGACGTTACAGTGACGTCACCATGCTTTACGGGATATTATCTCACTACATGCATTACAAGAACATACAAATATGTGTTTTAGAAACGTTCGTTTAAATATAATTTTCTTTGCAGTTTTTCTCCTGCTATACCTAAAATCGCATCTTATGTTTGAAAAGAAAACTCACCCCTTCCTTCTTCCAAGAACTATTGTAAAATGTTTAAATATCTCTATAGGAGCTAAAAACAAAATTGTTAAAGCTGAGCAGATAATAAAAAGCCTGATATTGTACGTCAAACGCGGCAAATGAGGTGCCGTTTGTACTATAAATAGTTTTATAAATATTCAGATCTTGGCGCAATACTGTTACACTTTTTTACAGAAATGCATAAATACAAAATTTATTATGATTTTATACATTAAATTCAGAAAAATGGAAATAACAGGACTCCATTTTAAATAGGACATAATCACCATGGAAACCTAGAATCATGACCTATCGCGGGATATCATTGAATTAATTACGTATGATAGGATTTAATAGAATGAAGAAAACTTTTATTAGTATCTTTTTAGGTTTTGTTTCAATTTTCATAAAATTTGAAAATGACCCTACAAATTTTTACAAATATTATACATATATTAAAATTCAAATCATTTGGCAGGGTAGTTTTTACTTTGCTATATTCGGACAAACTAATGACCAAACGTGAATATAGGTAATATGTATTTATATAACTACGATATTACGAACGCATCTAAAAACTGTGAAACAGAACTCAATCGTTAACATGATGAAAAGATATACTGACATCGAAATTTAGAAACAACTTTAAAATATTCTTGTTGCCGTTTTTGTGTTTGGAATTAAAATTAGATGGTCCCGATGGTGGGACAACTGTGGCGAAAAGGTTAACTGTTAATTGACCTCTCCCCTTTCTACACACACAACAACTACTAAGGTTTCTCAACTGAACCTTTGTGTTCCGCCGCAATGAAATAAAACGCTCTGGAAATAGTTTTTTTTCGTGCTAAATAAACTATTATGAATTCTTAATGTGCAGACACTTTTTAATAGTCATCAGTCATAGATATTTTCATAGACTTTGTAATAAGATATTTAGATTGGATTAGTACAAAAGTGATTCTTGAACTTAACCTTTAACTGCTGTGACAAAAGTTGTAATATAACTACTGTAAGCGGTCTCTAAGATCCCTAAGATGAATAAAAGGATTGATTAAGGGGTCTCAGGACTCTTAAAATCGGAAAAATAGAAAAAAATGAGACCATCTTGAATATTTATACCTTAAAAATTTTATGATATTAAAACACAATTTTTTGTTGAGATGAAAGATATAAGTATGTTCTTTCATTTTATGCCTTTAAAAATTGCAAGATGCAGAATTAGGATTTACAGAGTGCTCCAAACTGTGGAACATTTGACGAGCAGAAAATTGACATAACAGCTTACGCGCACGATTACAAAATAAATATTGCAACTAGAATGGAAAATTTGGTCTCTACTTATACGTCAGATTGTAATAAATATCTTGAACCTAAATAAATTTATATAATTTTTTTTTTCTATTTTTAATACAAAGTTGTATTTAACTGATAGAAAATTTTAAAAATTTTAACAAGATAATCACTTAAAAATAAACTTTTTTTAACAATAAAAAGAAAATTTTAGGTTCAGTTTATACAGATTAACACGAAATATATATTTTGAAAATTTTATGTAAAAATACTTACAAGATTTTGAGATATCGTGTGCGTTATGACCAAAAATGTAATTTGGAGAAAAATGACTTTCAAGTTTCGGAAACGCCGCTTTAGCTGTTGAGCGGGTAAAATTCTAAAACCCATAACTTTTGTTATAATGAGAATTTCGTGAAAACAATTATATAAAAATATTCAGAAAAGTTAGCAGTTTAACATATAAAAAAATTAAATTTCGAAAATTTGGAAGCTTTAAAAGTCTTGAGACCCCTCAAACCTTTGAAGGGCGGTGGGATATATGATATTCCACCTACGATTAATTAAAGATTTGCACCAGAAAAATTTCATAAAATTTTACTTTTCTAACTTTGGTGGAAATAAGTTATAAAATTACTTTTCCTTATTTTGGGAATTCAGATTTACACAAACGCAATTACTTGCCTCTGAAAGGTTTAAGACATAAGGATACCGTTTCTGTACCAGGGCCGTAGGTAAGGGGGCGCTATGGGCGGCTCAGCCCCCCCCTCTAAAATATTTTATATAGCCCCCCCCCCCCTGGAAAAGATTCCAAGGTCACTAAATGAATTTCTGTTCTGAAAATTCAAATGAAATTCTGTTAAAAAATCTAATTTAGTTTTGCGATCCTTTTACAGTTTTGCAAAATTACTCAATTGTACCTAAAATAAGTAATTTAACACTCCCTCATCCTTATTTGTACATATGAAGCCAGCATGATGTTTAATTTTGCACCAGTTATACATTCAAAATTTTCATCATCATGTTATTTTCTTAGTATAAAATGATGTTATTATAACAGTTTAATAAGAAACACAGTACCTACAGTGTAATTATGCACTAATCTATCTTTCTGAGTCAGAAAGAGAGAAAAAAAATTATGAGCCCCCCCCCCTTACAGTCTCTTGAGCCCCCCTATAGATCACTCCTAGCTACGGCCCTGTTCTGTACCAATTTTATGTACAGGATTATTACAATTAATATTCAACTATTTAGATGTCTCTAGCGGTAATAAGACTTCAAATCAAACGAAATTTCACTAATATATATAGTTAAACTGAAAATTACAAGTTAAATTTCGAAAGTTAAAAAAACGGTCTGTAAGCCCGTTAACAGCAATGAAGACTGGATTGAATGCTAGATTTTTTACCCCCTAACAAACAATCTACATGCTAAGATAAAAAGTGATTTAAAACTGATTTTTTTCCGCAATCCTTTACCAATCTGTTTAATTAGATTTAAATTAAATTAAAGATACGATTAGATACGAAATAATAAATAAATAAAGATACAGAAAATAGATAAATAAAGATGCGAAATTAACTGTTTAAATTAAAAAATCCCTGATTAGAACACTCTAGAGGGACAACTCATGGACGTAATGCCTGCATATTTAGAGGTTTTACATTTTAGATATGATGACGAAATGATTGATGCAATGAATTTTTTTAGTTACAAAAAAGAATTATAGAAAACGCTGCGAGCTGTACCAAGAACAAAATTTGCATAACATGTGTATAAAAAATATTTATAACTCCAAAAAAACAGAAACTTTTCGCAGCATTATTCGATGAACACAATGGTTCTATCATTGAAGGAACGCTCGTTGCTTTTGAAGTACTTTTATAGAAACAATTAAAACGCTGGACTTCATGTTATAAGATGGTTATTTCAACTTAATTTTCCTTGAGGATAATGCTATCTTATATTTATTGCATGACAATACTTAAAATGTAACCTCTCTATCGGCCATTTTTATAACTAAAATCTTTTATTGCTTCAGGTGTTTCCTCAAGGTCTTAAATGTTATCTTTCAAGGGGCCTCTGTGGCCGAGTGGTCAAAGTACCACGCCGCTAGTCGCCTTCGAGCGTAAAAGGTTGTGAGTTCGAATCCCACTGGTCCATTGCACTCACTCTTTGTGCGGAACTCCCGGTTGTATATCTCTTGCGTTTTAAAATTTCCTTGTGCTATCTCGTCCGTGTAATATAGACGATGCAGCAGACTTCATGTCGAGCACACAAATCAGATGTATGTTGTTGGGCCTCCGTGGCTGAGTGGTCAGAGCACCACGCCACTAACCGTGAGGTTGTGGGTTCGAATCCCACTGGCTCCATTGCACGCATTCTTTGTGTGGAGTTCCTGGTCGTATGTATCGTGTGTTGTAAAAATTTCCGCGTGCTATATCGTCCCTGTATATTGACGATGACTTACAAGCAAGCATCATGTCGAGCACTTAAGTCAGATGTATGTTGTTACAATAAATAAAATGTATGTTGTTGTTGTTGTTATCTTTCAAGTACAGAGGCTTACGTCTATATAGCCTATCTCTCTAGAGTGTACCAATACTCTAATTTGAATCAACCGGCATAATTTGTTCATTCTTTATGCATTGGATAAGATTGTGGATTATACATTATCTATGTTTCTTTTCCCGCTTTATCCAAATTGTGATTCTTTTCATATCCCTTTAAATCTGACCTACACAACTGTGTAGGTGATCCCAAAGAAAAAGATTTCCTCTTTTTGTTCAATTTAAAGTCGAGACTGCGCCAAACAGAATTGTATATATTTTCATTTGACATAATCTGACATCGGCTTTTTTTTTAAATATTTTTTTCAATCAAATATTTTTCTATTAATCTTCTCGGTGGATACCCCGCGATTTCCGCTGGGATGCATTTTCCATTCTAATTAATCTTCCATGATTATTCCCACCATTTATTTTTTATTATAAATTTCGCCTTCTTTAATCAAAGCATTTTCCCGAATAAATTGGATAAAAATTACCCCTTTGAAAACCTGGTGATAAAAGATTGAAAATTCTGTGAATTTTGATCTTCCGCAATTTTTGATACAAGAATTAATCGGCGAGAGGGTTAATAAGGGGAAATCACCTAAACTTTTAGACCGGAAGGCAGCGGCAACAGCACTGACAATCACCTCATCGAGTTCATAGATGAAAATCTAGGATTAGTTGAATCTCGATTCGCATATTAAAACGCAATATGTCTGCCAAGTCGTATCTTGGTGAAAAACGCCTAAACACCCGATTTTAGCGGTTGACTCGTAGGTTTATCATTGTGCTTTCCTGCACCCAAAAGTATGAAAACATGAAGGATTAGAAACAGGAAGACATAAGGGTAAATCAATGAGTCAACCGTTAAAATAATAATATTTTAGGTGTTTTCCACAAAGATACGACTTGGCAGACCGATTGCATTTTAATATGCGAATCGAGATTCAACTAATCCTAGATTGGCATCCATCACCTCGATGAGGTGATTGTCTATGATGCCACCTCCCTGTTAGGTGGGGCTTGTTGAGCTAAAGCCTTACGGTAGCCTCATCACCTAGTTGACTTCTGCCGGCTCTCCGGTCTATTTTTCATTTCTAACAAAAATCTCCCGGTCTTAAAAGATTAAGAGGAAATATCACTAAAAGAAATTTCGGATAATTTGATAGTACTCTATTCCAAACAAAATACTTATGTCGTTACTATGGCGTGTTATTTCTGAAAACTGAATGTATTTCACATTTTATAATTTAGAAACAGAAAGAAATGTGCAAAAACAATCATGAAATCCATGAGAGACAAAACAATGTTTTTCTTCACGTATAATAACAAGAATAAGGTTGATAAATGACTCAGTCAAGACAAAATATTTAAATTACTGATAATCACCATTCATGTATTCGGGAATAATTTGAGAAATACAATATTTTTATTTTAAAAATATTTTATGAATTAATCACTGTTGTTGTAGGTACTCTGGTTGTTTGAAACAACCAGTTGTTGGTGATCTGGAATTGCTCTCATTGGCTTTTTCTTTTTTAAATTTAAAGAAAATTTAGGGAATCACTTCTAAAAATTCCTTTCGATGTTGACTCAAACCCGAAATAAAACTAATATACGAGGGTAATTCGGAAAGTAACCTCCGTTTATGAATTAAAAAAAAAAAAAAAAAAAAAACTAATGAAAGGAAACATGTTTTATTACTTACGTATGAAAGACACTTTCTTCAGCTACTTCTCAACATAATTGCCGTATTAATTAAAACAATTATCATAACGGTAAATCAGCTTTGAAATTCCATCGTCACAGACGTCTCCCGCCGGCCTATTCAACTGCGATTATTTTAAAATTCAATTTGCACCACTCTTTCAATCCAAAGAATTTTAACATATTTTCTATATAATTTTCTGATAAATGCACTACCAAAAATGCTTTAAAAAATAGTGGGTCAAGTAAAATATTACGAAAGCAATTCGGAATTTGTCAGTATGAATAAAAGAATATGTTAAAATTCTTTGGATTGAAAGAGTGGTGCGAGTTGAATTTAAAAATAATCGCAGTTGAATAGGCCTGCGGCAGGAGTCTGTGACGATGGAATTTCAAAGCTGATTTATCTTTATGATAATTGCTTTAATTAATATGGCAATTATGTTGAGAAGTAGCTGAAGAACGTGTCTTTCAAACGTGAGTAATAAAACATGTTTCCTTTCCTTAGATTTTTTTTAAAATTCATAAACGGAGGTTACTTTTCGAATTACCCTCGTACTTCGGCCTGATAAAGCCAAATCTATCTCGTAATATTTAAGATCAAACCCTACTTTAAATACGAAATGAACGAAAATTTATCCAATTGTGGTATAATATAGTGTACAATCATGTCTCTAAAATTTATACTATCTCTTATGGAGAAAAATGTATAGCATTACTCATTGTATAAATGCTTTATATATTTTATTTCCAAAAATATTTTGCTTATTTTCACAAAAAACAGATCTATCCAAAAATGACCTCGCAAAAGCCTAATTCCCCAAAATTCCAGTCGGTCAGATCCGAGACTGTTCCACGTAAAAAAAAAAAAAAAACTAAATTGAATTCGTCTCGCAGCAAAAGAGAACTAACATTGACTCGATCGGGAAAAATCAAGTTGACCGATATCATCGAAGTTTCTTGACAAGATTCCTTGTTAACTAATATGTTTCCATTTTTTTCTGGTACAAGGTTTTATTATGGTTGTGCAGAGCCGCATAGTACAGTAATATTTGAAGCATTAATTCTTTGAAAACGATGTTATCAATTAATTGTCTATTAATCCAAGGTCGGAACGAAAAACTTTTTTTCTTTTCTTCATTTATTCTATGACTCTACTCAGCTCAAATGATAGAATCTTCAGGACTACCGAATGGTCCGAAAACTGAATACCAATATTTTTGAACAGAAAATTTCACGGTTGGTTTCCTCTAAAATTAAACTGCGAAGGTGATTTCTCCAAAAGTTGCAAGAAAAGTCTAGAAAGTTATTTTTGCCAAAGAAAATACTGGTATTTAAAAAACGGTTCATTTGGCAACCCTGAATCTTGCTTTCTAAGAAATTATCAGGTTTTGCTGCGAAGTTTTTTAGTTTGAATTTGCACAATTCAAAAGGGTTGACTAACATTCTTTCGGGAGTCCTTCACTTTTAGAAGTCATTCTAGTTTTGGCAGTATAGCCAGATTGTACAGCTTTTGCTTTATTAATCCCTTAGCGGCGAGGGACATTTGTTTAATTCTTAATCTTTTACTAGCAGTTTTTCAAAATAGAATTTTTTGTCTAATTGAATCTGAATAAATTGAATCCGAATGTGAAAATGCTCTGAGTAAATGAGATAAACTTTACAATCAAAAATAACTGGTGAGAATGATGAAAGATTCTAAGCACCTTAAGTGGCACGTATACCGGTCGCTCGTCATCAAGGAGACGGTTTACCTTTTCAACAATTTTGTTTATTTTTTTTTAAATATGATTCAAATGGTTAATGCACTGCATTTCAATGTTCAAGTAGCAGTGAATTTTGAAAAAAAAAAAAAAAAAAAAAAAAAAAAAAAAAAAAAAATTAACTGCATAAATAATTAGAAGCTTTAAAATGTTTTAACAAAATTGCATTTTTAGAAATCCTTAGTATTATTTTAAAATATTGATGTATTTTTAAAGATTTTTAAATGTGTGTTACACAAGGCTGCGCATGGATTTTTAGATACATTCAATATAATTCTTTTTGTTGATTTATGTAGTGAAAAACAATGGTATATAATACCTCTTCATACTCTTTTATTATTATTTTTTTTAAATACTCTATGCGCAGATATAACATATGCACTAAAGAACATACACAGAAAAGTTTAAATCGCTATCTCAAATACAAAAAAAAAGTGTTAGCATTTTTAACATCTAGATAAATTTAATTTTTTTTTTTTTATTTATGTAATGAAACACATTGAAACATAATGCCTCTTCATATTTTTATTTAAGAAAAAAAAATTGAAAGTATTCTATGCGCAGATATTACATATGCACTAAAGGACATACACAAAAAAGTTTAAATCTCTATCTCAAATACAAAAAAAAAAAGCCTTAGCTTTTTTAGAACAGGAAAGTGACGAAAATATGGAGAAAAAGCCTCAACACAAATTTTTAATTTGTGTGAGTAATAGCACTAGATGTATTAATAAAATCTACAATATTTTGTGACATAAATGAAGAATGAATAAAAATGAGGTCTCAAAATATTCACAATTAAACAAGCTTTCATTTAATATTAAAAAGAGAAAATCAAGATTTTGGCCAATTTTGAGGTAAATTGTCCCCTTGAATCTGTAGATATCTCTATTATTTTATTATTTAACTATCTTAAATGTTTCGTCTTCTATTGTACTTTTGCCTTTTAGAAATATAATATGAATATTTTTTAAGGGATAGACATCTTGGAATTAACTAATTTAATTATGCACCAAGTATTCCTTTTCTTTTCTTTTTTTAAGCACTTGGAACAGGGCCGTAACTATAAACTTGGGGGGCCCGGGGCAAACTAGTGAGGCCCCTCTCATCGGGGGCAAATTAAAACTTTGCCCCGGTCGCAGGTTTTTTTTTTTTTTTTTTTTTTTTTCGCACGCCGCTGTTTAAATGTACACAGTGTGATAAGCTCAAAAATGGCTAAAAAACGTAGAATTGGGTATAATAACCCTACTCGGAAGGCACTTGGGGGCGACGTAGTTTTTGCCAATCCCACTGAAAAGCTAGCGGAAATACGGACTTCTGATTGGTTGAATACTTTAAAGAGCGTTTTGTTTAAGTTCATTTTTGAGTTTATGTAACTTAATCATGCGTTTCTGTTTAAAAACCTTTTAAAAGATGAATTTTGATACATCGATTTTATGTATTTATTAATAGATAAAAAGAAAGGTTTTCTAAAATTTTTTAGATGCTTTTTATATTATTCAGATCAGAAGCCCATGTTTTCTTCCTTACTAGCTTCGGTAGGATCGGCAAACATGCTGGGGCGACATAACACATTCGACTCGACATTCTGCTGTCTGCTCTAGAGCTGCTTTTGCATGCGAAACGTATGGAGTATATCGACGGACACTCAAAAATATTTACTCTAGCAGATTTTTTTAATTACTAACTTTTAGCCAGGTGGTGGGCATTTTAAAAAAATTAGACTGGAAATTAAAATAAATTTTTTTTTAATCATCAGTTTGGGGCCCCTCAGGCTTGGGGGTCCCGGCCCCGGTGGTAGTTACGGCCCTGACTTGGAAATGGTTGTTGCTCTCAGTCTAGAGATATGTGAGACATATCTTTATCCTTGTGATATCCGTATTTTATTCGTTTCCTGATTGGTACATGTTTAATACATATGGAGTACGTAATATATGGCTCTGTTATTATGTAAGTCTTTTTTTTTTTTCAACAAAAAGATACGTTAATCTACTATTTTCTCTTTACATTCAAGAGAAATGGGATACTTCTGTTGTCATGGTGATAAAAAATATATATATATATATATATGTATAAAAAACTTAAAAAAAGTTGAGATACAGTTTTCAAACAAATCGCATTTAAAAGTAAATTTTTTCCCCTATACGTCAGTGTAAAAATTTAAAATGTGCGGACCTTTAGAAATGCGGATGTTTAGAAATTTGCAATACCGATAATTGTAAAACTGAAATTTTAGTTAAAATTTATTTATGATTGGTCGAAGAATATTAATGTTTAAACCATGGCGTACGTAATGCATGCCACTGTTATTACACAAGCCATGTTTTTATCATCATAAAAATGATGTTTATTATTATTTTTTTTTTAAAGTTTAAATTTATATCTAAAATTTTGGCCTTTGAAAATATCATTTTCTAAAAAGTCTTTGTAATTTATTAAATGACTTTTTTTTTTTTTTTTTTTTTTTTTTTTTTGTAAGAATTTAAATTCTACATTCCCTATCAAAATTTCAAGTCACAATTCGTTTGTAGGTTTTATCATTACGTAAATTGGAATGAAGAAGAGCGAGTCTCAGGTACCTTATGGAGTGGATTATATACTAAAGCATATACATCTCTCCACTCTTTGATGACTTAGCTCTTAAAAAAGTAAAAAAAAAAATACAGATTGAGGGAGTGCATATACCGGCGCCACCAACTTCCTCTCAGAAAAAAATCTGACACGAAAATGAAGTGCAGCACCCAAGCAACTACGTATATCCAGAACAGGTGCAGCAAATTCATACTTGGTAGAAAGTTGGGGACACTTTTACTCAGTTTTTACAATTTGTTGCTGACTTTTTTCTTCTTTAAAAAAGTTATTCATTTTGGAGAAGCGCACGGGGCAGGCACGTAAGCGCACGCGCTGCACAGTTGCTTGTTTACAGTCATTTATAACCCCGTTGCGGGGATTGACTAGAAATAGAATGTCGTGCAGGGAAGGTGTTATAATAAAAGCTCCGCGGGACCTTTTTTTGTTTATATTTTTGTTACGTTTTATTTAGTTTTGTTTTCTCTATGTAGGTGGGAGGTAGCGATGCGACGTGAATCGCAGACAGGTATGAATGAAGTTTGACCTGCAATCTTGCACGATTGAAGTACAAAATGACCCACAAGTGAAACTTCTGTTTAAGGCCAATCCTAAGCCGACCAAACACAACATGTAAAACAGACAATCGATATTTTAATATAATTATGGGAAAACCGTCTACAACTATACTTCTAATATCATTTTTTCCCCTTTTTTGTATAAAAGGTTGACACTACATATCTGTGGCTTCCAGTAATAACCAGGTAAAGCATATTTTTGAAAAAAAAAAAAAAAAAAAAAAAAAAAAAAATGAGATAATTTGGGAAAATGTAACTTTAAAAGAGTACTTTCATCTACCATAGTACTGAAAAATAAAAATCGAATACTTCCCGTCATAGGGCGACTATAAATTTTCATTTAAAAATTGAAAAAAAAAATTATTGGTTCTCAATTAATAAAAACCATTTTTATCCAACTATTTTGGCAAAAAAAAAGAGGTTCTTATATTCTAATTGAATGTGGTGGAAATTATTAAGTTCTAATCTATTTGATAAAACTAATGATAAAAAGACATTTGAAAACTTTAAACGTTAATTATTCAAAATATTAAAAATGTGTCTTACCTGGTTATTACCGGAAGCCACAGATATATACTCATTAGTATTCAAATATATAGGTTTTTTACATTTGAAAACTAATCAGGATTTTCTTTTAAAAAATCTGGTGAACACAAATCAGACCCGAAGGAATAAACATATTTCGAAACAGTCTCAAATTCGAAACATCAAAAGTCAACCCGATCTCCAATTGGAAAAAAGTTACCGTCAACCCGATTGACCCTGAACTTCGTATCGGGTCAAGTTTAAGTGAAATCAAGTTATCCGATTTTATCCCAATGCTGGACTCTACCTGCGACAGTTTCATAATTTTCAGACATATAATTTCACTAGGGCTAATTGCTCTGACTATCGAATTACTGAAGCATTCAATTTCAGATCTTATTTCTGCCTGGATGTAGTATCGTATCTATATTATCACTTATATTCTCATAACAAGTAAAGCACTAGTTAGTTGATAGATATAAAGTAAACTAAATATAAATACTGCACGCATAAATTATAACTTTTAAAATAACAGACTGTAGAGTATAGGGATGGCGAATCTTTTTACATCCATGTGCCATTTTTTTTTTCAAAAATATTTTTTATGTGATCATGGCGTGGCAAGAATCAAATAGTCGGATGTGGCAATCCCAAAACTTTCTTCTAATAGGTTAATACTTTAGTAAAAAGAAGGATAGCAGCGTCACCGCTCAAGTGATTTACAACAAAATTTAATTAGTAACTATTTATGTCAAATTCTAACTGAATCTGAAGATTGAGGAAAATCATAACGTTAGTTTTTGAGATAGAATTATTGCTAAAATCGTAAATAATTCTGGATAGAAGCGCTACCTGTTGAGCGATTTACTCCAAAAATTAAAGAATGATATGAATTCGTATACGAATTCATATCAGGGAATAAAATATGGAGTTTGATAAAAAATTCGTGCATTAGTTTCTGAATTAGCTATTGCGATAATCGGGAATAATGTCGCATAGCAGCGTCACCTGTTGGGTGATTTACACCAAAAACTAATAAGCATCGTACTAAATCAAGGGCTAAAGGAATCTGAAGGTTTATGAAAATCCGTCCACTAGTTCTTGAGATATAGCTATTGCTGAAACTGTGAAAAAGGCAGAATAGTAGCGTCCTCTGTTGGGCGATGTACACCAAAAACTAATCAGCTCCAGTTTATATTAAGATCTAACTGAATGTAATGTTTTGTGAAATTCTATACATAAGTTCTTGCGATAGAGAGTCCACAAAATTTTTGTCACATACAGACTGACAGAGAGACAGACAGACTCACACACAGACATTTTGGGTTCTCTGATCCTGAAAATGCGTCGGAAACTGGAATTCGAAAATTTGCACGAATCCAATACTTTCTTCTTAAAGTTAAAAAAAAAAAAAAAAAAAAAAAAAAATGGATAAAATAATAATAAATTAAAATTACTTAAAAATTTGTTTTCAGTCAAGAAAATGAATATGGATATTTTTTTATATTATAATTTAGAAATTTATTTTTAAAGTGATATTTCTGTTGCCTCATATTAGATGCCAAATATTTGTATCAATTTCGTACTTAGTTATTTTTCAGATAATGCAAGTCAAATTGGGTTCATTTTAGAAGATGTTTTACTTGAAATTTTCATATTATTTAATTCCGAAAAGAATATTTCGCAGAAAAAAAATGTCCAAATAGCAAAATGTCCAATAGTGTAAGCAGAGCCGCTATTCGACATTTTGCCGTCGTTATGGCGTAATTGTTTTTTTTTTCATCACTATCTTCTCAAATGTTTTTAAGATTAAGTAAATTAATAGGCTAACTATGATTCATTTAAAAAATTCAAATATTGAATTAATTTTCTTTTAATTAAAATATAATTAATTTACTTATTTTTTTTCTGTTTTATAGCTTAAAAACAATAAAACAACTAACTTGAAATTTAATGAACGGAAATGTTATCATTCGTTTTCGTCTTCCTTTGAGAGAAGCATTTATTATATTGATGTTATGAAAGCTACAAAAAATTTGAAAGACAACCGGTGAAGATGGTAAGCTTAAAAAAACGTATTATTGAGCCAAAATATCTAAAATAATTAAAAACAGTTAAATTACGTATAACATTCACATGTGAATTTTAAATAGCAAAATAATGTAATCGATAACAAAGTACGTATATACTTTTTTAAAATTTCATACATAAAAATAAAATCTCTTATGCCTCTAATATTTAAAAGAAAAATAACTATAAAAAATAAGATCTTAAATAAAACTTCGATCTAATTTAATCGTTATTTTCTTTGTCAGAAATATTTATTATAATATTGAAATCAATATTATAGAGCAGTGGTACTCAAACTATCCGTCGCAGAACAATCAAGATTTATCTTTAAAATATATATTTTATTTCACCTGTTTAAAAAATATAGCAATTTCAACACAATATAGTACTTCAAGGGAAAATGCTTAATTTCTTTCTGGGTGAATACACGAGCAGAATATTCAGAAATATCTAAATCAGCTTCAAGGTTGACCGGGGGTCAACACGATATTACTTGTGTGAACATGATTTTTCTGCTTTGCTGTTATTGAAAAATAAATACAGAAACAAACAACGTGTAGAAAATTACTTAAAGATAAAACTAACCAGCTTTAACCTCTTCACTCCCTGGGCGCACATATGTACGTACACCTCCATTCTTCCTCTTTATACACTCAAACATAATTGCAATTTCAGTATTAGAATGTTGTGCTTCGAACAACTGTTTCGAATTATATTCGAATTTTATAATATAATTAATATTCAGATTCGAATTCTATTCGAATTATTTTCGTATTATATTCGAATTATTTCTAATTTTTGGTATAATTGAAGATTTGAAAGAATCCAAATAAATTAAAACTCTTGTGCTTTGAAGTCAAACCGGAGAAAAAAATAACAATAATAGACAATGTTCCTGAGATGTCACAATTGATAAAATGACGATTTTTATAGCATCAAACTAAATGGAAGAATAAGGTTTATTTCTTTATGGTTTTTAAGCTAGAAATAAATGTAAACTTTAGATATTATTTTAAGTTTTGACGAAATTTTTCGTAATCGTCTTCATACAGTAAGTACGATGAACAATATTCGTGTGACGTCACAATTGGTAAGATGGCGATTTTTATAACCTTGGACCGAAGGAAAGAATAGAGTGCAGAATCAATAATAATGAATTAATATTAGCGAAGAGATTAACCCTAATATACGTAAACTTGTTCTTACATAGAACCTCATCGGTAAACAACAGTGCTAGAAAACTCATATCATAATGTTTCATTGATTATAAAGTTATGTTTTGATAGTAATTAATCGTATTTTAATTATCTTTGTAGTTTGTGTGTTGCTTTAATTATTGTTAAATTTACACACATTGGAATTACCAATTCTAAATTTTGTTGATAGGCTGAAAATTTGCCTATTTCACACAATAAGACAGATGATAGCTCATAGAAGTATTACAACAATTTCCATAATGATTTTCATTCTTATATTAGGTGGTTCGCGATTTTTTTTCTTAAAGACGTGTCGCGTACCAATAAAGTTTGGGAATCGCTGCTTATAATAATAAAGCAATAATAAAGCAATTACTTTTACAGAATAGAACAAACTACGCATGAAAATCCTACTAAAATTAAATAGAAACATTATGATATAAAGAGAAAATTAGAATCTCTCTGTATATTTAAAATAAATTATACAAAAGAAATACGCTGAAGTCGTTTTAAATACGTAATTCATTTAAATTTAAAGCAATGACATGAACTGAACAATGTAGCATGATATATTTTAGAATTAATACTTCAAATATGATATGTAACCAGCAAAAGTTTAGATAAGGACAGTAAAAACAACATATATATCGCATCTTTTTTGCATAATTCAAAATTATACTTCTCTGTAACTATTTTTTTTCTTTCGTAAAGTTCACGTATTTTTATTATAGATTAACCAGATTTAATACAAACCTGTTGATTGATTATATAGATTGTATATGCACTTGCTGCAGATTTTATTGCTCATTCTTTTGAGGCTAGTTAGCTGGATTGAGCTCTTACGTTTGCTGATGAAATTTGAGACTTTTTTGTTTGTGGGTGGGCTGTTTTCATTTGGGGAATGGTAATGCATTCGATGCAGAGCAATACACAGCTTGGTGAGACGGAAATCTCTCGACGAGCGTTAAGGAAGAAGGACAAAACCACATCGGTTGGAGGTTTTTAGGCTCGTTTCTATTTTAGAGCAACAAGAACGAAAAATTAATGCATCAGGCACAGATTATGAAGCACTTTCAAGCGATAACAGAACTAAGCAATTAAAAAAATACATAACGCGTTCAAACTTTATTTATCAGCAGTCAGGGGCGTAGCTACAGTGGAGCAGTTGGAGCAATCTGCTCCAGGCGCACGAATCCTGAGGGCGCAAAATTAGAAAAAAAAATGAAAATTTGTAAAAATATTTGCATTTTTTAAAACTATTATTTATTGTATCAGATATTATAGATGAATGTTGTTACAAACAGTATGTTCCAATTTACTAAAAAACAACTTTTCAAAAGTAAAAAAAAAAAAAAAAAAAAAAAAAAAGTCAAGCTATAAAAAAGATTAATGTTGTTACAGTATGTTTCAATGATATATTTTACCTTGTGTTTAACCTCAACTATTTCGTTTTAAAATAAGTTTTTGTTCACAGCTAAAAGAAATTACTTCTATTAGCGAAATTTGAATTCATACCATATTGCAGCCTAAGGTAACTAACTTCTCAAACGCGATATTTTTTTAGTTGAGGATTTTCAAATCTTAAAGTAATGAAAACTTATTTACAGGACCACCACTGTTCTCAAACAATGATCTTCATGTTACTTTTCTATTATTTTGGTTAGGTTTTGGAAATTTATCATGTTCATTACCGTACGAAAATAATAGTACAGTCAAAAAACCCACTGTTGAAAAAAACTAAATTTACGATGTAGCAGAAATTTCTTAGCTATTTAGTTATTTTACAATAAAAAAAATAGTGTGACAAATTGAAGAAAAATGAGGGCTATTTTACAAACAAAAAACTAAAAAAACAAAAATTTTGAAGCTTTTTTTTGTTTTGTTTCATGAAAACTAAACATGCATGAACACAAATAACCAAATAATAATAAGAGATTACACATCAGTCCAAGGTTACAAAATTTAGAGGTAGGGAAGAAGTGAGGAGGAAATAACAAATCGAATACTTTGCTTAATTCAGAGATGCCAAGATTTCAATAAAAGTTACCAATAACCAGAGTTGGGAGTGGGGGGAGAGGCGAACCCAAATTTTCAAAAGTTAGTTCATTCACTTTTTCCGCACCCTTTTGACGACATTAGCGGCTTTTCTGCGATCTTTTGTCGAAATTTGCCCGTTTATCACGATCTCTTGACGAAATTTTCACATTCTTTGCAATATCTCGATGAATTCCGCACTTTCGAGATCTCTCAACGAATGTTCGCATTTTTCGCGATCTCTCGATGAATTTCCGCACTTTTTCGTGATATCTCGACGAATATTCGTGTTTTTTGCGATCTCTCAATGAATTTGCGTGTTTTTCCCGATCTTTTGAAAAAGTTTACATGTTGTTTGCGATCTTTTAACTAAATTCGTGCATTTTTCACGATTTTTTTTGACTAACTTCTCGCTTTTGCATGAACCTTTGACGAAATTTGCTTTTTTTACGCAAGCCTTGGATGAAATTCGCATTTTCCCCAATCTTTTGGATTAACATCGCGCTTTTCCGCGAGTTTTTGATTAAATTTGGACTTTTTTATGACATTTTGACGAAATTCATATTTTTTCTGCAATCCTATGTCAAAAATCGTGTTTTTTCACCGTATTTTTTATGCGATGCCTGTAACGCTGTAACTATTGTTGAATATCTGTAATAATTACTGATAAATCATAATACTTGACAACTCTATTAATTGTTTTGGGGATTTTAAAAATATGCTAACTTAAATCCAGAATTGATAAGCTGTTTACTTCAAAAAGAAAAAAAAAATATCAAATTCAGTGTTCTTTAGAACCAGATTATCGCCTATGCAAATTTACACAACTTTTTTCAAAAAATATTTGTCCGCATTAAACTTTATTTAATCAGAGAATTTTAGAATATATAAGCAAAACATAAAAACACATTTTTCGAAAATAGTAATGTGAGTTTGCTTATACCGTAATTCGGCGGCTCTTCACCCCCCCCCCCCCCAACCATTCACCCTGTACCACCGCCATCCAATAGCACATATTAGTAGGTCAATGAATTTTCCAATAATATAGGGAAAAAAAAATCTATAGTTACTCTACTCAACTTTCCGAGCAGTTTACAGAAATACTGTGCGTTTAAAACACGTATTTCTGCATATGACAACTAATAAAAACTTCATAATTCCTAATTTTATATAAAAGTGAATAATTCCTTTGGAGATACAGACATCATGTTTTAAAGAAAACGTACTTTCATTTATAAATCTTAAACTTTTTTCTGATGGTATAATTTTCAATTGACCATGCTGAAAAAGGCCTATAAACTAAAGATAACTAAAGAAAAATGGGGTTTTACAAATTTAAGTCACATTCAGTCTCACGGGGTACGACCTGAGGTTGGTGCGCCCTAAACCAGGTAATGCTGTTTCCTTCCACAAGTGAAGCTCGTAGTTACTAATTTGCTGCAAGCATTAGATTTGAACAATCTTATATTATTTAATAATTAAAAAAAAATTATAAATAATGATTTTTAGAACAAAAATTCAGTTTAAAAATTGTTATTGCTCTGAAATAGAAAGCTTTAGTCACAGAAAAAAAGCATTCTATCATAACAAACCGGGAGGTGGCAGCCTTGTAAACGAGCTATAAATGATGCTTACTGCATATTCTTGAGAAATCTTGTTTCACTCCACCTCGATAATGTATATCAATCTCATTAATCTTTCAAATATCTCAACATCAGTAAAGTGATAGTAAACGAACAATAAATTCCACAAACTTCATTTTCAATATAAAATACCTCAATCTAGGATCTCAATAAAATTAAACAAGTACATGACAGTCCGAGTATTAAAAGAATAAGAGCACGGGCAGACAAACCAAATTTATAAAAGCCTAAACGACATGGATAGTGTTAAAGATTACTTTTGTGCCTTCATTCATTTTTTACATCCTTGGTAGTAAAAGTGAAGATTATATTTTATTATTGTATGTCAAAAATTTCGTAAATTTATATCTTTAACTTTCCGAAAACTGTACTTATATTTGATATTGATGTTTAGGCAATGTGCGCTCATGATGATAGTTAAATCTTATTTTTGAAACAGATACAAATTTTCAAACTCAATAATTGTGACAATATTTCTATCGTAAACTAAATTTTAGCTTTAGAAATTAAATTTTAAATCAATGTCAGCTTGAGCTACAGGCACAGGTGCATTTCGAAATTAAGTACAAATTTCACCAACATAAGCTAAATCAAGATATAGATATACCTAGGTTAATAATTTTATATGGCCGCTTTTGATGAGTTTTTAATTTCTGTAACAGTTGGTTTTATCAGAATCATGTTAAGACATTCAAAAAAATATTTTCCATGCTCAACAATTCAAATTTTTCTGACACATTTTCAGACTCATTAATAAAAATTAAAAAATTAAATTTGCTGATGTGATTTTTGAACAGACTTGTAAGCGACAAGAGTTTTTACTTTTTGTTCATTAGCTAGAAATTGATTTATAAATAATTATTTTCTCAGTACGGCTATATTTTTGATTTCTCGCACTATCGCTTCCGAAAATTCGATTCAAAATGTCCGCTTTGACAGCATTTTTGAAATACATTTTGCATTTTATCAAAAGATCGACCAATAGGCATATTATATAGTTTTTGGATAAGGGAATCTGCCAATTGGATGCATTTGAAAGTAAAAATTAATACAGAAATGAGTCAGAAAATAAATAATTTGACGTTGAGTACACGATATTTTTTTTCTTTAGACGCTATGCATTTTAATCTGATGCAGCTGTAAGAATTGGTCTTGTCAAAAACTTGTCAATATAAAATGTATATGCCAATATGTATGTATATACATATATGTATATGTATATAAATTTTTTTAAAAAACTGGGGATGTTCTTGGGATCTAGGAGTCATGAACGGTGTAGATCTGCAAAAATGTTTTAGAAACTCCAACACAGAGGAGAATGTAACAGGTGATATTTCTTACTAAATTTATCTAAAATCTGATTTATATAAGTGTAATTTCTTTGTATACCCGCACATATGTGTAATATTTTTTGTTCGAGCTTAGTATTAACTTTAAAAATTTTCATTATTTTCAGTATCCTCTCTTTTCGCTGTGATGTTGTTCACGCATGAAGACTAGTGCAAACTTGAAGTTTGTTTCTAGCACTTGTTGCAGTTTCCTAATTTTAAAACATAGACTTCATTTTCAGTTTTGAAGGAAATGTATTGACACATTTTAAATACTCAAAAAATCTCTATCCAATGCTCAAAATATTCTTCCTAGATTCGTAAAAATTTCTTACATAATCATACATAAAGCACAACACTCCTACTGAGGTTTTTTCTCATCATTAGGTATAACTTTTTATGTCTTACCTAATAAGACATAAATTATTAAATAGGTATAAATGAACCAAATAGGTTCTTTTTTCAATATCCTCTAAAAAATATTAGCAAAAGTTTGCACAAGAATTTAAGCTTATCGACTAAAAATTTCAAGTGTTTTCAGATCTCCAAAAAGGCTCTAGGGGGTCAATCTAGGGGTTCTAGACATAGTCAATTTCTGTCTAGATCACCCCAACTATTATATTAAATACATTTATATTAAATTAATTATAAATAAGTAAAAAATATAAATACTTTTGTATTAAATTTATAAAATAATAAAAATAATAAGGATAGACTTATATTTTATTCCTTATTAATTTCGCATTATTCGTATCTGCTTTTTATACGTTATTATCGTATTTGTTGGATTGTTTTATGTTATCACTGGTGATGATAGACTTGAATAAATTGATAGCTTTTTATTTTATAATTGAATTCACAATCTCCTTACAAAACCAATTAATTAACAAAAATCTTAAAAGGGAAATGTAGGGGATATATTACTTTGTGCTAGCATAATTTATATGTCTCATTACTTTTTGTTTGAAAGAATACTTTACAAAGTGTAAATGTAAGGATTTTTATATTTTGCATTGTATTCCATACATGTAAGTTGACTTTGATAGCTTTCTTTAAAAAGGAAAATAATTACCCTCAAAATAAAATCTTCAAACGTATTTTCTCAAATGTATTTTAAGTATATACATTTATATTAATCTCATAAATTAAGGCAATTTAAAGGGATAGATTCAATTTTTATTCATAAAAAAATTCTACAAGGCGTGTATCTGCTTCTTATATGTCATCATCGCGCGTGCTGGGATAGCCACATGTTATCCCAGTTGATGATGGATTTGAATAAACTGTTTGCTTCTCTGCCCTGTTTGTTGATAGATAATTGAACGATAAATGATATCAGCAGCGATTAGAAAACTGTGATTAATACAGATCGGAGAAATCTGGAGAAATTATTACCGGATGCTTGTCAAACAGAATCCAAACGGTGGAGCAATGTTTATGTAGTTTTACATGTTGTTGACTCTATGTTAAAACTGCTTATCAATGTGAATGCATGTAAACACTGTGTTTTCATAGAAATGTTAGCGAATGTTTGATATTGCAGCAGTTTTTAACTACTGGAACTTAAACACACCAGACTATAGGGAGCTGTACACACTTAATCTGTAACACAGGAGGTGAAATAGTAAAACATAACATGACAAATTCCACAGAAACCGTATTTCTTTATGACTTCAATAAATATTTCTAGAATTATTTTAATAAGTAGCACTAAGGCTACGATAAAGGAAAAGATATAGAATTATTATTATTAACAGAAAGAATAATTATATCATTTATGTATCTGTAAATTAATACATTGTTGTTAATAAAATTTCTTTCAGAAATAAAGGTATAAATATGATAACATGCTTGATGAACAAACTCCCTGAGGTATGACCTGAATTTGTATAAACAAGCACTGTTTTGGAAAAGATAATTATAAAATAATAGAAATTTAGTCAAAGTATTGAAGTAGTCAGTATCAATATTAACAGGTAAATTTAATAAAGGGAAATATTCTATAAATAATGCATTAACAGTAGAATGTAAATATGTGAAAATCTTTGAAATCTAATGTGATAATATTGTAAACATTTATTAATGGGTTTATTTAGTCCAACAATTCAGAAGTATTTTTAATACAATGACTGTTGTCTTTTTTTAACAGATAACTCATAAATATTTCTAAAAATATTTAAAAATAACTTATTGGTACGAGTATTATATGTATACATCCCGCAGTGATTGTGCGGAATTTAAGAGGATTTTTGTGAAGCTTTGGAATCATTACTGCATAAGGATAATTTAGGTCGTTATTTTTTATGCCTAATAAATTTTTGTAACTTAATATATATGAATAGTTTGAATATATTGTATTGTTTTTCCTGACAGCAGAATCAACAGAAAAGGGTGACTTTCAAAAAAAGTTTTATCTTACATCCTTGTCGCTAGGGAAATTTAACTGCTAGCCGTAAACAAGTGGATAAAAACATCTGAATGTATAGAAATTTAGGTTGTTATTTTTTATGCCTAATAAATTATGATAACTTAATATATATTTATTGTTTTCTTCTAACATAACAGGATCGAGTTTGAATACATTGTATTGTTTTTTTCTGACACAATCAACAGAAGAGGGCGGTTTCAAAAATAGTTTTAACTTACATCCTTGTAGCTAGGAAAATTTAACTGTTAGCCATAAACAAGCGGATAAAAACTTCTGAATACGAAGACCCCGCTCCCTAGAGGTCTGCACGGGCCTGAAATGAATTTCCAGGTCCGGGCCCGGCCCGTTACAATTTCTACGATTTCTAAAAAATTCAGATTTTTATCATATATTTAAGGTTCCTTTAAAGAATACTGCATACATATCTATGGAATGATTTTACAGTATATTTTACAGAAAATACAGATTAACAACATTAATGATTACTTAGATTCTTAGGATTTCAGCATTCGAATAAAGATTCATTAAAAAAATAATGTGTCTTAGAATAAAAGAAAAAAGAAAGAAAGCTAAAAACATCGTTATTTTTGGAAGTTCTTTAATAAAAGAAAAAAATATCTATGTATCATTTTATTAAAGATTTTTAATCCAAATTTATTCTTCAATTCTTAAGCTCCATTCTGATAAAGTTCTAAATTCATTTTTTTCTGAGAAACGCATAAGATTAGCAGGTATTTTTATTCAGAAACTATATAATCGAATGACGTTATCCATTTTTTGATACAAGCAATTTAAGAATATTGCAAGCAAATAAAATACTGTCATAATTAGCGTTTTGAATACAATTTCCGGAAGCGATAGTATGGAAAGGGAGAAAAACCTGCAATCATTTGAGAAACTATTATATCTCAACAAAGTTATACAAGTAGTATTTTATTTACCAAAAATGAAAAACGCTATTCGATTCGAAATCCCTTCAATAGTTAGGCTTATCACTTTTATACTTTTACAATTTAAAATTAATCAAAAAATGTGTCGAACTTTCCCATTATTGAGAAATTAATTTAAAAACCATCAAGAAGTATATAACCGAAGATTAAGCTAACAACTCTAGTTCCGGTCCGGCCAGTCTATATGCAAAAAAATAATGCAAGCTTGATCTCGGCCCGGCATGAGTCTGCTAAAAAATTTTTAAAACGGGTTACACACAATGTAATTCTCCGATGCCGATCTCTACACCATACATTTTTATATTGATGCTGTCAAACTGGTATGGCTCGTGACGTACATTTATACTTATTCTCGTTAAAACCATTTTTGTTGAAAATAGCTCAAATTTTATCGTTTCTGCTTAAATCTTCAGAACGGGCCGGCAGCCCCGAACTTTTTTTTTCGGCCCGGCCCGCTCCGTCTGGCCTGTTCAATTTTTTTGCCGGTCCGGCAAAAAAATTTAACAGGCATAAAAAATGATATACTTGAATTAAGTAAACCAATTTATACAAAATATCTTTAACGAAATGTTAACAAATTCTTTAACAAAGATTATTCAACTATTATTTTAACACAATCAAACCGATTGGTAAAGTTATCATACGAATTGAAAATTTTCCAAATGAACGAAAAATGTCCAGCCCGGGAATCGAACCCAGATCATTTAGTCCAGTCAAAATAGACAAAAAATAATGGAAACCTAGGAAAAATTAGCGAAGAGCTGGAAATTTGTGTAGACGTTTAGAACATCATTTCAAATGAAATGCCAAAAATCTTAGTCAATCTGACTGGAGCAAAAAATTTTACTCAAGGTCAAAGGTCAGAGATAAAATAATTAGTTTTTTCTCTTATCTGGTAAACGGTGAGTTTTATCGTAAAAATAATTGTCATAAAAATTGAATATTTTAGGATTTTATACAAAATTGGTCTTTACACACACCTTCGTCACCTTCTTCGTAAGATATTGCAATTTCAGAAATTGTAAAAATTAAAAATTTCAAAAATTATCATATTTTGCATATCTACATTTTCTTGAAAGTAATTCATGTTGTTAACTGTTGAATGGGATTGATATAAGTAGATATACTAAAATTAAATAGAAAAATGTGAGGTAAGGGCGTACTTTATCCAATACACTCGAGGTAAGCTGTGATCAACCTCCCCCCCCCCCCTCTCCTCCCACTGAGCAATAGAAGCGCGCGCCGTCCCGTGATCAAATGGTTCCTCTTTGGAAATGTAATTTCCTTCCGGGATTAATTGCATATTTTTACCTTCCAGTTCGTTTGTGTGGAGGTTATTCTGTTTTGTTTAAATAAAAATATCGAAACATTAGTTTGTATACGCTCATTAAAATGTCGGAAATTTGCTTCATTTGCAATAAACTACTAGCTGAAAGTTCAATTGTTGTCTTTGAACGTTGTATGAAGGCATTAATTGATAGTAGTATAGAGAGAAATGATGAGAATGTTCAGTATTTTGAAAACAAGCAATCTGTTACAGTTCATGTTCAGTGTCGTAAAGTGTAATATTGCAGTAATTGAAGGAGAACGCGATGTAGCAGAAGCATGCGTATTTCTATGTCCATCCCACCTTGGACTAGGGCGAGGTTAGATGAGCCAACTTTTTGCTTTAAGAAATTTTTGTTTATTTTGTGGAAATAAAGCGAATGAAGAAAATGAAAAGAAAAACCGAAGGATCGTCGGCGCGTAATATATCGAGTTGTAACAATTTCATTTAAAGATAGTATCGTTGAACTAGCAAAAAAAACATTCGAATAAATTTGAAAAGACTTTTCTTGTACATATAGGATGTTAATACGATTTAGTTGCTGTTGAAGCTAAGTATAATCTTGATTACTTTCGTTCTTTCTTGAAGCCTGCAGCTGGAGATAAAAGTGGATGTCCGGTTTTCTTAAATAATCCATCTCTTCAGGTTCAGAAAATAATGATTGATTTGATATTATATACATTTGGTATGTACATAATCTTTATGGTCACAACGTATTATAATATTTGCTGGTTATGATGATTATAAAAAAAATATGAAAGCGGCAGAACAACATCGCTACTAAATAGCTTCTTCTGCTGATGTACTTTTTGATAGATTTATGACTCTTCCGACAAACCAAAAACAATTCCTTTCTAATACTCATAAAAAGATTCGGTTTATTTCAATGTTATGCGAAAAATTAAACGCTATTGGTATTTCTGTTAAACAGGCTGATAACGAGGGTGACTTCCTTATAGTTGAAACAACTATAGAACAATCAAGTACAGATACAACTATTGTTGTTGTGGAAGACGTTATTTGTTAATTATATAAACTGCACGAACGCCTACTGATAAAACAGTTTATCTCTTGAAACCGAGAAAAGTTAGATAGAAACGAAAATGTATTCATCGCAAAGTTTGGAATTATATCCAAAGTGTAGAGATCATAGATTATTTTTAGGTGCCATAACTGGTTGTGACACATCGTCAGCTCTCTTCAGAAAAGGCAAAATTCAAATATCCAAGTTATTTGAAAAAAGGATTGACTTAATTTGCTATGCTGAAACACTTAAGAAAATCGACTTTTCTCCGGATATCAGTATTGCTAACGGAATTTGTTTACTACTTGCGATGTACAGAGCTCCTAAAAACATTGATTCTAAAGGCAGCAATAGATATCTAAGTTTTGCGAAGAGTACACTGCACAATAAAGTTTTTCAGGTATCATTTCTTCCACTAGTGCTGCTCTCCAAAATTTGTACCGAGTTTATTTTTAAGTCCAAATATGGTTAGGTAATAAACTTGACCCTGAAAAATGGGGATGGGGACGATTTGGGAACGATTTGGAGCCAATTAAAACTCTACTCTCGCTTACACTGTAAATATCGTTTCATACAATTTTTTGTTACTACACAAAGGGTTGCAATTTAAATTATGCGTGAAAAAAACTTGGTTTGTTTAGTTCACCAATATATAACAATTGTCACGGCCAATTTTGTTTAAATGTTGCCCCAAATACAACAGATGATGATGCTTCTGACATCAGTGAAGAAATACCAGATCCATCGGATTTCTCAGAGCAATGGACAGGAAATTAGCAGCCAGAGGAAGAAGATGATGGAAAAAAAACAAGAAACATAATTTGCAGATGAATAATTAACAAGTAAGATAAATTTATTAAGAGGCTACTGCAGTCAAATTAAAAGATGTGTTCGTTATGCTAATCCTATGGAAGAAATTTATAAAGATATCTCGGTTGCATTTCAGTGTTTTTAAATGATTTTTTCATTGGATTCCTGAGATGAATCGGAATGCAGGCCGTTTTTTATTTTACCGATTTTTGTTGCACATATTTTTTAGGCGAGTGCTTTCGCTTTTCAAACCGGTTCCGAAAATGAAAGCGTATTCGTAAAAAATACCTGTAAACAAAATCAAAAAAGTATAAAACGGCTTGCATACAAATCAATTTCAGCTATCCATTGAGAAAAAAAAACCTTTAAAAATATTAAAATGCAGCCAAGACATCTTTATAATTTTTTTCTCATAGGATTAGTATTAATGAACGGGTCTTTTCGTTTGAATGAAGTAGCCTCTTAAAAGTGTAAAGACTTTTTCGTAGAAAATTTCATTTTTTATAATAACCTTAAATTTATATAATAACTATGTTTACGATAAAACTTTTAACAGATTTAACAGATTTAACTATTTAACAGATATCTGAAACTAGTCGTTGGGGACCACCGTAATACTTACCCATCATATGTATGCATACATAATATATGAAAATAAAACATTTGTAAAATATTTATAAAATGCATTGCAATTCCAAAACAAAATTTAAACGTGTATTTAAATATTTTTATTATGCATAGTAATGCTTTATTAATGAGTTGCTGATGAATCGATTTCGATAAATTATACAACTCGCCACACTACTCAAGTAGTACTGAATTGCGAAAAAAAACATCCTTATACCTCCAAAAATAACAATCTTATTAACTAACAGTTTATTGTGTCGGATTAAGCGTTTCATTTCCAATTAAAACATATCTTTGAAATGAAATTTGAATGAAATACAGGGTCATGAAAAATCCAAGAATGTGGAAAACAGGATTACAGATATCTCAGCAACTAATAATTCGATCGACTTCGTTCTTTATGCAAAATTTGTGTTATTTTATTGCCTTTTACGATCACTTCTTAAAATAAAAAACTACGAAAATTTTTATATACCTTTCATCAGAACGAATTTTTCGAGAGTCCGAAAAAAATAGTTCCGGATAATTGAGGTTACTGATATGAAATAAGCTTCGTCCCATTCTTACATACTAAGTACATACAAAATTTCAAGTCTCTATCTCAATTTGTTCGGGAGATCTCAATTTGTTCGTTTACAGACACACAGACAGACAGACAGACGGACGGCAAATTTTTTTTTTCTAAAAATATGTTTTTCGAAATCTCCAGCGTCTAAAACGTGTAAATCCGTCAAAAAATTTTCGATTTTAAAAACGACTGCAAGATGTACCCTATATACTACGTATGCCGGGTAAGTAAAAACGAATTTTTTGTATCTTTGACCTTTGACCTTGAATAAATTTTTTTGCTCCAGCCAGATTGATTAAGTTTTTTGGGATTTCATTTAGAATGATATTCTAAACGTTTTTGCAAATTTTCAGCTCTTCGCTAATTTTTCCTAGGTTAAATGTACATTTTGACTGGACTAATTTGCTTGCGAGGTTAATGCTCTATTGTTTAAACTAATTGGATGACAACCGGTGAGCATATTTTGCTCAGATAACCTTAAGGGTAACCTCAGATAAGGTAATATGAGCGAAATATGCTAACTGGTTGGCTTAAAATGGGGCTTAAAATAACGGTTTATTTTCAAAACAAAAGCTGATTTTGAAAACTTTTAAAATAACACATTTTTTAGAACATTAACATGAGGAAATAAAAAAAATTGAAAAAATCCTCTCTATTCTTATTTAGGGTGAGTTAAAATATTTAAAATCACATAAAAGGCAGTTCAATTCATTACTAAATATGCTAGCCGATTGATAATGATGATATCAGACTAATGAACTATAAATCAGAGATGATTAAATTCCAAATTTTCAAACCGAAAAGTTAAAAAAATCATTTCCGAAAATTAAAAATTTCGGTGATAAATCCAAAAATTCGGACATAAAATTTATTGTAAATTTAGACAAATGGTCTTCGAAAAAAATCAATTTTGTCATAGATAGCAGGAAATGCGCGAATTTCGTCACCGGAACGTGAAAAAAACGTGAATTTTGTCCAAGAATCTCGAAAAAACGGCATATTTCGTCTAAAAGTCACGAAAAAGCGGCAAATTTATTCAAAAGATCACGAAAGAACGGCAAATATCGTCAAAAGATCGGGTAAAAAGTCAAATTTTAATGCGAGAAAATGCTCAGATTTATAAAAAGGCAAATTTTACAGTAAAATTTACTGGTGGAGATAAAAAAGGGTTCTGAGCACTTTTTGCGGCTCGTACATGGATCGCTCATCTCTAAGGAATTATGGTTTTGTTGAAAAAAAAAAAAAAAAAAAGGAGGAAAATAGATTGTTATTTTAATTTTATATTCTTCAATTTTTACTTACCCATCATACGTAGTATAGGGTAAGTCTTGCAATCGTTTTGAAAATCGAAAATTTTTTTTGACGGATTTACACGTTTTAGATAGTGGAGATTCCGAAAAACATATTTTTAGAAAAAAAAAAATTGCCGTCCGTTTGTCTGTCTGTCTGTCAGTCTGTCTGTCTGTAAACGCTCTATCTCCCGAACAAATTGAGATAGAGACTTGAAATTTTGTATGTAGTTAGTATGTAAGAATGGGACGAAGCCTATTTAATATCAGCAACCTCGATTATCCGGAACTATTTTTTTCGGACTCTCAAAAAATTCGTTCTGATGAAAGGTTATAAAAATTTTCGAATTTTTTTATTCTAAGGAATGGACGTAAAAGGCAATAAAATAACACACATTTTGCATATAAAACGAAATCAATCGGATTATTAGTTGCCGAGATATTTGTAATCCTGTTTTCCACATTCTTCGATTTTTCATGACCCTGTATTTCATTCAAATTTCAATTCAGAGGTATATTTTAATTGGAAATGAGACGCTTAATCCGACGCAGTCAATTGTTAGTTAATAGAATTATTATTTTTGGAGTTATAAGGATGTTTCTTTTACGCAGTTTGGTACTACTTGAGTAGTTTGGCGTTTTATATAATTTGTCGATATTTGTACATCAGCAGTTCTTTAATATAGCATTACTATGTATATTAACAATAGTTAAATTTTGTTTATGAATTGCAATGCATTGTATAAATAGTTTTCACATGTTTTATTTTCATATACATATCCATGATGGGTAAGTATTACGGTGGCCCCCAACCACTAGTTTTTTTCGCATACGTTTTACATGTGTTTTCTAAAATTCGTCCAATGTCATTAAAAATGAAAAAAAAAAAAAGTGCAAGGACATGAACACCCATTTTTTGAAACATGTGAGCAACTTTCATTAAATATAAGGCGACATTTTATTATTAGGTGTTTTCCCTTAAAGAAAATCTTAAAAAAATATTTTTCTTTCGCTCAATAACGAGAATTTTCATGATGCATTATTCAAGAAGTGATTTTCTTTCCATTTGTTTAAAAATTTCGTCTTCTCATATTCAGACCTCTAAGAATTGAATACTGTTTCCCGTTTTCTTATAAATGCCATGTATCATGAGTTATAATCATTTACTACTCGACGGCTAGTAGTATCTTGTCCATAAATGGCATGAAAATCAACCGACAACGTCAAATCTGCCATCATTTTTTGACAGATTGTTTTACTACTACAAAAAAATGTAAAATGCTGTTTGATTTCTTACAGTCTAAATACCTGCAAATATCTTTAAAAGTAAAATTATTTAGTGAATATGTCAAAAAGTAACTTTTTTAGATCGGAAAACTAGCTTGTAAAACTCAATTACGCAGTTTTGTTCTTTAAGACTGACACTGAATAACCAACCATGTCTGTTAATTTTATGCGTTTATTACTAAAAATTATTTTGCAAGTTGTTAGAATTCAGCTGTTATTAGAATGTAGTAGATTTACGCAGAAAAAAGGTAGATGAAAATTCAAAAACCAAACAATAACAAAAATAAAATCTTCTCCCACTTTACTAAATACCCTGCCAACCCCCATAACATGAAACAATTATTTGCTTTCAAACAATTATTTTTCTTATTTCTCGTGTATAAATTGACATTTTTTTTATCTTTATAATTTTCAAACATTCTTGTTTTCAAGTCATCATTAACTAAATCTACTGACAAGTATGAAATGTCAACAGGCAAACCATTAAAATTTAGAAGCATAGATTTTTAACCCCTTGAGCTCTGATGGTAGAATTTTCTACCACATAATTTTCATTCCGAAATGTCACAATGGCACCAGAAAATTCGACCAAATTTATTTGAAAAATATTTAATGCATTTTTTCGTGTTTATCCTTAACAGTTTTTTTTCTTTGCAAAATACTGGTGCCAATACGATATTTGGAATTTTGAAGAAGTTTACACCCCAGAGCTCAAAGGGTTAATGACTAGCATATGCATGAAGCATAGCTTTTTTTAGGTCAAGACCATTGCTTGACTAATTATCGGTCAACTTGAGCAGCAATGTGTCCGTTTCCAATCATCTGAGTAAGATCGGGTTATCGTTGCTTTGAAAATATAACGATGTACTAACACATGTGGTGGCTGGTTAGTACGTCTGGAATTAATTTTTTTCAAGAGAAAGAAATGTTACTTTAAAATGCGTTTCGAGAATTGTATTATACCGCTAGCAAGATAACACAAGACAAATAGTCTAATAGAATTCCGAATAAAAAATTTTGGTGCGTTCCCATTTTATTCAAGACAGTTAGAAGATCTAAAAAAATTTCTTGCCTTTTTTTTGAGAAAAGTTAAAATATGCATTTTGTTAAACAAAAAATAGAAAATGGAAAAATCATTCGAGGGGGCTCTAGAGGACGATAGAGGGGGGCTCAGCCCCTCCTGCCCCCGTCTGGTTACGGGCCTGAGATTGTACGAGGGCATTTCGAAAAGTAAAGATACAAAGGCTCGCATTCCTTAAAAAAACATTTATTTAGAAAACTTAAGTTACATCTTATTAACTGGATTATTTTTTTTCTCGACATAATCACCCCCGTTATCCAAACATTTGTTAAGTCGGGGCACAAGCTTTTGTATCCCACAGTCATAGAAGGTTTCCGCCTGTTGTCGGAACCACATTTCAACTTCATCGTTGACCTTACTATCGTCGTGGAATGATTTTCCTCCAAGAGGTGATTTCAGGTAACGGAATAAATGGAAGTCGCTGGGCGCAAGGTCCGGGCTGTATGGCGGATGGTCCAATATTTCCCATTTGAATTGTTTGAGTAGTGCTTGGGTTACAAGCGCTGTGTGAGGCCGAGATTTGTCATGAAGCAAGCAGACTCCATTTGTCAGCATTCCCCTGCGTTTGTTTTGAATCGCCTTTCAAAGACGTTTCAAAGTCTGGCAATATGCAGCAGCATTAATTGTCATTCCGTGAGGTATAAATTCCAACAGAAGAATGCCTTGTCTGTCCCAAAAAAAAGAAGCCATGATTTTTTTTCGCTGAAATCGAAGTTTTGCATTTCTTCGCTTTTGGTGAATTTGAATGGCGCCATTGCATTGATTGTTGCTTGGATTCAGGTGTATGGTTATAGACCCACGTCTCGTCACCTGTCACATTGTGATCAAGGAACTCATCACCTGTCACATTGTGATCAAGGAACTCATCACCTGCTTCTGCATAGCGTGTGAGGAAGTCGAGTGCAAAGCCCATCCTTTTCTTTTTGTGTTTTCCGTTAACATTTTTGGAAACGCAGCGCGCACACAATTTCCTGTATCCTAACTTGACAGTCATAACATCATAAAGAGTTGTCATTGACACTTCCGGTATTATCCGATGTAATTCTTTCAATTTGAGACGTCTATTCGAACGAATTGCTTCCTCCGTTCTCTGAAGAAGGGCATCAGAGATCACAGATGGCCGACCTGTTCTTTGTTCGTCATGAACATCGGTCCTACCTTCAGAGAAATGACGACACCATTTCGTTACATTTTGTCGATTGATAATGTTCCCATAAACAGAAACAATTTCTTTGTGAATATCCGCTGGTCGCTGACTTCTTGCTTGAAGAAAACGTATGACGGAGCGCACTTCGCATTTGGCGGGATTCTGAATCGGCGGAACCATTTTAAACACGACCTACTCCAACCAGAATACATGTGGATGCGCTGTGATACTTTCAAAGAAAAAGTAAAATGGAAGATGCTACTACCCAAATAGATTCAACTGCAATGACGATTTGAACGAAAATCAAAAATAAAAATGAGCGATTCTACCCGAAACGATGTTGACTTATTGCCAATGAAGGTACAAAAAAATAACGAATTTTATTCAGAAGATATCTAATATATATATATATTTTTCGCAATATCTTCAATTGTATGGGTCCGATTCTGACACAACTTGGACAATTCATCTTCGTATCTCTTGCGCTTACAGCACCACCGTTTGTGTTCCAGTTCTCTCTTCTAAAGGTGCTGCAATTTCCTGTATTTCCTACTGCATGCTGAAAACTTCGTTATTCAATATCTCAGATTCTTTAGTTTCGACCCTTACATAACTTGAATCATTCGTCTTGGTATCCTTTACGCCAACATCACCACCACTTGAGTTCTGGTTCTCTCCGCTAGGAGCGTTGCAGTTTCCTGTACTTTCTACGGCATAATGTACTCTTCTTCTTTATTCGACATTTCAGATTTTATGGTACGATCTTCATACAACTTGAACTATTCATCTTAGTATCTTTTGTGCTACTACCACCACCACCATTTAAGTTTTGATTCTCTCCGCCATGGGTACTGCAATTTCCTGTATTTTCTACTGAATAGTGTATTCTTTTTTATTCAATTTTTAAGGTTCTGAGGCTCTGATTTTCAAACAACTTGCACGATTCGTCTTCGATTCCCAGCATGCCATTTTAATCGTGATTCTCTCCGCTAGGAGATGCTGCAATTTGCTTTATTGGTTTTTATATTGCCTTCAACTTCCATTTTTGATGAGCGTTCAATGAACAAAGCTTCCCTTACTTTTTAGCTTCGTTCGTCTCTTTTAAATTCTTAAACAAAATCTTCAATGTTCTACAGCTGACGTGAAACTGTTAATGTAAAATTAGTTCTATTACATTAAAAGTAATGTAATAACAAAATTAATCTTTTTTTAATGGTAATTTTTTATAAAATCGCATCTGATGACGATTAAGGATAACAATTTATTGACTAGAGACATCGATAAAAAATAATAATACTAACAGTATATTCGTGTTTGCCATAGTATTCATTAAATCAATAAAAATGATCGACATCGGCCATCAGTAATTCAGACCCACTTTCAATAGTTTTGCATCCGAAATTGACATTCTTCTGAGCAGATTGGTTATGAATACTGCATTTGATGTATAATTAAGATTGAAGACAAATCTTTCTTTCTTTTTCATATATTTTATATCATACAGTACAGGGATATAACTATCAGAACACTAATAAACACAAAGAGATAATTATTGATTTGGGGAGATGACCCGCTATTGATTGACTGAAATGGTCGTAAAACGTTAGTTGGTAAAGATTCTAACGGTAAAACAAGAGAATAAGTGTGGATAAGATCCATTATTAGATTAATAGACCATTTGGGGCTAAGACCCCACTGAAAACACAACGTACCACAATGGCAGCTAGAGAACAAATTTAACTAGGCCACATGACCGCAAAACTGCGGAGTTCGCTCGGCATGCGCACAAGATTCGAACATAGAGAATGCGCATTTTTCGAATAAAAAAACATCACTATAATTGTCTTTAGATACATTCATTAAATTATATTTGGAGTTGAAACATCTACTAAAATACTTATATTTCAATTCTAAGAAAAAAGTGTAAGGGAAAAATATAAATAATAATCTGTTATACTTACTGGAACGAAACATTTAATGCCTATACAAATTTGGATCCTCATTAGAAAAATAAAAGGAAAATAAGAAAATGACATCATTTTCTTGTAATCAATGTAGATTTAACTTTTAATCTTGAAAACGAGAGTTTCCATTTAAAAATGATGTTTTTTCATCAGTAGAAACATCTTGCTCTTTTGAAATTTACACCCATAATTTTTAAAGTAAAAGTTTCAGTTTCATATAGAAT
Organism: Maratus speculifer; assembly: GCA_964019185.1. Classification (NCBI taxonomy): domain Eukaryota; kingdom Metazoa; phylum Arthropoda; class Arachnida; order Araneae; family Salticidae; genus Maratus; species Maratus speculifer. The sequence goes on from OZ025298.1 coordinate 270,849,574, forward strand.
CCATATAAACCTCTTATGTAAACCATATGAAATATAATTTCAGTAAATACTTCGCTGTTTGGAGACATTTTGTGCTTTTACAGGGAAAGTGTATATTTTCTGTTATAAGTGCCTTATTAAATGTGCATTCTCATTGAAAAACCTGACTTACTATGATTGCATCAAAATAAAATTTTTTTTCAACCGATTATAGTTTTAACAATTTGTGGACGTTAATGTACAGAGATCCGTAATTGTAACCGTCATATTTTTAGGTTATTATATTTTGTTTATTAATTAGAAGGTCCATTCATGATTAACAATGGTAGCTAGTATATAATATTCACCGAAATGTTATTCAGATGCATGTGCATTTTCTGCTATAGAAAAGACTAAAGAAAATTAGGACACATTTACTGCTTTGTAAGGGAGATTGTATATTTTCTGTTATACGCGCAAAAGTAAACGTGCACTCTCATTTAAAAAGCTTAAAAATTTTACCATGATTGCATCAAAATATTTTTTTTTTTTCGATTATCTTTTTAACAATTTATGGGCACGAATGTACAGAGCTTTGTGACTGTCATATTTTTAGGATACTATTTATTTATTCGGAAGGCCCACCCATGATTAATACGGATAACACTATTCAGATTTTCTAGATTTTAATATTCGTCTCCGAAATACTATGCAGATGCAAGTATATTTTCTACTATAGTTTTTCTAATATTTCTGTTACATATGCCAAAGTTTTAGGTAATAATAATTATAATAAAGTTGGATTTTTTTTTTAAATCACACAGCTATTTTAATTAAAGGCATCTCGTAGTATTTGGAATTTTCGCCTAAAACAGCAAAACACTGCAAAATTCTGAAAAACAGCCATGAAGTGTAATCGGTTACCTCAACAAAGTAATTTTATGAAAATTGCATCCACTGCTTGAGATTGCTCTACAAATTGAAATATTAATTTCCGTAAACTGCATTTATAATTCAATTAACTTCTCTAAAACATTCTTCATGCAATAATTTGCGGAAATTTCAATGAATTTTCTGATTTATTACTGAAATATTCTAAAAAATATATTATAAGTACTGAAAAGTAAAATAGGACAATATAACATAATGTATATGCGCGAGATTGGAAAATGATCGATAGAATATGCATGATAAGATATATTTTTTAATTTCAGTTTTTGTTTAAAAGCGGCCAATAATTTTCTCACATTCCAGAGAAAATCCTCGCTTCAGTCTTTTTTTAAACGTATTTTTAATTTAATATTTGAACATTGTACGATTTACTTATAAAATTTTCTGGGGCATAGTATTTTGAAAGCTGTATCATTTAAACAGTTTGTTAAGGTCGGTAACCTGTGTCCCGTCATGTTTCAGAAGGGTGCGGGGCCACTGCACTCACTGACGGAGAAGCGAAGATAGACGTTGACAGGGCGGTCGCGTGCACTCATCAGGTTTTAAGCGAAAGGGGAGATAAGGCGAATCAATCGATTGATTGACAAAAAGGTGCTGGATTTAATTTTTTCCCCTACTTCTACTTACATTATCGGGTGTCGTTCGTAAGACAAAGAAACAATGCGATGCGGTGCATCTAGGGTCCTCGCGAAGATTTTTTATTGGTGGGGGAGATAGCCTTAAATTGCCGAGTCAAAATTCAGTATTTGCCAACTCAATGAAAAGCAAACATAAATAGTTTTCGGCGTTTGCCAACTAGTTTTATAATTTTACCAAGTTATCACTATTACAAAACGTAATATTGTTTTTATTTGTAAAAATCTTAATAATATTTCTTAATTATATTGGTAACTTTCGTCAAATCTATCAGAAATAGAAGGTACATTAAAGTTTTTTTTATTAAAATTTTGAACTAATTTGTAGTTAAGTTTGTAAATTTGCCAACTGTAACAACATATAGAAACGTTTGGGGAGAATGCTCCCTCCCTGCCCCCCCCCCCTTAGCGAGACCCCTGGGTGCATCATTTGAGTCCGTTCTCAAATCTAAACTGGCTTTTTTCTTATATAGTTTGTAATTCAATTATGTTCTCAAACGCATGAAGTTGGCAGTTGAAAACTTACTAACCGAAATTTTTTTTTTCTCTTTTTAAGTGCACTGTTAAAAATTTTGCTCTAGTTTGAACCAAATTTTGGTGTTCAGTAGCTGCCACCATAAAATGGTGATATCTCGCACATACATTTAGAGCTTCCTATTTCAACCTCGTTCCAACTATTAATACTATGCTTCAACAAAAGCTCCAAACATTGGTTCAACGCTTCAACATCTTACAGTGACAGCTACAGAACACCAAAATTTGGTTCAAACTAGGACAAGATTTTTAACAGTGTAATATCAAAAGATCTTTCAAAAAATGCTTTGAAAGTTGACGTTTTGAACCGAATCTTTGGACGCGACATCCCCAGAAAATAAAATACCGCAGTCATAATCGCTTAAGTGTTTCATTTATAGAAAAATGAAAAAATAAATAATGTTCGATTGTCAATCATTTCAATAATCATGCCTGCTAGTGTCATGCCTTTAAAAATAGAGTCAGAAAATCAGAAACTTTCGCATTGATGAACGAAGAAAAATATTTTTCTAGGAACTGTGTTAAAACTCGGATGATGCAGAGAATTATAGTTGTTTTACCCCCCCCCCCCCCTAGCCATCTACGATTTTATAATCAAATAGAAATAAATGTACATCGAAATTATTTGATCATGAACAAGTTTTAAAAAGTTTTAAAAACTGTTGTTTGAAGGCATTTGCTTGCATGCTGTTGTTCGAGTCGAAGAAACGAGGAAGTTAAAGGAAAATGACACCGCAATAAAGTGCATATTAAATCACAATATTAACAATGGTGTAAACATGGAAATCAGTGGAATGTTTCTCATAATGAAATACGAATATTCATAGCGTCTGAATTTACATGTTTACGTGAGGATATATATTTACAGATACACGCATACGTATGCACGAGCATCGCAATGGATACGCAGCGTCAGATTACAAAGGATTCCTGTGGCGAACATCGAGACGAATACAGCAATATTTCACCTGATACTAACAATATAGTCATGATACAGACCTCAATCTCTCACAATATAGCGTCATAGTTGAGTGACATTAATAGAAAAGTCGACACAGCTTGTTGTGGTCCATTTAATGAAGCGTGGGTTGGTACAAATTCAATCGAGAGCTTTCACTCAAATAAATATGCAAATGTTTGAACGAATGCGTCTTACACACCCAAAAGTTTCCTCCTATGTATTACCACAATTACGTACATAATTACATATATACTCTTGGCATGTGCCTGCATATATATACGCTGTAAAAAAAACTGTATTGAAATTTTTATTGCATCGTCACTCCACCCCTTACATGAAAAGCGATTACTTCACTCTATTATGGAGCATTCTCATCGCAAAATAGCAATATTTTATAAAAGCGGTGGAGTGACGATGCAGTAAAAGTTGCAAATTTAACAGTGTATATATATAATCACACATATGAATTTATTAAAAAAAAAAAAAAAAAAAAAAAAAAAAACAGCATTTTAAAGGATTTTCAGTTTTTTTTTCTTTTTTCCAAATTTTTAAAATAGTATTTAATTCTTATTTTATATCTAAATACAGTAAATCTAAATCAAGGATTGTCTTTGTATTTCGAACGTGTGACAATATGGTGTGCTACAGTAGTGCTGGTAATCCATTCCTAGTAGTACTCTAAGCTGACGAAAACCGAGTCAGTGCCTTCAAAATAAGGATATAAAAGTAAGATAAATACTGTTAAAGTGGAACTTCTCTTATGATCTTGGCGGAAGGAATATCATGCAGCTATTTCTGAGAAGACGGAACTTTTATGAAACTTAATCTTCCTCAGATACCTTCAGATTCCTTTTTTGTAGGATTTATTATTCTAAATAAACACATGTGTTTAATGCAATAAAATCTATGAAAGTGGATTTGTTATGAAACAAATTTTCGTTTTTGAGATTTTTCCGGGTAAGTAGTTATAATTCTCGGAGCCTTCTATAAAGATAATGAATTTTTTTCGTTTAACATGGGTTTACATTACAAGCAAGTTCTATTTTCAGCGGTTTTACTTGACAAAGTACATTAAATTCAGTGAAAAAAGAATCGCCAGGACAGGAAAAACATTCAGTTTATAATAAGTTACCGTCATAGCAAGGTGGTCGTATAACTGTGTTCTTGTGATGGGCCAAAACGTTTTCCTTTACAAACTAATTTTATTTTAAAAAGTTTCACTGTATTAAGTTTCCCCGGATGCAGATTAATAGCACGTTAAAGGAAATTTAAAAGAATTTATGCAGCATGAACAATTGGAACTTTCGACGTCCCAAGTGGTTAAGCGGAACAGGCCTTGGAATGCTTGGATATCGGGCACCTCTCAACACTACATGCAAGTGATGCATAACGAATGGTCGATAGACGATACATATAAGTCTATATAAAATTGTTAAAAAATTTTCCCAGTTTCAGGACTTGTCATCTCTTTGAACATTGGAAGATTTTTTGGGATAAGGCACTGCGTGTTTACCTAATGTGTTTAAAATGAATCAATTATGAATTTTTTCTAGAGGGAGGTTCTTTTTTGGGGGCATACCCCTACAACACTGGAGGACATGAAAAGAGACACTGTGGACAAAATACGAATCTTTGAAAAAAAATTCGCGTTTCAAAATGCAACAAGTTCAGCCGAAGAAAACGGTCTACCAAAAAAAAAAAAAAAAAAAAAAAAAAAAAAAAATAGGCTTACATCTTTTCCGATTAAAAAAAACGACAATTTGTTTGGTTTTGTCAAGAGAAAAACAGTAGGAAATCTCATAGCCCTCAATGAGCCAATGTCCCGTCCCATCTGTGTACTTTGGTTTATGCAATCGGTGGTCATTTTGGAAAACTTTTCTGTTAATTTCACTCACTGTTTATATTTCACGAATGATGTCAGAAAATTTTACGAGTAATGTTGACGTTGTGTCACTTTTTCATGGATACGTACGCTATTAACGCACTGTTGTTTTGTATAGAAGACTAGCGGGTTTGTTCATGATTTTGAGTTGTTTAATAGATAAACTTGAAAGCTGCCTCCACAGTTTTTAATTATATTACTTTGAAAAGTACAGCTGCATGTGCAATTTACTATTATGATATAAGATGGTCATGATGACGCAGCTCCAGTTTCAAGCTAAAATTCAAGTAAACAACATGGGAATCAAGTGCTAAAATCATGTTTCCAGGTGTTTTCCACCAAGATATGATTTGGTAGATCGATTGCGTTTTAATATGCGATTTGAGTTTTAAATAATTCTAGGATTTCAGACGTGAACTAGTTGAGGAGATTGTCTAAGCTGTTGCCTCTCGATATATTAACTGCTGTGTTGGGAGATCACAGTACACTGAGAAAAAAAATATGTCGCATTCAACTAGAACGAATAGTTAGTCACTTTCTAAATACCTAAACTAGAAATATAGATGTCCAAACTATGCGAGTAGGGTAAACAACTAAGGTGAATAGGTGAAATGACTTGACATTTCTAGTCTCTTCTTTTCTAAGAGACGAAACGACATTGAACCGTTTCAGTAGCGAGAAATTATCGCTTGATTTTAGGAATGATTTCTTAAGCTATAATTATAGTTAGTAAATCAAATCTCTTGAGTTCGCATCTATTTGAAGAGATTTTTAGATAAATTTGACAACAAAAATATCGGAAAACGTACTTGAATTCTAGTAAGAGACTCTGGAACTCTCTAAGAAATGGAACTAAAATTTATAAGGATGACATGGAACTATTTTTTCTAGAGCCATTACTTAGATTCTATATGCCAGAACCATATTTTTTTCTCAGTGTAACAAATAAAATTGACTTTTAATGCCCGCTGTATAAGTAACATTAATTTTGGGGTATGTTGCAAATATAGAACGTGGTGATAAAAATAATTTATAATTCATAAACATGAACACTGGAAACGTATACTTTACTCTAAGTAAAGTTAACGTAAACTTTACTTTAAATTCTTCGTAAAACACGGTCATTACAAAATATTTTTGTAGTGCATTAGTTAGACTATTTCAAAGACACCCACTTTTTCCAGCCCTATTTTAAAACTGTCCTAAAATCCTAATTAAACAATGACAAGTGGCTGTCTTTATGTCTCGGAGTACTTCCGAAAATTCAAATAATGACATTACCTGTTACCTGTCAGGTTATTTTTTGCAATGCAGACCTCGTTCCATTTCAGAAACGTAACGGTGGTGTTATATGAAAATCTGTAAACAATCCATTACCTAGATCTTTCTATTACTAACTGTTCTAGATAGAAAACTTTTTTGCATCAATCCCTGACACACTCTTAATTTCTTTCACATTCGAAGATTTAGAGCAATGACTTATTTAAATGTTCGGCGTCTTACTCAACATTTTCTAGCCCATGTTACCACTTTTAAAATTTAAGCCGCTTGATGTCATTAAAAAAAATCGTGTCATGACGCTAACCTACTTACCTGTGTTCGTGAAAAGATTGACGGAGGAGTGTTGAGAGGGAAAAAAAACGTTAAAAAAAAGTTAAAATGATGATACAATCGTGTGAAGTGGAATGTGCATCATACTCTTAAATCCAATGTCGCACAATTCAAGAATGCTAATTCGAAGTACATAAGTCCTCAGGAAAACATAATAATGAACGTATAATTTAGGTACCTTTAAACGTTCTTCTGTTTAGAATATGGGTTAGTACGGTAAGTGATCTTCGAATTTCGGCCAAGGTTTGGTCGTTTATGTTGAGCCAGGGTTCTGATATAATAATAAAAAAAAGAAAGGTAAAAATGATGATACAATCGTGTGAAGTGGAATGTGCATCATACTCTGAAATCGAATGTCGCGCACTTCAAGGATGCTAATTCGAAGTGCATACGTCCTCAGGAAAACATTACAATGAACGTATAATTTAGATACCTTAAAACATTCTCCTGTTTGAAATACGGGTTAGTACGGTATGCGATATTCGAATTTCGGCCAAGGCTTGGTCGTTTATGTTAAGCTAGGGTTCGAATATAATCAAGGTTTGGTATTTTAACATGAAGGTGTCTCGATAACACGGTATTCTGCTATTATGGAATGTACGAAGCGAATGCAAAAGTAGATGATATGTCCGTTAAAGAATTACTAAAAATGTTATTATAATGTATTTGACTTTGTTATTCAAAATGGAATGAAACATTGACATAATACAGATGGTACAAGAATTCTTGAAACTGCATATAAAAATCTCAAATTATGTTTAACACGTTAAGTGCCATTTCAATCACCGGTGACTGACACTGAACTTTCCGTTTAGGTCGCGTCAGTCACCGGTGACAATATGATATAAAAAAAAAATATTTTAAGTAATTATTGAAAATTTATTAAAAATTTACTTAAATTTTTATTTATTGCAGGATTATACTTTCTGAATAATTACTTAAAACATTATAGTTTTTAAAGTTTTATATCATATTTTGCACTGTCAATCACCGGTGACTGACGGATAATCCAGTGTCAGTCACCATGGCACTCAACGTGAAATATAATTTTTATTGGATTAAATGCATTCACCGTCATATATTAAAAAATCTGCATATTTATAACCAAGGCTACCTTATCATAACAGGCTTGTCATTCGCCAAGTTTCCTTTGACCGCAGTACAGAGTCAGAAACCACATGATTTTCCCGTTGGTAGCGCCATCTAATGTGAAAAACTGAAATATTTTCCATTTTTTCCTATGAATTTGTGCATGGATTATTAGCAGTAGTCGGCATCAGGTGGCATTACTTATGAGACAAAGTCATATAATAAGTTGGCAATTATAGGGACAATTTCAACAATAGATTTTCTCCTGAATGCGAAGCCATGATATTATAACAATAGTATTCGTAATGGTCCTCTTTTAGAATTGAAGGTGCTTCATGCTATTAAAAAAAATATTTTCTTGTCTCTAGACTAAAAATTCATCTAAAAATATAAAATTGCAAACTATACGTTATCGAAACACTCCTGTGATTGGAAGGTATTTTTCTGTTGTTTGAAAAAATATCCATCTTCTGACTAGAAGAATTTGAGCTTCGGTTAGAGAATATTTCGTGGTTAAAGGAAAAATATATATACTTAAATTTTCCCGTTTATAATATGAACTAAAATATTAAATAAATACAGGTAACACAGTATCCGGAACACTCCTGTAATTTAAATAAAATGAAACTTTAGATTGGAGGATTTCGAGGTAAATTTTTTTATTTGAGGAGGGGTTTGGATGAACAAATCAAAGTGAAAAGTTCGTGTTTTAACGAAAGCTAAAAATAAAACAAAAAAAAATATGTGTGGCACTCGGGGACTGCCGCGGCAAAGCTATTGCATAGCATTTTTTATCAACTTATGCAAAAATACTGCGTCAATGTCTGCCGAAGTCTATCGAAGGATACCGTGCCGAAGTCTGTCAAACTGAAACGTCGTTAGCCGGAGTGTTAGTATTTTTTCTCGTTACCGAATTCCTAGATTCGGTCGCCGCGCTCAAAGCCCGCGATAAAAGCTATGCAATAGCTTAATAAATTACCAAACAAAATTTGGTCGCGCTACGAAAATTAGATCGCGAGTTATAAGCATTTTAAATTTTTCGACCCTCACGGTGGGGGGTTTCCTGTCACCAAAAATTAACACTGTCTCATAATAAATTACAAAAAAAATTTGGCCGCGCTACGAAAATTAGATCGCGAGTTCTAAGCATTTTAAATTTTTCGACCCTCACCGTGGGGGGTCTCCTGTCATCAAAAATTAACAGTCTCATATTAAATTACCAAACAAAATTTGGCCGCGCTACGAAAATTAGATCGTGAGTTATAAGCATATTAAATTTTTCGACCCTCACCGTGGTGGGTCTAATTTCCCCAAAAATTAACACTGTCTCATAATAAATTACCAAACAAAGTTTGGTCGCGCTACAAAAATTAGATCGCGAGTTATAAGCATTTTAAATTTTTCGACCCTGACATTGGAGGGTCTCCTGTCACAAAAAATCAACACTGTCCCATAATAAATTACCAAACAAAATTTGGCCGCGCTACGTAAATTAGATCGCGAGTTGTGAGCATTTTAAATTTTTCGATCCTCACCGCGTGGGGTCTCCTGTCACCAAAAATTAACACTTACTCATAATAAATTACCAAACAAAATTTGGCCGCGCCACGAAAATTAGAGATTTTTAGATTTTAATTTTTTCGACCCTCACCGTGGGATGTCTCCTGTCACCAGAAATTAACAATGTCTCATAATAAATTACCAAACAAAATTTGGCCGCGCTACGAAAGTTAGATCGCGAGTTATAAGCATTTTAAATTTTTCGACACTGACGGTGGGGGGTCTCCTGTCACCAAAAATTAACACTGTCTTATAATAAATTACCAAACAGTATTTTGCCAAGCTACCAAAATTAGATCGCGTGTTATAATCATTTTAAATTTTTCGACCCTCACCGTGGGGTGTCTTCTGTCATCAACAATTAACAATGTCTCATAATAAATTACCAAAGAAAATTTGGCCGCGCTACGAAAATTAAATCGCGAGTTATGAGCATTTAAAATTTTTCGATCCTCACCGTGTGGGGTCTCCTGTCACCAAAAATTAAAACTATCTCATGATAAATTACCAAACAAAATTTGGCCGCGCTACGAAAATTAGATCGCGAGTTATAAGCATTTTAAATTTTTCGACCCTCACCGGGGGGGTCTCCTGTCACCAAAAATTAACACTGACCCATAATAAATTACCAAACAAAATTTGGCCGCGCCACGAAAATTAGAAAGCGAGTTATAAGCATTTTAAATTTTTCTACCCTCACCGTGGGGGTCTCCTGTCACCAAAAATTAACACTGTCTCATAATAAATTACCAAACAAAATTTGGCCGCGCTACGAAAATTAGATCGTGAGTTATAAACATTTTAAATTTTTCGACCCTCACCGTGGTGGGTCTAATGTCCCCAAAAATTAACACTGTCTCATAATAAATTACCAAACAAAATTTGGCCGCGCTACAAAAATTAGATCGCGAGTTATAAGCATTTTAAATTTTTCGACCCTGACATTGGAGGGTCTCCTGTCACAAAAAATCAACACTGTCCCATAATAAATTACCAAACAAAATTTGGCAGCGCTACGAAAATTAGATCGCGAATTGTGAGCATTTTAAATTTTTCGACCCTGACATTGGAGGGTCTCCTGTCACCAAAAATTAACACTTACTCATAATAAATTACCAAACAAAATTTGGCCGCGCTACGAAAGTTAGATCGCGAGTTATAAGCATTTTAAATTTTTCGACCCTCACCGTGGGGTGTATCCTGTCACCAGAAATTAACAATGTCCATAATAAATTACCAAACAAAATTTGGCCGAGCTACGAAAGTTAGATCGCGAGTTATAAGCATTTTAAATTTTTCGACCCTGACGGTGAGGGGGTCTCCTGTCACCAAAAATTAACAATGTCTCATAATAAATAACCAAACAAAGTTTGGCCGCGCTACGAAAATTAGATCGCGAGTTATGAGCATTTTAAATTTTTCGATCCTCAACGTGTAGGGTCTCCTGTCACAAAAAATTAACACTGTCTCATGATAAATTACCAATCAAAATTTGGCCGCGCTACGAAAATTAGATCGCGAGTTATAAGCATTTTAAATTTTTCGACCCTCACCGTGTTGTGTCTCCTGTCACCAGAAATTAACAATGTCTCATAATAAATTACCAAACAAAATTTGGCCGCGCTACGAAAATTAGATCGCGAGTTATAAGCATTTTAAATTTTTCGACCCTCACCATGGGGGGTCTCCTGTCACCAAAAATTAACAGTCTCATATTAAATTACCAAACAAAATTTGGCCGCGCTACGAAAATTAGATCGCGAGTTATAAGCATTTTAAATTTTTCGACCCTCACCATGGGGGGTCTCCTGTCACCAAAAATTAACAGTCTCATATTAAATTACCAAACAAAATTTGGCCGCGCTACGAAAATTAGATCGCGAGTTGTAAGCATTTTGAATTTTTCGACCCTCACCGTGGGGTGTATCCTGTCACCAGAAATTAACAATGTCCATAATAAATTACCAAACAAAATTTGGCCGAGCTACGAAAGTTAGATCGCGAGTTAAAAGCATTTTAAATTTTTCGACCCTGACGGTGGGGGGTCTCCTGTCACCAAAAATTAACACTGTCTCCTAATAAATTACCAAACAAGTTTGGCCGCGTTACGAAAATTAGATCGCGAGTTATAAGCATTTTAAATTTTTCGACCCTCACCGTGGGGTGTCTCCTGTCACCAGAAATTAACAATGTCTCATAATAAATAACCAAACAAAGTTTGGCCGCGCTACGAAAATTAGATCGCGAGTTATGAGCATTTTAAATTTTTCGATCCTCAACGTGTAGGGTCTCCTGTCACAAAAAATTAACACTGTCTCATGATAAATTACCAATCAAAATTTGGCCGCGCTACGAAAATTAGATCGCGAGTTATAAGCATTTTAAATTTTTCGACCCTCACCGTGTTGTGTCTCCTGTCACCAAAAATTAACACTGTCTCATAATAAATTACCAAACAAGTTTGGCCGCGTTACGAAAATTAGATCGCGAGTTATAAGCATTTTAAATTTTTCGACCCTCACCGTGGGGTTTCTCCTGTCACCAGAAATTAACAATGTCTCATAATATATTACCAAACAAAATTTGGCCGCGCTACGAAAGTTAGATCGCGAGTTATAAGCATTTTAAATTTTCGACCCTGACTGTGGGGTGTCTCCTGTCACCAAAAATTAACACTGTCTCATAATAAATTACCAAACAAGTTTGGCCGTGCTACGAAAATTAGATCGCGAGTTATAAGCATTTTAAATTTTTTGACCTTCACCGTGGTGTGTCTCCTGTCACCAAAATAAATAAGACCACCAAAATAAACACTGTCTCATAATAAATTGCCAAATAAAATTTGGCCGCGCTATGAAAATTAGATCATAAGAAACATAAGTTTGAGACTTGATATCCTAATATCTGAAAAATACCGCGTCAATGTCTGCCGAAGTCTACCGAAGGATACCAACCCGAAGTTTTCCGAACGGAAACGACGTTAGCCGATTGTTAGGTTTTTTCGTTACGGATGTGTTAGGATTTTTTCGCGTTACGGAATTTTTAGATTCGGTCACCTTGCTCAAAGCCCGCGATAAAAACTATGCAATAGCTTAAAAGAAATTGATTGAGCAATGTTTAGAGAAAAAAGAGAAAATATATATATATATATAAATGAAGGAATAATGAAAATTTTGATACAATTGTGCGAGTTTGAATGTGTTACATGTTCTTAACAAAAATGTCATGCATTTTCTGTGGCAATTTGTACAGAATAAACTGTATGAATGTAACTTTTTTGGCCTACTATACAAAAAAATTGAATAATATTTTATAATTATATGATTAAATATGAATATATAAACAGTTTCAAGCTAGAGTTCATACCTGTTGTTATCAGTACTTAAGTTAACACAGAGTTCCTAAAATAAACTGATGGTTTTGAAAATTCAAAAACCAGTAACGCTATCACATCGTCAAGGTTCAGAAGATTAATGTGTGAAATCGTGAGTGTTTGAAACTATATTTTTCTGTTTTAGCTCGAAGCATGAGCGATAAAAGGTGCTGTGCTGTTTCAAACAGTTAGGACACTCAAACTGATGTACAAACATGGACCAATATTCGCCGAGCTTTCAACCTTGATCCTGATAAGAATCAAAACGACAAAAAAATTGTCCGAGTTTTGAAATTGCAAGATTCTTTTGAGTGTTATATTACAGTTTGCGACAATGTTTTGCCATTTATCTTTTATATTCGGAACTAAATTTGTAACGTGCAGTAATGAAATTTCTGACTTTATTAAGCTTTTACACGTTAATAAAATTGTCAGTTCTTTATATAACACCCTGAAATGTGATTAAGCATTCATAGTGCAAAAAAAAGTGTGCTAGCAAGCTTTTAAACGCTTATCCATCTTCTTATAACCATTTCAGAGTCATTTTCCCATTTCATTTCATCATCTAACCTTTTTGTTTCTTCCAGATTAAAAAATCATTGATGCAACATTGGTTCTCAGCCAAATTGCGGCTTTTTTTATTTTGAGAATGTACCATAATAGGACCATGAATCATTAAAGTGGTTTGAAAATTTCTAAGTGACCCTTTCCAGTTAAAATACTATTCTTTTAAAACTTTTCTGGCACGTTCTTGGCTGCAGTGTCAACCTACATACCTGTTGATGCGGAGATTTAAATGGGAGCTCGTTACTGAGCAGACAAGCAGTTTTTTTTCAGTTCTGCATCAGCAATAAGACTTACGAAAAAATAAAATGATTTCTTCTTACCCAAACAACCACCAGGAGAAGAAATTTCTTGGCAACGAAAATGCGGACGGGGACGACGACATGTTCGTAGCTTCAGACTAAAGGGATTATATGCAAGTTGCTGGAATAAGTTATGCGATCAAGTAGCTGTTGTATCAATAATGGAACAGTAAGCACAAATGACTTAAAGTTGATTATAAAAAAATCCTTTTGGAATCTGAAAAATGAAACATTAGATAAATGATATTTTTTACAAGGGAATGATTGTAAAAGGGAACGATTTCTTTTACAAGGGGTCCAAGATGTTAAAAAGTAAAATGACACAACGTCGTTTTTATTAGATTAAAATTTTTTTAACATTTAACATTTTCAAAAAAAGTCAAGAAATCAGAGAAACTGATAGAAAAAAAAGTGATCTAATGACTAACGTGTACCTAAAGCTTGTAAAAGGACAGGGAATCGGCTGTAACATTCTGCGATAAATCTTTTTTTTATAATGGCATTTCTGAATTCTTCAACATATGATAACCAATTCAAAAGACTTGATTTTTCAGATAACTTCATAGAAAAATAATCACATGGTTCATGTTAGCATTTCAAGATGGTCGTAAGTGAACAGACCGATGAACATTTCAGTCTTGAAAGCGATGCTTTTTGCCTTTAAAAGATTCCTTTATGGAGAAAAAAAGCATAAAATATATGTTGATGTGCACAATTTAACATGAACCAAATGGTATTAACCATTGGATGATGCCGTGTTTGGATCATTCATTGACTGTATCTAGCAATATTAGCAGTTCCGTTGATGAATATGGATTTTAGATTTAATCAGTTGGTTTTTGCTGATTGTACGCCATACTATCATTGACGTTTCAAATCAAGTGTCATCTTCATTATCAAAGTGTATCTTCTTTATTTCAATAACTAAAGTTTTGTTTACTAGTGAAATCCATTTTCAAAAATCCATTGCCAAGAACTGGTAAGATATTGCAAAATTTTAATTTCCACATTGTCCGATCTGGAAACATGCCACAATTAGACAGCTTTGTAAACTTACGATAGCATTTTACTTTATTGAACACCATTTCTTCGACAACCTGTAAAAAAGCTTCTTTTTTCAATTCTGTACTGCCAAATTTTTTAACTATTAAGTAATATAATTTATAATGAGATAATTATAACCTTTTAACAAACAGCTTTATGTACTATTCATCTGATAATCCCGAACTAAAGGCTACCAATGTTAATGGATTTTCTAAGCCTCCGATTTATTTTTTTCAATTCTACTTTTAAAATTTGCGATTGATTTGACAAGGTAAAGAAGCAATTCTTCATAGGAGAATTGCTCAAATGCTTCAGAAAGTTTTTTCGAGGAAGTAGAAGAATTGCTTTTTGTCCTGGCATAACTTAGTAAGCGCAAATAACCATGAAATATGTTTTTTAATACGTAGATATATTTTTGCATTTTTCTTCAATAATTTTTTTTAACTGGCTTTCATAGACCTGGAAGTGATAGCACCCAGGTACTTATTACCGAATGGGCAAATCGGGACTTTGCCCATGGATCCCAGTCCTTAAGGGGGCCCCCAAATCCATACATTAGATTATGAAATATTTTCTTTTTTTTTCTAACTTCAACTCTTCCATATGTTCAAGTTATTAAATTCATCTTAAAGTAACATAACAAATTGCTAAAGTTATATAAAATGTTTTGTTTTGTACCAAGGGAAAAAAAGGGTACTTTTATTAATTAAAGAATTTGATTAAGGAATTAATAAAGGAATTTTATCAATAAAGGAATGTAAAATTGATGGAGCTAAGGATTTTCTTCTATTTACAGTGGCGGTCAAAAATTTCCGACCAGTTAGTTTCTAAGATTTATTTATCAGAAGGTTTCAGCGAAGAAGAAAAACCAATTGTTTCAAAAGTTAGGAATATGTGAATGTCCTCTGACCACGAGATCATTTTGATTGGATACTAAAGAAACTTCATGGAAAGGGGCAGAATTCGAAATTCGTGTGTGCAAAAGTTTCCGGCCACTTATCATTCCTTAGTTTTTTTTTCTATCGATAAAGTGTTTTTTGGTCATGTTTGTGAACGAATCAAAGTTAATAGTATAGTTTAAATACAAAAATGAAAAGTTTAACAATTATTGTTCCTAAATGAGTGATCAGGTTGAGACTAAAGAGCCAATTTTCTCGAGATTTTGCGGTAAAGTTATCGATCGGTAAAAGAGACTGTAAACGATACTTAAAAATTATATAAAGATGGCCATGGCCTTCAGGACTTTCTGACTTTCGGAAGACTCCGGAAAATGACTATTTTTGTGTAGGGAATTGTCAGGGGAAAAACAGTTGATGACATGCATAAAAATGCCGTTAGAATATACCGTGATTTATGGAATAAAAATATAGCTAAAACAACTCTACAGTCTTCAGTCTACTGTATCAAGATGCTGTTGTGATGCATAACTTTATGGAAGAGTCGGTGTTAAAATATTTTCAGAGGAAAAAAAAAATACCAACGTACCCGACTGGCGTTTTCCAATGAACACAAAGTCTGGTCAAGTGAAAACTGGAAAAAAGTTCTATTTTTCCATCAAAAGAATTTCAAAATTTTTTTCGGAGTTATGGCAGACACTACGTCCGATGACATAACAACAAAAGATATAATTCGTTTTTTTACAATGAAGCATGGCGAAAAACACGTTATAATGTGGGGAGTAATTTATTCAAAAATTGTTGGTCCATTATTTGAAATCCTCGGCAAGATGAATGATTCAAAAATAACAACTAACTGTAACTGTCTTGATTTGTTCCAATGTTTGTTTTGCAATGAATTATTATTTGTACTGACGAGGCCTTGTGTGTAACTTGACTTTTACTTTTGTATTTTTAAATGTTTTTTAGTGTTTTAATTTTTTGTATATAAATTTTATTTATTTTAAAAAAATGTATTCAAGTCTGTCTTAATTTATATTATTCAATCTTTTAGCAGTTTTTTTAAATTCAGACTTTAAATGTATGTGTATTGCAAGTAGTACTTTTTGTTTAGTATATTTGGTAATAAAAATCTTTAAAAACATACAAAAATTTGTCTTCGAAAATAGAATAGTATTTCCAGGCATAAACATATCGCTTTTTCTTACACTGACCCTTATCGTACCTTTTTGTTTCAAAACAAACAAGGATTCTCAAAATTGTTTCAGTCATTATTTGACTGATTGTTCCGTTTCTGGAAATTTATAAAATATCGTTTGAATAACCGCTGATCGCTATTTTGTTATTTTATTTTCATAAACAACAATTGCATTACTTTTTTCCGACGCAAAGACTTTTAAAAACAACTATCTTCTGCTGTTAAGCAAAACAGTCAATCATTGAACTAAAGAATCCAGGGGAATTTAAAACTTTACGAGATTATTTAAACCTTTATCCGGGGACTAGGACATCATTTGTCTGGCTTTTGCATGCATTCTCGGACACATCCTGTCCGAGCCTGAATAATATTTAAGATGGTAGATCACATTATGATAAACAATATTTGTCTGTTAAATCAGGGAGCATTCATATCATGTTTATTTTTATTCACTTAAAAATATGGGATGCATGTCTCATTACAATCTAAACATAGCTTTTCCCAGAAAAAAAAAAATAAACAAGAACAAAAAAAAGTCATATGTACAGCATAGATTATGCAACACTTTTCAGCACATTCAGAATAAAATACATCAATCTTTGGAAAAATTATCAGAATATCTTGACCAATGCTATTTGGCGTTATTACCTACCTATATGGGTAATAACGCCATGCAAACAAAACTATGAAATAAGATGGAATAATGTCATGTAGATTGCCCAATTCTAAAAATACAAACAGGAATTGACAAATTGCATTCTAAGCTATTGAAAATGTTCAATTTTTTGTGAAAGTGTAAGAAAAATAAAGGTGTGGTGTGAGGGGTGGGGGGGTAGGAGGCAAAAGAATATCAGAAAGTGAGTTTCTTTTTGCTTAAAAAGGACCGCTTAAATAGAATTATTAGAAACGTTGTACCGTTTTAACTGTGTTTATTTGAATCAGTATTTAGGATGTAGCTTGGCCACGGTTGGGTATCAACCGGGGTATTAATGCCAAGGATTGGCGTTATTACCCCGGTATAGTTATTGCGCAGTACATTTTAAATTACAAATTATCTCGAGAAGATATCCAAAATATTCACCAACATTTTGAAAGTACATGAAATGCACTACAAATTTTTGTAATTAACAAAGTATTTCCGGATAAAAAGAATAGTCTTCACATCACAAAACGTATCACGCAAATTTTAGATTAAGCGTTAATTTTAGTTGCTTGTAAGTAGTAGGAAAACAAGAGTACGGGCTCAGGAGCAGGGACCAGGGACCGTCCCTGCTCCCGTCCCTGCTCAGTCGCTGGGATGAAGGGATCGTCCCTGCTCCCACCGTGCCACCGTCGTCCCTCCTGGTCCCCCACCATGCATCCCCCTCCACAAACGCCCCCTAGTGGAAAAAAGGAATATTCTATTATAACAGGAGAGGTGAACGACCTTCCCTAATTAAAAATATTATCAATCACATCTCAACATTGAATCATACTATAAGATGAAGATTAAATTTGTATTTGAATTTTGAACAACCGTAATTTTAATGAGTATTTTTAATTAAGCAAAACAGTGAAAAATATCGATTTTTATAGAAAAAGACTGATTCTTACGATTTTTATCAACTACATGATCAATGTATCGACTTAAAACTTAAAACTTAAACATACATCCTAGTTTTTCAACAATTATAACCATAATAAGTATTGATAATTAAGTAAAAAACAATGGAAAATATCAAATTTTATAGAAGTGAATGATTTCTTACATTTTTTCAACTCAAACTTCAGAATATCAATTTGAGATAAAGAAATTTAAACGTACATTTAGGTTTTTAAGTGGTTATCGCTTTAATATCGTCTTAATGAGTTCTGTTAACTAAGCAAAAACAAGGAAAATACCGATTTTTAAAGAAAGAAATCCAACTGCATTAGCTTTTTTAAATCAAACTAATGATTTTACCATTTTTTACAGAATTTTAGATGGTTAAGCAATTTACACTACATTACAAACATTATAATTTAAAATCGCGTTCTTATAAAAGTATGACATGACCAGTTTTTTTTTTCCTTTCTATTCATACCTCCAAATATCTCCAACTTCCCCTCTTTCGAAGGGTTGAATACAATAGCCTGACGTCACCTGTTTACTTAACTACAAGACTGCGTTATGCTTTTAGAAAAGAGTGATTCTTAACGAAAAATCATCTTAAAGAATAATATTTTAACAGTATTACAAGGATAATTTTTAAACTTTAATAAATTATTTACTTATTTATTATTAATTATCTATTTTATTAAATTATATACTATATTTATGATACTACATTTCATACATTTAGACAGATTTTAAAACTTTTCCGTTCAATAAGTAAATATTACATACATTTTTAACTGAAAACATGTTTTCCAACGTTAGTTCATAAATATGAATTTGTATAATAAATAGTATGTATTCGTTTAAAATCATGCGAACCTTTACTAAACTATTTGAAATTTTCACCGCATAAGAGCATATATTATGTATATTTTTAGTTTTAATAGCAAAAACTTAAATTTGTATAATAAATAGTATGTATTCGTTTAAAATAATGTGAACCTTTACTAAACTATTTGAAATTTTCACCACATAAGAGCATATATTATGTATATTTTTAGTTTTAATAGCAAAAACTTAAATTTCCAACTTTGAAATACATTCGTTTATATATTGTTACAAGATACTAATTATATTTCTAAACTATTTTTAAAAGCTTGAATGTCATTATAAAATGTTCCTATTTATATTTTTCACGTCTTGACAACATTCGACATCTTACAACCAATAGTATACATTTCTTTTTTTTTCTTTTTTTTTTATTCTAGAAACTGAAAAAATCATTTCTTACTGCTTCAAACACTTGACATGTGAAAACTTCTCTGAGTTATTCGATTCACATTTTAATAAAATTGACATGTTTCACTTCACCTTTTTGAAATTTCCATATTATCAAACATCAAGTTATTTAAAATATAAATACTGTGCTTAGTGTTTAGATAATATACATAACTGATTCTACTTATTCTGTTCATATTATTAATCAAATTAGCAATTTATTATAAAACTTATTTGTACGCATGCGCAAATTGTCACGTGACATAAACGATTAACAGCGATATGAATTTTCGAAAAGCAGTGCAGCATTTTACATTCCCACTGTTAGACTTGAGAGGGAAGGTGACTGCTGTACAACTCTGATTAATTTCCAGATTTTAATACAAGTGAAAACCGTTTTCTTCGTCAACGGATAAAGTAAGTTTTATTATATCATTGCAATACATATGTATCAATAAAAATAAATTAAATTAAATTTAAAAATAGATTTTTTTAATATATTAAGCATTTATTAAGTATATAAATATACTTCTTTTATTACACAGATGTTTCAGCAAGAGGAACTAAAACAGCAGCAAATTTCCGAAATGTATGATCCGACTGATTCATCCTTAGCACATACAAAGTTAAAGAATAATACATATGTAAGTTACTTATGTTAAATACTAGAATTCATACACTATATATAATTAGGTTAAATTTACATTAAAATATTTTGTCCTATATTCAATAAGAAGTATTTTTATTTGTAATATTAGAGTGATATCTAACTGTTTACTTTAATTTCCCTTACAGAATTGCTCTTTTTGTGATAAAAACTTTTCATCTAAATGGAATTTAAAAGAACATATACAGATCCATACCAATGAAAAACCATTTACTTGCGAGGACTGCGAAAAACTGTTTTCAAGAAAGTGTGAATTAAAAAAGCATATCATGATGTATGATACTCTATCACCTGTTATATGTGAAATTTGCAAATTATCTTTTACTAGGAAATGTGCTCTAATAACTCATATGAAAACACATCCAAACAGAAAATTGTTTAAGCATGAAAAGTTTGAGAAATCCTGCAACTATCGTTATAGATTAAATAAACACAAGATTATTCACAATAGACCACAATTACATTGTTATGAATGTGGGAAATCGTTTTCAAGTAAAAATAAGCTGAATCACCATTTAAAAATTCATAAAGTCCAACATCGTTCACTGTTTAAGCATGAAAAGTGTGAGAAATCCTTCAACTATCGTTATAGATTAAATCAGCATACGCATATTCACAATAGACCACAATTACATTGTTATGAATGTGGGAAATCATTTTCAAGTGAAAATAAGTTGAATCACCATTTAAAAATTCATCAAATCCAACATCGTCCACTGTTTAAGTGTGAAAAGTGTGAGAAGATCTTCAGCTATCGTTATAGATTAAATCAGCATATGTATATTCACAATCGACCTCAATTCAATTGTAATGAATGCAAGGAAACATTTTCAAATGAAAATAGACTAAACCGTCATTTGAAAGTGCACCAAAACCTACAGTATACATGTGATCAGTGCAAACATAAATTTAGTAATAAATTAAATTTAAATCAACATTTACGTACACACCATACTAAGAAACGTCGTGTTTCTGTTAACAGTGAAATGCCTTTGCCCATTGTAGAGTTTAAAAGAATAAAACATGAAATACCAGCTTTCGAAGTGTTTGAAACTCTAACTTTTCATCCTGAGAAAAATGAAGAAGGTTGCTTAGTTACAATGATGGATATTCAAAAATTAACCAATCATTTGAAAAACTTAACAGTCAAAGATCAGATTAGAGACTTCGAAAAATTGAATGTTTAGAACTGAATATTTCAAAGTATGGCACCTTATCTAGAAATTGATTTTACATCATGTAAATATGTAGTCTTTTAAGTGTCGATTTTATAATTGATAGGAATGCATATTATTAACAGTGTATTGTATAAATAGCAGTAATAAATAAAAAAATAAATAAATAAACATAGTCTTGAGTTAGTCCTTTCATATTATTAACCAAATTATGTTTCGTCCTACATTTCAGCGCTTTCTGAATAAACGTCCATCAAGTTGCTTAAAATATAAATATTATCTTTATAGTTTCAATGGTACATAGTATACATGGTTTATCTTGAGTTAGACCTTCCATAGTATTAATCAAATACAATGGTTTCACCATTGCATACTGTATTAAAAAGAACAAAAATTTTGATAACTTTTTTTTTTTTTTCACTTTGAAATTTTTTTTTTCATTTCGATTTTTTTTTTTTTTTTTTTTTTTTTTCACTTTGAAATTTTTTTCTCACTTTGAAATTTTTTACATTTCGAAATTTTTTTTTTTTTTTCATTTCGAAATTTTTTTTTTTTCACTTTGAATTTTTTTTTTTTTTTTTTTTTCACTTTGAAATTTTTTTTCTCACTTTGAAATTTTTTACATTTCGAAATTTTTTTTTTTTTTTCATTTCGAAATTTTTTTTTTTTTCACTTTGAATTCTTTTTTTTTTTTTTTTTTCACTTTGAAATTTTTTTTTTTTTTTTTTTTTTTTTTTTTTTTTTTTACATTTTGAATTTTTTTTTCATTTGAAATTTTTTTCACTTTACAATTTTTTTTTTTTTGTTTGGAAAGTGAAAGTTAATCTTTGAAAAATTTTTTTATTCAAAATCTGTTCAAAGATTTTAATGTAGAGTTGATTTTTCTGAAAAAAGAAACTTCTTTTTTTTTCTGAAAGAAAAAGTATAAATTATTTTAACACATTAATTACACCATTTTGAGACACATCAGTTTATTTTTTCTAAAATTTACAAATCATCAACTGTTTTAAACAGAACACCAGCTAACACTTTGTAATTTACATTTTGAAGGAAATAATGTGAAACAGTCCGTGTTTCCTTGACAAAAAGTTCTGATAATGCTTTAAAGTCGATTGTACAGAGAGATAATTCCCCTAAGCTTAAAAATTTTTCTAACTCACTGGAAGTCATACAAGCATGGCGAAGTTGTGCGGGTGAATTGTAGACACATCCAAGACATTCATACTCTGATTTAAAAATTTTTTGCAGTTCTACTTCTATCAATGCTACTAAGCGCAGTTCTAATGTTGTAAATTCTACAGCACATGTTTCCGAAGGTAAGAGGTTATGAGCAATTAGAGTTGGTAAGTAATTTTCATACAGATATGTGAGCACTGTTTCATTGAAGGAACTTAGATGATGTTTTAAGTTCTCAAGTTGGTATTCATCTAACCGAATGCAACAACCTTTCTGAATGTTGCTGATTTCAGCGATACCATCGTTAGATAATATGAGGATGGAGTTGTTTGCAATGAAAGATGATGTTGTATAAATTAAATTAAAGTCAAATATTTTCTGAACGAAACGATACCATGATTTTAAATTCATGGAAACACCATTTTTTGTAGGAGTTAGTGGTTGAGTTTCAGAAGATCGAAGAAATTTTCGAATGTGGATAATGACAGAACCTTTGAACAGTTCACAGGTTAAATAGATACTATTTCCAAGTTCTTTTAAACAGATCCGCTGATTTGAATAACCATCGTTCATATCCATAGATTGAGACCTTTTCTCATTTCCACTAGATAATGTAGGATTAGCATCAGCGATTGGCACAGATGAAGTCTGGAATGTAGTTGAAGAAGTGGGTTTATCAGATGAAGACTCAGCTACAGCCGGAGAGGAGGGTTCATCAGATAAATTCATAATTACTTTATTAAAATCGATGCTTTGAAACACATCATCCAAATTATCAAAAACATCTTCTAAATCACATTCATTTTTCGATTTTTTCTCGCAACCATTCTGAGAAGAATTATTAGATCGTTTCATTTTTTCCAAGAGAAAAATTGATGCGACTTTCCACAACAAAATATAACAGAGTTATGTTGCCACGCACAAATTCGAACTCACACATAACTTCTGTGACGTCATATTGAAACCAATATTTTAGTTCACATTTTGTGCACCTGGTGTTGACACAAACCGAAAAATTCTTTCTCACGGTTTTTGAAAACAACACCTGCTTCTTGTGACGTCATATTCGAACTAATTTTTTTTTTTTTTACTTTAAGTTTCTACACCTGGTGTTGACATGAATCGTAAAATACTTTCTATTTAAAAACAACATCTGCTTCTTGCAGTTTTATGAGCCAACCTTGAAAACATGTTCTGTAACCGAAATTTTAATCTTTAAAACTGTAAACAAACTAGAAAATTTCATGACAGAAAAATTAATTTTCTGAATGCGAATACAAAAACTCTTAATTAAATTAATAAAACTAGATTTTTATTTAGAAATAGTCTTCTTTTCAACCCTGAATTTAAAAATGAAATGTATGTTTAAAAAGAAAATATTTTTTTTTTTTTATGGGGTCCCTCCGCCTCCCGCCACATCTCCTTATGTGGCGCCCCACTTTTTTTATCCAGATCTTCATTTTCTTTTCTTCATTTTTTTTCTTTTTCTGTTTTTTTAATTTAATTTTTCTGTTTTAAATTTGATGATGACCATAAGCGAGACTTGTTATACCATCATCTAGAATAAATCGTTTGTCGTCAAACGGGCTGAGTGCTAGCTTCTGTTGCTGTATAGTGTACAATTGATGGTGATCTTGCTGGATTCTCTTGTTTATTGTACAGAGTGTTTTCAGGTGATGTATGCATTCGGAATATTGTGAGTGTTTTATTTTCTTTCGAACGATAGATGTAGGTACTCCTTTGGCTCTTTTTTTCTCTCCATCTTCTGATAGGATGCTGTACATTTTCGCTTTAAGGCCGACAAATTCAAAAATAGTTTTCCCATTCATCTCATCCTTAAATTTACCTATTGTTTTCTTATTTTTTTCAGAGTAGAGGGGGTGGTTCTTAGGATAATCGGAGAAGTCGAATTCGTCTTGATGTTCTTGCATATCTTGTAGTATATTATCTGTTTGGATGTGGTAGGTGAGTGAGTCAGTGTCAGTGAAAAGCAGTTGAGCACGATCTTGATAGTGTTTCTTAATTATGTTGTAATGGAATTTGTACATATGTAATTTTGCGAGATCTAGAATAGCGAACCCTACATAGATTGGACGATTCATAGTCAGAGTGGTTTTGACTCGTTCCACGGCTACCAGTCCCTCATTGAAAATCTTGAAGTTGTTAAATGCTGGAGATGCGACAAGTTTTTTTGACCTCTTCTCGTTGTTACACAACTCAATATTCCGTCTCAAGCGGAGATTCTCCATTGTTTTACCGAAAACTGAATTGTTCAACAATTTGAAGAAGTCTTTCTCGAAAAAACTGGTAGCTTGTTTCCTCTTATCAGTGTTGAATTCTATGTAGGGCTTTAACCAAGGTGCTTGCCTGAATTTAATTATTCTGTGAATGTTAACGAGTTCGAGACCAAGTTGGAGATAGAGTTTCAAGTTTCTGTAGTGGACGATGTAGTGTTCTTTGTCTTTTAAATTCGGTGAGAGCTTCGAACTTCCTTTGTAGGGTCTGTTGTTTAATAAAGATTTTGTGTAAGGAGATAACATGTCTTCAGTGATGTGAATGTTTTCCGGAGCAAGTGGGTATTCGTTGTGGAGTAGATGAAGTTCAGGGGGGTAACGCAAGTCCACCTCCAGGACATAGCCGTAATCTGCATTATCTGGATGGGAAAGGATGCTGTTTATATCTGTTTCAGATGGCTGAATCCATTGAAACTCACCAACAGGTAAGTATTCGGACATAGCCCAGCCATATAAGTTGTTAGCATCCCAATACATGATATGGCTTGTTTTATTATTTTTGTTGTAATTAGGGACATTGGGATTGTTCGCTTTTGCATATCGTTTAGTTATAGCACTCACACCACCTCTTACACCCTTCTCAAAAAACAAGAGCATGTCAATGTCTGTGAGAAGTTCCAATTGTACCTGA
Organism: Maratus speculifer; assembly: GCA_964019185.1. Classification (NCBI taxonomy): domain Eukaryota; kingdom Metazoa; phylum Arthropoda; class Arachnida; order Araneae; family Salticidae; genus Maratus; species Maratus speculifer. The sequence goes on from OZ025298.1 coordinate 270,874,929, forward strand.
GTCATTCTAAGACAAGCTTGCCATGCGAGTCCTGGAGATGTGAACATGTGTGTAGGATCAATTTTGTAATAGTGTAGGCAAAGTTTTCTGAAGTTTTGGAAGATGTCAGCTAGAAGAAGGACGTCACATTTAACATATAAATCGTGATATTCACCGAGATTTTGAATGTTAAAAGTTTTCCAAACATTTTGAGCATGTTCATAATCTTCTATGGAAATGGGTTCATCTGTTAAATCGTTATGAAATGATGAAGGTGGTGGGAGTTGTGTTTCATCAAATTTTTGGAAGTCTGTAAAATAGCTATATGGGTATATCCCTTTTCGAGTAAGGAGTGAGAGGTCTGTATCTTTAGGGAAATTAGCTTTAAGAAGGTGAAAGTCTGTTGGTTGCAGATTGGCTGTTAATTTTTCAAGAGATGTAGGTAAAAATTGGAAGGAGTCGAGAAATCTAAGTTTTATGGGACAGTCTTGTTTTTTGATAGTAAATGATATGTATTTTTCCATTGTATTTGCGATGACATCTATACCGTAACTTTTAAATTTTCCTAATTCCGTCATCAGATGGTGACCGTCGTAATGTTTTAGATTGTGAAAAATAACTGGGATGACTTTAGGTTGTTTATATTGTAGATTGCAGTTCATGTGAGCAGCACCACGGTATACACCTGTTATATGATCATGTTCTCGGCATCGCTTGTTGCCTAAGGGCTGATCGCAGATGCAACACACAGTCGCTTCTCTAAAGGCTTTTTCTTGTTCTTTGGATGGTTTCAGAGGTTTGATGGTGATTAATGTTTCGGCTAACTCATCTCTTTCTTGAAAAATATTCTTCAAAAAATCTGATACGGCATCTTCTCCTCGATACGTTTTCATCTTCTTATATGTTTTCCCATCTTGATCAATTATTATGTAGGCATAGCCGCAAGGGATATGTTTTTGTGTGGGGATAGTGTAAGAAGTGCTAGGATTAGGTTCTGTAGTGTGAATTGGGACGACAAGACTTTCAAAATCAGCTATGATGATGTAAGGTGTTAAGTGTTGGAAATGATATCCGTTAAATTTTAAAATATTTTTCTCTGGATCAGGCATTTTGATGTGTTGAGGAGCGTGTTCTGAGCAATATGGAAGGTGATTGTCTAGAAGTGTCTGAGTCATAAAGCGATGGAGACATCGATAACAAAAATAGACTTCTCCGTTATATTTAGTGAGATGGGAAAAGAGTCTTGACATATTTTTTATGTATATATAGTGGGTGTTCTTATCTTCATCCCCAATTAATAATAAATTAATCGCTTCTTGATGGGTTCGATTTGAGATGTGAAGCATTCCGAATTCATCTTCTTCCTCGTCATATGAATATACATTAATTCTTAAATTGTTTTTTTCTTCAACATCTTTAATTTTATGGTAAGGGACAGGACAAGGAATATCATCAATGATTATTTCATGTTCGAAAGGCGTGTAGTTGGAAACACGTTCTGCATTTTTGTCTATTTTCTTTTTGTGAGCTAGTAGGCACCAAATAAGACATTTATTATCAGTAAAATTTTGAATATTAATAAGTGCTTCTTTTCTTTTTAATTTTTCAGGGGTTTCAATATAACTGCTTCCAGTTAGTGGTTTGTAATGAGCTATGTATAGGTCTGTATGCATTATTTTTTCTAGCACCCAGCCCGACCCGAGTTGAACAAATTCTTCAAAATGGGTCTTAATTTTTTCTAAATTCTCGATGATGTGGTTTCTGACTGTTTCTTCAATATGTTCTGGACAGGGATCAGACCTAAAATACCCTAACATTGATTCAACTTCATCATCTTCATTAAATCGAGTAAACTTGATGGTGTGGATAAGATGCCATTTAAGGGATTTCAAAGTATTTAGAGAATTCAATATATGGTTTTGGATTTCTTCTATAATCTGGCTATTGAAAATGTCAATGTCATGAGCGTTTTCTTCTGTAGCTGGAATCGTAATTTTCTCAAATGTATTTAATGCTTTTTCAGTGGATCTTTTTTTTGTGTTAACAGGTTTTGTTTTCTGTGGGGGGACTGTTTTTTTCGTTGTGTGGTGTGTACGTTTATGTTGAAGGAGATTACTTTTTCTGCAAAATGATTTAGAACATGTTTCACATTCATGAGAAGCAGATGAATTGGTGTGTTGTTCTTGATGTCTTCTAAGATTGGCTTTACGCGTAAATGTAATTTGACAGTCTTCGCAAGAAAACGATTTTTCATTGGCGTGAATCTTCTGGTGCTGATTTAAGTTATCTTTTCTGCTAAAGGAGTCGTTGCAGACTTTACACTTGAACTGTTTTTCACTTTTGTGAGTCTTCATGTGACGGTTTAAATGACCTCGATGGTTAAAGATTTTTTTGCAAATGGAACATTCCTAGAAGGAATAAAAGTGTTTTTGAGTATTGAGTATTTTTAACATGATTATTTTTTAAATTGATTGCATATGGAACATTTCTGCAAGAAATAAAAGTGTTTTTGAATATTTAAATAGTTAATATATTTTTTTTAATTGATTTTTTTCTTTAATTTAGAAATAAAAGTGTTTTTGAGTAATGAACATTTTTAATGTGATTATTTTTAAAGTCATTTTTAGTGTAATTTTTAACTAACAATTTAGAATTTTTGTACTTGTTCCTAATACTTAAAATCTAATTTGAGTGTCCCTAAAAATTTCCTACTTAACAGAGAGATAGGTTTTGAAAAAAAAAATACTTACATGAGATGAAGCTTGCACCACTTCACTGCATCTTTGGATATTTCCATGGTCTCCACTACCTTCTAGTTCATCAGGATGTTCCTCATCAGGTGATTCATTCAAACATTTCTGGAAGGAATAAAAGTATTTTTGAATATTTAAATAGTTAATATATTTTTAAATTGATTTTTAGATTTTCTTTTTTTTTTTTTTTTTTTTTTTTTTGTTCTTTAATTTAAAAATAAAATTGTTTTTGAGTATTGATTTTTTTTTTTTTTTTTTTTTTGTAATTTTTTAACTAACAATTTAGAATTTTTGTACTTGTTCCTAATACTTAAAATCTAATTTGAGAAGCTCTAAAATTTTCCTACTTAACAGAGAGATAGGTTTTGAAAAAAAATACTTACATGAGATGAAGCTTGCACCACTTCACTGCGACTCTGGATACTTTCATCTTCTTTACTAACTTCAGGATGTTCCTCATCAGATGCCTCGTTGTCGTGCCACCTGATGTGTCTTAAAAGATGACGTTTATGTGTGAAACGACATACACAAAGTGGGCAACTCTAAAAATAGATAAAAGAAAAAAACACATAAAAAACACTATTTTCACAAATTAAAAAGAAATTTTTTCAAACTCCTTTTTCTATTTAAAAAAACTTACTAAATATTTATTTTCATTTTTGATGAGATTTGATCCATTGGGTCCTGCAACACCTTCCGAATCTCCTAATTTCCTCTTCTTAGAAAGTGGTGTGGTAGAATCCTGAAAAGAGATAAAAAAAGAACAACAAAAAAATTATTTCAACAAATTGTAACTAAAAGAAAATTTCAAATTAGTTTTCTATATAGATATTAAAGAAAAACTCTTACCGAAGAGTCCTCTACATTCACTCTTTTAGATGGCGTAGACGATGAAGAATCCACCTGTTCAATTTTATTGCAAATTTCGTGTAATTCGGAAGGGGATATTCCAAAATCGAAAAATATATCATCCTAAAAAAATAAATAAAAATAAATTAAGATATCTAATTATTTTCAATTTCATTTAAAAAATGGTTACAGAGCTTTTTAAGAAAACGTAGAAAAAATATAAAATAAAGTTTACCTCTGATTGGGTGTGCAATTGAGATGACATTTTGCGTAATATAAGCTTAGAACTCTTCACTCAACAGAAAAAAGAAGCAGGTCTTTATGTTACCGAGACGAAAGCAGAATAAACTCTAGATATGTTTTCTTTCCGTAACACAAACCGAAATTCAGCACATACCCGGATATATGAACTGGAGTGACGTAATAAGTGAATGACCTCTTTTTCATCACCCCACGGAAGCAGATGTTTGCGTGGGGGGGAAAGAACATCCTTTGCCTCTTGGCAGTGGGGGGATTTTTTTTCTTTTTGTGAAGGAGTGGTATTCGTGAATTGAAAGTTCTTTAAACACATTTTTTTATAAGAATTTTTTTTAATATAGCAGATTATATTTATCTTATTATTATTTTTTTTTTAAATAGAGGTTGATATTTAACTTTTGATTGATAATTATTATTAATTAAAATATTATTTTTACGAGGTTAAAAGTTGATTTGATAAGAATTTTTCAGTAGAGCAGATTATCACATATATAATATAATAATTAAATTTATATGTTGGCTTTTTGACTAATCTTTGATGAGCATAATTAATTAAGAAAAAGAGTAATTCTAGATTCAATATAAAAAGATAATTAAAAAATACTTTAATAATGAAATAAATATAAAATTTTAAAAATTGACTGTATTGTTCTTATTTAGTACAAAGAGGGTTGATCACCTATCCTGTTATATACTTAATTAAGAAAAGAGGAATTCTAGATTCAACATAAAAAGATTAATTAATTAAAAAATACTTTAATAATGAAATAAATATAAAAATTTAAAAATTCTATTGAATGTATTGTTCTAATTCAGTGCAGAGAGGGTTGATCACCTATCCTGTTAGAATAGAATGTTCCTTTTTTCCACTAGGGGGCGCAGGAGGGCGGCGGTGAGATGGTGGGAGCAGGAGGGACCGCAGGCAGGGCAGCCGGAGGAGCAGGCGGGGCAGCCGGAGGAGCAGGCGGGGCGGCGGTGGCACGGTGGGAGCAGGGACGATCCCTTCATCCCAGCGACTGAGCAGGGACGGGAGCAGGGACGGTCCCTGGTCCCTGCTCCTGAGCCCGTACTCTTGTTTTCCTACTACTCTTGTAAAAACAATAAGACCTACAAATGGAACAAATTAACTTGAAGCTGTTTTTTGCGATTTATATGACTCAAAAATCTTCTGCGCAGCGCAAATGGGTGTCATTTGCCAGATTATTTCATAATTATGCATAATATTAGCACTTGGCGTTATTACCCCGCCTGGCGTTATTACACCAGACCACCTTAATGTACTCTACATATTCTGTCCATCCCTGTTCGTGAGCTATAAAATTTATGCACAAATAGTAATACGCAAAAAAGTGGTGAAAATTTAAAACGCGTACTACAACTGAAAAGCACTGTCAGCAATTATTCTTAAAGCACTACCATACAAAAAAAAACTTTTCTGTGTCTCTGTTAAAGAACGATAAATTCTAAGAACACCAGATTCAATAGTAACCGCTTGTAGATCACCTAAGTGATATCTATATGTTTGATTCTACGATAAGAGGTTAAAAAACATAGAGGATTCGGCCAAAAAGAAAAGTTTGAGTTTGATCAAAAACCTTTAAATTATGATTTTTGTCCCTTTTTTTTTACTTTTTCATATAAGGGCAAGTCACTTTATACATATTTTATAACTTTTTCTGGTCAATGACTCGCTTTCCTGTCAGTTATCTTGCCAGGGTAAATACTGCAGGGGAGAGACATTTTCATGTAAATTCAAATTTTTTAACTGACTGAATTAGTGTTTGGGTTAATTGTGCATTTCACTTTAATTATTCCCGCATTGTTTCATTAGGGCAGTAAATGCATTTGAATTAAATGAATATTATAAGTTTTATGACTTATCAGGGGAGATACACGATCACCGTGCGAAACCACTACACCGCACGGTCAAGTCGCAACAACTAAAAATAGCGACGCTTAAATGGCTTGCGCGTTTAGTATTGCTAACTTCAAGCCAATAGATGTCCTTAAGCGCTACTTCCGTTATAGCCATCCTTGAATTTATATTTGTTTCAGCGGAACGAAATTTGACAGGGTAGATACACAAAAAAGCGGGACAAAAGTTAATTTTAAAAATTATTTGAAATTAACAAAATTATTTTATTTTTTATTTTATAATACGTAAGTATAATTACTTAAATTCCAATTAAACATATTTTAGCTAAGCATCTGACGGAAAAAATATATGTATTGTTTGAAAGTTAAATTGAAACCGGCAAGGGGACATGCCAGGGGAGAGACTTTTTTAGACTTTGTAAGAAATTTCAGAAAAATGTGTTTTAATTAGGCATTCAATTGTGATGTTATTTAATAAAGTATATTAAGATGATGCGATTCATTGCAAAAAATGACAACATATAGAATAAAAAATCTGTTTTAAACGGATTGTCGTACAAATTGCCTCTTATCGTAGAATCTCCCATATATAATTTTAAATATGATTAAAATAGTGTAATGGCTTTAAAACACACCGCAAACAATTTTCTTTCATAGATTGCAATGTAATGGAATTCTTTTGAATATCACTGTAAATGAATCGCAAATGCTCTTCACTTTCAATAAAGGAGAATATAAAAAATTTCAAAAATTGCAGTTCTTACAGTAAAATTCCTTTTAAATGTTTTATAATGCAATTTATTTTTTTACATTCTAATAAAAAGTATTCTTAGAAGTATTTTCAAAAGACATTTTGTTTTTAGTAACACAAATAAAGCAATTAAAAAGACTTAAAAATTCAAATTATCATTTTCCTGGCATGTCACAACTGTGATGTGACCTTCAAGTAAAGGACCTTCTGCTATACTGTACAAATATCTTTTTTCTAGTTTCTTTAACTTCAAATTAATATTTATATCTTATAAAACAAATATATGAGGAAGGTTAACAAATTCTGTAATTTACAGTTAAGTTTCCATAATTAAAATGCGGCTGTTACTGAAAATGAATGCCATTTTCCTGCTTGCTCAATTTAGTTCTTTATGAGGCATATATATGATGCTACAAAATAATTATTCTTATTTTGGATATACACTGCTCAAAACAGTTAAAGGATATTGCAGTTTTAGGTGGATTTTGTATCTGGGAAACTTTTTAGCTGATCGATACATGGTCGACAGACATAGTAGGTTATATGAGAATAAATTACACATGTTTGGCAGAAAAAAATGCATTTTATTGCGCATTTGTATGCAAAAGGAAAAAAACACAATTTGTGCATATGAGAAAAAAAGAATAAGAAAAAGTATTTTCTTCAAAGAAAATCATTTTCAGTAGGGGGTATGGTTTCAACGGGCGGCCAGCAACGTTGAACACCTTTGAGGCATGGACTCAATGAGGCTATTAATGACGAGTTGGGGTATTCTGCCCCACTCTTCCAGAACAGCTCTTTCCAGTTCTTGGAGAGTTTGTGGGGGTTGTTGGCGGCCAGAAACTCGTCTTCCTAGAGCGTCCCAAACGTGCTCGATTGGATTCATGTCTGGAGAACACGCTGGCCATTCCATTCGAACGATTTCTTCCTCGAAAAGGAAATCCTCCACCAGTTTTGCACGATGTGGCCTGCAGTTATCGTCCATTAAAATGAAGTTATCTTCGATTGCTGCAGCGTAAGGGACTACAATAGGTCTGAGGATCTCATCCCTATATCGGCGACCAGTCAGAGCTCCATCTCGAATGATGTAGAGGTCAGTGCGCCCGTCAATGGAGATGCCACCATACACCAACACTCCTCCACCGCTAAATCTGACACTTTCGAGCACGAACGCAGGATTATTCCTACTGCCACGGTCCCTCCAGATGAAAATACGCCTATTATCCTGATGCACAGAAAAACGGGACTCGTCAGAAAACAGAATATTGCTCCATTCATTTCTCCTCCAGTTGACATGCTCGGTTGCCCACTCCCTGCGGTCGCGACGATGCCTTGATGTTAATCTAACACATACCATCGGTCGGCGAGCATACAGATCTATAGCATGGAGCCGATTTCGGACAGTCTGAGTTGAAATCGTGGTGTCTGTAGCCGAGCGAAGATGTTGTTGGAGAAGAGTAGCGTTCATGTTTCGGTGTCTCCGAGCTGTTAACGCTAAATACCGATCTTCATTGGGCGTTGTTGCCCGTCTACGACCTTGCCTTGGTCTTCGGCCTGCACATCCACTCTCCAAAAAACGGTTCCAGATCCTGGAAATGACACTTTGTGACACTCCCATGGCTTGCGCTACTTCGGCTTGAGTTTGGTGCCCTTCTAACCTACCAACAATTCTCCAAGCTTCTGAATTTGTCAAATGACTTCGCTGAGACATCGTACTCATCGAAACAAAGCAATCACTGAATGCCGATCATCCTTGTCTTCATTCTCTTTTATCCAGTTGAAAGTCAAATTTCATTCGCTGCCGCTGAAGTGACGTTTTTGACGTCGAACTCAAAATTTGCATACTCCACCGTTTGAAAACCAGAAAAATTTGCATTTGTGATTCTCTTCTTCTATTTTCGGCAAAAATAAATTTCGTTTATATCTTTATTTTATAAAAAACTTCAAATATCCTTTAATTGTTTTGAGGAGTGTATTTCATTTCAGAAGTAGTAAAATCATAGCTACAAACTGTAAGCAAGACTTTTTAGATATTACTTTGAAAATAACGTGATTAAAGTCTTTGTAAAAATTGAGTAGCCTCTTATTATGTCTTTTTCCTGACTTCCATAAATTAACAAATAAAACTAAACATTACATTGAACTTGAACTACTATAATGGAAAACATGTTCCTTTAAAAAAAATTAAAATAATAGATCTAAAAAAAAAAAAAATCAATAATGTAAAAAATGTTTTGGAATGAAATTATCCTTATCCTAACTTAAATATGCCAAGAAATGACACATAATTACATAAAAATTAGCTTATATTTTAAGCTCTTTAAAGTTTAACAATTTTGCATTGAAAATCCTTTATTCTCCAATAGAAAAAATATTTATGTGTTGAAATTTTCAATGGGTAATTTCAATATAACAGATAATCAAAATCTCACATTTTGTGATATTCACCCATAAGGAACATACTATTTTTTACACCTATAAAATATGTCAATTTCATGGTAACTGAACTGTTTTTATGCGAGCTGGAACCACAAAGAGACAGATGAACCGACCGACAGACAGACGGACCGAAGGACAGACAAATCCAATTAATAAACACTTTTCAAATTTTCTGGAAATTTATGCAAAGATTTTTTATGAGATTTACTTGTTTTTGTGTGGAATGCAATGCCATTCCAAAGGAAACACGATTGAAAATAAACAATAACCGCTTCCGAGCTACTCCGAAAAACGTTCTTCATCTTTAGAAACCCCAGAAGCTAACAAATTTTTAAGATTTTAAGAAGCATTTGAAAAATAAAAAGCTTCTTTAACTGCCACCCGTTTTCGGAAATGTTTCCGAGTCATTTTTATACAGTATTAATCTTTTTTTTAAACCCAGAAATAGTTTTGTAGGTTGCATCTGTTCTTAAATAAACCCTTTCATATTGAACAAACATGTTTTAGTGGAAAACATGATAATCTTAATAGAATGAACACTAATACAAAAATCAATATTATTTCGTAACATTTGCATGGATAAACCAACTACGCAGAGGAAAAAAATTAATTGAAAATTGATTTCATTCTAAAAAACAATATTCCATTTCTTCGAAACTGATTACTACACTATAAAAACGACTCTAATTGTTCCAGAAAATCAGCGTCAGCAAAATAATTTTTTTAAAATAAATAACTTTTAAATATAAAACTTATTTTTAAATCTTGAAAATATACTGGTTTCTGAGATTTCTGAAGATAAAGAAAGCTTTTTCGGAATCGTAAAATAACACAGAATCGGTTATAGTACATTTTCGTTCATGTTTATATTATAGATTAAGAAAAGATTTTTATAAGTTAAATACATATATATATGTATATATATATATATTCAGAATACAAGATTTGTCAGCAAAACTTATGTAATATGAAATATATTCGGGAATATGAAACATTTTGCTCAGTGTTGATAGATATGGATTATGGCTACTTTTATGATTTTTCATAATATAGTTAAATTTCACAAAGACGAAAAATAAGTCTGTTATAAATTCCTATTAGTATTGTTAATTATAAATGAAAAGTACAGATTTGTACCGGAGTAAAAGAAACGGTATTTTAAACTAAATAAGTAATTATGATCTTGGTTTCTTATACATAAATTGTTTCCAGTTGCGTGCGAAAAGAAAACTGCGCCCGGGGCAAAGTTTCAATTTGCTCGCCTCCCTCAATTTTTTTTTTTTTTTTTTTTTTTTTTTTTTTTTTTTTTTTGTGACAGGCCGAAAATGACGTTTATCGTATAAATTTGGCGCCCCCTAAACTTCCGCGCCCCGGACGACCGCCCCTTCGCCCCCATTTCGCACGGCGCTGGTTGTTTCTAGTAGGTTTTTCTACCACACCTTGCACTTAGTTCATGGATTTTTGAATCACATGTACATTAACACAAACTCTCTCCACACTCTTCCGAAAACTATGTACATTTTTTTAACCCAGTGATTTAATTAACAGGCATTCTTCTATTTTCAAACTTTTCCGATTATTAATTTTCCGCTCCACTTTTACGAAATAATTTTTCTCAGCTTGATAAGAAAATGTCGCTTTAACAGTTTCATAAATACGAAGTCCCTGAATGAATGAAAGGGCAAAACCTCGAGGTAAAATCTGAACAAACACCGCAATCGGGAACTTTGCCAGCTTACTTCCCCAACCTCTTGCCGAATCTAAAAATACTCCGGAGACATTCTCCTGCTTTTTCCCGATATCTCTTCCTCCAAGGACAGACAGACAGTCGAACGTCGTTTCGATGTTTCGTCACCAACACGAAATAGGTCCAATGCCCTTGGACGGAATTCTGCTTGTGGTTTCTTCCACTCTCTCGGCTAAGGCCCTAGGTGTTGTTATTATAAATATCACCGTGGGGAAGCAGTCACTCGCTGACTTTTTGTTGATGGAAGAGGTTTTAGGTACGCTATATTCCACGGAGGACATTTTTTTTCCCGAAAAATATTTTTGGAACTAAAACTTCTAGGTTGCAATCTTCTGGAATCTTGAAGTTCACTGCCACAACTTAGTTGTAACTTGGGTTGATTGCATCAAAGTAGGGTTACTTGATGCTCAGTTCTAGATTGCTGAGTAGAAACTTTTTATTTGAACCACCAGTTTCAAATTCATTATTGAAATTAAAAAATAAAGACAGCGTTCTAGATAAAAGTCTGAACGCTACTTGGATTCTTAAAGTGACTCATATGTGTTTGTTACACCCCCCATCTCCCGCGTCTTCTATGTTTATCAAAATTCTCACCTCGCCCCTCTTAAAAAATAGACAAATAGGGTGAAACGGAAGGTGGTTGCAATCAGTGTTTATAGTGTTAAAAAAATCTGTGGAATTTACATTAAATAAACCCCAGTCAGTCAAGATTTCAATACTTAAAATCTTAAAAAGTAATGTAATCGAATTAGTAAATTTGAAAATATTTAGGTGGACTCTTTCATGATTTTAAAACTGATCAAAATATTTTGTAAAGCACTTTTTTCCAGAAAACCAAATAAAATAAATAAATCGTTTATTCCAGAATACACAACAAGTGAGCAAGTGAGATCGCAGATCACAGAGGATTTCATTTAATGTTTGTTTAATAAATCCAAATTGTGAATTCATAATTATTAAATTTTTACGTAGATGGTAGAAACAATAAATTTAATTTAAGAATAATTATAAAAGAGAGCTATTTATTTTAATCAAATTAAAAAATGATCAAATCAAATTATTTCAATAAAATCCAAGTAATTCACACACGAAGTTTATAAAACCCTTCAAGAAATCATTTTTGCATCAGAAACTTGTATTGCGATTCAGAAATCATTTATTTGAACAATACAGGGTACCGTATTCTTATCCAAAATCGGATTTTCCTTTTACAAACTTTAACAATAGCTCGTAAACTATTTATTCGATCAATGTAGGGTGCCTCACTTCTGTCCAAAATAGGACTTTTCTTTCATAACCAATGACAATAATTTGTAAGACATTTATTCAGTCAATACAGAGTGCCTCACTCCTGTCAAATATCGGACTTTTCTTTCATAACCAATGTCAATAATTTGTAAGTCATTTATTCAGTCAATACAGGGTGCATCACTCCTGTCAAATATCGGACTTTTCTTTCATAACCAATGTCAATAATGTGTAATTTATTCTGTCAATACAGGGTGCCTCACTCCTGTCCAAAAACGGACTTTTCTTTCATAAACAATGACAATAATTTACAAGTCATTTATTCTGTCAATACAGAGTGCCTCACTTCTATCCAAATCTGGAATTTTCTTTTACAAATTTTAACAATAATTGGCAAGCCATTTATTTGATCAATACAGGTTGCCTCACTCCTATAAAAACAGTACTTTTCTTTTAAGATCTTTAAGACAATTAACAAGTCATTTATTCAATCAATGAAGAGTGCTTTGCTCCTATCTAAAACCGGACTTTTCTTTTACAAACTTTAGCAATAATTTGCAAGTCATTTATACAGTCTATACAGGGTGCCTTACTACTATTTAAACTCGGAGTGTTTTTTTTTTTTTTTTTTTTTTTTTTTTTAAATCTTAATGATAATTTACAAGCCATATATTCGATAAATATAGGTCACCTCACTCACATTCAAAATCGGACTTTACAAATTTTAAGAACAATTTAAAAGTCGTTTATTCGATCAATACAGGGTGCCTCATTGCTATCCAAACCTGAAGTTTTCTTTTACAAACCTTAAAAATAATTCACAAGTCAGTGATTCGACCAATACGTTCGATCAATTTATTTAATTATTCATATGGTAAATAAATAAAAAAATTCATTTTTAAAAATTTACTCTTACAATAAAAAATGGCTATTTATACAATTTCTTATCCAGAAGTACTAATTATAATTTATGGAATTCAAAATAAAACAGTTTATACAAAACTATAAGTAAAGCTATCACTAAATTCATATTTAATACTTGAAAGATTTTTTTTTTTGGTTTATCAACTAGTATAGCCGTTTATAGACTGCAAGGTACAATATAAAAACATAAACCACATGTATTAATTGAACAACAATTGATGATATATTAAATATATATATATATATTGCTTTTAAATAATTATTTCTTAATTCATGAGTTAAAATTTGTAACTTCTTAATTTTAAGCCTTAACAACCTAAACTAGACCAAAAATACGAATAAAATAAGGTTATGCAAATATTAAATATATATGATGTGTAATCTAAAAAACTCTTAGAATCAGGCAGTGGGGATTAGCGGTTTTCTACTCTACATTGCTTTGGTGACATTTATGATCTGCTAAAGAAAAGTACTGCATATTATCATCTAATCACGCAGTTTCTCGTTGTTACGTTAAGGGTGTAATCGAAAAAACGCTTTTTCACTTTCATCAGTTCGAAATTTTTCTATACAATTTCAGATACATTTTTAAAAGTAGAAACATGAAATTTGCGTAGGGGATTTTTTAAGAGATATACAAGGTGCCTTGTGATGTCATTTTGCGCTCCATTCATTAGAATTTGATTTATAAACAATTATCTTCTCAGTATGACCTTTTTTTTAGGTAGATTTCGTGTGAAATACTACCTATTCCATTCGCACCAGTTTATATATATATCTATTACCTCTGACAATAAAGTTTGGTGAATAGTCCTGTAGCATTAATGTAGATAAAATATTAACGAAAGTTACCATACCATGCTTCAAAATAGTCATCTCCTATAACTATCACCGTTGAGATCTGCTATACATGTCCTGTGAAATTCGCAATAAGTCTTGTTTTGGGATGAAGTTCAAAACCTTCGTCCCGTTTCGTTGGATGTCAGCAATATCGTCAAATCTCTTTCAAAGAGAGTTTGAGTCGTAAATATTGAAAAAAATCTGAAGGATTGAGATCTGGCGAGTATGGTTAGGTGTTCAACTTGCACCATCACTCATGAATTTCTTTCGGTGTCTTGCAAAGCTTAAAAACAAACTTTAAACTGATCTTTTATTCGTTCATTTTCCTGTTATCAGTTAAGAGCCAACACACTGAACAAGCACTTAGTAAAGCACGTCTTACACAAAGGAGGCTCAACTGAACAACGGTGGGGGAAGATGGTCTACACGTGCCTTTACAGGTGCAGCGCTTTGTTCCCCCAGTGTTGCCAGATCGGTCATTCTGAATTCATTCACCGAACTTTATTGTCAGAGGTAGCATCTGTCTATATACAGGGTGTCCCTAAACAAATGGTATATACGCTAGGGGGTGATAGAACACATCAAGACGAGTAATAGTAAATAGGAAACCAAAGGTCCCAAACGTTTTCCAAAGGAGATAGCCGCCGTTAAGAGCCTGCATCAGTCAAACCGAAACTGAAAATCCTATCACAAACCTATGCGTGTTGCCACCAGGAAGGCGTATCCCGAACCCAAAGATTGACACTTTAAAAGACCAATGATATTTTCCAAGCTTGTAATTAATAAGAAAATGGTCATCTCACGCCACCCTTTACCTCCAGGCGATAAAAAGGGGATAAGATACCCCAGGAAGAAAAAAGTCATTAGCAAATGCTAAAAACTCTCGCACCTTTTCAATACTGATAGCCCGAGGGATATGTGCATTTGGATAGTTTCTTCGAGATAATTTCTTACCAAAACACTCGGATCCGTTTTAAAACAAGTCGACATTGACCTTTTTTGTTAGATAGTTTCAAGTGAAATTGAATCATTTATATGTAATTTTAAAAGACAACATACAGATCGTGATTATTATGTCAGAGATTGCATATTAAACATTTTCCAAAGAATCTCCTCTACATTTTAATATTTTTAAATGATTTTTTTAGCATTGAATAGCTGAGATCATTGAACTGTACAAAGACCGTTTTATATTTTTTCGATTTTGTTACGAGTATTTTATAGTGGCTTACATCAATAAAGCGAAATCCCAAGATAGAAATTTTTAAGATATCTCGTTTGTATTTTAATATTTTAAAATGATTTTTTTAGCATTGAACAGCTGAGATTTTTCGGTATAAAGACCGTTTTGTACTTTTTTGATTTTGTTTACAGGTGTTTTAAAGAGGCTACTTCAGTCAAGTGAAATCCAATGGAAGAAATTTATAAAAAATATCTCTTCTACATTTGTATATTTTTAAATTATTTTTTGGCATTCGATATCTCAGATATTTCGGTACAAAGACCATTTTGTACTTTTTCGACCTTCTTTAGGGGAATTTTAAAAAGCTACTTCAGTCAAATGAAATCCAATGGAAGAAATTTATAAAAATATCTCTTCTACATTTTAATATTTTTAAATGAATTTTTGTCATTGGATAGCTGAGATCTTTCGGTACAAAGATCGTTTTGTACTTTTTCGACTTTGTTTAGGGAAATTTTAAAAAATCTACTTCAGTCAAGTGAAATCCAGTGGTAGAATTTTATAAAAATATCTCTTCTGCATTTTAATATTTTTAAATTATTTTTTAGCATTCGATATCTCAGATCTATCGGTACAAAGACCGTTTACAGAACTTTTTCGACTTTGTTTAGGGGAATTTTAAAAAATCTACTTCAGTCAAGTGAAATCCAGTGGTAGGAATTTATAAAAATATCTCTTCTACATTTTAATATTTTTAAATTATTTTTTGGCATTCGATATCTCAGATCTTTCGGTACAAAGACCGTTTTGTACTTTTTCGACTTTGTTTAGGGGAACTTTAAAAAAGCTATTTCAGTCAAGTGAAATCCAATGGTAGAAATTTATAAAAATATCTCTTCTACATTTTAATATTTTTAAATGATTTTTTTGTCATTGGATAGCTTAGATCTTTCTCTACAAAGACCGTTTTGTACTTTTTCGACTTTGTTTAGGGGAATTTTAAAAAAGCTACTTCAGTCAAGTGAAATCCAATGGTAGGAATTTATAAAAATATGTCTTCTACATTTTAATATTTTTAAATGATTTTTATGTCATGGGATGGCTGAGATCTTTCTGTACAAAGACCGTTTTTTATATTTTCGACTTTCTCTAGGGGAATTTTAAAAAAGCTACTTCAGTCAAGTGAAATCCAATGCTAGAAATTTCTAAAAATATCTCTTCTATATTTTAATATTTTTAAATGATTTTTTTGTCATGTTATAGCTCAGATCTTTCGGTACAAAGACCGTTTTGTACTTTTTCGACTCTGTTTAGGGGAATTTAAAAAAAGCTACTTCAGTGAAGTGAAATCCAATGGTAGAAATTTATAAAAATATCTCTTCTACATTTTAATATTTGTAAATCATTATTTGGCATTCGATATCTCAGATCTTTTGGTACAAAGACCGTTTTGTACTTTTTTGATTTTGTTTACAGTTGTTTTAAAGAGGTTACTTCAGTCAAATGAAATCCAATGGTAGAATTTATAAAAATATCTCTTCTACATTTTAATATTTTTAAATGCTTTTTTGTCATTGAATAGCTGAGATCTTTCGGTAAAAAGACCTTTTTGTTTACAGCTGTTTTAAAGAGGCTACTTCAGTCAACCGAAATCCTATAGTAAAATTTTATAAGTATGTCTTTTCGACATTTAAAGATTTTTAAATGATTTTTTGTCATGGGATAGCTGAGATCTTTAGGTACAAATACCGTTTTGTATTTTTTTATATTTTGTTTACAGGTATTTTAAAGAGGCTACATCAGTCAAGTGAAATCCAATGGTAGAAATTTATAAAAATATATCTTCTACATTTTAATATTTTGAAATGACTTTTTTTGTCATTGGATAGCTTAGATCTTTCGGTACAAATACCGTTTTGTACTTTTTTAATTTTGTTTACAGATGTTTTAAAAAAGATACTTCAGGCAAGTGAAATCGAATGGTAGGAATTTATAAAAATATCTCTTCTACATTTTAATATTTTTAAATGAATTTTTGTCATTGGATAGCTGAGATCTTTCGGTACAAAGATCGTTTTGTACTTTTTCGACTTTGTTTAGGGAAATTTTAAAAAATCTACTTCAGTCAAGTGAAATCCAGTGGTAGAATTTTATAAAAATATCTCTTCTGCATTTTAATATTTTTAAATTATTTTTTAGCATTCGATATCTCAGATCTATCGGTACAAAGACCGTTTACAGAACTTTTTCGACTTTGTTTAGGGGAATTTTAAAAAATCTACTTCAGTCAAGTGAAATCCAGTGGTAGGAATTTATAAAAATATCTCTTCTACATTTTAATATTTTTAAATTATTTTTTGGCACTCGATATCTCAGATCTTTCGGTACAAAGACCGTTTTGTACTTTTTCGACTTTGTTTAGGGGAACTTTAAAAAAGCTATTTCAGTCAAGTGAAATCCAATGGTAGAAATTTATAAAAATATATCTTCTACATTTTAATATTTTGAAATGACTTTTTTTTTTTTTTTTTTTTTTTTTTTTTTTCTTGTCATTGGATAGCTTAGATCTTTCGGTACAAATACCGTTTTGTACTTTTTTAATTTTGTTTACAGATGTTTTAAAAAAGATACTTCAGGCAAGTGAAATCGAATGGTAGGAATTTATAAAAATATCTCTTCTACATTTTAATATTTTTAAATTATTTTTTGGCATTCAATATCTCAGATCTTTCGGTACAAAGACCGTTTTGTACTTTTTCGACTTTGTTTAAGGGAATTTTAAAAAAGCTACTTCAGTCAAGTGAAATCCAATGGTAGGAATTTATAAAAATATCTCTTCTACATTTTAATATTTTTAAATGATTTTTTTGGCATTGGATAGCTGTGATCTTTCGGAACAAAGACTGTTTTGTACTTTTTTGTTTACAGGTGTTTTAAAGAAGCTACTTCATTCAAGCAAAATCCTATAGTAGAATTTTATAAATATGTCTTTTTACTTTTAAAGATTTTTAAATGATTTTTTGGCATTCGATGTCTCAGATCTTTCGGTACAAAGACCGTTTTGTACTTTTTTGACTTTGTTTAGGATAATTTTAAAAAAGCTACTTCAGTCAAGTGAAATCAAATGGTAGTAATAACAAAAAAAAAAAAGAATATCTTCTACATTTTAATGTTTTTAAATGTTTTTTTTGGCATTGGATATCTCAGATCTTTCGGCACAAAGACCGTTTTGTACTTTTTTGACTTTGTTTAAGGGAATTTTAAAAAAGCTACTTCAGTCAAGTGAAATCCAATGAAAGAAATTTATAAAAGTATCTCTTCTATATTTTAATATTTTTAAAGAAACAGGAAACTTGTCAAAGAAACAGGATCACAGAACTATTATTGGCGCATTTATGAACTATTCGTATTTGCCTCAACTAGTCTGTTCACAAGTGCCCCACATAGCCATTAGAGTTAAATTGACAAATCATTGACATTTCTCAATTTTAGAAGAAATTTTTTATCGGAAATATTTTAGTTTTCATAGCATACGTTAAAACAGTAAAATTTAAATAAATGAATGAATAAATAAAGTTATTCGCTTAGCAATTTGTTACTGAGATTTTATTTTTGAGATCGATAAACAGACTGTAATTGACTACTAAAGAAAAATAAAATGTTAAAGAGCTTCAAGAAAGTTTTACCATATGTCTGCCGGGGCTGTCATTGCTAGTAATTAAAAAATTAATAAATAAATAAATAAAAATAATATTAATAGTAATAATTGTAAAAAAATTGCTTCATTTTATCACCTTAATTCCAAATTAGTACCTAATAAGAAAGAGAGAGAAAAAACTTTTAATCGCGGTTTCTATGCCTGTTTATTGAATTTAATGAAATATGATAATGACTTTATTTATATATGATTTTGCTCTAATAACTAACAGAATAAAATGTAAATATATTTATAAATAACCATTTAAATACGTAATCACAATTTGAACTTTCAATATTTTTATTAATTACATCAGTAGTTACATGGTACAAAGAAAAATAAATATCTTGTTTATGAACACTTTCAATGATATATACAATATGTTAAGCTAAACAAAGATAATACAAATTTTATTTACACAATTTGCGTCCACAAAGGCATATTTGCTACATTTTGGAAATCAGATTAGCGTATTTAATAATAATTCTGGTAATATCTATGAATTTACACTTTCTAAACATAAAAAATTTCTAAAAATTTACATTTTCTAAATATTAACAAATCTAAAGCATTATTAGACTTACGAACAGCACTTGACATATCATTATCAAAATGTAAATATTTTAAAACATTTTAGTTTTTTTTAAAATTCTGAGAGTTTCAGTTAGTAATAGCTCTACTAAGTGTCCCCCCCCCCCCCCTTCAAATATTACTTCACATTTATTTTCTATTATGTAAACAAACACGAAATTACAAATTTTGCTATGTGCAAAGCATTTTTCGTATTTTGTCTCCATCTGAAATCTCCTTCGAAAACAGAGTAATAAATAAAAAGAATAAATTAAAAATCATTTTTATGTAGAATGCATTACTTATAGTACAAAATAAAATAATATATATATATATATAGGGTAGATGTGCCATTTCAGTAACTTTATTTATTTATTTATTTTAGGTTATACAAGTTGTTAAAGATATATTATTTTCTGTCTTAAATATTTCATGATTCATTTCTGACAAAACTGCTCTGTACACAACAAAATACTTATAATATTAAATTTATAGAAGTAAATAGAAAGAGAAATGAAACTAGAGTAGTCTTTTAAAGAGGCTACTTCAGCCAAGTGAATTCCAATGGTAGAAATTTATAAAAATATCTCGTCTACATTTTAATATTTTTAAATGATTCTTTTGTCATGTGATAGCTAAGATCTTTCGGTACAAAGACCGTTTTGTACTTTTTAGACTTTTATTAGGGGAATTTTAAAAAAGCTACTTCTGTCAAGTGAAATCCAATGGTAGAAATTTATAAAAATATCTCTTCTACATTTTAATATTTTTAAATGATTGTTTTGTCATTGGACAACTAAGATCTTCCGGTACAAAGACCGTTTTGTACTTGTACGACTTTGTTTAGGGGAATTTTAAAAAAGCTACTTCAGTCAAGAGAATTCCAATAGTAGAAATTTATAAAAATATCTCGTCTACATTTTAATATTTTTAAATGATTCTGTTGTCATGGGATAGCTAAGATATTTCGGTACAAAGGCCGTTTTGTACTTTTTCGACTTTTTTTACAGGTGTTTAAAAGAGGCTACTTCAGTCAAGTGAAATCCATTGGTAGAAATTTATAAAAATATCTCGTATACATTTTAATATTTTTAAATGATTTTTTCTCATTTGATAGTTGAGATCTTTCTGTACGAAGAATGTTTTTACTTTTTTGATTTTGTTTACAGGTGTTTTAAAGAGACTACTTCAGTCAAGTGAATTCCAATGGTAGAAATTTATAAAAATATCAGTTGTACATTTTAATATTTTTAAATGATTTTTTGTCATGGGATAGCTGAGTTCATTCGGTGCAAACACCGTTTTGTACTTTTTTGACTTTTATTAGGGGAATTTTAAAAAATTTATTTCCTACAAGTGAAATCCAATGGTAGAAATTTATAAAAATATCTCTTCTATATTTTAATGTTTTTAAATGATTTTTTGTCATTGGATAGCTAAGATCTTTCG
The DNA here is from genome assembly GCA_964019185.1 of Maratus speculifer. Classification (NCBI taxonomy): domain Eukaryota; kingdom Metazoa; phylum Arthropoda; class Arachnida; order Araneae; family Salticidae; genus Maratus; species Maratus speculifer. The sequence goes on from OZ025298.1 coordinate 270,895,491, forward strand.
GTACAAAGACCGTTTTGTACTTTTACGATTTTATTTAGGGGAATTTTAAAAAAGCTACTTTAGTCAAGTGAATTCCAATAGTACAAATTTATAAAAATATCTCGTCTACATTTTAATAGTTTTAAATGATTCTGTTGTCATAGGATAGCTAAGATCTTTCGGTACAAAGAACGTTTTGTACTTTTTCGACTTTGTTTACAGATGTTTTAAAGAGGCTACTTCAGTCAAGTAAAATCCATTGGTAGAAATTTATAAAAATATCTCTTCTACATTTTAATATTTTTAAATGATTTTTTTGTCATTGGATAGCTGAGAACTTTCGGTACAAGGACCGTTTTGTACTTTTTTTAAATTTTGTTTACAGGTGTTTTAAAGAGGCTACTTCAGCCAAGTGAATTCCAATGGTAGAAATTTATAAAAATATCTCGTCTACACTTTAATATTTTTAAATGATTCTTTTGTCATGGGATAGCTAAGATCTTTCGGAACAAAGACCGTTTTGTACTTTTTAGACTTTCATTAGGGGAATTTTAAAAAAGCTACTTCTGTCAAGTGAAATCCAATGGTAGAAATTTATAAAAGTATCTCTTCTACATTTTAATATTTTTAAATGTTTTCATCTCATTTGATATTTGAGATCTTTCGGTACAAAGACCGTTTTGTACTTTTTCGACTTTGTTTATGAGAATTTTTAAAAAGCTACTTCAGTAATATGAAATCAAATGGTAGAAATTTATAAAATTCTTTCTTCTACATTTTAATATTTTTAAGGGATTTTTTGTCATTGGATAGCTGAGATGTTTCGGTACAAAGACCGTTTTTGCTTTTTTGATTTTGTTTACAGGTGTTTTAAAGAGGCTACTTCAGTCAAGTGAAATCCAATGGTAGAAATTTATAAAAATATCTCTTCTACATTTTAATATTTTTAAAATATTTTTTGTCATGGGATAGCTGAGTTCTTTCGGTACAAAGACCGTTTTGTACTTTTTAGACTTTTATTAGGGGAATTTTAAAAAAGCTACTTCTGTCAAGTGAAATCCAATGGTAGAAATTTATAAAAATATCTCTTCTACATTTTAATATTTTTAATTGATTGTTTTGTCATTGGACAACTAAGATCTTCCGGTACAAAGACCGTTTTGTACTTGTACGACTTTGTTTAGGGGAATTTTAAAAAAGCTACTTCAGTCAAGAGAATTCCAATAGTAGAAATTTATAAAAATATCTCGTCTACATTTTAATATTTTTAAATGATTCTGTTGTCATTGGATAGCTGAGATCTTTCGGTACAAAGACCGTTTTGTACTTTTTTTTTAATTTTGTTTACAGGTGTTTTAAAGAGGCTACTTCAGCCAAGTGAATTCCAATGGTAGAAATTTATAAAAATATCTCGTCTACATTTTAATATTTTTAAATGATTCTTCTGTCATGGGATAGCTAAGATCTTTCGGTACAAAGACCATTCCGTACTTTTTAGACTTTTATTAGGGGAATTTTAAAAAAGCTACTTCAGTCAAGTGAAATCCAATGGTAGAAATTTATAAAAATATCTCTTCTACATTTTAATATTTTTAAATGATTTTTTCTCATTTGATAGTTGAGATCTTTCGGTACAAAGACCGTTTTCTACTTTTTTCGATTTTGTTTACAGGTGTTTTAAAGAGGCTACTTCAGTCAAGTTAAATCCATTGGTAGAAATTTATTAAAATATCTCTTCTACATTTTAATATTTTTAAATGATTTTTTTGTCATTGGATAGCTAAGATCTTTCGTTACAAAGACCGTTTTGTACTTTTACGACATTATTTAGGGGAATTTTAAAAAAGCTACTTCAGTCAAGTGAATTACAATGGTAGAAATTTATAAAAATATCTCGTCTACATTTTAATATTTTTAAATGATTCTGTTGTCCTGGGATAGCTAAGATCTGTCGGTACAAAGACCGTTTTGTTATTTTTCGACTTTGTTTACAGGTGTTTTAAAGAGGCTACTTCAGTCAAGTGAATTCCAATGGTAGAAATTTATAAAAATATCTCGTCTACATTTTAATATTTTTATATGATTCTTTTGTGATGGGATAGCAAAGATCTTTCAGTACAAAGACCGTTTTGTACTTTTTAGACTTTTATTAGTGGCATTTTAAAAAAGCTACTTCTGTCAAGTGAAATCCAATGGTAGAAATATATAAAAATATCTCTTCTACATTTTAATATTTTTAAATAATTTTTCTGTCATTGGATAGCTGAGATCTTTCTGTGTGAAGACCGTTTAGTACTTTTTTGGTGTTGTTTACAGGTGTTTAAAGAGGCTACTTCAGTCAAGCGAAATCCTGTAGTAGAAATTTATAAATGTATCTTTTCTACATTTAAATCTTTTTAAATGATTTTTTGGCATTGGATATCTGAGAGCTTGCGGTACAAAGACCGTTTTATATTTTTTCGAGTTTGCTATGGGGGTTTTAAAGGGGCTTACTTCAATCAAGCGAAATCCTATGAAGTTTTGAAGTTCATATAAATATATATTTTTCTCTTCTACATTTTAATATTTTTAAATGATTTTTTTAGCATTGAATGTTAGAAATTTATAAAGATATCTCGTCTACAAGTAAATATAAACTGATGATTACCTCAATCAAGTAAAATCCCATGGTAGAAATTTATAAAGATATCTTTAAGATCATTTAAAAGTCATTTCTATAGATCATTTTAATACTTGTAATTTTTGTTTCATTATATAACTGATATCTTTCTTTACAAAGAACGTTTTATATCTTTTCGACTTTGTCACGGGTATTTTATAATTACTTACTTCAATAGAGCTAAATCACATTTTAGAAATTTTTAAAGATATCTCGTTTGTATTTTAATTGTCTTTAAACTTTTTTTCGGGGGGGGGGGGGGGCATTAGATATCGGAGATTTCTCTGTACAAAGATCTTTTTACATTTTTTAGATTTTTTACGGGTATTTTAAAGTGTCTTACTTGAATAGAGAGAAATCCCATTATAGAAATTTATAAAGATATCTCGTCAACATTTTAATTTTTTAAATGATTTTTTTAGCATTGAATTTCTGAGATATTTCTGTACAAATACCTCTTTATATTTTTTTCGATTTTTTTACGGGTATTTTAAAGGTGTTTACTTCAATGAAGTGAAATCCTATGACAGAAATTTATAGAAATATCTCGTCTATATTTTAATAATTTTTTTTATATTGAACAGCTGAGATCTTTCTGTACAAAGACCGTATTACAATTTTTGATTTCGATACAGGTATTTTAAAGTGACTTACTTCAGTCAAGCGAAATCCCATTGTAGAAATTTATAAAAATATCTCGCCTACATTTAAAAAAATTATTTTTTTTTTCTTACATTGAATAGCCTTTACGATTTCATTTATTTTAAAGAGGCTACTGCAGTTAAACGAAACAATATCTTCGCTTTAAAGCTAATGCTATGAAAGAAATTTATAAAAGTTTATCGTCTGTGTTTTAATAGTTTTAAGTATTTTTTTTTTCTTACTTTGCCTAGTTGATATCGATTTGCACAAAGGCCATTTTCTATTTTTCGATTTATTTTACGGGTATTAAAAAAAAAAAAAACTTTAATCAAGCTAAACAATTTACTAGCTTATAATAATTCTTTCGACGATAATCCAACGGTCGAAATTTATAAATAAATCTCGTCTGCATTTTAATATTTTTTTCCCCCTTTAATAGTTCAGAGCGATCTCTTCAAAGGCCTTTTTCTACTTTTTTAATTTTCTTTACAGGACAGTTTCATTTTCGGAACCGTTTTCAAAAGTGATATTATCCTCATATTTAAAATCTACAATCAGTATCGAAAAAAGTAAAAATCGGCCTCTATACTAACCATCGTCACCTATACTATGCAGAAAAAAAAATAATTAAAAATTGGAATGAAAATATGGCATCTTTATAAAAATCTTCCGTAGGTTTAGTATAATTGAGTTTGTCTTTTCGCGTGACTGAAAAAACCGTTATTCTAAAATTTAGATCAGTTAGACTATGACAGGCTTTGGAATATATACGTATTATTTACGAATATATACGTAAAATAGTATAAGAACTTTAAAAATCATTCGTTTATCTTTCTGAAAGGGAAAAAGACAGGAAAGACAATTTATATACAATAAAGCATAAATGTATCATTTACGGATGTGAATTTTACCGCAACAGAATATATTTGCTAAAGTATTGTAAATTAGTCATAATTTTCGATAGAAGTGTCAAAATAAATATATTTCTATCTTTTAAATTAGTGTTATCCAATTTAATCATAAATTGCATAATAATTACTTTATATTTTAGAGTGGGTATACTGCAAACTTTTATTGATTAAAATAGAAATATTTATGAAATATTTATGAAAAGGAACATTTAAACTAATTCATTAAGAATTGTCTAAAAGAATGATACAAAAAAAAAAAAAAAAAAAAGACATAGAAAAATTTAATACAAATGTATTTATTCGCGAATATATCTATTCATTTTTAATGTCAGAACGATTGTTATTTTCTTTCTGCCCTTTCTTCTTTTCCCTTTGTCGACTGCAGATGACAAAAAGTTAATTCTGTTATGTTTTATGAATTAACGAATATATCACTTTGATGTTGTACGCAATTAAAGAATCTTTTTTAGAAATTAAACTTCAAATATATGGAAGAAAAATAATAAAAATGGTAAATCTGTTTTTATTCGAAATCAATAATGCTTTTAAAGTACATTTGAGATTAGATGCCTAATTAAACAAACTTTTTGAAATCAACATGTATTTACATCATTTCTGAAATTCATTTCTGATCGAACTTCTTGCGTGAGATATCATGCATTCAGAAAAGGATGTTTTTATTTTTTCATCCTAAAGCAGCAAACAACATTTTACTAATAGCCACAGGCAAGATTTTACACCTTCGTCCCTGTAAGACTCCCTACAGGGTAAACCCATATCGTCTTTCACCCTAATTACTCTTAAGGCGTCTCCCTTTTAAAGGCGGAGTTAAACACCATTTTCGACTCTTTTAAATCAAAGTGCTTCAACTTTTTATACAAATAGCATAGATTAAATTTTTTTTAAAATCAAAATAAAAAACATTTTCTGAAAGCTAAATAATTAAACTCTGCATGCTGTTTTACCAAATTTTAAAATGTCAAACAGATTTTTCGTAATAAGACATTAAAGGTGAATTTTAAAGACTATAAAATAACGCACTTGTATCGCCTTAAAATTCAAAAAAGAAATAAAATTTCAGAATGACGTGCATACTTTAAACCTACAGGTTTGCAAAACAACAAAAATTATTAAATTTGAGCAAAATGCAAAGGAATGAAAGCGATAAATTTCTTCCATTGAAATAACATTAGCCGTTCTATCTCGGAGCGTTACTGATGTAGGGCCTTAAAGTTTGGAGTCCAAAATTACAAATACACATAAAAAACGGAAAAATTGGTCGATTGATTTGCGGTTTTCACTAAAATTATTCTTTATGTTGGTATTTTCATGAAAATAAATTATGAAGATAAATTTCGAAAAATGCCGATAGAAGGCGCTTTAGACTTTGAAGTAATGAAAAACTATTTTTTGCCGTGATTTTTTGCATCTTATTAAATGGTTTCGTAAGTTTAGACTTAAACTTAAATTTTGAGCTCAAAATCTGAATAGTTGGAAGCGGTTAAGTAGCACAAACTTAACTGTGTTCAGAGGGTTTAAATTTCAAATGATTATAAAAAACGGAAAAATTGGTCGATTGATTTGCGGTTTTCACTAAAACTATTCTTTATGTCGTTATTTTATTGAAAATGAATTATAACGATAAATTTCAAAAAATGACGATAGAGGGCGCATTAGACTTTGGATTAACGAAATAATCCATCCTAATACTATTTTTTGCCGTTATTTTTTGCATCTCATTAAATGGTTTCGTAGGCTTAGATTTAAACTTAAATTTTTAGCTCAAAATCTGTATAGTTGGGAGTGGTTAAGTAGCACAAACTGAACTGTGTTCAGAAGATTTAAATTTCAAACGAAACGGAAAACTATAAAAAAACGGAAAAATTAGTCAATTCGTTTGCGGTTTTTGCTAAAACTACTCTTTAAATCAGTGTTTTCTTGAAAATAAATTTTAAAGATAAATTCCACAAAATGCCGATAGAGGGCACCTTAGACATTGGAATAGCGTACAATTATTTTTAACCGTTATTTTTTTAAATCTCATTAAAGGCTTTCAAATGCTTAGATTTAAATTTTGAGATCAAATCCTGAGTCGTTGCGAGTATTTAATAGCGCAAAAGTGAACTGTGTTCTCGAGGGGGGGGGGGGGGTAAATTTCAACTCCTGAACATACTTCAGTTTGCGTTTCTTAACCCCTCCCAATGATTCAAAATTTGAGTTAAAAATTTAAGTTTAAATCTAAGAATACGAAAACATTTAACAAGTTTTGGAAAGCATTTAATTAGATACAAAAAATTACGGTTAAAATTTGTTGTTGGTTACTCTGAAGTTTAAGGTGCCCTCTAACGGAATTTTTTGAAATTTATCTTTAAAATTCATTTTCAAGAAGATACTGACTTAAAGAATAGTTTTATTTTAACCCGCAAACGAATCGATCAATTTTTCCGTTTTTTATTATCATTTGAAATTTGAACCCTCTGAACACAGTTCAGTTTGTGCTACTTAACCACTCCCAACTATTTAGATTTTGAGCTCAAAATTTAAGTTTAAGTCTAAGTTTACGAAATCATTTAATCAGATGCAAAAAATAATGTAAAAACTAGTTGTTCGTTACTCCGAAGTTTAAAGCGCCCTCTATCGGCATTTTTTAAAATTTATCTTTATAATTCATTTTCAATAAAATGCCGATATAAATAATAGTTTTAGTGAAAACCGCAAATCAATCGTCCAATTTTTCCGTTTTTTATAATCATTTGAAATTAAAACCCTCTGAACACAGTTAAGTTTGTGCTACTTAACCGCTTCCAACTATTCAGATTTTGAGCTCAAAATTTAAGTTTAAGTCTAAGCTTACGAAACCATTTAATGAGATGCAAAAAACCACGGCAAAAAACAGTTTTTCATTACTTCAAAGTCTAAAGCGCCTTCTATCGGCATTTTTCGAAATTTATCTTTATAATTTATTTTCATGAAAATACCAACATAAAAAATAACTTTAGTGAAAACCGCAAATCAATCGACCAATTTTTCCGTTTTTATGTGTATTTGAAATTTTGGACCCCAAACTTTAATGGCGGCTATCTCCTTTTGAAAACGTTTGGGACCCTTGGTTTCCTATTTACTATTACTCGTCTTGATGTGTTCTATCAACCCCTAGCGTATATACCATTTGTTTAGGGACACCCTGTATATATGTCTCACTTTTTTATGGACATGATAACTTTTATAATTCTGCACCAATCTCCACCAAACTGGTACATAAAATCGAAGGGGATAAAATCTCGACTAAGTTCGTTAATGGGCAAAATTGGACCAAGGGGGTCGAAATAGAAAGGCGTTTTTTTGAAAACAGAAAAAAAACCCCATAGCTCCTTAATGAAAATAGATGCCGAATCAGTTTGAAGTTTATATTACTTCTCAATAATGGGCCAAAAGTTTATGCATGGCAGATTTTTGATAAAGTTAAAAATGGGCACAAGGGGTGAAAAAAATAGGGTGTTTGGGAGAAAAAAAATCATAACTTTATCAATTTTCCAGATATTGAATCCAACTAAATTTTTTATAAATATTCTCAAAATTACCTAAAACTTTTGTATTTGCAAGTTTAAGTTTGTGATAGGACTAACTCTTACCGGTAAAAAAAAAATAAAAATAAAATAAAAATAAAAACGAAAACAAAAAGGGGAGGTGGAAAAAGAAAAAAATCCACAACTTTTTCAATTCTTAAACTATCAAATCCAATTAAATTTATTTTACGTCTTCTCAATAATATTTACAACTTTTATCGCGACAAGTTTTTCATAAGACCAATTCTTATAGCAAAAATAATTTAAAGAATAATAGGAGTTGAAGAAAAAACCTCAAACCCAAACTGCTTTTATTGACTCATTTTTAAATTAATTTTTGATTCTAAACGCATCCAAATTCCAGATCCTCTTATTTATAAACTATATAATGTGATGTATTGGCCAGTTTCTTGATAAAGGCAGAATTTATTTAAAAAAAGGCTGCCAAATTGAGTATTTTGAACAGAATTTCCCGTAGTGATCATGATTTAAAAAATGAAGAAATATTCATATAACAAATAGCGTTTTTTCTGACTCATTTTTAAATCAATTTTTGATCTCAAATGCATCCAATTGACAAGGTCTCTTATTTAGGAGTTGTATAATGTGGCGTATTGGTCAGTGTTTTGACAAAGGCAAAATGTATCTTTAAAAAAGCTGTCAAAGTGGGCACTTCGTACAAAATTTCCCGTAGCGAATGTGATTCAAGAATTTTTGATATATTCATATAACAAATTGCTTAATTTATGACTCTTTTTTAAATTCAATTTTGCTTTCAAACGGATTCAGTTGACAGTTTTTTCTTATTTAGAAACCATATAATGTACTGTATTGACCGATTTTTTAGTAAAGTCAGAATATATTTCGAAATATGCGTCTCAAATTGGGCATATGAGCTAATTTTAATTAAGATGATTCTGATAAAATTAGTTCTTACAGAAAATTGAACATAAATTTTTTTCAAAAGTAGCCAAACAAAGCTGTTAAACTAAATTTATCTCTAATCCTATTTTATTTTTTGTTGTTGAAATGAGTACTCTCTGAAATCTACCTCCGCCTATACAGGCCAAGCCGACAGGGATTTTCGTTCCCAGATCTCCCACTTCGGAAAAATCTGTTCAAAATGCCGTTTTTGATTGCTTTTTTTGCAATATTTTCTGCATTTATCAAAGAATCGACAATCACGGCACCTTGTGTACTTTCTAAATAAGACAATTTGCCAGTTTGATACATATGACAGCAAAAATAAATTGGAAAATAAATCGGAAAATAAGCAGTTTGAATCGAAATACACCCTTAAAAATTGTAAATCGAAGTTATTAGAAAACTAGATTTTCGACAGCATATTTTATAGATTTTATATGGTCTCGATGTAAAGCAGCTGAAGTACTTTAAAATCAACTAATTGTACATGAAAACTAAAATAACCAACTATTGAACAGTCAACTACTTTGTTTGATGTAGCCAATGCTGGGAAATCGAACCATTATTTAAATATACTAGCCGCCTTTGGCAACCAGTTTGGTCTTGCTTGAATGTATACTAAGCATTAAATCACATTGCTTTTATTCATAATTTATTTTAATTGCTCTTTTTTTTTTTTTTTTTTTTTTACCAAATTTGAAGATTCTGCTAGAGAAATAGACACAGATGCCATATGCGCACCACAATGGCACGATTGCAACAAAATGGCAATTATATGCGCTTCACATAGTAACCCGGCTATTGTTATTTATTTATAAATAAACTGTTTGCTTACTTTTATTTTCTTATTTAAAATGATATAAATTCTTTTATTCTATAATTATTAACTGAACTTTTATTTATTTATTATTATTTCCCTTTTAAAATAATAGAAATGAGTTTAAAAATATGTATGTAACTGGTATGTGAAAACGGAATTTTCACCAAATTGGCGCCAGAAAAATAACGCACCAATGTGGTGCATATATGACATTTGTGCTGATAAATCAAGAACTCAGTGTTTTTATTCTAGCCTGGCGCAGATAATAAATCGCCAACTTTTGTAAGCGTGGCATTTTTTTTCTGTATTTCATTAATTATTTAAAATGTAATAATATAATCCTTTCACTCATTTCATTTATAATACATAATTTTAATTTGAAACTGAACAGTTTAGAATTCATGACTTTTATTTATTTATTTTTAAGTAAAAAGAAGAGAAAAAGAAAATAAAAATAATGATATTTTGAAGCTTCATAATTGCAGCGAAGGAAGAAAACATAAATAAATCCAATTTATCATAGCCTAAATCTTTCAAAGGACTTTTGCACCCCAATTCTGACAGCCTTCGAGTTCGAAAAGAGGCGGAGCATAGCTCGCATGTTACATCATTTTGACGTCAGCGTTCGATAAGGTGTATTCTGGGGCACTTCTTTTCGAACTTGGCGAAAGATTAGACACGAAAATTTATTTCGAATGTTTACATTTTTTCGAATGCTATTATCGCCATCTCAAAGTAGGCGAAAAGCCAATTTCGAACGCTAGTTTGACGATTGTTTACATGTGATAGCACATTTTAATAAGTAAATTTTTAGTATTTTTCAATGTTAAAACATTTTTATTGCATTTGTGAAGAATATTATAATATATTTGGTAAAATTTTCGCTTAAAAGACGAGTATTTATTCTGTTATTTTGATGCGTGGTGGATTTATTTTTAAATAAATTATGTACATTATAGAAAAAATATTTTATTTTTTGAAAAACAGATATTTGAAGATAAATTTAAAGTTGCAGAATTCGTTGTAAACTCAGATAAAATTATACACTATTACTTTCTTGTATTTCTGAAAAATTGTGAAGAATAAAATGTTTTTAACTCCATTTTATTTATTTATTATTATATGCTACAACTACTTTTTCCTGCATTATACTGTTTTATCAAATTAATCAGAAACTGTCAAAAAGAAGCTTTGTTACTGACTAATAATGTATTAATTTGAATTTCATAGATATATATATAATATGCTATTACTGATGACATATTTTTTTCACTACCACTATTTCAAATAAATTTATCCCAAATATTAGTAGAGATATGCCATTATCATTATTAGTTATGATCACAATAATAAAAGTAGTTGCCAGTGGCAGTGCTGTGTAAAAGTGATATTAGAGGATTCTTTTCTTTATTTTTAAATCTCCCATAATACATCTATTACTGTCTTATATAACTTCTGCCTCCTTTTTAAGTTAGCTTTTAAACTACATATACACATTAAACAAATTATTAAATTTTTATATTCTTCTTCAAATTTTAGTATCAATGTGTCAGATTTACATTTTAATAAATATGATATAACAAAACAAAGTTCATCAATTCCTCTTTTAAATATTGTAGCAATTTAGTTCTACTTTTATTGCTACATTTGAATGGCTTTGTTATTAAATATTTATGTATTTCTAATAACATTAAAATAACAAGGCAAAAACTGAATAATAAATACATGGCAGAAATTATTATTGATTTTTTTTATATTGCATATTTATATAGTAAAAATAATTTAAAAGTTAAAATACAAGTGAAAAAATACTCAAGAATATTAATTTTGATCAAAATCTTTTTTATTACAACTGCAAAATCAATTTCATACCTATGTAAATAAAATTTTTATTGAATAATAATAATAAAGCATGTTATAAGAATTTTTCATTAAAGATGTTAACTGATTAATTTCATTTTTGTAGTTTATATTCCTTCAAAATGTTTGGTTTTTTTTCCTTTTTGGGAAAATTTTTTAAATATGTTTATTAAGAATGTAAAACTTTTATTCACGTGCTTTGTACGTTAATCACATACATATAAATATACTAGAAAAAACTTTTGACTGTAAATGTAGAAAATTTTAACTTTAAATTAGTCATTAAATAATAATAATAATAATTCTTAATTTTTCAGAAATTTTTCAAGTAATATCAAAGGCAGACAATTTTTTACTTGCACATATTTATAAATTGAATATATATATATCAGGACTGCAAAAATCTAGGAGCCAGCGAGCAGTCTGTCGCCACTAAAATTAAAAAAATTTCTTTGCTTGAAATTTAAAAGTATTCTTACATAAATTAAAATTCACAAAATATTAGATGAAAAATAATCAAATAAATTAAGTGGTGAGAGACATCCTAGTGTGCCTAGATTTTTGCATCCCTGATATATATACAGTGAAACTTCCAAATAAGGGACACTCCGAATAAGGGAACCTCTATTTAAGGGACAAAACTTCCGGTCCCTTGGTATAGGACGTGCAATGTATTTACCTCTGAATAAGGGACACTCGATTTAAGGGACACTTGAAAATGAGGTTAAAGAAACTGTTTTTTGCATTTCAGATTATGAAATAGTGTGTGATGAAAATCGAAATATATATTTTTGTGAACTTATCAAACACACAGACAGTCATGTTGATACAGAGACATGTGACACTATTAACGGCCATTTATTTACCCACAATTCTGATTCAACATTAGTGCTTTTATCCACATTGAAAGTAATGATGAAAATTGTGAGGATGATTTTGAAAGTGGGAGAATAAAAGAAAATTGTGAAATAAAGATTTTTACATGTGCTTTTAAGCTGGTCTCAAATCCAAAAAAGGCAACTTTTAAGCCATATTTTTTAATTAATTTTATCTGGAAATGCCTGAAACTAGTAAGCGTCGTTGTTCAGAAAATATGTAATTGACCAATTTTTTTCTACTGTTTGCAAATGCAATAGATTTTTCAGAAAATATCAATGTGGGCGTTTTGAACCGAATTTCTATGCGAGAGAAAAATAACTACTCAAGAAAATGTAAAAAATGTCTTTGTCACGTGATCAAAATCACTTATTACTCAACAAGTAATTTATTTTTCAAAAAAATTGAAAATACATTTCAATTGCACGTCACTTTCATAGTCAAGCATTCCAATTTTATACCTTTCAATTTAAAAATGAATTTGTAAATGCGCCAAAATTTTTTCCGCTTGCTAAGTAGAGCAGTTGAGAGATTTGTTGCCTTAAAATACGCAAAACAGTTGAATACTTTTTTTTCTTTGGTAAATAATGCTGGTAATGAAGAACTAAAATTTATAAGTATGGTAAATGAACATTTGAAAGGTTTATACTGAAAAACTGAAACTTGCAAAACAATCCCTTTAGATTATTAGTTCAAATAAAATTCTTTCAAATGTTTTTATGCTTTTTACTGCATGTATACAGTTTGCATAAAAAATACAAATCAATATTCTACAAATCATTTAACGTAATTAAACAAAGTAATTATTTGAAGTTTTTAGTAATGAAATGAAAATTTTAATTAATTAGTTCTCTTTTCATCTTTTTGTCTGATTAACATAATTTAGACACTTCGGGTCATTTAAAGAGGCACCACCTTTAATGCTTTGCTATTTTTATATCCTTCAGAACTATTAATTAAAAATAATAATAAAAACTTCGAATAAGGGACACCTCTATTTAAGGGACAAAAGTTCCGGTCCCATAGGTGTCCCTTATTTGGAAGTTTCACTGTATATATATTTTTAAAGACAGTACTATGTTTTTTAAAAGTATGTGTATCCGTTTTTCAAAGTTTTGAACCACTATTTTAATAAGACACATGATAAATAAGAATTAATTGATGTTCCTGTAAAAATACCAGCAAAAAGAAATGATGGTTATGAAATGTTGTTAACTAAAACAGTATTTGAAAACTTGAAAAATGAAACTTGCAGGAATTTTGTTTCATTTTGGGAGGTTTAAATTTTCTTTACTCGTTATTTTTCATAGAAATCTTAATTTAACACGAAGGTAATAATACAAACAAACATTTAAAAAAAAAAAAAATAAATAAAAAGACGAAGCATTTTAAATATATTTGTACAAAAAAATTGATTTCAAATGATTCTTTTTTGTTGATGGGAAAGGGGGAGGGGCATATCATTTACATTTTATTTCTCCTTTTTATAAATTTACTGCTTTTAAAAACATGCATTTTTTAATCTTATTTGCATCTTGTTTAAATAAATATTTACATTGCCAGACTTACCTTAATGACTGTGAATAGCTGTATTTCTTAAAGTATTTATATTAAGTATCTTAATATATCAATTGCACAATTAAATTTGTAATTGTTTACGTCCCTGTCACGCAGTTACAATTAATATATTTTATCCTGAAGCAATGCGATTTAACACCAATAATGTATAAGATATGAAATGTTATGATATAACAAAAATATGCTTTTATTAATGTACTAAAAAAAAAAAATCATAAAAGCACGAATTGCTGAAAAATATTGTTTTACTTATGAAAAATGATATAAATATTATATTACCAGCGAAAACAATAACATTGAAAGCTTTTACTGATAATCTCCGTATAAAGTAAAAACAGCTCTGATGCTAAATATAAAGGTTCAATTTTTTAGAGATTTTGTTAAAGCCCTTTTTTTTTCCATTTGAAAATATGCCCTATTAATTAATTAGATTTATAATCATTTAATTTATATATATCAAGTAAAAACTAAGTTGCATTAATGAGCTTTTTGATTTTTAGAACTATCAATAACTATTTTAATAAGATGAAAGGGAATGAAAAAGCACTTGTTTACATGTAAATATGATGTTAGGGTTAGGAGTAGTAGGGGGGGGGGATAGGGGTACATATTGGTGTGCTGTGATATTGAATTAGCGTTAGAAACATTCTGAAAATCTGACTTGCAAGAATTTTATTTCTTGCAAATGTATTTAGTAGGAGAAAATGGGGTGAAATGGGACAGTGGGGTTTTCTCTTTATATATCATTCTAAACATTTCATTAATTACATAATTACACATTAGATGAAGCAATGCTATCTAAGTCTTCAGTTGTAAAAAGTAGTAGATCTGCATAAGCTTGCAATTGTATATAAAGAAAAAACATTATTTCAAGAATGTAAACCAAATTTGCTTCATATACTTTTTATGCTTTCAGTATATTAATGATTTGTTTAGAATAGATGTAACAGCTTCCCTATTTATATAACATTATGCTGCCAGTGCTGTAATTGGGCGGGAACGGGTGGGAACGCCGTTCCCAGAAATATTTGGCTTGTTACTATTAAAAGAAAAAATTACACACAAGCACAATATTTTTTTCAAACAATAATTATTGTTGTTTATCATAACAATAATTATAAAGTTTATTGATACTGGTGATGAGCCTAGAACTAGAGAATTAATTCTTTTTCTCCAGAAATTTGCTCTTTATTGAAAAAGCCAGTTAACTTATATTCATAAGCCGTATAGGACCATATTTAAAATATTTTTTTACAAACCATATGTAAACTTTTAACTGTGATCATTAAGAACATAAGCAGACAAGACAACTTGTTGAAAATTAAAGAGCACAGAAAATACCTCTCATTTTCGCTCTTTATCGGAAACTTCTGGGATAGATGTGAAAATAAATAATATCGTGTATGGATTCAATTCGATTCAATTTCGATTTATGACAGAAATTTTTACAATGAAATTGACTAAAAATTGATTTTTAGATGAATGTTATACAAATGCAATGCTATAGAAACAAGAATATAATAATTATAACTTTTAATTTTTAAAAAAGTCTGCTTTTGGCTAGATGTTTTAAATTGGCTTTTTGCTTGGCATAAATCTGGTAGTATCAACATCCATTTTATGAAAAAATGAGTTCCCACAAATATGTTTTTCCAACTACAGCACTGTATGCTGCATATTATTAACAACTAGTGTAGATGCCTGTCCAAGGACGGTAAGTGAAAATGGACCACAAGCATTTCTGACGTCTAAGAACGTCATCATAAATTACAGCTAATCAGCTTCTCGATTTATCCCACAAGCGTTCGCCAAAAGCCAATCAAATACCGCAACGCTTGTGGGAAACATTGAAAACTCCGCCCCGTGCTAGTGGTCAATTGTGTTTATTAGGGTGGAGCGAAAAAAATTTTTTTTTGAAAATCAAAAACGGGTAGGTGCCAAAAGTTGCCTTTATACTAGTACATCAACTGCGTGAAATTTTACCGCTGAAAAAAAATGGCTTGAGTCTGCGCTTTTGCTCCAAAAATCGAAATTTTGGGTAAAATTTGTCATTTTTCGACATTTTTTCAAAAAAATTTAAAAATTCCTACAGAGTTGGTTAATATTTAAAAGTGTTGCTTAGACCTTTATATTTATCTGCTTAACATATTTAAACTATAAAACAACATGTTTATTCCCTATAGCTGGAGTAAAACAGACAACTTTTAGTAAGAAAACAGCATTACCACTCTATTGGATCATACAACGAATTGTTGTTTTTAATACAGCTCTTGTTTTCAAAACTACTTTGGACATGCGTCGTGGAGGTGGCTATATTTCCTATACCACCCGGCCCAACTATTCGATCATCTTAGTACAGTGTTTTATTTATACATTGATTTGTGATTTTCTTTATAAAAATTTGGCATGTTTTCGATGCTTCCACCTTGTTCATCTGTTCTTTGCATCCACATGCTGCTGTAACTATCTTCATGTATATTTTTACAGTTTATATAAAAAAATGACAAGCAGAGTAATGCACGGGAATATTATTAAAGGTATTAATATTCGGCCATCTATTATATTTATGAAACTTACATTCAGTTGATGAATAGTGATTGGAAGTTCTTTTACCACAACATTTTTTTTAGTCAATTGTATTTTTTTTACGTAATGATTTGCTTCAAAGATGATTTCAGATATTTCAACTATAAGTATGCCATCATTTATTCTACTTTTATATTTTTTATATGTTGAGAAGCGAGCTGTTTAATGTGATGGTGATAGTCAGAGAGAATTTCAATGAAAATTTGTTCTCCATGTGTAAAGCAACCGCTGTTGTAAATAACTTTTTTTTGCATTAGTTTTATACCGTTTTCTAAGTGTTTTCGTATCTAGGTAATTTCCTATTAACTTTTAGATCCCCTTTTTATGAGCGGACAACATTTGATGGTGAATTGTCCTGGGCATAAACTTATAATGCATAGTACTTTATGAGGGAATGTACGGATTCTAATCGACTATAAGTGCTCATTTAAAATTAGGAGAATTTTATTTGTCACTGTGAACCATTTTGCATGGGGTAAGCTTAGAATTGTGTATAATATTGAATCATTCGCTACTTCATCTCCAGTGAATTTCCTCTGCGTCAATTATCAGAGAAGTCGATATAAAACGTTCTAAGCTACATGGATTCACTGGATCAATAAGGAAAATCTTTGTCTACGTACTATTCACTTCCTATTGCAATTTTGTTATGTATAAAATAGATAATAATTTTGAAAAATTATTTTCTCAAATTGGAAAAAGATACTCAGAACACACTAGAAGTATCTGTCGGAGATTGCAAAGCTAATTCATAAGGAAAGGTATTTCTCAGAAAGAATGGGGAATAGGAATTTAGAAAACATCTCACACAAAAGACAGCTCATAAAGTTAATAAAATTTTTCGCTTTACATAAGAACAGA
Source organism: Maratus speculifer (assembly GCA_964019185.1). Taxonomy (NCBI): domain Eukaryota; kingdom Metazoa; phylum Arthropoda; class Arachnida; order Araneae; family Salticidae; genus Maratus; species Maratus speculifer. The sequence continues at coordinate 270,912,753 of OZ025298.1, forward strand.
TTGGCAATCAGCGTCTATATGTTCATTCACAAAATGTATAACCCAAGTTTATGCCGTGGGATGTTTTATACCAAATTTACTACACACCTAAATAATAGATCTAAAATTTTATGAGAAATTACTAGACTACGGAACAACACAGGAAACTCCATCTAAAACTTCTTTAGAAATATTGTTGTTTTACACGCAAATTTTGTTTGCAATCCTCTGTGACGATCGTCATAATATTAAACAGCTAGCTTCTCAGTATATATTCAATGTAATAGGTTCAATAAATGATGACATACTAGAAATTGAATTCATACAATCAATGTTTAGGCAAATCATTGCATATAAATTGTAATTGATTGAAAGAATGCTGTGACAACAGAACTTCCAATCATAATGTACTAATTGCATGAAATTTTAATGAAGACTGCTGAATAGGTTCGATTAAGAACATACCCAATACATTACTCAGCTTCTCTTCTGTTATACGTGCAGCAGGTCACACCAGCATGATCCAAATCACCCAAAGTCAGTGAATACAAAGAAGAGATAAATTACTTTGATACATAGAAAACTTATACTCGTCTTGGGGGAAAAAATAACAATTCAATACATAAATAAAACACTGGGCCTAGATGATTGGGTGGTGGAGACGGGTGGTATAATGCAACCGCCTCTATGAGTTATATACACAGTAGTTTTGAAAGCAGCTAGGTAAGAAATGCATTCAAAACATTTCGTTGTATGCTCCAATAGAGAGGTTAACGCTGATTTTTCACAAAAAGTTGTCAGATTTGCTCCAATTATACAGACTACAGATATTGTTTTATAGTTTAAATATGCTAAGCAGATAAATATAAAGGTCTAAGTAACACTTTTAAATACTAACCAGCTCTGCAGGAATTTTTAAATTTTTTTGAAAAAATGTCAAAAAATGACAAATTTTACCCAAAATTTCGATTTTTGGAGCAAAAGCGCAGACTCAAGCAATTTTTTTTCAGCTGTAAAATTTCACGCAGTTGATGTACTAGTATAAAGGCAACTTTTGGCACCTACCCGTTTTTGATTTTCAAAAAAAATTTTTTTTCGCTCCACCCTAGTGTTTATCTCATAAATTAAAAAAAACTCATTAAAATAATTGACAATATGAAAGCATTTAGATGAGCAAAGTTCTGCTAATTTATGTTCTAATAAACACCCTATTAGCATTTACAATACTGCTGGGTAAACCAGATTTTGCGGCTAATATACCATAACAAAATTAAGATTTTTTATTAGAACAAAATTTTAAGAAACATGCAATAAAACTGCATAATTAAAAATGTTTGTTGCAACTATTGAAACAATATTAATAATTATTGCTATTTTTATAGCACTTTTTATTTTACTTTAAAATTGTATGGCCCCCCTCCCCCTCCCCGAAAAAAGAATGTGTCATTTTCCCCTTTTGTTAGCAAATTTCTGTTTCTGCTGGCAGGCTTCGGATGCACAGAGACAAGATACTCGTCTCAGTGGGAGCGTCAATTTCATCGACAGTTTTTGGAAGGAAAAATCAGTTAGGCATGCTATGCGGGTACACTGTGCTTTATTATATAGATTTAAACTATGCTTAGAGACAGCATTTTTGTTTATACAAGAAGTTAAACATAAAAGAAAGTAGGGGGGGGGGGAAGGCCTAACTTATATGAGCCATTTTTACAAATGGATAAGCTATCAAAAGCTTTTTTTTTTTTTGGGGGGGGGGGAGTGAATTTTATTTACAAATCTAAATACATTTGAAGGGATACCTTTGGGGAAAAAGTAAAAAGTTCATTTTTAGTTTCTCTTAATGAAATACTTACTACTCAGAAGCAACACATTCTACTCACAGTATTCAGTAAATATTTTAATTCTTTAAATATAATAGTCATCTTGATAAATTCATAAATAATAATAATAAAAAGATTTCTTTCAACACTTTAAGCAGAATTTTTGTGATTTTTTTTAAATTTCAAAATTTAAGTTTAAAAGTACAATTTCAAAGTAAAATATCCTTCATTAAAGTTAATAATTAGAGAACCTTATCTAAATTTATCTGGGGAAAAAAAAAAAAAAAAAAAAAAAAAAAGAAATCATTCACTTGGTTAATCTGAACTATTTTTTAAGCATATAAAAGTATTGTTATATAGTAAAACAAAACAAACAATATAACAGGGATCTAATTTAAAAATGTTAATTTACTTTAACTTTTGAAAATATTAAATAAAATAAATGTCTTGTATTGTACGAGCATTCTTCTTACTAATAATAGTTACAATTTAATAAGTATCCTATCTATTTATTACCTTAACTTACACATTCTCTACTTGTGATTTTATTTTTAAATGTTATGTTCTGGGTTGGGGAATTATATCATTTTATTCGCCTCTGGTGAGTGAGTTTTCTGACAGGTCGAGTACATTTTTAGGTAATCTTCGAAAAATCCAAACTACAGAGATATGCCAAAAAGTTATTTTTTTCTTTTCTAGTTAGTTTATATTTTGACAACTTTCTAAATTACATTATACAAAGTTTTATTCTATATTAAACTTTCCCTTCTTATATATATATTTCTTAATTTTATGTATTAAAAAAGCAAAAGTGCATTGTAGTAATAGAAATTAGCTATTTTTGCAGTGACGTAAATTTTTTTATAACAATTTTCAACTATATGTTGCATTTTGCTGGCTGGTAAGATTTTCAGAAAATTCTCCACCTCTAGTTATGCTCGATTTTAATAACTTAAAAAAGGCCTCTCCCACTTTTAATATTTGGAATGCATATTTGAACAAACATATTACAAAATATATTGATAAAGATTTAAAATAGTTTTTTTTTTTTTTTTTAAAGTTAATCTAAATCATTTTTTAATAGGAATATTTGAATCTTGATTAAAATTAACAAATCCTGCCACCCAAGTAAAATAATTATTATAACACGAAATATTAATGAATTAATAAACTTTTTTCTTTACCTTGTCAAAAAATCACCAATTTAATCCGAGCATTTCCCCGATTCAATTAGGCAAAAATATCTGTTTTAAAAAACAAATAAAATATTAAAAATTCTGTAAAAGAAGCTCATCCTGATCCTGAAGGGGATAAATGAAATAAAAAAGCATTTGTTTACGTGTTAAATATAATGTCAGGTTGGTAGGAAGGATGAGTATTGATGTAGTGTAATATTGAATTAGGCATTGAAAGCTTTCTAGAAATTAACTTTTCACAGAAATCATAAGCATAATAACACCTCTCCCACTTTTAAAGTTTAAAATGTATTTTTGGGCAAACATATCTTTTACAAAATATCTTAACATTGATTTAAAATAAAAATTTATTGCCAAGTCAATTTAAATATTTTTTTTTAAAATTGGTTGATTTACATTATGATTAAAATAAGCTCATCCTGCCACTCATTATAATGAATGAATAAAAAAAAAATATGAACTTTTATCCTTACTCCATCAAAAGATCACTTCATCAGTGCTGAGTAAATTGATTGAATTCCTCACCCCCAAGCATACACATTTTAGTTATTTATTTTCACTTGCAGAAGTTTACAAACCTCAGCATCAAGACAAGAAAACCTTCAATTTGTGCAATACTTAATAAACAATAAATTAATTACTTTATGGCTTTCTCTCAATCAAAACTGCATTTTTCTTATACTATTGCATAAATAAAAGTTGCATTATTTATTCTTGTAAAATGCACAAGTCACTAAAATTCAGTGCTCTTCAGTTATTCAAAGCCAAAGAAGCGATTTGAAAATATGAAGTACTTTCATTTTTTTTTTTTCATGATTATACTTTTAAAAGAGAAAATAATATGTTAAAAGTTACGAAAGCTCAATGCATATTGTTTTCAGAAAAACAATCTGCATTATATTAAATTATCATAAAAAGCATTAAATAAATAATAATTTTAAAGTAATCTACAAATTCAAAACTGATAACTTAATCTACTAACAATGATCATTTGAATATTTATAATTCCCACATTGTATTTTAATTTATTTATTTCGTCTAAATTGAAAAAATACTGTTATTAAGCAACGCTAAAGTAAAAAATTTCTCCTACAACAGCAAGATTTTTCAGCTGTAAAGAAATAAAAATGCATGTAACTTACTTCCTACCTATTTAACAAGTTCTTAGGGGGCATATAACATATTCCATAATGGAGTATAACAATATTTCAGACTTGCTTCTGGTGCTGGAGATCCATTTTTTTCACCATCGATCAAAAATAGAAATAACTGAATTTTTATTGCCAAAGTATGTGATATGTTTAAACAACACATACATGAGGCAATATTTATTCAGTGAAAAGTTTGTTTAGCAAGAAAATACTCTGTACATTACACTTCAATAATCAGTATGCAGACATTCTGGAAGAATCTTTTCATAATAATAGCTTCAATTAGATTAATCCGATTGTAAAAATTAAATAATTTTACACAGCAAAATTATCCTCGCAACGCAATTTATTTATAAACAAAACACTCAAGCCGCCATTGAAAATGTTTGAGATGAAACTACGATTCGATAATGATTATATCGATTACTTTTTAAAGAATTTCTATTGGATATCTGGTAATTTTGATCATCGTAATCAGTAAAAATGACGTAAATTTGGGAGGAGCCATTCACGCCTTTTCGAACGACATTTTGCGTCCGTAATCACTTTCGAACATTCGAAAGCCTGATCCCAGAATAGCATTTTTTCGAACGTGCGAGTTAGCATACGACACGAAAAGGGGCGTTCACCTGACGTCATCTCGAGCGTTCGAATTCCTCTCGTGTGCTGCCGGAATTGGAGTGTTGATTTGCAATCAGTAAGAGGCGTTTCATTTGGATGTTGCCATTAAAAAATGAACAAATAATCGTGATTTTTGTGCCACAAAGGTTAGCGTAATATATATATATCGATAGCACGAGTCCAAGTTATATTATTACGTTTAGTTTCAACCGTATTTTCTACCATTTAGCCAAATTAAAAAAGTGTAAAAACTGGACCATTCTTCGAAATAAATCCAAATAAATAGTTTCATTGCAATTGTAAGAAAATACAATAAAGTAACACACTGAAACCTGAAATGTAGATAGTACACTTTTGTCACAAAAATGGTGAAAATGCTTTAACTAAACTATAGTGTCTACACTGAAAAAATTGGATTCTCAAAATTGAGAAAAAAGTACTCAATTTTATGACTTCACATGCTCAAAATAGCTCCGATTTAAATTTACTCAAAACTGAGAAACACATGTACTCGTTTTTGATTCCATAGTTGTTTTCAAATATAAATCGCTAGGAACTGCCCCCTGAACTTACAAATTAAAGTAAAAATATACTCACATTTATTTCTTGCTCAAAATTATTAACAATAAAAGTTTAATTGGTTATTTATTAAGAAAAATAACAAAATTTTTAGCAAAATACGCAAATCGAGCCTTTTTATGACAAGAGCATTATTTGCAAGTAGTACTTTTAAATTATTTCATATTACTGTGCATAATTTAATATTTACATTAATAAGCATCTTTTATGCTATCATGAATGAAATAAACAAGGTACAACATTATCATTTGTTTGGATTTGATGGCATATGATGTTTCAAGATTGAGAAAGCAATGTATTCATTTTTGATCAAATATATCCAATTCGATATGAGAACATCGATGTTCTCATTTTTGAGTACTTCATTTTTTTCAGTGTAGAAGTAAATAGTGTTATTATCGGCCTCAAAATTTTACTTCAAAAAGCCAGGATGTCGATAGATGGTGCTAGTGCTTCTGCCGCCGTCGCTATGTATCTGTAGCGTGTATCCATATCGCTGTGGATTTTTTTTTCTTTTTCTTTCTTTATTTCTTTCCTTTTTTAAGCTAAAATATTTTATCCCTCTCTCTATGTATTTAACTAAAAATAGAATAAGTAATTATTGACTTTATATATCTTAAAGTACTTCTGATTAAATTCATAATTTGTTTACTAAGTTTAATTCATCCTAAATAGAGGTGTTTCTAAAGCTAATTTAATATACATATATATTTAGAAGCCACCACTGACATAAAATACATAAATATTTATTCATAAGGATTTATACCTGGATAAATAACCGTTCGAATATTTATTCTTCAATTAAATATAGTCAGTTTTGTTTTGTTACTTTTATATCCACTAACGCATCCAGGAAAGAAGCATGTTCAACCAGCTTTTTTTTTCTTGGTATTTATTAAGAATGATTTACCATTACACAAACATAATATGTCTTTTCTTTAAAATGTTAAAGAAAGAGAAACAATTGCTTAATTTGTTTCAAAATGAAGCGTTAATTACATCTCCATTAACATTAAGATCAGTGACGTGACGATGGGAACTCGACGCCCTCTCGCGGAGTATCTGTTTATCCTGCTTTCAGAGATACTTTTTGTATTACAGCTTTATTGGCAATAAGCATACAATAACACAACGCAACATTAAGCATGTTTTTCTTCAAGAAATACAAAATGTATGCAGCAACTTCAGAATTAAGTCAGATATGTGACTAAATATTACATTTATCATTTTAAAAAATGTCATCAAATGTGGCATAAGAACTGAATGTGCTTGTAATCATGTGGTCTAAAACGGGAGAAGTGCTGTAGATAGAACGAGAATGTAGAAAGCTTGCTAACGTAGCTTCCATTAATGGACTAGAGGAATGCTCGTAACAACTACTCATAAATATCGGACTGTCTGTGCTATCGTCTATTTCGCTGACACTTTCTGATGAACTGCCAGAATTTCCGGAATAATCACTCATAGACATTGCTGGAGTTGCTTCAACATTTGTTGAATCTTCTTCATCAAAATGTAGAAAGCTTGCTAACATAGCTTCCATTAATGGACTAGACGAATGCTCGTAACAACTACTCATAAATATCGGACTGTCTGTACTATCGTCTATTTCGCTGACACTTTCCGATGAACTGCCAGAATTTTCAGAATAATCACTCATAGCCATTGCAGGAGTTGCTTCTAAACTTGTTGAATCTTCTTTATTGTTCGAAGAACTAACCTGAATAAAATAATCTTCATTTACGATGTTCGATCTTGATTTCGAACTTCCTTCTAAAAGCAGTGCAGTTGAAGAAACGATTATTCTTTCATCAAAATTTGATGTGTCAAATATGATTTCATAACTAGGTGCAATTGTCAATGGATGAAATAACTGATTTCTTTGAAATTCATCCTTTTCTAATGCCATATCGTCTTCTTTTGTTTGGTGGAATTCGAGAGTTGTATAAATAGTGTTAAAAACAGGCGGTTGAATGGAGCTAAAATATTGAAATAAACTCGATTTAGTTGGTTTCAGGTTATAAAGAGGTCGTTTGGCTGCACTTCGGGTACAATTTTTAAAGATATTTTTGCAAGAATCTTTAAAATGACAATCAAATAAAGCAGCATTGTTCCAAATATTGCTCTCGTTTTCAGGGACAGGTTTTGGGTCTTCATTTATGTTAAAGGGATAAGCATTCTTAAATGTATTCGAATTGTGGTATTTTCTTTTTTCACATGAAACATTGGGAATCGTTTGTAAAATTTTGAGTTTACCGCTGGGTTGTGCTCTTTTAAATTGACTGCCTGCGGTTTTTGTATCCAATAATAACAGATGATAGACAGTTTTGTTGACAAACTTTCTATTTTCTAGAAAGAATTTTTCATGGGAATTTATAAAGATGTTTGATAAAATATTTCTGCATTGTTTTTCATTAGGTAAACAACGCAACCAATTTGAATATTTCTCATGCCATATGGAGTCCAGTAGATAGAAGCGGTGTAAATTTTCTTTTAAAGTATCCTTGTTTACATCCACGATTTTTTCTTTTTGATGATGCAGATTGTTTCCTAGGAAAAATAAATAATAAAATTTAAAGTCATGGATGAAATTAATAGATACAAATTTTCATCTAAGAAGTTTACTGAAAAAAAAAATGTTTAAACCAACTTTCTTTTGTAACAAAATACCATACTGGTAAAAAAAATATTCATGAGATAAAATTAATCTGAAAAAAAAAATCGAAAGTTAAATGAAATTATTTATTACTAATACCATTATATATATGTATGTTAGTTCAACTGTGAACTTCGAACTAGGTGTTTTAGAAATCAGCAATAAGACTTAAGTAACAGTTACATTATTGTAATTAAAACAAAAGGAAATCTATATTATATTAGAGGTACATTTAGAATTACAGAATAATATTAGAGATCCGTCCAGTTCGAACATTTCATTACAACTAACGTCTTCTGATGATTGTAGATCTCAATTTATACAGTGACAATCGCCGAGTCTCTTGCATTTTATGTAAAGGATTTTAGCTGACTTTGCTTCATTTTCATTCAAAAGTAAATTTATGTCGAATCAATGTTATTTCCACAGAAAGAAACTTACGCTAACTCTGTTTCGTTAAATGGTAACTTAGAATTGTTGCCATGTTTAATTTCTCTCGCTATCGTCTGACTATGTCTCATCCTGTCTATACTCACGTACAGTATTTCTGTAGCAGCCTGATTATATTGTCACAGTATAGAGTTTATATGCCCTTCATTGGCTGAAAATAATGAATTGCAGAAGCATTGGTTTTTGTTTATATTGCGTTAATACAGGCAAGAATTATTTCGCCAATCTAAGACAACAATACAAAATATTGAAACTATATAGTTGTTTCATTGGAAATATTTCCAATGTAATGTCAATGAAACATTTTCAATGCAAAAAAATTAATGAAATATTGGCTTTATAGTGGAAATATTTCCAATGAATTCTGATATTGTACAGAATGCTTCGTATGAGATGTTTCCCATGAAATGCAATATTGGTTTTATTGTTTTTACACTCGCCCAACATTATCAAAATGTAGCATCTCAAATTTGGGGTAATACATTTTAGTCGTGGTTCCAGTTAATTGCAACACATTGGTTTTATAGAGATTTGTTTAAATGTAGATATTTCCTCAATTATGAGAAATAAAGAAAGTGCCATTTTTCGAACTTAACATTTTACACAAAATTAATCGGCTGCCCAAACTTAGCGATATCCCAAAATTAGAGTAATCTACTGCGCAGTCAATATTGGCCCAACATTAGTTTTCTATGAAAGATGTTGTATATTTAATTCCTGTAGTACCTAAACAGTATAGACTATTTTTCTTTTACTATTAAAAATAAATGTATAAATTATGTAAAAAATGTTTATATCAATGCACCTCATTTAAACTTTATTCTGTAGAGAGGACAAAATAGTCATAAAACGTTGAATAAAACTGTATTTCTATATTACTTATTTTAGGTATGATAACATGACAGATGAGATGAAAAAACCATAAATAGTAAAATCGTGAGTCGCGTGTAGTTCTCTAAACATTTCCTAACACGCTAAATTTTTTTAATATGGTGACTTGACATGACTTCATATACTCTTGAAAAGCTATTCATTACATATAAGAACCAACCTCGCGAGAAAAATAAGAAAATCGTCGTCACTATAGAATTCAAATTTACTGTGTAAGACCTTCAGATTTTTATGCTTAATAGAATGCGATAGAACATAATTTATCAAGAAAATGCACAAAACAGTTAGGAGTTCCCTTTTAACAAGATGTGTTCATAGATTGTAATGTATTTGTATTTATTTGTGAAGCCTTGAACATGATCTGTACATTTTTATACACACCACATACCGAGTCTCCCAAAAATGACTGATGGATTTTAAAATTCAATAACTTGCAAACGGTGACAGCTATTTAAAGAATTTTTGCAGGAGGGTTATGTATAATGTCAGGAGTTTTTTTACCGTAATTTTTTATTTTAGTTCGAATTTCAAACAATAGGTGGCGCTGACGGCGATTGAAGGCCAGATGATCAGTGCTGAGTGAAGCGTCTACCTGGCCTTCAATCGCCGTCAGCGCCACTTATTGTTTGAAATTCGAACTAAAATAAAAATTACGGTAAAAAACTCCTGACATTATACATAACCCTCCTGCAAAAATTCTTTAAATAGCTGTCACCGTTTGCAAGTTATTGAATTTTAAAATCCATCTTGCATTTTTGGGACACCCGGTAGTATGCTATAGTTAAATTTTCCTATAAGGCGCATATCAAAACTACAAGCGCTCTTCGGGCAATCATATCCATAAATGGCAATGTTTCCTATTTATTTTACCTATCTATATCGATTTATTTAAATTCAACAAACATATCTTAGTATTACAATATAGATGAACTGAAAAATGCACAATACAGTTCAAAAACATTTTATGCGATTCGTGTTCGTAAAGCTTACAAATTCTTCTGTGCAGCATGTATATAACATATATAATGTATGTAATAATAAAAAAATTTTGCCCTTAATTATTTCCAAATTCTTATAATATCTAAATTTTCCCTGTCTTTTAATAACATCTTACTTTAATTACCTTTAATAAACGTTTTCTTTACTTTTTTTAATTCTAAAAACCTTAATCTGTTAAAGCAGCACTTTTTCTAAAATCCTATTTATTTATTTTATCTGTTTCTTAATACCTTTTATTTAAGTTATAAAAAATCATTCGATTACACAAAATTCACTACTAGCGACGATAGAGCCGGATTGCCCCACTATTCCTCCAAGTGACTTATAGAAATATTTTCTTTTTTTCCGCCTGTTTAAAATTTTCGTATTGTATAAAGATGCGTTTTCTAGTAAATTAATTGATAATGCAAAGCACTGCAATGAAATCTTGTATTCGTACGCACTTTGGAATATAACGTGAATTCTTTGGTTTTAGAATCAGATTTCTACGTTTCTTTCAACTGTTAAACAAAACCTGTAATCTGATGGATAAAAGTGGAGTATTAGTGGAATTATTTACTATGCTATGAAACACGAAAAAATGTGTTTAAAAAAAGATTTCGTCTATGTCTGATTAAGTGAGAAATAGCTCAAGGAATTCATTGTTTGCCTTGGCATCGTGTACCATATGACTGCTGATACTGCGAATAAGTATTCCTGGTAAATGGTATGTCAAGTTCCATGGTTTAGAGTAGAAATTTACACATACATAATAACCACATACAGGGCTCGCACCATTCCTAAAATTTTCACACTTTGCTACCAGTATTTTAAATCAAAAATCTTCAAGGAAATTCCATGTAACATCTGCCATAGAATTATACAACAAATATTACTGTTTAAAAATTGTGGTAGGAAAGTACGAAAATTTTAGGAACAGTGCGAACCCTGCACATAACATACTAAAGTTAAGTTAAGCTTAAAACAGTATAACGAAATTGAAAACGAATGATAAATATTAATTTCAATTGTCTGTTTTAAAAATGATAAATTTTTTCGTGTTTTACACGACAAACTTTATATGCAAAAACTGAACATTTGATTCCATAATATTTTGTACGATTTTTCAGCTTTCTAATTTTTCAAAATTTATTTCAAAATGTTTGGGAAAAAGTTATCCTTCAGGTTTTTTCTGCGAAATAATTATATTGTTTTTGACACTTGATTGCTTAGATAACGAGTCCCTAAATTTTGCAAAATTTAATTATGCTTTTTTGAGACTGTTTATTTTAATTTTAAATAGTATTAAAAATATTGATTATACCTTATATTCATTAATCGTAGAAATTTAACTTACGTCATTTTGTCGTACAAATTACATTAAAATAGCTAGACGGAACTTCGGAATACTTTTTTAATGGTCTTCAACATGTTGAAATTGTTTTTGAGTTAATTTTTTCGATCTGTCCTTTTGGCCACCTGTTCATGCTCTAACTCAAAATTTGAATACTATTTTTATATTAGTTACATTCTATAACTATTAATGCTCTTTAATATAAGGTACCCTGGGGTAATAACGCCAGGCGGGGTAATAACGCCAAGTGCTTATATTTTGCATAATTATGAAATAATCAGGTAAATGACACCCATGTGCTCTGCGCAGAAGGGTTTTGAGTCATATAAATTGCAAAAAACAGCTTCAAGTTAATTTGTTTCATTTTTAGGTCTTATTGTTTTTAAGAGCAACTAAAATTAACGCTTGATCTAAAATTTGCGAGATAAGGTTTTTGATATGAAGACTATATTTTTTATCCAGAAATACTTTGTTTATTACATAAATTTGTAGTGTATTTCATGTACTTTCAAATTGTTGTAGAAGATTTTGGATATCTTCTCGAGATAATTTGTAGTTTAGTATTTACTGCGCAATCAGTATCCCGGGGTAATAACGCCAGGGATTGGCGTTATTACCCCGGTTGATTCCCAACAGTGGCCGAACTATATCCGAAGGGGGTTTATATATTAATATGAGACAGCATTATCATCATTGTTGAAATGGTAAGATTAAGGGAGTGTGCCCAATACTTAAAAATAATCTCTCTATTTTATTTTTTATTTTATTTTTTATTATATTATTATTATTTTTTTTACTAATGTAAAAAATAATTTTTAACTGTTATAAATAAAACTATATGAAAATGTTTTCGAGATTCAAATTCGAACATCTTCAAAATCAGGTTTTTATTAAATTTCCACTGGATTCTTCAATTGAGTTCGAAATTTTAACTGTCCGCTTTCTCAGCGTTCGGTTTTTCAAAACTTTATAAATTTAACCTTTAACTGATGTGACAGAAATTGTAACGTATGAATGTGATGCGGTTTGTGAGACCACAAAATTGAAAGATGAATAAAAGGCGGGAATAACTCATAGGATTGTGTTTTCGGACTAAACTTTTTATACAAGAGTATTATACTTAATATTCACCTATTTTGTCTCTGGTGATAGTACTAAAATTCCAAATGAAACAAAATTTCGGTAGTGTTTGCTGTTAAACTGAAAATTACAAGTTAAACTAAAAAAATAAAAGAAAAATAGTGGTCTACGAGACCGGTAACATTAGTTAAAGGTTAAAATGCGATCCATGATTAAAAATCATAGTTCTTGCGCTAAACTTTTTGTACAGAATTCATTCTAATTAAATTTAATCTATTCAAATATTTCTAACAATATTACGAGAAGTCCAAACGAAAGAGAATTTCAGTTGTAACTATAGTTAAACTGGAAAATACAAGTTAAACGCTATTTTTTTTTGGGGGGGGGGGGGGGAGGGGTTACAGTGTTCAGTCAGATTGCTAACAGCAGTTAAAGGTTAATTTTGTTGCTAATATAGAGATAATGATACATAACCATATGAATTATGCATAAAATTGAATAAGAGATCTCTTTGGGATAATATTTTTAATCAAAAATTTTATTCAATTTATTAAAAATTTATTAAAGCATGCTCTTTAAAACGTCGACAATTTAACTGTAGGTTTGGAGAATCCGCATTAGTGTCGAGTTATGGATTAAAAACTATTTACTAGATTACTATAATAGTATTAACCCTTAACTGCTGTGACAAAAATTGTCACATAACTTACTGTGAGCGGCCTGTCAGACCGCTTAATCTAACGATGAATAAAATGCTAAATTAACTTTTAGAATATTATTTTTGTATTGAACCTTATATACAGGACTATTATAAATAAAATTGAGCTATTCAAATGTTTCTAGAGATAGTAATAGGACTCCAAATGAAACAAAATTTTCTCGGTATCTATAGTTAAACTAAAAATTGCAAGTTAAACTCTGAAACTTGAAAAAGTCAGCGGTATGTGAAACGCTAACAGCAGTTAAGGTTTAACAAAAATATTTATTACATATAACTCTAGTTATTATAAAACTTCACATGATTAAAATATTACATTATGAATGGTTAAAACCATGCGATGTTTCTTATAATCATATTTAAGCGGGACTTTTTAAGCAAAGAGAGACACAGGGTGTTATATTCGGTTGAAGCTCCCCCTCACTCCTTTTTCTTTCACTTTCACAAAAAAATCAATATTTTCTATTGCATAGAATGCATACATAGGAATATAAATACTGATTCAAATAATCCGTGCAATGTTTCTAATAATTCTATTTAAATGGTCATTTTAAAGAAAAACATAGCCTAGAAACTGATATTCTTTTGCCTCCTCCCCCCGCCACCACCACAGCTTTCTTTTTCTTTCAGAGTCACAAAAAATTGTACATTTTCAATAGCTTAGATTGCAATTTGTCAATTTCTAGAGCTGTAGAGTTTGTACTTTTAGAATTGGGCAATCTACATATGCCATTATTCCATCTTATTTTATAGTTTTGTTTGCATGGCGTTATTACCCATATAGGTGGGTATTAACGCCAAATAGCATTGGTCAAGAAAAAACGCCATTACATTTTATGAATACATATCTGTTAAATTATTTTATTTTATATAGATAGTCAATGAGTTGCTGTATCAGATCCTATATTTGTTTGAAAAATAAAAACTATAACTGAGCCGTGAAAGTTGGTAGAACCTTAACGTGGCGTTATTACCCCAGGGTACCTTAATAGTTTTCAAATTGAAAGAAAATATTAAAAAGTTTAAAAATCTTGCAAACACAAAATACTATTTGAATTACTGAAATGCATTTTTTTTTAAATTTAAAATGAGATACATTTCAATCCTAGCACTTTCAAGCATATTCATGCTTATCATCAAGGTTAAAAATGATAAAAGCAAGAGATTGAGTGAAAAAGTGTCAGAGGCAGAATTGTTTCAAAATACCACAGAAGTGTGTGTGGGCTGTGGGATAGAGGTGCTCAGGTTATATTCTCAATATACTACATTAATTATTTTAATACTGTTGAGTAAACTAAATAGTATTTTAAGCATAAAAATTTTTAAACTTGTTATAGTAAGTTAAATTTAAGTATTTCAAGAAATTGACACATTATGTTTTTTTTAGACTTGGAAAAAAAAAAAAGATTTAAAATAGGAATATCATCGTATTTTATTATACTGTATACATACTCACTCAGAAAAGTATAAAAATGCATATTTGATCGATTAATATTGCACAACTGAAAGAATTTTTTATTTTCTAACTATTTTAACAATTATAACATATTTCCAGAATATTCTTTTAATAATGTTAACTCTGTACTTCACCCAAAGAATATAAATAACAGACCAATTAATATTTAATTATTTTGATTAAGTAAACGTAAACTTATAAGTTATAACGTAAAGTTATAAGTTATAAAGTAAAAACCATTGTACCTTTAAAAAAAATTCGGAAGCACGACTTTAGTTTTGAAAACAATTAATTAGCATTCGTTCCCTTCATTATGTTGACCAATATGATCATGGTGTACACTCCGAGGGTATGAAAAAGTCTGAAGAGATTTTTTAAAATTATTATTTGATCTAAATAATAAAATGCATCATTATTCAATCAAAAAACAAACGAAATAAAATTCATGAAACTTAAAGTTCAAAGAATCCAATTAAAATAAAAAATCAAAGACTTAAATAAAAATAAACAAAAAAAGTAAGCTGATTAAATTTAAATTTAAAGAATAAAGGAATTAAAATTCGCCGAATTTAAAGATCTCATATAGGCCTGAGAGGTTTTATTTTTAAAAGTGATCGACGGAAAATACAGTGTTTGAACCCATGACACACTTGATGGCCTAACCGTTAGGAATTTTCCGTGGTTTTATTTGAAACTGCAAAAGCCAGACAGGTTATTTGCCTTGGAAAGACATCCCAAAGCGAGAAATTCCCTCTCGAATAATATTTGCCGCGCAGATAATCAGGTTTTAAACATCAACGTCAAAGAATGTAATTCACATTTAAGACCATATAATTAAAAATAAATAAAGAAATAAATTCAAATTAAAGGAATAAATTTAAATGAAAGAATCAAATTGAAATTGAAATAATTAAATACAAATTGAAAAAAAAATCAAGGAATTAAGTTTAAATCAAAGGATTTACATACAATGAATTAAAACTGAAAGATTTAAAGAATCAAATTTAAATGAAGAATTCTCAAGAATTTAGAATGTCTGTGCAGCCTTGGATCTAAAAATGCCTGCTTATATTAATTTCTAACCCCTTGTTGATCCATCTGATACAGAGAATCGCTAATTAATTGTGCTTGAAATTGAAGTCATGTTGCCTTTTTTCAGGTCGTAGAATGTTTTTACCTGGTTAAATTTGTATCCTTCAGTTCGCGTATATTGTCTAAAACATAGGTTCCCAACCTTTTCTGAACCACCGCCGCCTTTATAAGAGAAAAAAAAATGACAACGCCCCTCCCCCCTCCACCATAATAATTCATTATACAAAATATTAAAATATTACTGCATATTATCTATATTTTATCTGTCTATCTATCTATTAAGAATCATAAAGAAGAAGTTAATTTAAATGACCATCAAATGTAGTAAAACATTGTTAATTAAAAATCGAAAAATAAACAGAAGACAAATAAGAATTTAAAAAATAATAATGAAATGGTAGAGGCTGATGGAGTTTTTGTTCATGCTGGATTCAAATTTCTTTAACATCAGTCACAAATTATCAGGTTCAAAGATGTCTGTTCCTTTTCTTGTTCAGTAAATTAGCTCACAGAACCCACTCTCACCCAAATATGATGAAAGAAAAACAATTAAAATTTTATGTACTCTCGCTTACGCCTGTATTGGCTTTTGAAGTTAGAACTCTTGGTATCCATTTCTGAATTTTACTTTTAGTTCTTATTTGCTGTGAGTTCCACGATTTCCTCCTCCAAATATGTTGATACTGCTGTATCTTCATTTGCAAAAGGATCTAAAAATAAACTCTGTATATTCATGATAAATATCAATGTCAAGAAATAACCAAGTATGAAATTGGTGAAAATCCATACGTGAGTTCTTGAGATAGAGCTGTTGCAGAAATCATGAAAAAGGAAGCATAGCAGCACAACCTGTTGAGAAATTTTCAGCAAAATGTAAACAGCATCCATTCATATCAAAGACTAACAGAGTCTGAAGTTTAGTGAAAATCTGGGCAGTAGTTCTTGGGATAAAGCTGTTGCGTAAATAGAGAAAAAGGCAGCATAGAAGCGTCACCTGTTTAGTGATTCACACCCAAAACTAATCAGCCTCAATTCATATCAATGATTACCTGAATATACATTTTTGTTAAATTCCGTGCAGTAGTTGTTGAGATAGAGCGCTCACAAAATTTATGTCACACAAATACAAAATCATATACTCACATAACCTCAGACTCACAGACAGACATTTTTTAAAAACCTGCTTCTTGGAATCTCTGACCCCCTAAAATATCTAAACCTGTCGAAAACCGGAATTAGAAAA
The DNA here is from genome assembly GCA_964019185.1 of Maratus speculifer. NCBI lineage: Eukaryota > Metazoa > Arthropoda > Arachnida > Araneae > Salticidae > Maratus > Maratus speculifer. Next base: position 270,930,014 of record OZ025298.1, read on the forward strand.
TTTTCTCGAATCCAATACTTTCTTGTAAAGATAGAAGAAAGTAAAAATAGAACATATGTTTTGTCTTTTCTATCAGTACTCATTTACTTAAAATGTTCTTGCAGCCTAGAAAGCTCCATGGCTTCATTTGAAAAAACTTTTTGGCAAATACACATAGTTAACAATTGTTTTGTAGGAGAGTGCTTAGATCCATATTTCAAATACTCAATACTGAACTGACGGTATTTCTTCTTCGATTACCGTAAAATACCGATAATATGCCCTTCCCGATCAAACGCTCTCAACTAACTTTATATATAAAAAAAAATTACATATTCAAAAAACCCCAAGAAAGCGTTCCCCACCCCCTAAAGATCGCTGATAAAAAGTAAATTACATCCAAAAATCGCTGAAAAACGGAAAATACGTCAAAGAACCGTGAAAAAAGGGGGAGATTTATCTAATGATCGCTGAAAAAACGCAAATTTCGTTACAGAATTAAAAAAATAACGCTAATTACTTCAAATGATCGCGAAAATTCGTTAATTTCATCGAAGGATCGCCAAAATAGAACATTTCAGCGAAAGATTTCGGGAAAAAACGCGAATTACGTCAGATAAAATAAAATGCTATCAAAAGATCGCTAAAAAATGCGAATTATGTAAAAAAGAAAGAAAGAAAACGCGAATTACGGTAAAAAATCACGAAAAAATCTTGAATTTCTTGAAGGATCGCCAAAAATGCACTTTTTGTCAAAAGATTGCATGAATAAAACGCGAGTATGTCGTATTTATAAAGAAAACACAGTCAAAGGATATCGAAAAAAGTGCACATTTCGTCAAGGATCGCGATAAAAAAATTTACTTACGAATGTCATCAAAAGATCGCAGTGAAAATGCAAAATAAGTCAAATGATCGCAGAAAAACACGAATTTCGTCAAAAGTTCATAGAAAAGGCAAATTCCGTTTAAAAATCTCGAGAAAAAATGTGGATTTCGTCAAAAAAAACGCTAATTTTGTTTTAAAAAAACCGTCTTTAAAACGCGAATTCCGTTAAAGAATTGCGAAAAAAAACGCCCATTTCATCAGAGGATAATGAAAGAAACGCGCTGAAAAACATAGATTTCATCAAAAGATTGCGAAAGAAATGCAATTTTCGTTAATGAATTGCGAAATAAACCCAAATTCCATCTAATATCGCGAAAAACACCGTAAATTTCGTCAAATATCGCGAGAAAATCCCGCAAATATGAAAAAAACGCAAGTTTTGTGAAAAGATCGCTGGAAAATCCCGTGTAAGCGTCTGCTCTGAATATTTTGCTCCAATATAATATGCTCCAATTTTTTGTCACGTTTTGGGAGGGGGGGCGGTAATTAACGGTATTTTAGGGTAAGATATTTTGAAATATAAAAATTTTAATAAACTTACTTTTGAACAAATTTATAGATATAATGATTTTTATCACTTTCACTAAGAACAAAAAGTAATTTATTGAACTGTTTCAAATCACGGGTTCGTTTAAATGTCTCTGTTCAAGTCTATGCCGTCAAACTACAGAATTTTTCGAATTACAGGTTAATAAAAAATAATTCTGTTTAAAACCTTTAGTCAGCAAATTATCACGAATTTTCTGCTCCACAATTTTTAAATTCTTAATGATTTTTAACGCAAGTAATAGCGATTTTTCGTGTTCCGCTAAGATATCTTGACATTCATGAAAGAATTGTAGCTGCAATGTTTTTAGCCTAATATAATACAATTTTGTTCGCCGCGATTTTAGTCTTTCTACGTGTAGATTTTCTGACATTAGTAAAATAAATTCACCCCCCCCCCTTCTCAGAGTAATATTCGTCTTTATAGATTTCCATTTAAAGGTGCAGTTAAGGTTTTTGTCACGGACCGGGCAATGTAGAGGAGATCAACTATTTTTATTACATTAGTTCCTAAATAGGTAGGTATGCCATGACCGCCCCTCCTTGATTGTCCTAACGCCCCCCATTTTTCTCTAGACTCCCTACCGCCCCCTTGGAAGGCTCCAGCGCCCACTGGGGGGCGGTACCGCCCCCGTTGGGAACCTATGGTTTAAAACATGTATTTATTACCAAATGAGATAATTTGTATGTTATCTAGATAAATAAATACGGTTTATGTTATTAATACTCTAAAAAGTTTAAAAATTTTCGTGTGACATTTTGAAAGTATTATAAAAATTCGCTTGAAATTCTGAAAGCATTTAAATTTTCTGATGTATGACATACATGTACACAATATTTTTATTCTTCTCCTCGAATGTTTATTGAAATAGAATAACAAAATATGTGATATTGGCTATTGTAGGAAAGAAATAGTGTCCTGATTTTGTTTGTACTGGGTTTCAAATATTAACATAAATATTGCCTCAACATTGGGCCGTTTACGTTTTGGCAATATTGGTAAGAACTATTTTGCTGCTTCCCTGACATTTTTTCTAATTTGAAATCAATATTTCTGTTGCAGTGGCATTTGATTGAAAATATATTAAATAAAATCAATATTTAGCCTTTTACAGGCCAATGTTCCAAATTGGGAACATAAAATTAAAATATAGTAAAATTTAAATTTCATCAAAATTAACTTGAAAAAATTAGCAGAAATTTTTTTTTTATTTTTTGAAATAGAATTTACATTTCTGTCAAATAAATGGGAAAATGTACAGAAATTTCATAAAAATGACCAATCATAAAAAAAAGGTTTTTTTGAAATAGATTTTTTAAAATAAGTAACTTGATTTTTTGAAATGGAAGTTACATTCCTATCATTAATGGGGAAATGTACAGAAAATTATAAAAATTACTAATGATCACCTGAAAATTACAACAGAAAATGACCAATACTCCCAATTGGGGGCATTCTAAAAATTATATATAAAATTTTTTTTACTACCATATTAATGATTAATATATCTCTTATATAAAACATTAGAAGGCAAATGTGCTAAAGATGAATAAATAAATAAAAATAAAACAAAATATACTTGGATGAGAATTCGGCCTGTAAAAAGTTAATTAATATTCGTATTTTTTTTTTTTTTTTTTTGGAAATGGTTAAAATGAATAAAATATTTGTATTTCATTAGAAGTAGTTAAAATGAATGCATTATTGATATTGCTTAAAAGTAGTTAAAATGAATACAATGTTAGGTTTCGGTATCGTAAGTATAATAAATGCTAGTTAAAAAAAAAAGAAACTTTTCTGATATTTTAATGTAATAAAGAAATAAAAATATATGAAAAAATAATATGTATGTATAAATATATATATTTTTAAGAGAACATACTTACCGTATAGTGTGAGCCAGAAAATAATACCGCCCTGAAGAAATATTTTCATTTGTATTTTTTATAGGGCCTTTTTGATCCAGTCTGCTAAACATCGAAATGCAAAAGTAGTTGTCAGTTTTTACAGATAAGAGGGAGATTATCTTTTCCCTTCTCTTTCTTTACGACAGTGTTTTCATTTATCTTTGCAAATGTAAAAACACGATTCATCTTACTTTTCCCGTAGGCCATTGGCTGTGTATGGTATTTACTTTTTTCACAACCTTTCAAGAATGGTTATTGCACCTATTTTTCATTTTAAACATTAGGATATAAAAAGATTTTTCTTTACACAAGTGTGTAATAAAATAAGACTACATATTTAGTCTGTTTCAAAGTTTATGTCAATTTTTATTCTTTTTCACGAGGCTAATAGCGTTCACTTCGAAAATGTTGGGAAGGGCTAAAGTACTCATTTTGAGATAAATTAACCTTTAAAACCTATTAGTAATTAATAAAATATTTTAGAGACTAATTAACTGTTGATGTTAATCATTGATAACAGTATCAAAAATAAACAATCAAAATTTTGATTGTTTTACATTGAAGATTTGATGCTCTGAATTCAACAGAGTTATCATTATCAATTTAATAATAATGCAACGGGGAGTTTTCGGCAAGAGAGCCATCTTGAAATCAAAACTATTCGATATAACGGGAAAAAATCACAGAAGAAAAAACATACACGTAATCTATGTGCTTTTGTATTTCCAGTTTTAATTCATAAGAGCTAAATTTCCGAAACTACAATCAAAATGAATCTCAGTTTAAAATGTAATTCCTTAATCAGTGAGGACGATTGCATTTTCTCATCATTTTCTATCTGCAGTCAATTTTAATTATAAAATTTAATGCGCTCAAATTATCGGATAATGCCAAAAATTTTTCAGGAATTGGGTGCGTAGAAACGCAACTGGTTTTATACATTATTACCTCAAAACTAAGTAATGCATCAGTAACTACCGGCATTTCAATCTGCTTTGTGACGATTAAAAATGAATTAAACATTAGAATTTCAAACTTTAAACTGCCATAATTCCTAAAGTACTTGAACGAATGGTTTTCTGTTTGGTATCCAAAAGTAAAATCTGCCGAAAAGATCAAATATTAAATCAAAATTGGATGTTAGTGTTGGAAAATTTATAGTTTAGCACAATTTCTATATGTAGAGGATGAGAAAAATTTAAATATAACAATTAGTTGACTTAATTACTAATAGAACGGTACCAGTCACATTTTTATACTAAGATTTACAACAAATTGGAGAATTAGTAAGGAAGGTGCAATTTTCTCCCCCAAGATTGGGCATTCTTTAAGGGTGTATTCGAAAAAATGCTTTTCCACCTTCAACAGCTCGAAATTTTCTGATACAATTTCAGGCACATTTTTAAAAGTAGAAACATGAAACTTGCTGAGGGGATTTTTGAAAAGACGTATAAAGTGCCGTGTGATGTCATATTGCACTCAATTATTTAAAACTTGATTTATAAACAATTACCTTCTCAGTATGACCCTTTTTTTTCGTTCCCACATCTCCCGCTTCGGAAAATTCGGATCAAAAGGCTAACTTTGACTGCATTTTTTTTTTTTTTTTTTTTTTTTTTTTTTTTTTTTTGTAATATTTTGTGCATTTATCAAAAAAAATGACAGACACGGCATCTTATAAAGTTTCTAAATAAGAGAATCTGCGATTTTGATGTGTTTGGGAATAAAAATGAATTTAAAAATAAATCGGAAAATAACCAGTTTGAATCGAAATACCCCCTTAAGTGAAAGAATGAAATTAACTATGTTTACCATAGGCTACAATACAGGGTGTTTTACTACCAGGCAGACAAGTTTGCAGTTGCGTAGGGGGCACAGAGACGACTCGGAATCACATAGCAATGCAGAGTTAAAAATGCCGTAGTTGCGAGTCATGGTACAGTGCAATGTTGCCAATAGGCTACATTTTTAAATTCAGATTTCTAGATTGATATCACTTTTTGGAAATGGTAAAATTCCCTTTATTAAATAAAATATTAATTGAGGCGTAATAAGGGGAATTTCACAATTTTTAAAAAACTGGTGCTAAACAAGAAATCTGAATTAAAAAAAAGGTAGCCCACTGGCAATAGTGGGCTACCAATTCCACAAATAAAGAACAGAAACTGCAACACATTAATGGGGCAAATATATGTGTATTAAAGGTTGTATTGCAGAAAGTGGTCGAAATTACGACCAGAAGTTGTTAGGCAGGCTTACCATAGGCACCCCATAGAATTCTTTATGTTCTGGCATATTCCTTTCGTGTCGGCTACTATCCCGGTAACAACAGATATACGAATGATGAGGTATTCAACTTAAAGAACAGCGGGTCACTTTGAAGACTGTTTGACAACTTCTGGTCGTTATTTCGACTGCTTTCTGCAGTACATCTTTCAATAAAATGTTTTGCTATTAATGTGTTGTTATTTCTTTTCTTTTCTCTGTTTCTTTATACCAATATTGCCAATGGGCTATTTTTTTTTTTTAATTCGGATTCCTTGACTGGCACCAGTTTTTTGAAATTGCAAAATTCCCCCTTTTTTCGCCTTAATTAATATTTTATTTAATAAAGAGAATTTTACAATTTTTAAAAAGTGATGTCAATTTAATAATTTTTTTTTTACTATTTACAAAAAAGTGGTGCTAATCAAGAAATGTGAATTTCAAAAAGTCGCTCACTGGCAACATTGCTTTGTACCATAACTCGCAATAACGGCATTTTGGAACCTGAATTATTATGTGATTCCGAGTCGTTTCTCTGTCTCCTTCACCTTCTGAAAGCTTGTCGGTCTGGTAGTGAAACACCCTGTATATGGATATATGTGTGGGATCCTTGGATCCATGGATACGTGTGAAACTGCTGCAGATGGAGAAGAAATTAAACAAATGTAACTCAATATAATTAATAAAATAGATTTTTTCTTGTTTTTATGCGCTATCCTCATAATGCCATACTTCTGTCGGAGATTAGCGAAGTATCTAAGTCAGTGATTGGAAATCCAAAAACTTATACTTTAAGGCTTATAATCGGATATTTTTAAACTTAAGACGCGATGCCTAACTGAATATAAAACTCTCTTCACGTTTGCAACTGATTCCTTATAGCTATTTCTCATTTTGAGAAAGGTCCTTACGAATGTCGCCACTAGAGAAGACGCAGTCACTTTTACTGTCACAGAACACACTTATTTCACTATCGATAACTAATTATATCACAATACTATGTTTTTTCCGTCCAGACCTTATTTGAGTGTTTTTTGGCTTTAGTTAGCATCCTGTATTTCAATCTATAGAAAAAAAAAACACGAAACCCTGTTAATTGTACATGTAACACATGTATAATTTTACATGGAAATTGTACGTGAATATGAATACATTAAAAACGACAATGATGTTTGGTCATGATCACTGTAAGCAAATTATATTATTGTATGTAAGTGTTTCATATCAAAATAAAAAAGAAAATTTTCAAAAAAAAAAAAAAAAAAAAAAAGCAAGAAATGTTTTGCTAAATATTTTGCAATGTATCGAGACTGATGTACTATAACTGAAAATTAGAATAAATTGGATTACACCTTTTGTATATGTTCCATGTAGGCAGACGATACCGTGCTACCTATAATTAAAATCTCAGTGTACAGAAAGTGAAGAGAAGTGAAGTGTTTTTTCTGTTTTTATTCTAAAGTTGTTTTTGAGATAAGTGCAGACGATAACGCAGCAGTGAGCTGCGAGTGAGTGTTATTCCTTTAATAAAGTGTTTTTTAAAGAACCAGTGCATATGGAATAATTTGTGTAGTGTGTGCTTAATAATTAACATGGACCGCCGAGCCGTAAGGTGAAAATAATTATTTATGAGAGTGAAAAATCATGGAATTTGAACGATGTGCTGATGTGATATTAAGAGTTCTATTATAGATCTGTCAACGTTCAACATAAGAATCTTCGAATAATATCGTGCTCAAACAAGTGAAATATTGTGTTGAAGATGATAAATTTAAGAATTATAATGAGTCTTCCTCGGAATTTCGCAGCGATTTGAGTGAGGTAAGAGCAATTTTTTAGTTTATTTTGATTAAATTATGTCTGTTATTGATAATCTAAATAAATACGAGCTTAAGCTTGTAGTTGAGGAATTGGGTTTAACTGCTCCTGAAAGTAGTAAAATTATTGATTTAAGAAATATTATAGAGAATAGTGAATATTACTCAAATGAGCAGTTATTAAAAAGCATCGTTAATTCGGTTGTTGAGGAGTATAAATCACGAACAGAAACTGAGAAAACAAAATTAGAATTAGAAAAAATTAAATTAGCGCAATTAGAAAAAGAGTTAGAATTAGCAAATATTCGTAAAGAGCCATCCCAAAATTCGGAATTTGAAAAAATTAAACTAGCTCAGTTAGAGAAAGAATTAGAAATAGCCAAATTGCGTAAAGAATCTCAGGAAAATTTGCTGTCTGTAACAGAAAAATCGGAAACGGGAATAAGGAACAATAACTTGGAAAGTTTTATTAAAAGTATTAAAACTTTAACTATTCCTTTACCAACGAGAGCTGAGTCATTTAATCTTTTTTTTTTCAATCTCTTGAGAAAGCGTTTCGAACTAAAAATGTACCTGAAGAGTTTATGGCCGAAATTCTGTTAAATATTCTCGGCGAAAAAGCGAGCAATTTAATGATCTATTTATCAGAGGAAGAGTTGATTAGTTATGATAAATTGAAAAATATAGTGTTAAGGGAATTTCAACCTACTGCACAAGAATGCTTAAACAATTTCAAGAGTGCACAAAAATTACCGTCGGAAAGTTACGTTCAATTTGCAGCTAGGCTGAGTTCAATTTTCAGTATTACTGTAATTTGCGTGAGGTAAATGATTTTAAATCATTATGCGATCTGATTGTTTCAGATAAAATTTTCAGTTCTTTAGATCGCGAATTAATGAATCATATCGCAATTAAATAATCAGAGTCATATTTTAAACCACAGCAACTAGGAAGAGAATGCGATATTTTTTTGTCGATTAAAAATAAATCTAAAGGTGAATCAAATGTGTATTCGAGAAACACGATAAATGAAAATAAACGTATAGCGACAAATAAATTTCAAAATCGGCCTCAAAGGAGCGCTTCAAATATATTTTTTTCGGAAACAAAAAATGTCAAATGTGTCTTGTGTAAATCTAATGAATATCACGGTTTACATTCTTGTCCGCAATTCAAAAAACTGTCCATTAAAGATAGAGTAGAAGTTGTGAAATTAAATAAAGCATGTTTCAAATGTTTAAATTATAATTGTTGCGCACAGAAATGTAAGTCTAAAAATTGTGCTAGATGTAAACTACCGCATTCTGAACTAATACACTTTCCTAGAGAAGAAAAGGAATTAAATAATCAAAATAAAAATGTTGGTCATGTGTTTCAATTTCAATCGGCTGCAGGAATAAAAAAATCACAACCCGAGGAAATCCTTTCCTACCCTCCGAGTCAGACTGTCGCCTCTAGTTTTGTGAAAAATAAAACAAAATCCGTTTTATTAAGTACGGCGCGTATCCTCATTAAAGATAAGTTCTCGGAATGGCAGGAAGTTAGATGCTTACTAGATGTCGGTTCACAAGCATGTTTGATTACTTCACAGTGTGCTAATCGATTGCAGCTTAGAATTAATAAAACGAATACTTTAATTTCATGTTTGGATGACACTTCTATGACAATAAAGGGCTGCGTAAATACAAAAATCGCGAATAGAGATAAAAGTTTTGAAAGAGAATTGACTATGCTAGTAGTAAGGAAAATTACAGATTTAATTCCGCAACAAGTGGTTAACATAAATGTTGAAGTACCAGATTTAACTATATTAGCAGATTATAGATTTAATTTCCCTGATAAAATTGATATGTTGTTGGGGGCAGAAATATTTTATGAGTTATTAAGACCGGGACAAATATATTCTCAGAGTTCAAATTTACTTTTGCAAAATACCGTATTTGGGTATGTGACTAGTGGGTGCATAGAGCAGGAAAGTAATGTAAAAGTTCATTGTGGGCTAATTCGGGAAGAAGATTTAAACCAAACATTAAAAAAGTTTTAGGAAGTTGTAAACGTCGAAGTAGAGTTATCAAAAAGTAAGGAATTTGAGATATGTGAGCAACATTTTGCGCGTACGCATTGGAGAAATGAGGAAGGAAGATACGTGGTGAAAATGCCTTTAAAGGAAAATCCTTCGTGTTTAGGTCAATCTAGGGAGCTTGCTCTTAAAAAAACTCAAATCGCTGTGGACTCGCTTATCAAAAGATAAGAAATACTTCAAATTGTATAAAGATTTTTTAAATGAATATGAAATGTTGGGGCATATGAAACAGGTTAAAGAAGTGAAAGAACCTGACGTCGTGTATTATGCTCCACATCATGGTATTTTCAGACCAGAAAATTCCACCACAAAACTGAGAGTTGTATTTAACTGTTCTGCCACAACAACAAATGGCACATCACTTAATTCATTGCAATATAATGGCGGTGTTATTCAGAATGATTTATTCACGATAATGGTTAGTTTTCGAGAGCATACTTATGCACTGACTGCGGATATTTAAATGATGTATCGAATGATCAATATTGATCCTAGTCAGCACGCATTGCAGAGAATTTTGTGGAACGATAATTTCGAGGAAGAGCCTAAAATTTTTGAACTACAGACCGTTACATACGGTACGGTTAGTGCGCCTTATTTAGCAATGAAAACTCTCAACCAGCTATCGATTGATGAAGGAGATAATTATCCGATGGCAGCATCGGTTCTTCGAGAAAATATTTACATGGATGATATTTTGTGCGATGCACCTACGCTTGAAGAAGCCAAAGAGTTGCAGCGGCAGCTCATAGCGATTATGCATAAAGCAGCTATGAGACTCCATAAGTGGTGTACAAGTGATAAAAATCTTTCGCTGACATATGAAGAAGGGTACAAATTTGAAAATGAAATTGAAACTAAAACGTTAGGGGTTTCGTGGAACCCAAGAGATGATTGTTTCACTTTTCGAGTTAAGGTGGAATTCAGCAATTCCTACACAAAGCGAGAAGTATTGTCAACAATCGCGGGACTATTTGATCCTCTGGGACTTCTTGGTTCAGTTATATCTAAAGCCAAAATACTAATGCAAAAATTGTGGAGAATCAATATTGATTGGGATGACGAGCTTCCTGAATCAGTGTTTCATGAGTGGCATCAATTTCTTATGTCATTTAAATGTGTAAATAATATAAAAATTTGTAGGCGTATTATAATTGAAAACCCAGAAATTATAGAAATACACGGGCTTGCTGACGCCTCAGAACGTTGCTATGGGGCAGCAGTTTATTGCAAATCCAGTGATTCCTTAGGAAAAGTGATGGTGAATTTAATCGCTAGCAAGTCGCGAGTTACACCGATAAAGAGTCTAACTATTCCAAGATTGGAATTATGTGCAGCAGTGTTGCTAACCAAACTGGTAAACAGAGTATTATCATCCATGAAAGTAATAGTGACCTAATGAATAATGAATAATGTTTTCCTTTGGTCAGATTCAATGATTGTGTTAGCATGGATTCAAAAGGAACCTATCGACCTTAAGCAATTTGTTCAAAATCGAGTGGCTAACATGCAAGAAAACTCTAGTGCTGAACAGTGGCATCATATTTGCTCAGAAGAAAATCCTGCTGACAAACTTTCCAGAGGTATGGATCCTGACAAACTTGCAAACTGTGAATTGTGGTGGAAGGGACCTTCATTTCTTCAGAACAGTGATGATCCTCAACGTACAATAACCATACCAGAAACAAATCATGAGTTCAATAAAGAGCTCAAATTTAATGTTAAATCCTTGAATGAATTTAATGTTATAAGTTGTAATATCACCGAGAATTGTTTTGTATATAACTTGATTAATCTTAGTAATAATTATTTAACGATTGTGCGTATTCTTAGTTATATTTTCAGATTTGTGATGAATACAAGAAACCCTCTTTATAAGTGTAATGGACCCTTGAGTACGTCAGAATTGGAGCTTGCAGAGAGACATTTAGTTAAATAAATACAAAATATTGAATTCCGTGCAGACATACATAGTCTTCAGACTAAAGGATCGGTAAGTCAGAGTAGCAAGTTAAAAGGCCTCAACCGTTACTTAGATGAATTTGGAATTTTAAGGGTTGGTGGCAGGTTAAATAATAGTAATTTAAATTTTTCAAAAAAGCACCCGGTAATTTTATTAAAGAGTAATAAATTTACTGTAATTGTTATAAATTATTATCATAAGAAATATTTGCATGTTGGTGCGTCAACTTTACTATCCTTAGTAAGAAATAAATTTTGGCCAATAAATGGTCGTGCAATGTGTCGAAAGGTGGTTCATCAGTGCATTCCATGTTTTAAAGCTAAACCAGTTATTGCAAATCAATTGATGGGCGATTTGCCCAGGGATAGAGTCCAATTAGACTATTGTTTTAATATTTCGGGTGTTGATCTGTGTGGGCCATTTATGATCAAAATTGGTTATGCACGTAGGACCATCTTACAAAAAATTTATGTCTGTATTTTTGTTTGTTTTGTATTTAAGGCTATACACATAGAAATTATTTCAGATTTAACTTCCGAATCATTTATTGCGGCACTGAAAAGATTCATAGCACGCAGAGGTAAATGTGCCAAATTGTATTCTGATAATGCAAAAAATTTTATTGGGGCAGATAAAACACTTAGGGTCTTTTATGAATTAGTAAGAAAACCTGATGAGAAATCAGCAGCATATTTGTCTAGTGAAGGCATTGAGTGGAAATTTATTCCCCCCAGATCACCCAATTTCGGGGGTCTTTGGGAGGCCGCAATAAAATCCTTTAAATTTCATTTTAAGAGAATTGTGGGAGGTGCTAATCTCACTTATGAGGAATTTCTTACAGTAGTGATACAAATAGCGGGAATATTAAATTCGAGGCCTTTGAGTCCATTATCAGATGACGCAGATGATTTTGGAGTCCTAACTCCAGCTCATTTTCTTATAAACAGACCATTAAATGTCATTATTGAGCCTGATTTAACCAATATAAAAGAAAATCGCCTCAAAAAATGGCAAAGAATAACTAAAATTGTACAACTTTTTTGGCGCAAATGGCACCATAATTATTTAAGTGAATTACAACAGAGGGGTAAGTGGAGATTTGAAAAGAATAATGTAAAAATAGGAGATCTAGTGTTGTTAGTAGAGGAAAATATATCAAGCAATAAGTGGCCTTTAGGCAGAATTATTGAAGTATATTGCGGTAACGATAAGAAAATTCGCGTAGTTTAGGTAAAAACTCAAAATGGAATTTTTGAAAGATCGATTAGTAAAATATGTATTTTACCTATGCCTGAAACCCATAGTACTTAAAAAAAAATGTATATATATATGTGTGAGTGATATATTGTTTTTTTTTTTTTTTTCAATTTTATATTTAAGTAACATATATAGTGACCTTTTGTATTTATTTGTGTAATTAGTGTACTTAGTAAAAAAAAGAGTTATTATTGAATGTGAAACATGTCAATGGGGGCCGGTATGTTCCATGTAGGCAGACGATACCGTGCTACCTATAATTAAAATCTCAGTGTACAGAAAATGAAGAGAAGTGAAGTGTTTTTTCTGTTTTTATTCTAAAGTTGTTTTTGAGATAAGTGCAGACGATAACGCAGCAGTGAGCTGCGAGTGAGTGTTATTCCTTTAATAAAGTGTTTTTTAAAGAACCAGTGCATATGGAATAATTTGTGTAGTGTGTGCTTAATAATTACCAGTATAAAATACTAATTTCTGTCATCAATCTAGAAAAAACTTGTAAAATAATGATCAAGAATGCTTTCAACCGAGGACTACTGTTAATTTATTGATAATCTCTTTATTGTATTTTTAAAAAATTAAAAAACCTGCAACATCGATTACCAGTAAAAAAATGGTGAACTCTCAAGTAAGCTTTCAATAGACTTTCGTCATCAAGATTTTGTTTGCGGATAAATAGCGGTGTCAAGTGTTTCCAAAATACATGATAACAAGATTAACAAAGCAACAACAACATTAACATCAACAACAAAAATCTCGCTCCAAATCTTGGCAAACACCAACCGCTGCCAATTGAAAATTCAACTGTCACTGTTTAAAGAAAATTAAAAAAAAAAGTCTCGAAAAGAAGGATGTCTTAGAATTTTTCTTAAATTCTAAATACTCTTTAGAATGAATTCTAGGAAAACAAGATCTAGATCCTCCGAATTTTCATGTCGTTAGACAAAACTTTTTACATTCATTTGGGTCAACGTTCTCCGAAACAGGTGCAAGAAGAGGGTAGAATCTAATTTCGGAATATGTTCGTGTAACGTCTTCATCGCTTTCCTCTTTGTTCAATCGGAATCGATCTCATGAAAGAGAATTGTTGCATGGTAGAAAGAAAATACCACAGTCGGAATGTAGGTAACGTTGCAGAACACGTGGCACCGAATTTTGGGCGCAACGCCAAGTTTAACCTTCTAGAACAATCATACAAACACTAAGGTTGTTTAAAATTTGTGACAAAACTGGCCTTTCTAGCGATTACTTTTTTCAGAACTCATAAATGGCGAGGTTGATTTGTTGTCGTTTTGTCAAAAGTCCTGCCTTGCTACATGGAAAAAAATATTTGGTTAATATAGACCCAGCCAAATGTTTGGTTGGACAGACCAAATGTTGGTTATACCAAGGCCGACTAGATCTATAGGCCTGTCTATTTGAGATTAATGTATGAAGTTTCCCGCCAGAGGACTCTGATACTTTGCCCAAGTTAATCTGACCAGTCGTGCAAACCCTGAACCAAAACAATGACCACGTGTGCAAACATGTGCACAGAACAGAAAGCAGCTTATTCAATGCTAATTTAGGCAGGGTTTGCGTCACGTGGACTCACCCGTGGTCCAATGAAATGGTTCAGGGTTTGAAGCTGAATCCAGCTTCAATTTTTCGGCGGGTTTTCGGGAAATGGCTCGGCCGGTAGTATATAGTCGGTGTTGGTTGTACTGATCAAATAATATAGTTCATTCAATTAAATTTTATTGAACTGACGAAATTATTTTGTCAGTTCAAGAAAAAATATTTGGACGCAAAATTCGGCCTGCACAACTATTTTTTTTTTGTAGTTTTAACAAAAATCGTTTTTTTTTTTGTGTATTAGGATATACGATGTATTTTTATCACAATTATAAAAAAAAATTCTACATAAATTATGATTGTTCAGTAGTCTTTATACAAAATTAGTTTTCTGATGACAATTTTAGAGGATCAAATGATTTTCATCATGCATGTTTTGTTATAATTTTGCCAAGAATCGCCTGGTGAGCTGATAGTATGTTAAAAGTTGCTTTATTTTCGTCTGATATCATTCGTTCTGAATGATATTAAATTTTATAAATGAATTATGGTTATTCAATTTTCGTAAAAGAAGTGATCTTCAGATGAGTTTTACAGAGCTCACAAATGGCTGTTTTCTTATCGATTTATCAAAAGTCATGCAATGAGCTAAGAATTTATTAAAAGCCGTTTTTGTTCAGCTGTATAATCAGTTTTATACATAAAATATGGTTGTTATTTAGGACAAAAGTAGTATTTTGATGACTTTTCTGACATCAAAAATGTCATTTATTTAAGGCTGTTTTGAATCAATTTTTAAGAGAGAAGTCAACATATTAAAAATTGTGGCAAGTTAGATATTTTTTATGATTAGCACTTATTTTTGACACTTTATTTAAGCTTCTTAAATCAAATCAGCCTAGAAAAACTAAATAGTCTATATAGTTCCTTAAAATATTTTTTAGTCTACGCATTTTTATTAAAATAATATTTTAAATAACCGTCGTTGACCGTTCATTGGAAACCACTGCACTACAACTGTAAATATAAAAGTTCCTTAATCTGCGACAGTATAATATAACCGAGGATGAAAATGTACAACACCTTTATCGAGTTACACATTATCTCGAAAAGCGTTCATTATCTTTAGAGACCTCTGAAATCAAGCAATATTATTTAAGATTTAACGGATCACTTATAAAAGTTTCTTTTCCTGCCACTAATTTTCAGTATGTTTCCGAGTAGATTTTACTATGTATGAAATACATTTTTTCAAACCGGAATATAGGTTCTTCGGACGCATTTAATTCTCAATTAAATAGTTTTAGCTGCGTATTTAAATTTATACATCTAAGAATAACAAATTAACAATAATTCTAATGTGTTGGTTAATGCAGTCAAGTTATTATATTTGTAAGTAAAACGCATTTGTTGAACACGAAAACTTTTCCTCGTGAATTTATATTAACGATAAATCTATATTAAGCATTTAAAAAACTGATTAATGCACAGTTGCTACTTGGAAACATTTTCGAAAATCAGTCACATCAATTTATACACCCAAGACTAACAAATTAATATTAATTTTAATGTGAAGGTTAATGCTGTCAAGTTACTATATTTGTATGTAAAACACGTTTTTTGAACATGAAAATGTTTCCTTGAGAATTCGATACCAGCTAATAAACCTACGTTAAAGATTGAGAAAACTGAACAATGCACAGTTGCTACTTGGAAACATTATCGAATATATTTTTACATCAGTTTATATATGTAAGAGTAGTAAATTAATATCAATTTTAATGGAAGGTTAATGCGGTCATGTTATCATATATTTGTATGTAAAACACGTTTGTTGAACATGAAAATGTTTCCTTAAGAATTTGATAGTAGCCAATAAACTTATATTAAAAGTAAAAAAAAAAAAAAAAAAAAAAAAAGCAGATTAATGCGCAGTTAACCCTCTCGTGCATTGAAACCTCATATGAGGTTGTCAGATAAAAAAAAAAAAAAAAAAAAAAAAAAAAATAATAATCTTAATTGTTTGGATTTTCAATTGCAGAGTAGTTGAGTATGTGACCAAAGTCATCTTTTCAAAGAATAGAGAGATGGCAGCACATGCATTTCATTTTAATTTTGTGCGGGTTTTAGTCTCCATTTTTGACAAAAGTCAAGTATGCTAAAACAACGGATTTAAAAAGGGTATTCCACCGCACAAAGCAAAATAACAAGTAAGTAAAAATATATTTCATGTTTCTCACATCATTTTAATTACAATGAGAAAAAAATGTGAGCTTTAAATATTTTTGGGGGGAAATGAAGGGTGTTTTAGTTTGAAACCTCAAATGAGGATTCCATATAGTTGTAGCATTTACAGCGGTCTCTGCATGCAAACCTCATTTGAGGCTGTACATGCAAATTTCAAAAGCAGAAAACTATAAAAAAGGCAATGCTATTAATTTTTAAAATGAGAACTATGCATACATTAGTTTTTGTGTATGTTATAAGTAACGCGACAATTTATTTTGTTGGAACTATTCGAGCTACCAGAATAAAGAGTGCAGAGAAAAAGTTAGAAAATGCCAAATCTCTTTTGAAAGATGATCAGTTTCTGTAACAAACTCTGAAGACAACATATCAATGACTCAATGGGTTGATAAAGGAGTGCACGTGGTATGATCTTTAGCTGGATTTGAGCCAACACATAAAGCAAAAGTTTTAATTCTGCAACTAAGTCCATTCTAGAAATAGATAGACCACAGTCAGTGCAAATATATAACAAGCATATGAGAGTTGAGGACTTGATGGATTCACTTGTAGCACTTTATCTTCACTATCAAAGAAATGTATGTTGGTATAGGCACATTTTTTTCATCTTTTAAATGTTTCTGTTGTAAATCCCTGGCTTCTTTGTAGAAATGATAGATGAGCTGCTAATAATTTATTAGAGTTCAAAAGTAGCATTGCAAGCAGCCTAATACACACAGGAACCTCAACTTCGAACTTGAAGAAAAAGGGTCGACAACCGGCTAAAGCATCTTCTGCTTTGGTATGTCCAACAAAGAAAAGAAAAGTGTCTTTAGTTGCTAAATAACTAAGATATGATAATGGTAAACATTACCCAAAAAAGTCTAATGGTAATTTTACACTGAAGTGCAAAAACGAAAGCTATTTGAGTAAAACAAGATATATTTGTGTCCGCTGTCAAGTACATTTAAATCCAGAATGTTTCGAACATTTTCATGAAAATTGATTTTTTTCCCAGAAGGAAAAATATGTATACTGTAAATTATGTACTCTTACACCACTATCAATCTATCCACTATCTAGTTAAAAAAAACTAAAAAAATTTTTGCTCGCAAATTATCTTGCAAAAAATGAGAATATTAAAAAGAAACTTGATTTTTAGCTTTTAAAAAATCTCAAGGAAGCTTTATGTGCAACCTCATATGAGGCTGTACATAAAACTTCCTTGCGAATTAAAAAAAAAAAAAATCTAAAAAACATGTTTCATGTTAATATTCTCATCTATTCCAAGATAATTTGCCAGCGAATTTTTTTTTTCTTTTGGACAATTGCAAAATAATTCATGTCCGAGAGGGTTAAAATTACTTGGAAACGTTTTCGAAAATTTTTCACATCAATTTATATATCTAAGAGTGGTAAATTAATATTAATTTTAATGTAAAGGTTAGTGATGTCAAGTTATCATATATTTGTATGTAACACACGTTTGTTGAACATAACAATGTTTCCTTAAGAATGCATAGCAGCCAATAAATCTACAATAAAGGTTAAGAAAACTGATTAATGCACAGTTAAAATTGCTTGGAACCGTTTTCGAAAATCAGTCACCTCAAAAGAAATTTTTTAAATCTCGAAAGTTATTTTAAATCTCGGAAATATATTGATTTTTGAGGTTTTTAAACATAAAGAACGCTTTTCGAAAGCATGGGTTAAAATGGAGGAGGTTATTGAATATTTTCATTTTTGTAGCTAGATTACATTTTCTTAGATTAAGAAAAAAAGGAAACTTTTTTACCATAAGAAACGTCTGTCTTTTTTTACAGTATATTGCTTTTTATAATTTTCCTTGAAAGCTTTCTTCTAAAAGCCGATGTATCTAAATTAGAAATCTGATTTCAATGTAGGTTTAAATATAACTAATGGTGTGCGAAGGAAAATTTTCTTCTTTATGCTAGATAACAATATGAAAAATAATTTTTTTCAGCTCGAAGGTTTGCAGTGCAGTCTTTTTTATTTTCAACCACATCCAGTTTATTTTTATTTATTTATTTATTTTTTTGTTTTTTTGTTTTTTGAGACTTCAGGTAATTGTTTTTGACAATGATTTGGCTCTTTAGCAATGGTCTAGCTTCACCTTTGATAAGCTGCCAAATCTAGAAAAGTGGTTGTTGACATTAAAGTATCCGAGGTGAGGAAAAAAAAAAAATGTGATGGTTCAGAGAATTCTGGTTTTTTCCGTGTGTAAATTTAAAAAAAGGTTTCTTGTAAAAAAAAAAAAAAAAAAAAAAAAAAAAAAAAAAAATCCACACTTTCAACGCAGTTAAAAGGTGTTTATGAATTCTGCTTCTCTGATTGTTTGTCGTAGCTCTAACTTGCATAAACATACGAGATTGCTATATAATCGATATAAGTTACTGAGATTCATTGTCATATGTTTCACATTCAGAATCAAGTGTATATGGCATCTATCGTTCGTTTATTGAAACTTTGAAAAAAATTCTTTTACATCATGCCCTATGTTGAAAAATATTTTGCATTAGACTTCATAATGGTACTCTTTTTGAAAGGTATAGCGATATACGCGCATTTAAAGAGACTTGTAGTATAGGATATGGAATGTGTAGCATTTCACCAATCACTTACAAGAACACATACGAAAAAAAAATTACTCTTACCTACAATTTACTAAAAAAAACCTCATTTACGATGGCAGAGTTATTTATTTATTTTTTATATAGAGAGAGACGGAAGATAGAGAAATTTGACACTGTATTTGGATATCGGGTACTTTATGAAGAACTTATAAACTATAAAATTGAATAGCTGATTAATTACTATACAATAAATATAATGATAAAATTTGTTACAGATTTATCAGTATCGATTAAATTTTGTACAAAATAATTTAAGTAATCTTTCCGTTATTTCGCCGTGATAAAAATCTATTAAATATGATAAATGTCTGAATGTAAATAAAATAATATTAACAATGATTAGCTGAAATGGGGCTTTAGACAAGGCAAGTTTTAAGGCAAATAAAGGACAACAGAATAAAAAGTTATATTAATCCATGGAAAATGACACATCTCCAAATGTAATAGAATATATCCCCAATAATTACAGAATGCGAAATATTATTTATAACTTCCATAACTACGTTGATGGACTAACTTTACATATATATAAATAAAACAAATATTTTGATATTGTTGTAGCAACGAAAACTGCCTCGATTTAGAATGGTCACTCATCAGAGTCACATGTGACATTTTTATCATATTTAATTTTTTCTTTAATATTATAAAAGTCGGAATGAAAGTAAAAAAATAATAACAATGATAACAGTATTGGAAATGGTGCTGCAGAAATCAAGTCATTTTGTGACAAATAAAAGACAACAGAACAAAGATTACGCTAATCAATCAAAAGTGACATATATACAAATGTAATAAAATTAATCTCCAATATTTTCACAATGCAAAATACCATTTAATATCTATAATTAAGTTGATGGATTAGCTTCGCACATCTCTAAATAAAACGAGTTTTTTTGCTATTAACTAACAACAAAAATTGTCTCACTTTAAGGTGCTGCTCAACATATTTTCCAATTTGTAGAAAAAGTGTAAAATCGAAAAATTTAATTTTTAATATTATATTTCAGACACGAGCTTCTCAACTAAAAAACTCTTTTCAGAACAAGGTCTTTCATTTGCAACATATAAATTGACGTAATAATGTTATTTAGACGATGCGATGTAAAGTTAAATCGACGTACTTTTGACATGTGAAATATAATTGTTTACTAAACCTTCAATGTTGATGACTAAAATTCTGTTTTTATGTCATTTTGAAAATAATTATTTTAAGTAAAATTTGTTATGGAACGTTCTTCATCATTATCTTTCATTATTAAGGTAATAAATTGTCGTGTTTCTTTTTTTCCTGTTCGTTGTACAAAAAGACTAATAGTTTAACTTTATATTTCCCCCATAAATCTATTTCTTCACATTATTTGAAACTATTTTCTTTGCATCTTTAAATGTATTAATATGTATTTAAAAAAATAACCTATTTCAATAAATTTAACATATTAAATTGACCTCCTTGCTTTAAAAGAACATTACTGTAAGGAATTAGTAGTAATAACAGATTATTGATTTTCAATTTATTAAAAAATTAGAATTTTTATTATGTAATGGTATGCATTTGTAGCAATAAGAAAAAATTGTTTTTCAGTTTGTAGAAAAATTAGAATTTTTGTTATGTAATGGTATTACGAAATAGCTATTCTAGGAATAACAAATCTTTGGCAATGCCGGCGGAGCTGGCACATACGACAATCTTCTAGTATTGTTTTATAAACATATGAATATTCAATATTGTGTTACAATGAAAAATTAATTTGTTTTACATGAAACAAAGAAATAATATGTATATTTAAGTATGCAAGTAATGTATATGTATAAGCGATGTTAACCGATGACACATGTTGTCAAAAACATCTATCCAGATGCTAAAAATCAACTGTTATTCAATACTTATATTAGACAGCTTGATAAGGAATTAAAATTTATTTTACATCTCTGGTTTGCAAGTAATTCCAAATTGAAGACTTTTGGATCATCATTCGATAGCAACATTCCTGGTATTCCTGAAATTTTTACTGTTAAAAATATTACATATGCTACCTATCACGTGATCTACATTGTCTATATTTAATTCTAGATTTGCTTGTGAGTATTTTTATTAGGAAATGGGTTTATGCAATAAAATTTCATAAAAAGAAGGACTGATAAACATAGTTCGTATGTTACTACAAATTTTTTAATTTGTGAGATCTTGGAACTCAATATACGGAACAGAAATCCCGCTTAATTTCAGCAATAAAATCTATGCCATGAAGTTCATCGACTGAATGAAATTTGAGTTATTATAATATTTAATTTGTGCAAAAATGAATAAATAAAATTAATAATAAGTTTATTTCTATTCCCTCGCATTAGAAACTGCTCGATATGTCAATATATCCCGTATATTATTTAAGAGTAACTTGCCCTTGCATCTAAAAATCTTCGCCAAAAGTTATTTATGGAAAAGCTGTAAAAGTTTTGTATGCCTGTCAAATTCACAAATTATTTTTGCTACAAAATAAAACAAATATGAGCTATATAATTTACAAAGAACCACGAATATCTTTTATTTAAAGAATAATGGCATACTATTACACTCTTTTGTGGTAGTTGAGTATACTATTTATTTTATGTTTTTGCATTACAATTTTTGTTTTATAATCTCATTCGCACTTCGATAATTCATTTCGTGCCATTTTTTATGTGAACACTAAGCAGCCGTTTTGAGCTTGGATTATCCAGCCCAGTTTGGGTTATTAGCACGCATCATAGTTATGAAAGTTACTTTTTTCCGATATTCTGATGCCCCTTCTGCCATTTACGTTATTTATAGCATCATCGATGTATCAGAAACCAAATAGCATAAACACATATAGAATATATGATATTTTTCACAGAACTTCATAATTTTATACTATTTACAAACTATCAAATTCAATTTCATTACTTGGAATTGAATATTTTTATCGTCAAATATATATACATTTATTTAAATTATATGATTATAGTCGAATACATACGTACACATGCCCTTGTTTTAATGGATCATTCATATGCAACTAAAGTAAATTTTTATTACTAAAATGTTATTAATTAGCAATTTTTTAAATAATTACATCTCTCATCATAAAACCTAATATAAAAACTTTTAAGTTTTCAACGCATTTTACATTCGCAAATTATTTCGCAAAGGGCACGCTATAATAAATGTAAACTAAATTTTGTTTTGATGAATCAAATGTGTCATTTAGAATTAATCGAATAATGCAGTAAGACACATAAATTATCAAAAGGCATTATTGAGACCGTGTATATTTTGTAAAATTTACTCTGTTGTGTAACTAATAAATATAAAATCATTTAATAATGAAGTATATGCTTAAATGCAATGAATGACAAATCTTCATTCTCAACACATTTGAATGAAATTCGAGAATATGGCATACATAATGTATGATTATCGATAAAATATATTTTCATTTTCAAAATCACAAACTCAGTAGAAAGTGATAAAAATGCCTACAGAACGAATTATATTAAGTAAACATGCACCTATTTTTGACATTGTATTTTATGCATTTATTATCATTGGGATTGATATTTCAGGAAAAGAAAATAAGGTAAGCCCAGCATTAAAGTTTGGAATGAAACTTATGTTTTATGTTACATCCATCATTGGATTATTAACTGGTGCTTTTCATTTTGCATTCTTCCTTGATGGATTCGATATCGACATCTTTTCAGCTATAGTTCACTGTTATTCTGGATTGTTGTTAAGTTATATTTTGCGCCGAAAAAAGCAGGATTTTGCCGAAACGCTTCAAGCATTGTCAAAATGTAATTTGGAAAGAAAACGCATTTATGCTTTGAACAGGAAAAGAATGAAATACATAATCATTCTGTCACTTTGTATGGTATATTTTTTTATTTTGTTTACAATTTCAATATGCTTTTCAATTACTACTGATAATTTAGGAGGATTTTTCTTAGAATATCCTTATTGGACATCAATATTGCAAAATATTTCTTCAAAGTTCAGTAGCATACACAGTGTTTTATTGTACTTCACAAGCTTTTTTTGCTGTTACCTGCCATTAACAATGGACCTCATAGCATATGACGTTATATTCTATTATCTTAGTGAAATAATGAGAGAAGTAAAAAGTAGGATTGCTCTTTCACCCTATGATTTTAAGTTAAATCATAAAATGTACATTAATCGAAAATTGTTGGTTGAATTAGTAGATAAAAAATTTAAGTATGTCCATTGTTATGTGGTTTTGGTCGTATCAACTATGATCTATTATAATATATTCAGTAAATTGCAAAATATTTTCCATTTCAAAGGACATAGAATCATTGATATTATGCTCGTAGTTTTTATCGGCATACTTGCAATAAAATGCATTCTCGAAGGTGGAGAAATTCCGGTTATAAATGAGCAGATTCTTAAAATAATCAGCGAAAGTCCTTTTGAAGATAAAATTCTTTCTCATAGAATAGCCTTCATTCTTGAAATTCAACAAGGATTATGCCTGACAATTGGAGGAATGATTGCGATTACTAAAGCCTGGACTTTAATTCTTATGGGAACAATACTGACGTATTCACTATTGATCAAATCTTTGTAAAACAACTTCTTTAATCTCATAAATAACTGAGAAGTCTCTTAATACTACAACAAACTGTCAAATATACACTGAAATTTATTGAAATAAATGATAAATTTGTTATTATCGGTCATCCGCAAGAAAAATCACCCACCTCGAAAATTTTTATTTTGCATTTTATTCACTAATAGGCCTGCTGTAAGTGTGTCTTGCTACTCAAAAAGTTTCTTGGGTGTTGTTGTACAAAAAATCCCTTTATTATGCTATAAGTCCACTTGTGACCTTAGAAAAGGGATGGATTGTGTGAGGAGGTAGAATTATCCAACCCTCAAAACCTCATCTTACGTCTTTATTTTTAAAGGTTATATGTTTTATGCACATTTTCATTCCTGTATTCAGAGCTGAGTACTATTAACTTCATGTTGCAGTAAATCATACAAATTTCCTTTTGGCCAAGGCCTCCTTTGAAATTTACTTATGTCGATATGTGTCACTTTTCTTGCGAGTGAGCGATATAACATTATCTTTCTACATAATGTCTTCATTTTCAGCAGTGCATTACAATGAGTTGTGCGAGCTGAAATCAGTTACTTACGTTTTAGTTGGTAAACAATCGAAACATCCCGAGGAACCTTTTTTGTTTGACGGTAAGAAGATACAGTAGGTAAAGATACATGTATTTATATAAAGTTCTAGTGTTGATTACTGTTGTTGTTGTCGTTGTCGTATCCATGGATATGCAAAATATAAAGAAAAAACTTTCTGAGAATACTGTCAAAGATCCGGAGGACCGCAGCCGCCAATTTTGGCGATTCAGGACTGTAAAGAATAGCCCGAAGTGGATCCATCAGCGGTAACCAGCCAAGCTTTAACATATCTGCAGTAATAGATGGGTACTCGAAGATGTGTTCGGTCAGTTCTTGCAAAATATATAGGTTCTAGCCCCACCAGAAAGGTTCTTCATTCCTTTAATGTGATTTGTTCTTAATTTAGACAGTGTAGTCGTTATATCTCTAGGCAAATCAAAATCAGTAAATTAAAGTTTCCAAGAGGACTGATTTAAAAATCTGTATTTGGCCACAGCGTTCGCATCTGCAAGTATAATGGTGGTACTAGCTCATAAAATTCCGTGCCTCTTTGGCCAAAACATCCGTACATTCGCTACCCTCGATGTTTACATGTGCGGTGTTTACATTGCTATACACAAGATTTCCTGTTGTAATGTAACTGACCGAGTAAGTCCTTTATAGCAGAGATGATGTTTGTGTCTCCGTTTCTGACGGTCTCTAAGGCAAATTTACACTGTTAAATATTTTGCTCTAGTTTAAACCAAATTTTTGTGCTCAGTAGCTGCCACCATAAGATGGTGAAATCTCATACCAACATTTGGAGCTTCCGATTTCAACCTTGTTCCAACTATTGGAACTGTATTTCATCAAAAGCTCCAAATATTGATTCAATATTTCACCATCTTACAGTGGCAGCTATTGAGCACCAACATTTGGTTCAAACGAGGGCAAGATTTTTAACAATGTAGAGTCTTCAAAAAGAACCAGTCCCTGAGTAAGGTCCTCAGCTTGAGAATTAGTCTGGTAAAAAGTAAAGTCTTCTTTGATTACCAAAAGTTCGCTGGTGAAGTTAGAGACAATCAAACCTGTGTTAATTTCAAGATTGACTTTTCTCCACGTGGAAGAATGAAGAGGATGCTTGCTCCATCTGTGTTGAGGAATTTATTTGAAGAACCGTCGGAAAAAGCAATAGTGACGATTTATGGAAATAACGAATTAAATATTAAACTTGCGATACAAAAATTAATTTCAGTATTTAAAAATTAAGCATGCGCTCTGTAACTTTGAACAATGCTTGCTTATAAAATATTAAATGAAACAAGCATGCACCCAATTTTCAGTAACTGAAATATACATGTATATATCTAACAATAAGCGTAAATGATGCACTAAATAACAAAGTCAATTAACAAAAAGATAATAAAAATTTATTTACATAACTATTTTCAAAAAAAAAAAAAAAAAAAAAAAAAAAAAAGAGAGAAATAATAATTGGAAACAAGCTTCTTCAAGGTTCACAACAATCTAAATGTTGAACAATTAAGCTATAACGAGTTCGTCGAATTCGGCGAATGAAAACGGTTAAAAGAACTGGTTGACTGAATTTATAAAAATAATCACAAAAATAAATACAACGAATATCAATGTTACACTGGCTAGCCTAACTTTTAAAACAAATATTATTTTTTATTAATGTTTGATTTTAACTTTTTTAAATAAAAAAATAAACTTTATTACTATACGCCATCAATAATATGTAATTAAGATAATGAAATTATAAAGTATTAATTGAGGGCTTGATTTTTGGCATCTTTAAATAATGAAAAATCAACGAAAATTGTATCACAATGACACAAATCATATTTTTGTTTTTAATAAAACCTAAAAATAAAATCTTTTTAATCGTCTTAAAATTTCCATTTCATATTTACATGCAAAATTTACATGCATACATTGCATATTCATATTCACGATTAAAAGAAATATTTTGACGTGCAAAACATATTCCCAAACTTAATGTCACGTTTTCCAGTTATAATTTTGAATGTAATTGGCATTTTATTTTTTACTATGACATCATGTTCACAAATTCAAGATCTCTGAATCAGCAGCTTAATCTCACAATCAGCGGAATGAAAAAAATAGTGAAATGTAACAGCTTTATGAGTAAAAATGCGTTGTGACCTCTTTTTCTGTTCAAAAGTTTTTAAATAGTTAATTTTAATTGTATTACAAAAATGGCATCCGTAAGGATGCGGTTATTTCCATTGCTTTTCTTTCTCTCTTCAACAGTGAAAGTAACTCCATTGCCCCCAATGTAAAGAAGTTGCATAAAACAACTTTTAAAAATAATATTAAAATCGTAAAACTGGATTATTTAAAAAAATAGTGAGTGCGGGAACATCTACAAATAAAGTGTTTTCATTTAAAATAATAATAATCAAAATCGGTTCTTTAGAAAGCCCAGGTCATATCTCATATATGACTAAAAAAATAGCCTAGTCTTTTAAACATATAGATTTTTTAAAGCTTTTAATTAGCAAATATTAATTAGCATTTTTTGCTAACATTGTGAATATTAGATTGTTTATCTTAAAAGGTACTAATCTGTTGTTCCGTCGACCAATTTCGCCAAATTATACAAATCGTCAAACTAATAGCCAAACTATACATATTGACATAATTTTTATTTTAAATAACGAAAAAACAAATAATTAGTGGAATATTAATAAAAATACAAATAAAAAATCGAAATAAAAATCAATGACATTTTAAACATGTGAATCGTATTTAATGTCATTGAATATGACATTCACGATCATCCATTATTGGCATTTAATCTTATAGTTTGGCGATAATTGTTTCGTCGACGGGATAGCCTAGTAGTACTCTTAAAATGACATACCAAATATCCTAATGAGATAAGTGTATTAATTCTTAAATTAAAGTGAATGATTGCTCCGAAAAATTTTTGTACACTGCTAGAGAAAACTTTAATATGTACTTCACTCTAAAAAATAAATGTGTAAATTAGTCAAATTTACATACATTTATGTGTAAATTTGTAAATTTGCACACTTGCCATGTACTTTACACATTTTTTTTTTTTTTTTTTTTTTTTTTTTTTTTTTTTTTGCAGAATTTTACATATTTTTATGTGTACAACTAAACTCGTTTAAGATACGAATCAAGGGACCGAGAGCATTTCGTATCTTAAGCGAGATCGTATCTTATCCGGATTTCATAGATTCTCGAATGATAATGCATATAAAAACAGTGCACATTGTTATTAACGCATTTGAGCCATTAATAACTTTTATTTTATCTATTTCTAACAAATTTTAAATATTCTAGAAAATTTGAGTTTAAGATATTGAAAAAAAGGATAATTTTATTTTCTCCAAAATTTTATTCAATATCTGTTTGTACAGTAAAAAAAAAAAAAAAAAAAAAAAAATGCTTTTATGTAGTATTTTTTGCCAAATTATAAATAAAAGACAATAAAATGAAAATTTTGTTAATCTTTAGAAAAAAGTAACTAAAATACATTACATTTAAAGAGGAAGAATAACAAATTTTCATAATAAATTTTTGAAAGACAAGCTAATTGTATGCAAGCAATAATAATTATTCGATACATTGTAAAAATCGTGATGTAGTTTTAGTTTGTTGAGAAAAAGTCGTTTACCTTGGTTTGGTGCAACCTAGGACGAGATTTTATTAGGAAGGTTTTTGCCTTGTTGATGTAGTCGAAAAAATCTTCAACGGCGGGACCAGCATCCATCGAAGAGGCATACAGTCGAAGTAAGCTGAACGAGCTCATTACAGATGCGAATGATAGTATGACTGATACATCTGTTTCTTCATCCGCGTATTCTTCTACTTCTTCTAAAGAGCTAGGTTCATCGGAACTTTTGACTTTTGCGATTATATCTGAGATTGAGATAGACCGAACTTCACTTGTTACAAGTTGATCGTCGATTTCTACAAATAAGTCTCAATCTTTGCATTCTTCTTTATACTGCTCCTCTTCTGTGATGTCAACGTCTTGCAAAGTGCCGTCAATATCAAACGCTTTAGAGAAACAGTTCTCAATGGTGGTTGATGTTACGTCTTCCCAGGATGCACTCAGGAAATGCATGGCGTCCAAGAGATTAATAGGCTTACAGGTTGGCCAGGATAGATCCTTTTCACGATGATCTATTTGATGTAGGTAATGTACAAGACGCGTCTTTTGTATTTCAATTTCAGAGCATGAATTATGCCCTGATCCATGGGTTGAACCACGCTAGTCGCATTGGGTGGTAAAAAGACTAGATCATCGACCTATCATCGATATTTTGTAAACCTGGGATATCCTTGGGATGGGCAGGACAGTTGTCGACGAGGCACAATACTTTTCTAGACTCCTTTTTCATTCGTTCATCGAATTTGCGGATCCACTTAATGAATATATCACTTGTCATCCACGCTTTGGCTTGACTTTCATAAACGCAGGGGAGTTTTCTAACATTTTTAAAACAGCGAGGATTCCGAGATTTGCCGATGACGAGGGGTTTCAATTTATCTGTTCCACTCATATTTGATCCAACGAGAACAGTGATACGTTCTTTGCTTAGTTTACCACCGGAACATTTTTCACCTTTAAATGCCATTGTTTTATCCGGCATTAATTTAAAAAAAAAAGACCCATCTCGTCGACATTGCAAATATCGCATCTTGAATATTTTTTCAATAGTGGTGCGACCACATTATTTTTCCAACAATTGACATCATCTATATTCACAGCTGCCGACTCTCCGCATATCTTTCTGTAAACTATGCCGTATCTTTGTCTGAAACGGTCTAGCCAACCGTTGCTAGGCGTGAAATCCACTCCAAGACGTGTAGTAATTTCGCAGGCCTTTTCCTTAATCAATCAACCGTTAGTTGGGGTATTCGTCGATCGGATTTGAGTGAACCATTCAAATAAAATTTTCTCCAATTCTCCAAATTTGGCCATTTTAATTTTCTTTCTACCAGAACCTCCAGCTGACACAATGTTTTCCAGTTTCTGTCTGTTTTTTAACAGAAATCGAAGTGTTGACTCGTGTATTCCTATAGATTTGGCAAAAAGTGTCTTGTTCATCACATTCTCGGCGTCATATTTCCTTAGAACATCCAATTTTTCAGTCAAGGAAAGTGCTTTTCTCTTTACTTTAAGTTGTTTATCCATTATCTATTCCTATCACTATTCAGCGGATAAACAAAAGACTAGATTTGCGTAATGTCCTTTTGAGAGCTTTACCTGAACTGAGATTTCAAAGGCACACTATGGAGTTGCATCAAATCACGTGATTATTACGTAAAGGATAACATAATCTCCGAACTACCGCTAGAGCGAGGGGGGGGGGAAGAGAAGAAACGAAAAAGGGGAAAGCAGCGAGAAACATTCGAGCGCAATTCAATTTCTCTTTTTACATATTCTTGGATCTTGGACGAGATAATATATAGAATTCCAAAGAAAAAACAATCTTTTACCTCCAGTAGGAAAATGTCTGCAAAAAAATTAGGTGACAAATATACCTAGAATGTCCAAGCCTGGCAGAGAAAAAGCAAGCGAAAAGAAGAAATTCATAAAAAGGGCAACCCTGAGGACGATATACAGGATAAAAATAATATAATAATAAAAAGTTACTAGATAAAAATTTTTTAAAAAAGCACAAAAGAAATAAAAGCAGTACTTTTTTGTGTTTTGTTGAAAAAGAGGAAGTCAATAAGAATTCAGCTTGCAAAAGCAGCGGAAAAGAACATACTTGTGAACGAAAAAAAGATAAAAAAAATAGTATTTTATGAAAAATAAATAAGATTTTACATATTCTATTCTAAAGACACGTGATGGACGGGTAATTAAGCCCCAATTCGTATATTAAGCGGGTTTTTTGATACCAAGGGAACAATTTTTTTCGTATATTAAACGGGATCGTATTTTATCCGTACGTATATTAAGCGGGTAATTTTACACAAGTTTTATAGGCAGTTTTCAAGGGACCGAAGAAAATTCGTATATTAAGCGGGATCGTATATTAAGCGGGCGTATCTTAAACGAGTTTCACTGTATTTAGCTTTTGAAACTAAGTGTGTAATTTGTTATCACTTGAAAAACATAAATAAGTGTGTAAAAGTAGAAAAATACCTAAATTGACACCGATTGGTGTGTTATTGTAATTTACGCATAGTTTTTATATACACTGATAAGTGTGTAAATTTCTAAAATCACACACTTGTCATGAAAATTACACATTTTGTAAAAATAATTACTTGTTTTTATGTGCATTTATTTTGTGATATTAAGACTGCAAGTTGTTGTCGGTTGGTTACCCAGACAAATGTGTAAAATTAGAAAAATACCTGAATTTACATGTACTGGTGTGTTATTTTAAATGTTCGTCTGCATTTTGTATAATAGCAAGTACGCAGGTGAAAAATGAAAATTAAAATCATCTGCTGTATCGTAGTTTCGCCATTTTTAGATAGAACATGTCAAAAGAGGAAAGATTGTTCTCCTCTGTTAACTTAAAAAATAAGAATAAATCATAATACAATTATAAATAATCGAGGAATGTTAATTATCACAGAATGTTTGTCATCATATTTAGAAAAAAATTGAACTATCTTTTCTTTTCTATTGTGATTTTAACGGCATGAAACAGTTGGATATTCTATAACAAAGGTATGTAAGTGTTTTGTCCTAAAAAAAATAAAGCTTTTCAATTGACAACTAATTTAATAGATTTTCATGGTTCAGTTTTTCATATTTAAACTGTAAGTTTTTTGACATACAACAAAAAATTAAGGAATTTAAATGTCATTATAATGTATTATATTTAAGAAAATGATAAAATTTCGGTGCTTTATTTTCTAATATTGTTCGCTTCTTTTCTATTTGAATATATCTAATCTTTTTCTAGCTTAGATTCCTTTTATTATGTAAAAATAGAAAATAATGTTTATGATTTCTGTGTGTTATGAAAGTTTTATCATAAAAAGTGCTATCATATTTCAACTAAATTATGATTATTTTATTGAATTAGTAAAATTTACATTAGAAAATCTTAATCGTTGTCCGAGTTCCAAAGGTGTCGCAAAGGTGACTGCGTTCCTTCATATTAAGCATACTTATGACTATTCTATGAAAGCTATAATTATGAAGAAAGAGAAGTATACATATGTATTAGTTATTGAATTGACTTTTGAATTTAAACACTAATTTAACACATTTAGTGAAATACTTTGTGCACTCATTCTAAAAAGAATTATATACATGATATGTATATGTATATATATATGTATTTGTAAAATGTCTCATTTTTGGCAAAATGAGATTATTTGTAAAATGATACATTTTTGCAAGAATGAGATTATTTTTGGTTAGAAATTGAATTAACCGTATAAAAGAACTTTCTTAAAACTGAGCCCAATATTTTTATTAAATTAGTTAGTGTTTTTAATTTCAGTATTTGTGAATTTATTATCTTAAAAATGTAATTAATTTGTGTACATCAATATAATAATAATAAAATTAAATAGATTGCATTTTTTTATTTCATTTATGCTTTTTTGTATGTTTCTGTATTTATAAACAAATTTTGATACTTCTTAAGATGTATTAGGTAAACCTGTAATAAATATATATATATATATATATATATATATATAGGAATGTAAAAAAAAAAAAAAGGTCATGTGCGCATTTTTTTTGAGGGGGGGGGTGACGTTTTTTGAAGCAAGCTATTTTAAAGTATTACATATTATACTTCAGTATAGGTAGATGTGCCAGTAATGGACACCCTTCTAGTAATGTATCAACAATAAATCACAATAATGTAATCACAATAAATAAATAAATAAATGCAAACTAAGATTTTATTATTTTTTCATAGGGAGCGAACGATTTTAATCAGCTGACTTAAACCGGTAATTAAATCTTAATTTAAATCAACTTTTTTTTTAATCATTGACTAAAATCATAAATTTTATAAAGATTTAAAATGACAGAAAAAAGTATTAAAATCTAAGGTTACCATAATTCGGCAAGTTTCTACAGGTACTGACTTTTGAATACACAAAAAAGCTTTAAATAATTATTTCTAAGCTTAATTTCTGAGTATTGTCAAAGACTTAAGCATGATAATTTTGTAAAAAGCATATTTTTTATCTTATAAGTATAAAAATCATTTAATTTTAAAATGATATTCAAATCTGGTATAAATCTGGTATAAAAGTCATAATTTCCTTTTAATAATCAAATTATTGATTTTTTTTATATAATATAGGCTAGCAAGTATAATAATTTTCTGCAAATAAACTAATAAAGTAGCCAAATCTTATTTTCTCATTCTGCTTTTGCAATAATAAATTTATAGCAAATATTGGAACTAAAAATAGAATGAAATAATGACATCCGCTGAATCGCTATTGTAAAAGAAGGCATGAGAAAAAAAAATTATAAAATATTAAGCATAGCAAGAGCTTATTCAGTAAAAGTTGAATGTGTTTACTTTTTCAAGTCATATACACCCAAATAAAAAATTTCATGATTAATTAAGGCAGCAAAACTGTCTGAAACACTAAATGCTGAGAACTTCCACTAAGTGCTAATAATGGTGCTGTTTAACGTTTTGAGGATTTCATATATAATTGGCTATTCCTTATAATTACTTTGTATGTGTGTATGAATGTGCTGACATATTTTTGGGAGTTAATATATGCAAACGTGGATGTAAATTTAGATTCAGGCTATTGACAGATTGCAAAATGAGATGCAAATAAATTTGTTAATTTTGTTATTTGTGTTACTAATTGATGAAATTACTTATTTGCGGTTGTTATTAATTTTGTAACTATTTGTTGTTTCCTCTAAGCACTTTTTTAGGGTGGAAAAACTTTCTTTTATGAAATTGGCAAAATGCTACCTTATTAAAATATAATTAAATTCACTTACAGTAAACACAGCTTTCTTGTAATACAACTTCCAAATTACACATTATTTCTTAATCTAAGTTCCCAAGATCTTATAAAAGTGATAGAGAATTATTTCTTTAAAAAAATTAAAACATGTTATTATTTAATTGTATTTTTCAATTTGTAATTCATAAAATTATTAAAATTAATGACACTTTGTTTATCATAATGAGAAACTGAATGCTTTTTATAATTACTAAACACATTACTCAGTATATTTCCCCATGAAATAATGTATTTTTTGGAATTAGCATCTTCCCTTTTTTTCTTTCTAGAATGAGCACTAAATTGTTAATAATCATTTTAGTAATTAAAATATGTTATATACTAATTAAAAATTATATTATTACTAATTTTATGCTAATTAAAAATGTATATTATGTTCCTAAATACAGAGATTGTTGTTTAATAATTATTAATTTTAAATAGTGTTAATAGTTTATGTTAAATGCAGTTATTAATAATTGGATTAAATGTAAATATCACTAGTATTTAATATAGTTTTGCATAATATTGCATAATATTATCGCAAAATATTAATGTTTATAATGTTATTATATGCTACAAAGGAAACTACTACTAAAAATAGTTCATAGTTACAGACATTATAAAACTACTTTGTAGTTTTTATAATGTCTGTAACTATGAACTATTAGTTATGTTTATGTTAGTTAAAGGACAAAGACACAGATTATGTTAGCAAGTAAAGGTTTTTTTTTTTTTTTTTTTTTTTTTTTTTTTTTTTTTTTTGGTAGACTAAAATCCTTGATAGTCATTCAGTATTTGAACATTGGGGACAAAAATCATAAAATTCCAATTTATATCAAAATAATATGATTCAGTTCTTTCAGGTATGATGTACTACTCATAGTACGTGTCTTTTAATGGGGTATTATTTTGTTTTAAGAAATATTTTTGCTGATATTTACATGCATTAATGTTAGTATATGTCTATGCATTTACTATATGACTTCATTTTATGCTTAAGCATTTAATAATAATAATAATTATTATTATTATTATTTGGTTAATTTTCTCTGTGCTGTTTGCGATTCTTTTATTTCAAACATCATATTTCACTCTTTAAATTTAAAATAAAAGTTATTTTCTTGAAAGAATCATGTCTAATAATGCGCAGAAAGCAGGAGAAAGTTCTAATATCAATTAAATCTTATTGCAATGCAATATTTTCTAAACATTTCCCAAAATTCTTTTTTAGCCTATGGCCATATGTATATAGAATAATACGCAAAATAACAACATTCGTTATCTTTCAGATTATGAAATATTGGTGAAACACTAATTAATGTACTTGGATAGCTAGTATTAATATTATTAATGTAAAAGTATGTACTATTAATACTATTAATATTACTAATATTAAAATGTATTATTAATATTATTAATAATAAATATTTCTGAAAAATTGCTCTTTAAAATATTAAAAACAATATGAGTTGTTATAGCAGTAAATATGAGCGAGAGAATTTCTTTTTAACTTTAATTTAAAAGACAGAATATGTAAGGAATTGAAATTATGCACAGTCTGCGCATAAATTGTGATCTCACGATTGTAGAACTATAAACCAACTCTAAAAGAAATTAAAAATTGGTAATTAAAATTTCAGTTTATCATGCTTTATATAAAAACGGGTATATCGGTGATACGAAAATGATTTGTCTTTTATTTAGTGTGGTGTGAAAATTGCCAAAATACATTGCTGGTACACTATTTTCTGGCCATCAAACAGAGCTACCAGAAAATATAATTTCAATCAGTAAATGATATTGTTCTTTGTACATTTTTTTAATCATTAAAATTATCATTATTAATCATTGGGAATTAATTCCCAATTTAAACATACTAAAAAATACAATGTTAACGCTAAATACATAAAAATATGTCTGCTGGAATATTACACAAATATCTAAGTATTTTGATTATTACACACAAATCTGTGTTTTGCATGTTTAGCAGAAATATTTATATGAAGAGAATGCTACACAAAAATCTGTGTATTTTGCATATTATACAAAAACCTGTGTAATTTACATACTACACAAAAAATTGAGTATTTTACATAAAACACAAAAGTATGTGTTTCTTGCATTATACACAAAAATACATTTAATCACAGAAAATTACACATATGAATGTGGGAGAATATTACACACAAATCTGTGTATTCTTCTGCAATTTACACATTAAAGTATGTATTTCAAGACTTATCAGATAACATTTACACATTTGGACTTATCATCAAATTACACTTTAAAATGTGCATTTTCAAATTTACACATTAGGCGAATTTACACACCAATTTACACACATAGACATGTCGTTTTTGTATCATCGATATACCTGTTTTTATGTGTAAATTTACACTTTTTTTTAGAGTGTTGAACATAAAAAAAATGAATGTAAAAGAAAGAAAAAAAAAAAAAAAAAACCCTCTCTTTTGTAAGAATTCAATGTTGATCTTGAACATCACTTCTAAATTTGTTTCTGGAATTCATATTTTTCAGGAAAATTTACATTACAATAGTGCATTCAATTGACCTGGTTACCAAACTCAATCATGAAAAATTGCCTGCTTTTTTTTTTTACCTTTGCGGAAAGCACAAGCAAGTGAATTAATTTAGAAAACATATAATTTTTGCTTTTTATCTGTTTTAACATAGTACAACATGAGAGAAAAAAGAAACGTTATTGTACCTATCGTTTTAGTACTCTAAATTGATTTCTAAAAGTATAACGGTAAATTATTTAATATTAAACGATTAATTGATAAAGGCGATTTTTTTCTAAATACTAACAGAATTACCCCCATTTTGCCCATATCAATTATAAGATGCCTCTCGTTTAAAATAAAAAGAAGTAATACGGCAATCAGAAGATCTGAGATTTGTGCATTCTCGTCTATAAATCTTTGAAAAGGCAGTCAAAAAACTTAAAGTTATCGTCTCGCAACCACAATAAAATCTCTAATCTTTAAAATCAGAATGAGCGCTTTCTTTTGTGTGTGTAACAGAAAAGTATACGACTTCCCTGACAATACAAAAACAAATCCACCACAAAATAAACTTTGAAAAAAAATATATATATGTACAGTAGAACCCCGATAATTCGGATTAATTGGGACCAGACCCAATCCGGATTATCGAAAATTCGGATTATCCGGAGAATTAGAAAAAAATGAAATAAAATAAAACATACTTACAGAAAATCACCTTTATGTGAAACTTATTGAACATTCACAGACAGTAAAAATGGTTACTTTGTTTAATTCTTCCAAAAAGATGTCAGAAAAAGTTTTTATTTATTCAGAATACGAAGATGAAATAAGTTAATGTTATAGCAATTAACCAATCGCTTCTCAAACTTGAAGAAAAAAAATGACCAAACTGATCCGGATTATCCGGAGATCCAGATTAACGGTTTCCGAATCAGCGGCGTTCTACTGTATAACTGACTTCAAAAAACGCGCTAAAAAGAATGAAATAATTGTTTAAAATTCGCTAGTGACGAATCGTTCTCCAATAACCACTCATCGAATATTATGTACGTGCATAAAAACAGTTAAATTTAATATATAGAATTTAATATACACCGAACATGGGTTTTCGAGAGAATATTTTTTGCAAAAGATTAATTTACATTTTACATTTTGTTGATTTAATTTATGAATATGTACATATAAAAAGTAATGAATTACTTTTTGAAGTCGGTGCAAAACAATCACAATCAATAATGTTTATCACCATTTTATTTATGGTACTAGGCATAGTATATCCACAATTCTTACTATACTCAAGATAGTTTATAATTAAGATAGCAATTGCCGCTTTACAGAATTTTTTCCTAATTTCTAAACTTTATACAATTTTGTTTTTTACATTGTCGAATAAAAAAGAGGTTTTTAAAATGAAATTTACTTGAAAATTGTATCTCAATTTTCTCAATTTAACGGATTTTAAAGTAATTTTCGAGCTATTCTTAAACGTGCATTTACCCAATAAAGAAAAATATAGCAATTTCCTTGTTATGTAATATTAATAAGACATGTTTATGAATAACTCTAACATCTTACTGTTCATGTTCATAGCAATAACTTCACCTAACTGTGAATTTAGTTTCTACAGCATTTTGATTTCTAAACAGCGCACATTCGCTTATTTTAACGTCTAATATAAAACGAAATATACTTTCAGTAATTTGTTTGAAAAGGTGATCTCAGTTTACAGATTTATATGTATTTTAAAGTAATTTTAAAGCTTAATTATTTAAAAATATGCTTGTGGCCCATTTACAAAAGATTAATTTAAAAGCTCAAAAACACTACTAATAATTCAGTATTTGTTTTCGTGTAATATTCCATAACCAAATCGGAAATCTTAGAATTTGTTAGTTTTCGTATAATATTCCATAACAAAATTGGAAAATGGAACTAACACGCCAAAAATAAAATATGAATGTAACAGATAAAAAATCAAACTACGCAAAATAATCCATTATGTATGTAAAATGCAAGTGGGAATTTCACTCCAATTGTTTATATATTGGGTTTTTCTGGTAGAATTTCAATTCAATTTGCAATAACAGTTTTTCAGGGAAGGTTTTAATGTGCAACATTGTTTTATGCTAATTAGTCTTAGAAAAATGGGGAAATTTCTATAAATATGTTAACTTAATCATCAGAGATTCTTTTAAAATTTCTGTCGAAGAAATTCATTGGAACTTGCATTGCTTGTTAGATAATTTTAGACGAATGGTTTTAGAATATTACATATAGCTTCACGTCGCTTTTTTATAAAATTACGGAAGAAAGTTCAATAATAAGGTGAGCCAGTCTCTATTTAAAGTTTCACAGGACAAATTTTGATAGAATTCGTACTGTTATTTGCATCATTTTCTGGAATGTTATAAATATATAAAATTTTGTTCTACTTACGCAGTTATAGCATTAGCTGAAATTCTATAATCAGGTGCATGCAATTCTGAATTCTTAGCCTTTTAAAAAAGTTAGATAATGTTTTAGGGATAGTTTTAGTATATTCCACATGTCTGCCCCTCTTAAACCAAATCCTATTATAAATGATCAACTAAAATTTTTGGTCCTTAACAGCTAATTTATTTATTTATTTTTTTTTTTGAAAATATAATAGCGCAGTGATAATTATAGAGTTTTCATCCATGCGGATTTTAAATAAAGATCCACATTGCTTTAAAATATAATATTGAATCCATTAATGTATTCCTTTTAATTCAATATTTGTTCGAAAGACATTAGAACAAAAATTATGTTAATCCATTAAAAGTGACACATGTCCAAGAGAAATAAAATCTATCACAATTACCTACTCAATGCAAAATACTATTTATTTTTCATAACTAATATTGGGGAACTAATCTCACACATCTCTAAATAAAACAGGTTATTAAGCTATTGTTTTAATAATAGAAACTGTCTCAATTTAAAATGCTGATTGTCAATATCTTCCGTTTTATCGAAAATGCACCATTTTCGATTTTTTATTTCACACACGAACTTATCGACTAAAAATTTATTTCTTTTTGAAAGCACATAGTATAGGTTTCAATTTGCAACAGTATAAATTAATGTAACAATGTTATTTAGAGGACACAATTTAAAGTTAAATCTTTTTATTTTTCACATTTGAAATATAATTATTAACCGACTTCAAAAAAGGAGAAAGTTATCAATTCGACGCGTATGTATTTTTTTTTTTTTTTTTTTTTTTTTTTTTTTTTTTTTTATGTATGTATGTTCACCGATTACTTCGAAACTATGCGACCGATTTTTATAATTTTTGTTTTAAATGAAAAAGATGCTCTCGAATTGGTACTACTTCCGTTTCATAAAAATTAGTCCAGTACTTTTTCAGTAAAAAACTTTAAAAAATAATGATTTCTCCAAATTGTCTTTCATTGTTGCAATCGTTTTCAAATCATAAGCATATTAAAAATGTGTACTCATATCCTCATATGCGTTACTGCCAAGTTGTCACTAAGCTTGGCGCCATTTGGTGAAATATTGCTAAATTTGCTTAAATTGCGCTAAATTTGTGTAACATTGGAAAATTTAAAAATGCAACACAAATTTAGCATTAACATCTGGCGGGGATTGTAAGAAATCATCTGTTGGGATCCTACCATCTAGCCGAACTCCTGAACGGCAGAAATTACATAGTTTTTTTTACAGCAGATCCTCCAAGATTTGATGCACGGGATACTGGCCACTGCGAGTTACAAAATGTGGTTCATACATGATGATTTTCCAGCACATTTTGCAATTACAGTGCGTAAACCCCCGATGCTACATATCGCGGGAAGTGGAGTGGACATGGTGAAACTGTTGCTTGGCTTCCATGCTTCCCGAACTTCAATTCCTTAGATTTCTTCTTCTGACGGCGCTCTGAAATTGATTTTTTATCAGACGACTATGGATATATTGGGGGACCGGAAAGCAATGACCCTCGTCATTTCAGCAGACATCTTCAGTACATGTCTGAACGCCGGGTATGTTTGAACGCGTCTGGTAATTTTTCGTCCATCGATGTTGGGTGTGCAAAGATGTACGCGGCCGCAACTTCAAACAATTCCTATAAAAATGTTTAGTTGTCAACTTTCTGTTATTGAACTGTAATGAATTGCAATCCTTCTTTTCATCAAACAAATGTTTTTCTGCTTATTATTGGCTCTTTTTGTTCTACTCGATATCATACCATTCATAACTATTTTATCAATTTCCCCCCGCAGTATATGGTTTGCGATCCCATCTTCTATGGCAATTATTTATCTTCTTAAAGCTACTATCACTCCTTAGTGCCAATATCCCATAGTGTAGATAATGGTCGACATAAAAAAAGCCACTCCTCAGAATTTCGGGTCAAATTTGGCAACAACTTGTATATATTCATATACATAGCTAAGTATAACAGAATATCTCAAAAGATTTAAAATATTAAATATAGCTTCAATTTCTGTGCTATTGTAGATTCATAGGCAATGTGAATTGCAAAAGTACTCAGTTAAGGCCCCCCTCATCCTAAAAGTCATCACGTTACACATGTACAGCAGCTAACAACAAAATCTGTCTCAATTTAAAATGCTACTCATCGCTTAGCGAAATAGCGCATCGAAATAGCGCTATAAAAATTAAGTTATATTGTGACAAGTAAAAGACAGTAGAACAAAAATTATACTAATCCATCAAAAGCGATATACCTACAAATGTAATAAAATCTATCCTCATTTATTTATTTATTTATGCCTAAGTGGGACAAGATCACCAGATCGCTAGGATCCGGTGTAGACCCTATTTGTCCCACCCGGAATGTTCCCCGGCATGTGGGGATTCATTACAATAACTTCAACAATTAAAAAAAAAACATAAAATACATAATATACAGGCTGTATACAATATCACCTTAGTGGTATGCGCGCCAGAGACCTGCTCCATCGCGACAAGTGGCGCTAGGACTGCCAAAAGCTCAACAAAGGCTCTAACGCGACAGCGGGCAGTCTTAAGAGAG
Organism: Maratus speculifer; assembly: GCA_964019185.1. NCBI lineage: Eukaryota > Metazoa > Arthropoda > Arachnida > Araneae > Salticidae > Maratus > Maratus speculifer. The sequence goes on from OZ025298.1 coordinate 270,970,869, forward strand.
AACGGTTAAGTGGTAAGATTGGCCAAGTCCATAAGGAAGTAATAAATTTGTGCCAATTGACGGAGTAGTTTTGGGAGGGTTAAGATATTTGTGAGCCAGGTATCTGGGCAGGAATATGGGTTCTTAAGGTGCCAGGCCTCTGTGAGTGTGCAGAAGAAATAGTAGTAATCTATCCTACTTAGACAATACAAAATACAATTTAGTTTTTATAATTATGTTGATGGACAAACTTCACACATGTGTACTAAAAAAGAAAGCTTCGCTCTACGTGTATGTTTTTGGGAGATGGTTAGAAAAATCTACCACATGTGCAAGGCTTTAAATTTGTGTGAGGGTAGCCCAATATCTCTCCTAATGCACCTGAGACTCAGAATTTTGAATTTCCAAAAATGAGCCGAGTTATTAAATTAAAATCACAAATCCCTCTCATATATAAAAGTCATCTCTGTCTGGACATGGGAGAAAAAGCCCTGGCGCATGACCCTATTTATGCACCGAGAAGAAATGAAGATCGGAAAGAAGGATTTAGGGTGGGGGTATTTTGACATTATTTATTAACTTCCATTTGCCAACCCTCTCAGGAAAATTATAAACATAAGACATATTCTCAAAAATTGTACTCTTACGTCTAAAATGAAAAAAAAAAAAAAGCTTTAACCTTTTGAAAAAAAAAAAAATAAATAAATGGATCGTTTTTCCTCTTTATAGCAACGCTTCTACAATGAGCAATTTTAGTGATACCGGAAAAAGAAAAAAAATCCATTTAAAGCTGCAACATTCTTCTAGTTGATGGTGCAATTTCTTTTTAAAAATATGAATTTTAATCTTTTTAAATACACCTGCGAATGAAGGTCACTTTGCGTCTCAAGAAGACGGTATTTTTCAGCAATAAAAGTAATTAAACATGCGTATTTTTAATATAATCTTTTTAGACTATCTCAATACTCTAGATTTAGATCATTTACAACAATTTTGAAACTTACGAACGTGTAGGAATAGTCTTTACAAGGTAAAATGCTTGAAAATTTCGACAAAATCAGTAAAAACCTGAGTTTTATCTCCCAGTTGTGCTTGCTTTTGGTATGCATGAGTACCAAAAATAAAATTACACAAAAATAAAATACCAAATAGCATATACGATTGTAGTTCAATATTTTTCTGCAATGTCTTCACTTAAAAATATAAATTCAGACAAAATGGAGTTAAAGATATAAAATGATGTAAATTTCAGGTTCATTTAAAACTATTATCACGAGCATGGGCAAGGAAAATGTCTCGTCGGTCTATATACAACAACAAAATCTATTGTTGTTGAAAAAGAAGACTGCCTAAATTTAAATTGATGATCATCAGTATCATATGTAACATTTATTGTATTTAAAAGTCTATTAACATGTTGAGTACCACGGTGACTGACACTGATTTTTAAGTCTAGGCTGCGTCAGTCATAGGTGACTGTCAGTGTAAAATATGATACAAAACTAAAAAAAAATATATTGTTTTAAGTAATTATTAATAAAGTATTATCCTGTAGTAAATAAAAGTTACGTAAATTTTAAATAAATTTCCAGTTATTGCTTAAAATATGTATATTTTTAACACAGATGTCATATACGCACCACATTTGCATGCGCCTTTCCCCCCTCCAATTTGGCGAAAATTTCGTTTCTGAACATAAATTAAAAATTGCATGCAATAACAGCACATGATTTTTTTATTGCAATATAAAAATAAAATAACGTGAAAAAATGAAAGAGATTCTAGCATTTAAAAAAAGAAATAAATGATAATTTGATATTAATAATTATTGATATAGTATACAATGTAAAATATTTTAAAGAATTAAAATAAAAAATAACGGTAAATAAATATGCATTTAATAAAAAAGGAAATAAATAAATAAACAGGTATAAATAATAAACTTAAAAAGTATCAAAAGAGTAATATAATTTTCACAATAAATCGTAAATTTTAATACTTATGGCGTTATTGAATGCATTCAGTTGCATTAGCACATTTCACTGATATCTTTAATTTTTCCCATTTTATTTCTGTAACAATTGATATAAGCTTATTAAATTATCTTCTCCTTGGCACAGATGTGCAATGCCAAGTTGGCGGGGTAAAAAATCATGTGCAAATGTGATGCTTATATGATATCTGTGCCATATTTTTTTTAGTTTTATATAGTATTTTAGACTATCAGACACCGATGACTGGCGCCGCCTAAACGGAAAGTTCAGAGTTGGTCATCGGTAACTGACGCGATACTCAACGTGTTAAATAGGATGTAAATAAAATAATAATAATAACAATGAATGGCTCAAATGGCACGGTGCACTGTAAAAAAGATCTGCAAAGATACAAAAATTTTCCTATGAAACGGGATTCCTAAATCTTTTTATATTACGGCAACAACAAGAATTCATTTAATAGATACACTTTTGCTCTGTAAATCAAAAAATCTGGAAGGTCACTAAGAATATTTTTATAAATTGGGATTCGAAAAACATTTTCTGTAATGGCAACCCGAGTTGTACACAAAATTTTGGTAAAATTAATGTAATTTTAGCAGATTCATTTATAAATTTATAGATTTTTGTAGTTTTGCGAAAACTACTTTTGTAGATTTGCATCTTTTTTGTACAGTGTATAGATAAAAGTTTAGTAGGCGTACATATTTCAATAACTTTCCATCTGCAGAATTACATTTTTTTTTACAATGTAGAAACTAAGTGATTTTGCGATAAATAAAAAAAACATTAGAACAAAAATTACGCTAATCCATTAAAAATGACATACGTCCAAACATAATAAAACCTACCACAATTACTGAATAAAATGCTATTTAGTTTTCGAAACTATGTTGATGGACTAACTTCACACATCTCTAAATAAATAAGTTATTTGTTATTATTTTGGCAGCAAAAACTGTCTCAATTTAAAGTGCTGTTCATCAATAGTTTCCGTTTTATCGAAAATGTAGCATTTTCGATTTTTTTTTTCAGACACGAACACATCAATTAAAAATTTATTTCTTTTTCAGAGCATATAGTGTAGGTTTTCATTTGCAACGAATAAAGTGATATAATAATGTTATTTAGAAGACGTAATATAAGGTTAAATTATTGTGCTTTTGACATTTGAAATATAATTGCTTACTAAACCTTCAATGTTAATAACTAAAGTTGTTTTTCTGTCAATTTACATACAACTATTTTAAGGGAAATTTGCCACGGAATATTATTATTCATTACTTTTCACCTACAAGAATAATAAATTGTTATGTTACATATTATTCTTGGTAATTGTAGAAAGAGACTAATAGTTTTCCGTACATTTTTCCAATTAACCTATTTCTTCATATTATTTGAATTTTTTGTTTACCTGTAAAGATATAAACATGTACTCTTAAAAATAATATATTTACACCTAAGATTAACATATTAAATCGATGCGTTTACGTTATGAGAGATGGATTAGTAATAATAAGAAATTATTGAATTTCAATTTATTTAAAAATTAGGTGTAATGGTGTGATGTAGAAGTAATAAGTAATGATTGATTTTCATTTTGATACAAAATTAAAATGTACGTCACGCTTTATTTAGTATTCCGAAATATGTATTCTAGGAATGACAAACTTTTGGCAATCGTGTCTGATTTGGCAAGTACGATAATCTTGCATGCACGCCTTTACGTAATATTGTTTTATAAATATATAAGTTATTCAATATCCTGTTACAATAATAAATTAGTTTGTTTTGCACAAGACAAAGAAATAATATGTATGTTTAAGTATGAAAATAATGCACATATATGAGTATTGTTAGCCGATGCACACATGTTGTCAAAACATTTAATTAGTTGCTAAGTGACAAATGTGATTCAATACTTATTTCGGGCAGTTTGATGAACAATTAAAATTTATTTTGAATATGTTGCTGAAAAAAGATAAAATTGAAGATTTTTACGATCGTTATCCGATTGCAATATTTATTTCAGACATTTAATCAATGGCTGAGATGTATAATCGTAATTCAACAGGTAAGGTGAAAAAGTTTATTACAAATTAAAATTTATATTTCATAAAATGTCTCCTAGTAGGCTCTTTTTGAGTGGACCAACAGCGATAATATACAAATACAATTAAACGATTAACAAAACAGTTTTGTGTGAAAGTAAAAGTTTCTCTGCTTCAAAAATGCTCTAGATAAAAAAATAATTATTGATTTCCAGGCCTTATATAAACGCTGAACATGGAATAGTAAATATTTCATAAAGGATGCCAGAAATATTTGATTATTAAAATTATAATGTGTTTGTATACGCATAAGAATAAATCATGCGTATAAGGATCATTGAGCAATTGCAAATGATATTGAAAAAAAAACCTATTTACAGAATAGCATAACTATGATTTAGTTAAGTATTTCAGACAGTTTGTTGAAAGCATTTTTATCGATCTCACAGAAACATATAAGCTCATATTTTTATAATAAAATGTATATTCATTTATTTGAACTGATGCTTACATCCATTTAATATATATTTATGTCTTTGTCTAAATGGGTTGCCAATATGCAAACTAATTAAATTATTATTAGCAAAATATTATTGATTACAATTTTTTTAAAGTCTTCCATCTTTCACGATATAATCTAACAAAAAAAAAAAAACTGTTGAAATTTCCAATACATTTGATGTTAGCAAATAATTTTAATAGCAAAGTACAAATGTAATAGGATTTTTTCTTTAATGATGAATCAAGTGTGACATTTAATATTAAACGAATAAGACACATAAATGACGAAAACAAATTTTTGAGAATGTGTATATTTTGTCATATCTACCTTGCAGTTGTACATATATATAATCATTTAATGGAAAATATGTATGTTTAAATGCAACAACTGATAAATCTTTCTTCTTATGATATATTTGAATGAAGTTTGACAAAGTGGTACATTCAGGATTATAGGAAAAATATTTGTATTCTTCTTAATTTTCAGTTTCAAGATTTCAAATTTCAAAACTATGAAGTACTTTGTAGAAAGACATAAAATGCACAGGAAAAGAGCTGTCTTTATTAAACATGTGCCTATTTTTGATATTGTAATTTATGCATTTTTAATCATTGGAATAGACGTTTCAGGAAAAGAAGATAAGATAAGCCCGGCATTAAAATTTGGAATGAAATTTATGTATTATGTCGCACCAATTATTGGATTGTTAACCGGTATTTTCCATTTCGGATTCTTCATTGACAGACTTGATTTAGACATTTTTGCCCCTATAGTTTATTGTTTTTCTGGATTGTTATTCAGTTATATTTTTCATCGGAAAAAGCAGGATTATGCCGAAATACTTCAAGTTCTGTCAACATTTACTATGGAAAGAAATCACATTAATACTTTGAACAGGCAAAGAAGAAAATATAGAGTCATGCTATCCCTTTGTATGTTATATTTCCTTATTTTGTATACAATTTCAATATGCTTTTCTATTACTACTGATAATATTGGAGCGTTTGCCTTAGAATATCCTTACTGGACATCAATATTGCAAAATATTTCTCCAAAGTTCTGTAACATACACAGTGTTTTATTGTATTTTACAAGCTCTTTTTGCTGCTACCTACCATTATTAATGTACGTCTTTGCGCATGATATTATATTCTGTTATCTTAGTGAGATGATGAGAGAAGTAAAAAAAAAGGTTGCTGTTTCACCTTTCGATTTCAAGTCAAATCATAAAATATACATTAACAGAAAACTGTTGATTGAATTCGTAGATTCAAAAGTTAAGTATGTCCACTGTTATGCGGTTTTGTTGTTCGCAACTATGACTTATTTTACTATATTTAGTAAATTGCAAGATATTTTCCATTTCAAAGGACACAAAATCATTGATATTATGCTTGTAGTTTTTCTCGGCTTTTTTGCGATAATATCTATTCTCGATGGTGGAGAAATTCCTGTTATAAACCAACAGATTCTTAAGATAATCAGCGAAAGTCCTTTTGAAGATAATTTTCTTTCACATAGAATAGCCTTCATCCTTGAGATTCAACAGGGATTACACCTGACAATTGGAGGAATAATTGCGATCACTAAAGGTTGGACTTTAATTCTTATGGGATCTGTACTGACGTATTCGCTATTGATCAGATCATTGTAGAACTTCCCATTTCAAAGGACACAAAATCATTGATATTATGCTTGTAGTTTTTCTCGGATTTTTTGCGATAAAATCTATTCTCGATGGTGGAGAAATTCCTGTTAAAAACCAGCAGATTCTTAAGATAATCAGCAAAAGTTCTTTTGAAGATAATTTTCTTTCACATAGAATAGCCTTCATCCTTGAGACTCAACAGGGATTACACCTAACAATTGGAGGAATAATTGCGGTCACTAAAGGGTGGCCCTTAATTCTTATGGGATCTGTACTGACATATTCGCTGTTGATCAGATCATTATAGAACTTCTTTAATATTATGATTAACTGAAAAGCATTTAATACTAAAATAGTCAATGAAATATAAATTAAAATTTATTGAAATAGTTCTTAAAATTTGTATTTGTTACACAGTACTGATAAAAAAATGAAGTAATTAAAAATGAGTAAATCGATGTACTCATACACAATTGATTATATTTGTATAAAAAATGTACCTAATGCTTTTTCAATTTTGGTACATAATATGTTATCAAACCCAAACAAAAAGACGATTTTGTACTCTGTATCGGTTTATTTCATTTATGGTGGGCGGCATAAAAGATGTTTATTAATGCAAATATTAAATTATGCACAGTATTTTAAAATAATTTAAAATATCTTTCAAATAAACTCTTGCCATAAAAATAATCCATTTGGGTATGTTGCAAATAATTTTGCTATTATTCTGTTTAAAGAATCAATTAACCGTTTCTTGTTGAAACGTTTGAATGAAAAATATTGAATGAAAAATAAATGCAATTAAATTTTTGTTTTAATTTGTGATTTCAAAGTACGGTACATAACGATTCATCGTTAAACACAATCTTAGTACCAAAAATGGATCGACGCTATTTTGAATATGTTACAAGTTTAAAATTGAGTATTTTTTACTCATGTTTGAGTATCCATTTTCTTCAATGAATACTCCCCTTCTACATACACTCTTCATTTTCTCCATTGTATTATAATGATTTGTGCAAGTTGGAAAAATTTGGTTACGTTTTAGAGGATTAATTCTAAATACTTAACGATCAGTCCTCGTTCGATAGTAAGGAGATACTGTATGCAATGCATTGGTTTATTACTTGCAAATTATCGGAGACTAGGATATGGGCCAGGGTAGATTAGATGATAGAGCAATAGCACGGTACCCCAGGTTCAATTCTAGGCCTCGGTTAATTTTTCACTCAATGTTGAGTTTTTGTATTAATTTTCTTTATGTCTATCTTCATATACATTATATGGCCAAAGATGACCGGCCCCTTGCGATTTTAGACGTTTTCTTAAATATCTAGAAAAATAAATGAGGAATTATACAGAAATTCTAAGTGTGTAAGCATAATAGTACAGATCATACATTTCCGTGAAGATTTTTTTTTAAAAGCCTTTAGGTGACCGCCAACAAAATGAAAACAAGTATGTAAAATCATGCGTTAAGCATAGATTATGAAGCACTTTCCAACACTTAATGAAATCTTTAACAAAACTTTGTTATTTAGGGAAATAATAGTGTATAGCCAAATATACCCAAATATGTATTCCAATACTTTTGAACAGCCCTGTATTTCATATGTCAGTTGATATAATGGGAAAATTTAGCTTAGCAAGAAAATACCCAGTAGCTTGAGATTTCTTTTTCAGCAATTCATACTATTAGATGGAAACATACTTGAATACATTTGTTCAGCCCTGTAGTTTACATTGTACCTTTATTACACGTCAGCATTAGGCTAAAATTTATTGTAAACTAAAACACTTTTAAAACAACTGAAATCACATTCTCATAAATCATCATTCATACGCGTCCAAGAACCGAATTCTTTGCGTGGCCCTGTACATCCTTTTATCTATATTCTGCAAACATTTCTCAGTAAATTGAATGAAGCTCAGCGTAAAAATACATAGCTTATTTAAGAACCACGTTTAAATAATTTACTCTCATATTCAGTAACGTTGGTGAGCTCTTTATGGGTAGCCCTGTATATCAACTATAACATTTATACACACCATATAATGTGCATATATTTAGCGAAATATAAACGCGCATATCATAATTAAAATGCATTTCATCCCTCCATGAGCCATCATCGGACACATATACGGTACTTCGGAAAGAATATACTATTTGAAATCTTTTGTGTGGCCCTGTAAATGCTATGTACTTCATATTATGCAAGACAGTAGCGTATAATTTATATTAAGCTTCACAGACATATATCAATTTTATTATACATGAAAAAGCTTAATATAATTAAAATATGTAATGGGAAACTTTTGATTCGCCCTGTAGATAAACTAATCATGGTAGAAACTTCACTTTCGATAGGACTTGTGCCAGGGTAAACGTCAATAACGTCCTAAAATTTCATGGCAATCCGAGTATATTAACGATTTTCCCCCATAGGCCGTAATGTAATGGGAAACTTTTGATGCGCCCTGTAGATAAACTAATCATGGTAGAAACTTCATTTTCGATAGGACTTGTGCCAGTGTAAACGTCAATAACGTCCTAAAATTTCATGGCAATCCGAGTATATTAACGATTTTTCCCCATGGGCCGTAATGTGATGGGAAACTTTTGATTCTCTCTGTAGATAAACTAATCATGGTAGAAACTTCATTTTCAATAGGGTTCGTGCTAGGGTAAACATCAATAACGTATAAAAATTTCATAGCAATCCGAGTATATTTACGGGAGTTAGAGCGCGGACAGACGGACAGACGGCCAGACGGACAGACGGACAGACGGACAGACGGCCAGACAAACCGAATGCATAAGCACTTTTCAACTTTGTTGGAAAGTGCTAAAAACGAATATCTTTTGGATAACCCTGTCAAAACTAATGTAGCATTCAAATTGTAGATTGTGATTGAGTGTCTTATTTTAATAAACCGTGTTCATTTTTATGTGGATAGCATGTATACTCGTAAAAAAATTGAAGTTTTTATAAAAACAGTCCCATATTTTTAAAAATTCCTCATTCTTTCATAACTCATTTTTTTTTCAAAAATATGAGGGGTTATATCCAAATATAGTAGAACATACCATATTGTGCATTCTATATTGACAATAATCAATGGATAAATGGTTACAGCCCCTCATCTCTTCGCTTCATTTTGGGAATAACGGATTTTGAGCTTATTCTATCGAGGATTACTTTTAGAATTTTCAAGCTATGTTATTAATACTTACACAAACATTTTTCTATAGATTTAGCTAACACAATCTGCAAATGAAATTTTGATAGCGTTGACGCATGCGCAATGAAAAATTATTTAGTAAACCTGCTCATTTTTTATACAATTTTTATTTTTTTTTTAAATTTTAATTACAGGATATTGTGTACAATGTTTTTTCTCATACTTTCGGAAAAAACATTATTTTATATTAAAAACTCTGCAAATTATATATATATATATATATATATATATATAAAATTGAAAAATTCGAGTTTGTTTTTTTAAAAGCTTTAATTTCTCTAACGAGTATAGATGCTATCCGCATAAAAATGACCTCGATTTATTACGATAAGCCACGTAATCATAATCTACGGTTTGAACACTTTTGCTACATTAATTCTGACAGGGCTATCCAAAAGATATTTGTTCTTTACCAAATTGTTGGAGTTCCTATGGAGTTTCGGGAAAAAATCTTCACGGAAATGTATGACCTGTACTATTATGTTTATACATTTAGAGTTTCAGAATAATTCTGCACGTATTTTTCTAGATATCTAACAAAATGTCTAAAATTACAAGTGGCCGGTCACCTTTGGCCACATAGTGTATATGTATCTTTAATAAATAATTAATTATATTCAGGCGTTAATTTACATGTTCTTTAATATCTATCGGGAGTTTTAATATTATTTCAGTGTTGTTGTCAAGAAGATAAATAGAAATAAATAGATTTCGAAAGATTTTTTTTTTTTTTTCGAGTGTGACACTCAGAAAAATCGTTGGGAAGAATTTTAGCAATATTTGACAAAATAGCAATATTTTACAAATTATTAGCAATATTTTACAAATTATAAATGGTGCTTTTAGTTGGTATTATTCAAATGAAAAATTATATTCACAAAATATTTATTTTATTGTATGTGACAATAAATTATGTCTATTGAAAACGAAAACTGCAATCATTTCACACCTTATTTTTTTTTACATGGTGTTGTAATTTGATTAATTATTTCTTATTTTGATAAACTAATAAACAGGACAAAGTAAGCATAATAATAATAAATAAAGAAGAAAAAATCATGCGTCAAGCATAGATTATGAAGTACTTTCTAACACATTCAGAATAATGTAACAAAACAGCATCGTTTAAAAAAAAAAAATAAAATATTACGTTTTATTTCACCTTTGGAAATGTATAACGCCTTTCAAAATCGAATTTCAGCTGTTCCCTTCTACAATCGGAACATTATCTGAATTTTTTAGCAGCCTTGTATATGATATAGAGATTTATATCTATTAAAAATAATATATTCCAAAATTTAGTTCATTTAAGAGATACATATATTTCAGAAAATTCCCTTTCAGCAAATTTCCTCTAATAAGGACTATGGTATGCGAATACCATTTGTGTAACCTTGCATATGAGACATAGAGTTTATGTATAAAGAACAATATGCAAAAAACTAATTAAACTTAAAAGCGCATATCGAATTTTAAAACGAATTCTCCAACAATTATTACGCAAATCCAGTACTGTAACAAATTTATTTTGCGTCTCTCTAAATTAATAAAAAATGCTATGAACGCTCTGTTTTAACATGATCGTAGGAAAATTTGTAACGTTACACCCATGGTGAGCGTCATTTGTAACGTTAGGTTGGTCGTGGTGGAGGTTAAATGTAGACATACTCAGTAATTTAGGATAAAATAACAAAGTTTATTAAAGTGATAATGGCTGAAGGGAAGTGGAGCAAGTCTTCAAATTTACACAACTGAAAACATTATGAACAGCTAAATCATACTCACAGGCTTCGGCCTAGCTCAGTCGGGGCACCGCCTAACACTTCTCACTATCTTCTGGCTGAGCTGCTAAACAAAGCTTGATTAAACAGCCCGTGGCTGTGGGTAATTCTTTATTTCACCAAATAATCAAAAATGGAACTAATATAAACTCTCTTACCACGGCCGAATCTCAAATCAATTATCCAAACTCCTTTCCACTTCACAGGAGGCCGTCGCTACTTCCTATTCGCTAGCACTTCGCTGAACAATAATTCACTTCGCTTGTCTAATACTAGAGATCCTCACTCGCTGGCTGCTGGCTAATGCCAGAGACACACAAACCCAAGCTTTTATATGTTGCAAACTGAGATACTTCACATTAACATATTACTAATAACCGCAAGCTAACTGTAAAATCCGAAAGAGCACACACACTCTAGAAAGTTAAAGTAAAAGAGAGGATAGATGTCGCTTTTACGCTTATACTTGTTAAATTATTGACGTCACGATCTCAGAAATACTAGAGTGCCTTTATGGAAAGGTCACTCCCTCACAACCCCCCCTCGGATTTTACAGAGAAAAAGGGCTGGGCCAAATGCATGCCCAGAACTTTTTCTCGTTATAAATTTCGAGCCGTAATAAACACAGTGATGGGTGAAATTTAGCGCCGAAACATAACTTTTAAAATATTAACTTTAACCCATCACAACCAAAAAACCTCAGTTTGCCTCAAAAATTCACATATTCAATCCAATCATTCTTCTATCTTACAAATAGCCTCCGTAAAACTTCCAAAAACTCGTAAAACTTTCAAAACTAATTACTTCTTCTTTCAAAACAGCCCACTCCACTGGGAGTGCTAAAATTTCTCAGAACACTAAACTTCCGAAATTTTCCTCAATATTGCAATACAACTATAACCTTACCAAAAATTATCTGTCCATAACTTTCCTAATACTAAAATTCGCACCAAGTCCAAAAAACCCAATGCGCAAAAATTTTCCTCATCCAAATACCCATGGAACTATTAAGAAAGAGGAACTGACATATCCTTAAAATAGCGAAGCTTCAACTGTAACCGCTGCTGCAGAGGTTTATTACCGCAGCAGCCAACTTCCACCAGTAAATTTATGCATAACATTTCTATTTATTTAAATGCCTCATTATTCGGAGATTTCAGTCAAAATTAACGGCAAAAATCGATATTCATTTTTAATGGTAACATTTTAATTTATCGTAATAGTTCCGTCACATTGTGACAACTAAGACAAACCCCTATCAGTGTCAGTAAACTGATTATAACACCTGGAAAGCAGATACCATTAAAAATAAATAGAATTTTTTACCATATTTGTGAGAGAAATTTCCCCATCGATAAGGCGCTATAATAAGACATTTTCTGTTTAAGCTTTCTGGTTGCAGTTTTATATGCGCTAATTAGAAACTTTCGATCTGATAGAAAAAAAAAAGCAGCCATCTTGTGACAACCATCTCAGTTACTTCACTTACAACATATAGACAATGCACTATATGTCTCCTCCTTTTTATTCATAACTCCATTCAAATACCGAACTCATCTAAAATTAAATTTTACTTCATACTCAAAATTACTCTGCTATTACGTAATACCTACATACCCATTAGCCAATGAACTAACTCACAAAATTCTTCAGAACTTAACTCCACTTTAACAATAATTGGGGAACATACGTACAGCGTCATATCGCTGTGCTTATGCAACAATAAAAAAAAAAAAATATCAGAAATTTACAAAATGACGTCATCATGCTCTTCATCTGTATTAACCAATCATAGAGATGATTCGCTGCTGGCTGGCTTCATACTACAGGATGGTTTTCTCCTCTTGTCCCAGAAACCTTGTACGAAGGATCTTTCGTCATCAGAACTGTACGGTGACGTCACAGTTGACTGTCGTGCCTGCAGCCTGGTTCTGAATTGATGCCGTGGGATACTTGTAGGTTCCGCTCGACGACTCTGCTCTGGCCGGTTCGCTGGGGTCACTCCATGGCGAGATTCACACTGTTGATGCCGGTAATCTGAGAGTTGTCTCCTCTTTCTAGACGCACCCGAAGTTACTGAAGATCCTAGGCCACGTTTCTTTCCGGACCTATGTTGTTTCTTATTGGGCAAAAATTCCGACTTTAAAGTCCTTTTAACAGTTTGGCGAGTGTCCATCTGAAATCTTTTCCGGGGATTAAGTACCGAAGATAGATAGATAGATAATTTATGTTTGCGAGGTTGCTGTCTCATAAGTGGAGGAACTGGACAGTTTCTACTCTTTTGTCTTTTATGGCACACAGAATCTGATGTATTTGACACAGCTCTCTTATTTTTATTATCATACTTTGCTCTTGGATTGCTAGGCTTTCGACTCTGAATAATAGTTTTTGGAGCTATTTGACCAACTTTTCTTCTTGAATATTGATGAAAAGAATTAGATGAAGAAGTGCTGGACTCGGGACACTCATTGGATCGGGAATTTCGCGAAACACCACTCGACACATGAGAACCTTCACTACCATTTTCTCTAAACTTATAAACTCTAACCTGATCCAAATTAACCGTCATTCTTTCACCATTGACATCAACAACCAAATTATTATTCCGAACTTCTAAAACCTCGAACGGACCTACAAACTTCGGACCAAACTTAGCTACTCTCTTTTGACGACTTGAACTTAACCAATGCTTTTCTACTAACACAAAATCTCCAACTTTCACTTCTAACTCCCTCCTACGCATATTATAATACTGAGCCTGCTTTTCTTGCGCTTTTTCCATCTGAACCTGAGCTTCCTTAACTAACCTCTCAATATCCTGACACATGTACTGACTTTCCGCATCTGACACCATAACTAGCCTTTGGAATGGAGTAATGACTTTTCTACCCAAAAACAATTCAGCTGGCGTTTTCTCCGTCGACTCGTGAATTGCTGTACGAAGTGCATACGCAAAATGCTGAAGAAACTGGTCCCAATTTGCATGATGAGAACCAACATATGAAGAAATCATTTGAATTAATGTACGATTTACACGTTCAGCCATATTAGACTGAGGTCGATACGGAACAGTAAAAGAATGATCGATCTCCAGCTTCTCACACAGGGCCTTAAATATATCAGAAATAAAACAAGGGCCATGATCGCTCACTACCCTAAGTGGTGCACCATATTTAGAAATATAATTATCGAAAAATGCATCGGCAACTGCAGGTGCAGAAGCCTTCCTGAGGGGGAATAACTCTACCCATTTACTAAAATAATCAACTATAACTAGCACAAATCTATATCTTTTAGGATTAGACAATGGATAAGGACCGATTAAATCTACACCTACACATTCATTAGGAAAATTTACTTTAATAGGAATTAATTTGCCAGCTGGACTTACATTTTTATAATTATAACGTTGGCATGTGCTACAGCTGGAGACATAAGCGCGCACTGCTTCCCGCATTTTAGGGAAGTAGCAGGATTCACAAATTCGAGCATAAGTTTTCCTGATTCCTAAGTGACCTGCTAATGGATTATCATGAAATTCTTTCAAGATGGCCTTACGAAGACTAGCCGGAATAAAAACTCTTAATTCTCCACGTGAATTTGCAATTTTAGAATAAAAAAGAAGACCATCGATAAGCTTAAAAGATTGGGACCATTTCTCAAACATAGGCACATCTGCGCTCGGGACCTCATCAGGATTTTCCAAGTAACGATATAAACTACCAAACTCTTCATCTTGCTTCTGTTCCCTTATCAACTGCTCTCGCGACCTTAACACCAATGAAGACAATGCACAACACTTAACTTCCTCCGTGACCTCTAAACCACCATGCGGGTTTCGTGACAAAGCGTCCGCTACCGCATTCTCCTTGCCAGCCCTATGTTCTATAACCACATTATACTCTGCTAACTTCAAACACCATCTGACCATACGAGACGACAAACCCTTTCCATTAGTTAACTTTGTCAAAGCTGAATGATCCGTAATGACTTTAACCGGTATATTAGTGAAAAAACAACGAAATTTATTCAAAGCCCAAATTACTGCAAGACACTCCCTTTCCGTAATCGAATAGTTCCTTTCGGCTGCATTTAAAATTCTCGACGCAAAAGCTATAGGTCGACCTTTTTGTGCTAACATCGCTCCAACCCCCACTGCACTCGCATCACAATACACTTCGAACTGAGATGAATAATCGGGGTGAGCCAAAACAGGAGGGGAAACTACTGCCTCTTTTAATAATTCAAACGATCTCCGAGCCGCTGATGACCATACAAACTTCACCCTTTTCCTTTTTAAATTATACAACGGTTCACATAACTCCGAAAAACGTGGAATGAACTTGGTAAACCAAGCCACCATCCCTAAAAATGTCGCCACTTCCTTACTATTTTTGGGGGGACTCATTGACGTAATTGCCTCAATTTTCTCATTATCTATATTAATACCATCACGCGTAATTTTAACTCCTAAATACTTTATCTCTTTTCTCAAAAATTTACATTTTTCTAACTTAACTGTTAACCCAGCATCTCTTAACAACGTAAATACTTCCCTCAACAATCTTAAGTGCTCTTCAAAAGTAGCTGCCATTATAATTATGTCGTCCAGGTAGACCAAGACACCCTTACCGATCAAAGGTTTAAGGATATTATTCATGGCCTTCTGGAACGTTGCCGGCGCTCCCGATAAACCAAAACTCATTCTCTTAAAAGCAAAACAACCGTCCCGAGTAATAAACGCAGTCTTAGGTATGTCCTCCGGCTTCATTGCAATCTGAAAATAACCTGACGTAAGATCTAACGTTGACATATAATTCGTACTCGTTATATTAGCCAAAATGTCATCAATAACTGGAATAGGATACTGAGGGTATTGCGTTATCGCATTTAACTTTCTATAATCTACTGCAAACCTATATGCCTCTGGATTATCTAAACTTTTCCCATTATTTTTACGACATAGCACTACTGGAGATGCAAAAGGAGACTCAATCGGCATTATAATATCGTCCGCTAGCATTTTTTGAATATGATAATCAATTATACCTTGTTTAACTTTATCATAACGATATGGTTTACTAGCAACAGGTGCTTTTAAACCAGTATCAATCTCATGCCACGCAACATGCGTTAAACCCGGTTTATCAGAAAAAACCTCTCCAAATTCATTCAAAAACTTATTAAATTCCTCCTTCTCGATTTCACTTAACCCCGACTACTCCAAATTAACTGACACTGAAACATGCTCTTTCTTACTCACATTCTCATCATTATTCACGATTAACGACTTTTTAAAGAAATCCAAACTAATTCCTCTATCCTTCATATAATCCACACCAACTATACAATGCACTGTTAATCCATCTAACACACAAAACTCCCAACATGTCTTAACCGAACGAATTTCAACTTCCAATTCTACTGAACCTTTATTATCGCAAGCTACTCCCTGTGCCGACTGAACCACCAGACTTAACCTCTTCAACTTCTTATACGAAAAATATTTCCGATAACAATCAAAAGAAATGAACGACTTATCTGCCCCTGTATCGAAGACACTTTTAACGACAATACCATCTAACACAATTAACACTTCAGGTTAACTCAACCGGATTAATAGTAATTTTATTCAAACTCACAGAAGGCTTTTCCGATTTAATCTGTGACTGCATACCTTCCGAAATACAGTCACCTACCAGTTTAACTGACCCGACCTCCTCACAGCTCTCCTTTGCACTGATCTACCTTCAAAATTCTCATCCGAAGTTAATCTCCTTACTTGCGAAGAAACATTCCTGTCCCGTCCTCCCCCACTACGATCATAACCACTATTCTGTCTATTTCCATACATATTTCTCTCACCACTTCTAAAATTATTAGCACCACCACCATTCCTGCTACCATTACCCGTATTCGACATATTACGACCAAATCCATCATTTCTATTACGCAAATTACTATCCGGAAATCGCTGCCCCCCTCTCACAAAATTACGTTCCCCCTCATTTCTTAAATTATTATCTGTGACCGGTCTCTGACGAGGGTTACGCAAATCCCGTTGATCCGAGCTATGCCGAGTCTCATACTTCGATAATATCTGATGCATCTCTGCAAAATTCTTCGGTGCTCTAACTTCAATAAAGTCCTGTATATTTGGATTAAAAAGAGGAAAAATAATGTCCAACAATTCCTCAAATGTGATATCTAAATCTAATTTATTTTTTAGTTCAAGCTTACGTAGATAGAATTTTGACGCCGACTCATAAATATTCTGCTTATTACAATAGAACTCTTTTCTCAAAATACTTTTATCTTTAACGGGAGGAAATGCCTTCTTTAACTCAATCACAGTTTGTTCAAGTCTTTTCGCTTCATCATTAATCAAAAACTTTCCTATATTCTCTAACCACAAAAGTGCTTCGCCCTTTAACGAGCATTTAAGCACTACGTACCTACTTTTCTCAGGTATATTATTGAACAAAATATAATCATCTAATTTAACTAAAAATTCACTAATATCACCCTCACCGGTGAAATACACACGTGGCACAATCTCACAATGTCCGATGTTTCGTTGGGCGCCATTTGTAACGTTACACCCATGGTGAGCGTCATTTGTAACGTTAGGTTGGTCGTGGTGGAGGTTAAATGTAGACATACTCAGTAATTTAGGATAAAATAACAAAGTTTATTAAAGTGATAATGGCTGAAGGGAAGTGGAGCAAGTCTTCAAATTTACACAACTGAAAACATTATGAAGAGCTAAATCATACTCACAGGCTTCGGCCTAGCTCAGTCGGGGCACCGCCTAACACTTCTCACTATCTTCTGGCTGAGCTGCTAAACAAAGCTTGATTAAACAGCCCGTGGCTGTGGGTAATTCTTTATTTCACCAAATAATCAAAAATGGAACTAATATAAACTCTCTTACCACGGCCGAATCTCAAATCAATTATCCAAACTCCTTTCCACTTCACAGGAGGCCGTCGCTACTTCCTATTCGCTAGCACTTCGCTGAACAATAATTCACTTCGCTTGTCTAATACTAGAGATCCTCACTCGCTGGCTGCTGGCTAATGCCAGAGACACACAAACCCAAGCTTTTATATGTTGCAAACTGAGATACTTCACATTAACATATTACTAATAACCGCAAGCTAACTGTAAAATCCGAAAGAGCACACACACTCTAGAAAGTTAAAGTAAAAGAGGATAGATGTCGCTTTTACGCTTATACTTGTTAAATTATTGACGTCACGATCTCAGAAATACTAGAGTGCCTTTATGGAAAGGTCACTCCCTCACAAATTCAATAATTTATATCAGTTTTAATAAATTTGAGACAGCACAATGTCATTGAAATACTCTCCAAACGATTTTTCTCCATTTACCATAATGTCATCGAATTCTTTTTAGTGTCTCTGTAAATGAAGCATTAATTGTACATACTTCATATGCAATACCAAACATACTTTCGTGACCCTAAGTAATTTTTATAAATTGCATAAAAATTCGAGTGTATTTACGGGGGTTAGAGTATGGACTGACAGACAAACCGAATGATTGTCGACCGATGACCGAATGATACTTTTCAACTTTGTTGGAAAGTGCTAAAAAGCAAAATAATTTCATAATATAAAAGAATTCTTAAGATTAGCTGAGTGCTGTGACGAGGAGAATTTATAGAAATATTTAGTAATCAAATTTTGATGAAAAACTAGAAGTAGAACAAAGTTTTTTCGAAAAATTAAAGAGTTTTAATGTTTTGTACGCTAGGGAGGTGCAGTACATCTGTGTTCGGGAAAGGGGGTAGTTTATGTAAAGCATTTTGGCATTCTTGATGTAGGTAAGTACTAATTATAAGCAATAATAGTACTTGCAATAGTATAATATATATAGTATATTATATATAGTAATTGGATGTAAGAAAACTTTCACTTATATTAAAGGCAATTGATTTTACATAATTATTGAACATGATAGTGGAGGAAAGAGAAAATGTAGCAGTCTTGAGACAATAATAGCATATAGATATAATCCTTTCATCGAAAAATGAAAAAAAAAAAAAACTGTTTAATTTCAAATCACTTCAGTAATCATGTCTGCAAGTATCAAGCTTTTGTGTTTAAAAATATAATAGAAAGTTTCGCGTAGTTCAGCCTGTAAAAATATATTTTTTAAGAACTGTCCTAAAAGCTCATATAATTTATATTTCGATAAAGACATTTTTAATTAAAAGTTTGAAAAAATGATGTATGATTTTGATCCCCGCATTACGGTTTATACTCATACTAGCAGGCTATGCCCGCTGCGCTGGTCCATTTTTCTAAACGAATCTTGACTCAAACAAAATGGTGATTTGAAATTTCGTTTTTAAAGCAGTGTTTCCCATCACCTGGAATGTCCTTCCGCAATGCTGAAAACGATTCCAGTGCCAATGACATTGCGATATTGCACTATTGTATGCATTGGACAAAATTTGGGTAATTAAGTACTATCTCTCTTGTTTTATCATTTATAGTAGAGTTTGATATGAAAATGAGATCGTTATGACAGCAAGAATCAAAATGTTCTCTACTCATAACATTATTTTGTTAGAAAGAATTGCAATGATTATCAAACTCTATTAATTTTCATATCGCACATTATCATATGTTTGTTCTTAAACTCCCGAATCTGAACTTACACTATGTGTAGATCTGGTAACCTAAATACAATCTCCATTACATGTTGCGTTACATTTTTAAATAACCGTCCTCTCCTGGCAGGTCTACTACAATTTTCTCTTTACCTTAGTCTGTTCCAGCAAAGTACATAGCAAAATATGTAAAAATGAGTGTTTAACTTATATATTTATTAGAACAATGAAGCATAAAAGGTGTGTTTTAAAGCTGAATTATTTGAGTAAAATTAAAATTACATCAGTTTCATTGCCTCTTCATTTTTTTAAACCAGTTGCAAACATGTAGCTTTTAAATAGGGCATAATCTTTATGCTAAATTTTGTAGAAAAATAAAACTTCAGCTTGTAATCAATTCCATTATGATTTTTGGCGCCAAACATTTATAACGATAGACTTATTTCGTGTCTATTGTCAAATGAAAGTGAAGTTTACAATAATCTATTATTGGCATTTAATCTTATACCTTGGCGATAGTTTTTTGGGGGCGGGGGTTCGACGGGGTAATGAAGTAGTATTTAATAGTTAATTTTTGATAAAATTCTGTTGATAGGGCTTAAATGTTAATTAAAACTGCAATATAAACATTAAAAACAAAATTTTCTACAGTCGGTATTTCATGTATACTTTTTTCTTAGCCAATTTTAAAGTATTTTTTTTAACCTGAATGATTGATAAATTAATTGCAAATATTTTTTTTTTAATTCGATATCATTGTTTTTCCGAAGATTTTTCTTGCGCATTGCAAATATTGCTTTTTTAATGATAGTAAAATAACTGCAGATGAAAAATAGATAATAAGGCTAAAATACAGAATTAACGACAGCTTGGCGAATGCCTCGACGGAGACTTGAAAAGTACGCGAGTTCTGTCAACTTAAATATCCAGACAGAATTTTAACAAATAATAGGTACTACTTTATTATTCCATCAATTTCGCCAAATTATACATATTGCAAAACGATTCACCATATTATACAAACGGATATAACTTTTATTTTAAATAACAAAAGAATCAATAAATTACTAAAATATTTATGGAAATACAAATAAAATGTCGAATCAAAAAACAGTTGATAACGTGACAAACGCATGTAACATGTTTAATGTCAAATGAATGTGACATTTACGATAATCCATTATTGACATTTAATCTTATATTTTAAATGCAGCAGTTTTTTGATCGATGGGATAATTAAGTAGTACCAGATAATATAAAAATATATAAATAATAATATAGCCAATAATATTTTGGCCAGGTGTCATGTATGTATCACGTTGGCGCGATTGCAACAAAATTGTGATTTTATGGATTGCGTGGTAATCTGGTTATTGTTGTTTATTTACTAATAAACTGTTTCTTTACTTTTCTTTATTGTTTTGTTCTATAGTTATTAATTAAACTTCACTTATTTATTATTGTTTCCTTTGTAAAATCATAGAAAATAATTGAAAATAATATACAGTAAAACCCCGATAATTCGGATTAATTGGGACCGGACCCAATCCGTATTATCGAAAATCCGGATTATCCGGAGAATTAGAAAAAATGAAATAAAATATAACATACTAACAGAAAATCACCTTTATGTTAAACTTACTGAATATTTGCAGACAGTAATAATGTTTACTTTGCTTAATTATTCCGAAAACATGTCAGAAAAAGTTTTTTTTTATTTAGAATACGACGATGAAAGAAGTTAATGTTATGGAAATTAGCCAATCGCTTCTCAAACTTGGAAAAAAAAATGACCAAATCGATCCGAATTATCCGGAGATCCGGATTATCGGGGTCCGAATTAGCGGGGTTCTACTGTAATATGTAACTGGTATTTGAAAACTTAGTGTTTGCCAAACTGGTGTCAGATAAAAAAAAAAAAAAAAAAAAAAAACGCGCTAAGGCGATGCGTATATAAAAATGGAAAAAATGATTATAATAATGTAAACAAAAAAAAGTAAACAAATAATTAAAAAATTGCCTTTTCGATTAAAAAAAAAACACCAAGCAGTCGTTAATTCTGTAGTTGCATCAATAGTAAAATTTCTTTTCTTCGTTTGTTTCATAATGAAAAACCATAAATTTAATAATCTCAAATAAAATAATCTGACAAATTTTCTATAACATCGTTGATGATCTAGAAGTCTCCTTAATACATAAACAAAACGGCAAAGATGTCACATGCGCCGAGTTTGGCGCGATAATTTTTTATGCTAATTTGGCGGAAACATTGCTTTCGAATAAAAGTTACATGTGTACATTTAAATTATTTTATATTATTTAAATAGTAATAAAAATTAATGAAAAAAGTTTAATTAATAAGTATATAACAAAACAATTTATATAATTTATAAAGTAAATAAACATTTTATTTATAAATAAATATTAATAGTCGGGTTAATATGTCAGACAAAATAATGCCAATTTAAAGTCTATTACTTACCTCGGTGATATATAATATCTGTGCCAGTAAAACTTTCAATAATATAGTACATATGCTACTTGGCGGTGTTCAATTATCGAAGATTAGTCCAATATCATTTTAAATATTATCTAACGCAGGAAAAAAATATGAAGAATATTGAAGAAGAGATGGCTAATTAAAACATATTTGTAAAATATTTTGGCACATATGCCATATATGCACCACATTTGTGCATTTTTCTTCTTTTTTTACACAAATTTGGCGAAAACTTTGTTTTTAAATATCAATTACACATATATTTTTTAATTGTTTTCTATTATTTTAAAAAGGAAATAAAAATAAATCAATAATGTTTTGTTAAAAATTATAAAATAAAACAATTTACATCATTAAAAAAAAAAATAAGAGTAAATAGTTTATTAATAAATATACAATAGCCGAGCTACCATATGAACATAAAATCGACGTTTTGTTGCAATCGCGCCAATCTGATGCATATATGACATCTGTGCCATTTTTTTCAGCAGGCAATTTTTATTTCAAAATGTTGAATTTATCGATAGTAATAACGCGAAATTGCATAAATTTCATTTAATTTGCATAGATTTCCTTGTTCAGTTTGTAAATTTTAAAACTAATTTTCCCTGGAAGAGAATTTGACAAAATGGCGCAAAAAAAGTATGTTTGTTGATTACAATTTTCAAAATTACGGTGAAAAACTTTTGAAAAAGAATGACATTATTTTACAATATATGTGTGTGGCAGAATTTCACACTGAAGCTAAAATTTAAATATTTGATTACAATTTTTAAAATATTAACTTATGTTTATTGAACTTACAATTGAATACTAAAATATACTCCAAAAAATATCTCCTTTTGGAAAAAACAACTTTATTGCGACCTAATGTTAGACATATGCATTTTTGGCTTAATTCTTTGCCGACAAAAGTAAAAAAAAATCTCAAAGAAACAAACAAATAACTCACAATTACTTTTATAATTAGATCTGCCTTTCTCTGGAGTAAGTTATATACTATCGAAATTTGATAAAAAAGAGAAAGGAAATAATAGAAAGGAAAATATATATCGTTCAAAATTCATTTAATCAAATTTTCAAGCTATTTTTTTTTATTCTAACGCAAGGATAAGTCGCCAAATGTTGCATGAAATGTAATAGTTCACGTTATTTCTTAAGCGCTACAAATATTTCTTTTATTTTTAAGATAAATATTTTTTTATGATATCATGTCTCATTAAATGGTTTTTCTTTATTATTATTATTATTGTTATCAATAGTTATTTTATTATCAGTAAATATTTTCTGCCTTTATTTGCAAGATGTTTGTAATATTTCTAACAGATATATCCTTTTTAATTTCTTTAGTATTGATAATTTTCGCCAAAAAATAAGTACTGGCATCCCTTTCGTCAAAAATAACCGAAAAATACGAAATTTAGTACGAAAAATCAGAGTTATCCCTGTATATTTGTATCATAAACCTCCGCAAAAATATTTCCTATCGAATGATATAATCTGCAAAAAGATCCATCGGGTAGTTTTTGAAAACACCCGTTTGGAAGTTTCAGAATTTCTGCTTTATAATATATATGATGATAGTATAAACTGATACGTATTCACACTTAAATTTAAATTTATATTATATATTTTCTTGTTATAAATAAAATACCATAATACAATTTACACAGTGTATATAGAATGAATGCTGCTTACAGACACTGTAAAAGAAAATCCGTTAAATTTACAGCAAAAACTAATAGGCAGTAATGTTGCCAGCAGTTTTTGCCGTAAATATTTCAGTAAAATTAGATGTAATTTTTTTTATTGCGTATAATTTTACTGCAATTTTTACGGCAAAAATGCCGTCAGCAGTTTTTACTGTAAATTTATCTATTTTTTTTACAGTACTGGAACTAGTGATGGGCGATTCTAGAAATTTTGAGAATCGATTAAAATCGATATCGTATAAAACAACATCGATCATAATAAGAATCGATTTCTCAGTTCTAAAATCGATACTAAAATCGATATTTCGATATTCAGATTCACACAGAGAATATCCAAATTACTAATTCCAAAACTTAGACAATCAGCAGGACCGTAATTACCACCTCCCACCCCCACCCCCCCCATCACCCTTTAGGGAGGCATATAATTAAGCTATTGCAGATTTTAGAGTCGGATAATAAGAATTTTAAATTTTAAAATGATTGTCACTTATGGTTGTCACTTACACAAGAACTTTGACAAATTTGAGAGACAACTCAACTAATAACAACACTGAGTAACTTGGCATTAAACCGAGGATAAAGAGTGCCAAGAGAGTGTAACTAGGATGGGGAACAAGGAGTATAGACAAAAAAAAAACTTTTTTTTTTTCTTTTTCTAATGCCAACCAAATGTTACACGAGATAGTTTGGAAGAACAAAAAATATTCCCCATACCCAGGGGGGGGGGGAGATAAACCCCACTCTTGACGGAAGGGCGACCATAGCCCAAATGTATCTTTTGTCGAAGTTTTAAAATGAGGATGAGAATTGGGCATTTTAAAAATTGCATGCATACTTTGAACGGCCCATTTAGTAAAGATTGGCGAGGAAGGAGGGGGGGGGGGGGGCAAGAAATTAGAACGGACGAACTTGAAAAAAAAAAAAACATAATTAACTAATAACCCAAATAACTGAGCTCCTAAACAGAGATATAGTGTTTAACTTAGTGTTGAATTCATGGGGTGGCCTGCGGGGAACATGCATTCTTTGAAACTATAAAAAGTGCCAAGAGCATGTAACTAGGTGGAGAGAGGGGTAGTAACAGAAAAAAACGAGGAGATAAAAGCTTTATAACGATATGTTACATGAGATGGTGTGGAAAAACAAAAAATATGCCCCCCACCCCGGGGGCAAGGTAAATCCCAAACGGACAGAAGGGCGACCCCGGCCCAAATGTATCTTTTGTTGAGGTTTCAAAATATGGATTTATAACAAAATGGAACGAGGATTAGACTTTTTTTAAATCGCAGTCATAATTTGAACGAACCTGTAAGTTAAGATTGGTGAGGAAGGGGGGGGGGGGCGGTAGGACGGGCGAACATGAAAAAAAAAATATATAAAAAAAAAATAGTGGCACTCTGAGATAGAAGTGAAACCTTGAACAATTACGTGTGTATTTTTTGAATCTTTAGGATATATAATTTTGAATCGTCAGAAAATACTTTTAAATGAATAAAAAAAGTTTCTATAATATTAAAGAATACATTAATCACTATAATAAAAAAAAAACCGCGCGATACCATATGTCCAGCTATTGTAGTTAACTCACTATAACTACTTTCTTACATTTTAAAACGCTATAAATACACCAACCAAAATTAGACCTTACTATCGATATCTTAATCCTTATCCAAATAAATCATTTTGTATTAATGCCTGTTACAATATCTGTAGATTACTTTTTGAATTATTCAAATCGGACATTCCATTCAAAAGATATTACGAATTTAAAGATGACAATCTAAAGAAATAATAGCGCTGCTGAGTACTCGGTGGCCAATAAGCTTAGGGATTACGTGTACAACCCCAGTTTCGCTAATATGTATCAATGTTTTTCTTTTTTTTTTTTTTTTTTTTTTTTTTTTTTTTTTTCGAAGATGTTAGAAAAATTAAAATTTTAACATATTATGGGTCCGTAACGTGACCTGAAATGATGAGAGAAAATTTCTTATGCTAGATTTGTAATGTATGAAGCATAAGCTTTCAATAGACATATTGAATCAAGAAATGAGAAAAAACCCCTCTCCCCCCCCCCCCAAAAAAAAGGTCCTATAGGGGAAACCGGGAAACTGGAATAGCAAAAAGAACGGCGAGAAATGGTTAGCTATACTAGAATTTTTCTCATCACTGTAACTCCTATAGAAGCAAAGTTATAGCCTTTTAAAGATTGAAATAAAGTGAAGAAATCAGCAAAATTAGGTGAGTGATCGACAGGGGGGGGGTCCACAGCTCTGGGGGTGCCATGTAGCTTAAACTTTTAAGTTAAAAATGGTAGAGAATTAAATGAGCAAAATTTTAAGGTGTATATTCGGGGAGGGTGCAAGCCCCCCCCCCCCTCAAAATTTTTTTGTTTCTTTTGAAGAAACAAAAAAATATGCCCCCGGCGGGGCGCAGATAAACCCCAAACGGGCGGAAGGGCAACCCTTTATTTATCTTTTGTCAAGGATTTAAAATGTGGATCTAAAATAAAATAGACCGAGAATTGGACATTTTAAAAACTGTATGCATATTTCGAACGGCCCTGTAAGTTAAAACTGACGCGGAAGGGGAGGATTGGAAGAGACGAGCGTGAAAAATAAAACATAATAAACTAATACTTCAAATAACTGGACTTCTAAACAAAAATATAACGATTTAACCTAGTGTCGAATTAATGGAGTGGTCCGCAGGGGATTACCCCCCCCCCCAGAAGTTATGAGATTTTATGTTTTTTAATGGACAAATTGCGATTCCCCCTCTCTTACAGAGCTGTAAAACATGATGCCTTCTTCCGGAGTCGCAGAAAAATAACTGCATTCAACACTGATTTAGCCTAGAAAAAGAAAAAAAATCGAAATCGAATCTAAAGATCGAAATCGAATCTAAAGATCGAAATCGAATCTAGAGATCGACATCGAATCTGAAGATCGGCATCGAATCTAAAGATCGAAATCGAATCTAAAGATCGACATCGAATCTAAGGATCGAAATCGAATCTAAAGATCGATCTTACGGGCAGAATCGATTTTACATTTTTACTTTCTTTTGTAACTTTACAAGAAGAGAGTATTAGATTCGTGAAAAATTTTGACTTCCCGTTTTCGATGGATTTATATATTTTAGAAGGTCTTTAACACGATTTCATGGTTTTTAAGAAATATCTATCTGTGTGTGTGTGTGTCTGTCACTCTGTGAGTCTGTATACGACAAAAATTTCTGACCGTTCTATCTCAAGAACAAATGCAAGGAATTCCACAAAACTTTAGATTTAGTTTGACCTTGATATAAACTGAATCTAATTAATTTTTGGTGTATATAGCCTAACAGGTGGCGCTGCTATGCTGCATTTTTTGCGATTTGCGCAACAGCTATATCTGAATAACGAATGAACGGATTTTCATCACATTTTAGATCCAGTTAGTCCTTGACATGAATTGATGTTTTTTGCATTTTGATGTATATAGCTTCCCATATGGCGCTGCTAAACTGAATTTTTCACAATTTCCACTCAGCGCCATGTGAAAAGGGGGGGGGGGCGAAAGGAAGCGGTCGTTCTGAGCACGTAAATTTAGGGGGCGCCAAATTATAACTACTAACATCACTTCTAGCCTATCACAAAAAAAGTTAATAGGGGGGCGGGGTTAAATTGGAGCTTTGAACCGGACGCAGCTCTCTTTTCGCACGCCCCTGTTTCCATTTTAGCCTTATCTCAAGAACTAATGCACGGACTTTCATATAAATTTAGATTCAATTAGTCCTTGATATTATTTGATGCTAATTATATTTTGGTGGAAATCGCTTAAGAGATGGCGCTGCTATACTGCATTATTCATGATTAACGCAATAGCGCTATTTCAAGAACGAATTTTCATCAAAATTGAGATTCAGTAAATCTCTGACATAGATTAGTGTTATTTAGTTCTTGGTGTGAATTGCCCTACAGGTGGCGCTGACATGCTGCATTTTTTATGATTTCGCAATAGCTGTATCTCGCGCTTTCATGGATTTTCATCAAAATTCAGATTCAGCTGGTACCTAATAAAAATTGATCCTAATCAATTTTTGGTATACATCACTCAACAAAAAACGCTATTTTGCAGGAGGGGGGGGGGGTTCTGAGGTTTCTTTAATTCTTCTATCTTAGAAACTAATACACTGAAATTTTGGAATTGCCACATCCGCCTATTTTATCTACGACTTTTGGAGGAAAATGAAAATTATATAACCTTCAGAGAAATCGATTAAAAATTTTAAAGTATCGATTAAATCGAGTTGGCCATAGTATCGATTAAATCGATTTTAAAAATCGAAATCGCCCATCACTAACTGGAACCAAAAAAAAAAAAAAAAAAAAAAATTTTCTTCTTTAAGTACTGTTGCGAATTTTAATTTGACACATTTTGAAATAATTATCCTCATTTTAAAGAAAAGCTTAGAGATCCCTTACGACCACAGGAGCCGACCACTTAAAACCCTAAGTCATCGAGAACAAGAAAAATTCCTTTATTTTATGGAAGAGTAGTAATAGAAGAAACTAATGGTCTATGTCTGCCGGAAGCGAAGTGGTGCATAAGCCAAAAATTAATACCACTAGTGGTTGATTCGTCATTCGTAGGCTTAGCATTATGTTTTCCAGCACCCTATTTTTCATGTTTTCATACTTTTGTTGTATGGCAAACACAATGCTAAGCCTACGAGTAAACCACTAGTTGTATTAGCTTATGCACCACTTCGCTTCCGGCAGACTTGGATGATTAGATCCTTAGATTATCAGTTTCGATCATTAAGATTTTATTCGAGCTACTGAAGATACTTATTTTTAGAGGAAGTTTAATGAATCACAAATGTAAATGGTATTTAATTTAATATAAATTTCTTATAGTCGTAATTGCTTAGAAACAATCTTAAAAATGTGAGTGATTTATTATCCAATTATTTACAGGAATTTTCATCTTCAAATTCCAGCTTGTCATTTGAAATATATGACATGAAAACTTTAGTCGACTTGCTAGAGATAATTTTCGCATATTTCTAACAAAATGAAGCTGTTAACGCCATAGTGGTGTAAGCGAATAATTTTGATAAGGTATCTAAGGCATATCAAACTAATAATACGAAAAATTATATAAGTAATAAATTCACAAAAATGCCGCTAGAAAGCACCAAAAGATACTTTACAACATTAAAATTCATTATAAATCTTCTAGTATATCTGTCTTTTTGAACATTTAAGAAAATATCGCTTACACCACTATGGCTTCAAGAGATTCAAACAATTATTGTGACCTTGAACGAAAGGCTGGTGGCCCCTATAGTCCCACGAGGTTCCGACCATAAAGGGTTGATTCTAGCGCCTCAGAAGATGCTTTTTAGTGAGGAAGTAGTTATGGAGCATAAATAATGATGGTCTTGTTACATCTGGTACGTGAGGCGGCGTGGCGGTTGCCTTATGGTGCAGACACACACAATTACTTTTTGTGGTTAGAAGTCGGCTTGTTTTATGTATATTGACTGTTCCATTTCAAGGAAGGAAAACTTCAATTCAACTGTAGGACAGGGACCTTTCCCTTAAGGCTCCACAATAGTCGCTGAAAAAGATCAGGGTGATAATGTAAAGTCTATGGGAGCGTTCTTTTCATATATCTCGCTCAAATTTAAGTATTCTTAAAATATTTTTTTTTCTTTTTTTTGCATTAGATAGATGAGGACGATTCACAAATAAATCCCGATTCCCTTAAATTTCAAAACCGGTTTTTAAACCGGTTCTGAAATTGAAAATATCATAATTTAAAAAATATACAAGCAAAATCGAAAAAGTAAAAACTAGGCCGGTTGTAGTTCGTCCTCAGCTATCCTTTCAAAAAAAATCATGTAAAAATATTAAAATTTAAACGAGATACAGTCAACTCTCGTTAATTCGAAATCGGATAATTCGAATCTTCGCTTAATTCGAACTAAACATGAAGTCCCGAAATTTTCAATGGCAGAATAACGTTAAAAAAATTCATTAATTCGAACTCATTTTCTCTTGACATCTTTTAATTCGAACTAACAAGAATTCCGATTTTTCATTTTTCTTTTCTTTCTCACGGAATTCAGATCATTTGAATAGTTTTCTTTCTTTGATTTTTGTGAAAATTGTTCCGAACGATTATACAGATAATCCAATGCATTTGACATCCTTTTCTTAGTGCCCCGTCTGTCCATCAGTGACGCTTTGAATTTTTCTTTCATTGTGGTTGTTTCTAATCTTTTAATTAGTTTATGTATTTATACATTCTAATTTAATATTAAGTCATATTCTAATGATAACAGACGAAATAAATTTAAAAAAAAACACTATAACATTAATTCCTTTGCAATAGTACCATATTAAGCATATTTTCATTTCATGTTTTCCATAATTCGAACTTCGGATAATTCGAACATTTCTCGAGGTCCCGACGAGTTCGAATTAACGAGAGGCGACTGTATTTGAAAAAAAAAAAAAAAGCCACCATAGACTTTACATTATTATCCGGGTCTTTTTCTGTGACTAATGTTGCACTTTAAGTAGGATTGAAATAGTTATCTTCTGAAACATTGTAATATCCCCATTTTCTATTGTCA
Organism: Maratus speculifer; assembly: GCA_964019185.1. Classification (NCBI taxonomy): domain Eukaryota; kingdom Metazoa; phylum Arthropoda; class Arachnida; order Araneae; family Salticidae; genus Maratus; species Maratus speculifer. The sequence goes on from OZ025298.1 coordinate 271,001,553, forward strand.
ATAAACCGCAGAAGGGTGGAGAAGAAAGAATTTTCTCGAATTCAGTTGAAGTTGGGCAAAATACACGTGTGATCGGAGCCTTATCTTTCTGGCAGAAATGTTTGGTTAAGAGAAAAAAACGTATAACACAGCGGCAGGTCACTCGCACCAGACAGCAAGATGTATAGGGTCAACGAATGGGCATGTATCATATGCGTTTCTTGCTTGTGTGGTGTCCGTTATAAGGAGTTTATTTTGTAAATGAGTGTCGGATATTCGTGGTGTCAACGCACGTGGCCGTAACTTTATTAGTGTTTTGATATCTTTTTGTTTGAAAGTTTCTGTGAATTTTAAAAGATTTATTGCCTTGTTTCCTGTTGCTGTGTTGTTGTTTTTTTAAATTTAAGAATATTTATTTTGGTGTAATTACGCTGCTTAGATTTATGATTCATCATTCAAGAATTCGAACTAACTCTGTTAATGGTTATATATATTAGTGTACACATCCTTTGATTTTGTTTTTTACATATCCAATAATATAAAATATAACGAGTCATAGACACTTCTGTCACAGATCTTTTCTCAGAAACACTTCTGTTGTAGACAATTCTGTCATACACACTTGTGTCACTAGATGTTGTACATTTTCCTAAACAATCAGAGATCTGATGTCATTAATAATTCATTGATTGGTTACCATCAAACTTCAGATTCGATTAGTACTTGACATGAATTGATGTTGTTTATATTTTGTTGTAAATAGCTTCATAAGTGGCACTGCTATACTGCATTTGTTACGATATCTGTAACAGCTGTATCTCAAGAACTAATGTACAGATTTCCACCAAACTTCAGATTCAGTTATTCCTTGACATGGATTAGTTTTTTACATTTTGGTGTCAATCGCTCTACAGGCGTTGCTACTGTGTCAAATTTTGAAGGTTTTATATAGAATTTATACGTTTTTAGCAACAGTCATATCTCAAGAACTATGCACGGAATCTCATATCTTTAGAAACGTTATGATGGGCATAAATTGCCATTTAATTTTGGTACTATGATAGCAACTACACTGACCCCCAAAAGTTAAGATACAACCGGTTTTTTTGCGTCTAATTTGCAAATGAATGAATATAGAAACAACAAATTTGGAATAAATGTGCGTTAAACTATTATTTATTCAACATAGAAATTTACTTAAGTTAAACGTATAAATGAAATTACAACAAAAAAGCACACTGAAAAAAATGAAATACTCAAAAATGAGTACATCGATGTACTCATACAGAATTGAGTATGTTTGGATAAAAAATTATCACATTGCTTTCTCAATTTTGAAACATCACATGTTATGAAATCCAAACTGAAGATAATTTTGTACCCTGTAATGGTTTATTTCATTTATGGTGGTATAAAAGATGCTTATTAATGTAAATATTAAATTATATTAAATTATTTGCAATATTTTGAAATGATTTAAAACTGCTTGCAAATAGTGCTCTTGTCATAAAAAATATTCGATTTGGGTATTTTGTTAATATCTTTTGCTATTTTTCTTTATAAACAATCAATTAAACTTTTATTGTTAATAATTTTGAGCGAGAAATAAATGCTAGTGTATTTTTACTTTAATTTATAAGTTAAGGGGGCAGTTCATAGCGATTTCCATTTGAATACAACCATGGAATCAAAAGTGAGTACATCTGTTTCTTAGTACATTTGGATACATTGGATTTTTGGGTACATTTGGATCGGAGCTATTTTGAGTATGTGAAATACTTAAAATTTAGTTCTTTTTACTTAATTTTGAGAAACCATTTTTTTCAGTGCACTGATGGTGAAAAATTCCATTCTTGGAGAAATCTGTACATCGCAATATTATGCAGTAAAATGTGACAGAAACATTAAAAAACTGGTTCTAATGCGTAATATGTCCACCCAGGACTTGAATGCATTAGCGGCTTCGAGTTTCCATGCACTTAATTAAATTTTCGGACACTGAAACAGGTAGCGCTGACCAGATATGGAGTAAGCCTTGTTACAGTTCATTTAATGATCTTGGAGGACCACTTAAAGCCGCAACCTGTCTATCAAGATAGTCCCAAAGATGTTCTATCGGATTCAAATCTGAAAAGTGAGCTGGCCTTTCCATTCTCTTCAAACCGTGATCTTCAAGATAATCCTCAAAAACCACAAATCGGTGTGGTCTCGCGTTGTCATCCACTAGAATGATACCATTGCCAATAGCACCGGCATATGGGCACACATGTGAATCAAGGATCTCATCCCGATATCTCGCATCAGTCAGAGTTCCTCCATGGAACACATGTAGGCCAGTGTGGCCTCCGAGTGAGATCACTGCCCAAATCTTGATTCTACCGTTTCCTTACCTGTGTGTTTCGACAGTGTTTGATTGATGGTATCGAGTGCTTTGTTCTCTCCAGATCAGAACATGCACTAAATTTGAATGCCTCCTCCAATTCAGATGTATTGATGTATTATTGATTATGTTGTTATTTGTGATGTTTGTGCTACGTAACATTTTATTTATTATCCATTGGCAGATTTACTTGCCGAACTTTTCGGTCAGATGACTCTCTTTCTGACTGAAAGAGGGTCATAAACATTTAGGCTATCATCAAATTCGACCGATATTTAAGGAAAAATAGAGGGTGTCCAACCCTACTTAATTTGGGATGACGGTAATAGCTTTCAGAAAACTAAAGTATATTATAATAAAACCGTTCAGGGGCCGTCGACAAATAATGTCACGTTTGGAGAGGGGGAGGAGGATGTTCACGAAATTGTGACATTTTGTGACAAGCGGGAATGAGGAGATTTTTTTTTTTAATGTAACATTACACATTTTAATTAAAATAAAAACATTGAAAATCAACATATTAAATTTTATAGTCAAAGTATTTTGTGTTGCTAAAGTAAAGATAAGATTTAAAGCCAAATATATTAAATTATGTTTAAAATTCCTAAATACTGCTGTTTTAATGTTTTTTCTTATTTTATTACTATTGTATATTAATTGCGTTTTTTATTGAAAACCTTAATCTTATTTTATACAAAATAAGTACAGGAAGCATTTTTAATATTATGCTCACAAATGCCATTTAAACACGTAGTTTAATTTTAAAATAAAATTTGAAATATGTGCTATAACGAAGTGCTTTGTTTCTGAACTAAAAGTACTATATACTTATGTAATATAGCGTGACATGAGACAAGAGGTGGGGGGAGGTTATGGTCAAGTATGACACTTTGTGACAAATAGGAGGAAGGATAGAGGTCTGCACGGGCCCGGGCCTGGCCCGTGGCCCGTACCCGGCCCGGCCCGCGGGCCGGGCCGGCAGATTTAGAATAGTTTTTTCAACGGGCCGGGCCGGCAAAAAAATTGAACGGGCCAGACGGGCCGGGCTGATAAAAAAAAATTTTCGGGCCTGCCGGCCCGTTTTGAAGATTTAAGCAGAAACGATAAAATATGAGCTATTTTCAACGAAAATGGTTTTAACGAGAATAAGTATAAATGTGGCCAGCCACTAGTTTGACAGCATCAATATAAAATGCACAGTGTATCGGCATCGGAGAATTACATTATGTGTAACCCGTTTTAATATTTTTTTAGCTGACTCATGCCGACCCGAGATCACGCTTGCACTATTTTTCTACATATAGACTGGCCGGACCGGTACTAGACTTAATTATTGGCAGAAAACATTATTTGTAAAATTATTAACAGCGATAAAGAACTTATGTTAGCTTAGTCTTCGGGTATATACTTCTTGATGATTTTTAAATTAATTTCTCAATAATGCGGAAGTTTGACACATTTTCTGATTAATTTTAAATTGTAAAAGTATAAAAGTGATTAGCTTAACTATTGAAGGGATTTGGAATCGAATAGCGTTTTTCATTTTTGGTAAATAAAATACTTGTATAACCTTGTTGAGTTATAATAGTTTCTCAAATGATTGCAGGTTTTTCTCCCTTCCCTTGCTATTGCTTCCGGAAATTCTATTCAAAACGCTAATTATCATAGTATTTTATTTGTTTGCAGTATTCTTAAATTGCTTGTATCAAAAAATGGATAACGCCATTCGATTATATAGTTTCTGAATAAAGATATCTGCTAATCTTATGCGTTTTTGAGAAAAAAAAAAATGAATTTAGAAATGTATCAGAAAGGAGCTTCTTTGAATTTAAGAATGAATTTAGATTTGAAATCTATAATAAAATGATATAGAAATATATTTATAAATCTTTTTTTATTAAACAGCTTCAAAATTAACCATGTTTTTAGCTTTCTTTTTTCTTTTATTCTAAGCCATATTATTTTTTTAATGAATCTTTATTCGAATGTTGAAAGCCTAAGAATCTAAGTAATCATTAATGTTGTTAATGTGTATTTGCTGTAAAATATACTGTAAAATCATTCCATAGATATGTATGCAGTATTCTTTAAAGGAATCTTAGTTATATGGTAAAAATCTGAATTTTTTAGAAATCGTAGAAATTGTAACGGGCCAAAACGGGCCGGGCCTGTTTTCGCTGATTTTTGTACGGGCCGGGCCTAAAATATAAAAATTTAAACGGGCCGGGCCGGGCCCGGGCCGAACTTTTGATTTTTACAACGGGCCGGGCCGGGCCTGGAAATTCCGGCCCGTGCAGACCTCTAAGGAAGGAGATCAACAATGTTGAAAAAAAAAAGCATGACATCATTTATGGAAAATAGACAGCCCGTAACAGACATTTTCATCTTCATTGTGAATGTGATAAAGTAAAAAAGTGGTAGAAAATTCCATTATACACGCTAGCAGTATGCACTTCACGATTCACATTTTGCACTGCGATTACCAATTTATACACGAATCGCCAGTTGTTTGAGCACCCTGTATTTTCAAAACTTTTCTTGATTGTATAACATTTCACGCGAATCAAGGTATTACATATCGCTGTATTTTCATTGCAATGTTTTCTCAAAATTATTAATGTCAATCCCAAGATCAGTTAGAGTGAAAAACTGTATTTGTGAACAAATAAGTAGTTTGCGATCCCATGTTCTATGGCAATTTTTCATCCTCTTGATATCTACTATCACTCTTCTGAATTTGTTAGTCGAATTAGGCAGCACGCCGTACATTAATTATAGTATTCTACTTTTAAAAAGGAATTATATTAAAGAAAAAATATATATTTATGTAAATGAGCTTTATTTGTATATGAATAGGTATATTATTTAAGGCACTGGAAATATTTTATATTTCTGCAAGGGTACAGGAAGAGTAATAAGTATCGACCGAAACAGGTTTTTAAGACTAAAAATTAAACCAAATTTTGGAAATCTTATTTTCGGCCGAAATCGAAAACGAAAATGTCTCCAAAAATGCTTAAATGGTTAATGCATACATAAATTTAAATAATTCTTTATTAATTATATGTGTTTATTAAACATATATAATCATTAATCGCGTGTGGTCCAAACTGGTTTTATATGCCACTGACCAAAGCCTTTTTTTGCATAAAATAAAATATAATTTAGTCATCAATAACATGAAACAATTTTCTAATTGTACGAATTCCATTAAATTAAAAATGTTTTAGGTTTTAAGTAAATTTATCTTTTATAATGATTTTTAATGATCATCGTTACATAAAAACTTTCTCAAAGAGTATTTGAAGTGCTTTTGTTGTTTGAAACCAAAAAATTTCTATTACTGTTAAGTTTGCATTTTTTAAAAGGCCCGTGAAAACTAGCATCAAAGTTAAGTTGCTTGCTTGCATAAGTTGCTTGCTTATATGCATTGCTTGCTTTATATTTTGCACTCGCGTCTTGAGTCGTTCATGACTGATAATTATAAACAGTGAGGTTCATAACAATAAATAAAAAGTGCCTCAATTGAGCCGATGCAGCTCAAACGAATGAGTATTGTTGAAAATTTTCGAAAGATGATACGAGTTTTTTGGAATACAGAAATTTCAGTCGAGTTTCAGTTCTGTTGAAATATCCGACAGAATTTTCGATGAAAGCAAAATTTCAGTGAAATTTTGAATTTCGACAGAAAACGAGAATGAAACCGAATTTTTGATCGATGTTTAAGTAAAGCCTCGAATGAACACGTTGCATTAATTTTCCGCTTTGAAGTTATCGGACCCTGGGTTGACACATAGGGTAACTTCAGGTGAGGTTCCGTGTTGTGTTGTATAAGATGCCATATTACATTGTTTTCATATGCGCAGGCACTCTAGTGAAACGCCGCGCCGCTCATTTGTAAGAAAGAGGGTTCTCTAATAATATTTTAATTTCCGTTCACGTTTTCTTTTACAAATATTTTAGTAATGATTTTTTTAATATTATTTTGCATCACTATTCTGATAAGTGTATAAAATCTTTCTCGAGATTTCTCTATTTGCCTATATAAGTCTTAGTTTAAATACCAGAGAAATAATTCCGATGTTTTTAGTACTGGTACCTGCTCTTTCGGCAAAGCATAAATGGTCGCCGGATCCCACTTCTTCATGTAGGCGCTGGGATTGAGGTTTTCCTGTTGGTCATCTAACCCATACCTTGGGGTAAAATGCCGAAATGTTACGTAAGATGCCGAATAAAATTTTCAATGCTTTCTATAATACCTGTAAAATAAAATGTGTTTTGAATCATACATAAGCGTACAAACTTTAACAGGAAATCAATGAATAACAAGTTAAAACAGCAAGCGATTTTTAATAGAATTAAATCAAAAACTAAGGCATTTTTACCCAATTTATCCTAGGACCGAGACACCGAAAAGTTTTCTGTAGTAGTGTCATCCCCAGCAACATTTATCTCTATCTCTGCCAGTGTTCTTTCGATGAAGGCACGTTAACAGTGTCTTTTAGTTTTCAGATAAGGGGTTCTCCGACACGTGACATTCCGTCAAACAAACCAGGAGTGCCGGACAATGCACACTAACCAGAGAAATGTGTCAAGGGAGCATATGTCTCCTAGATAAAAGGAGTGTGAGTTGTTTCTGTCAGATCCTACTTCATGCTTTCTCTTGCACACTTCTGTCCATCTGTCATCATACACTTTAGGATAGATGCAGAATTCTCTTTTTCGATAAAGTTCTTTGCACTAAATTTTTCTAAAATTGAGAATAGAAATGGAAAGATGTGTGGAAATTTTTGAGTTTTCAAAACTCGTAAACTTTTTGAATGCAATGGAATAAAGAACGGTTTTAGACATACTTTATCGAGGAATTTTTACTAACTGGATCAAATTGAATTATGTTAGTTTTAGTGTTCTTATAATTATTAATTTTCTAATGTTTATTAAATTTACCTACATTTTTAATTTCTTTTATATAGATAAAAGAAATAATTGTAAACATTTTCGAAAGGGATTTACACTTTTTAGAATACATTAAATACGGTTTGATGATTTCGGGAAAAATATTTGCTTATCAACATGTGACAGTAAAAAATTTATCGCAAGAACTAACACACTAAATTTACTCAAATTTCTTTGTGACAATTCGACAATAAATTATGATGATTTTATTTAAGTATATATTGGCTAACAGATAGAGCTGTTCACTATATTTTTCAAGATACCTCATCACCTGTTCGCTCAAATTTCACGAAACGTCATATTGAGTTCGACTTTGGTACTGATTAGATTTTGGTGTATAGCGATATAGATTTCATTACTATGCTGCGTTTTTCATTATTTTCATGTTAACTGTATCTTGCATTTATTTGCAATAATTTAATCAAATTTAATATGCTACATGTATTTTATAATTTATAATGATATAATTTCGGGTTTTTTCATTAAATAGAACGCACTACTATGTTACTAGATGAAATCTTAAGATTATCCGAAGAAATCGCCACTTTCGAAGAAATTTTGCAAATTTAGCTTTACCTTAATAATATCTGCAGAAATTTTTAAAGATAGGCCAACTGCCTACAGATTTGCTGCGGAATTTTTAAAAGATTTTCTTAAGATTTTTTAGAGGGAATTATAGATCTATCTCTAAATCTTTATTTGGCAAAAATTCCTCGAATTTTTCATTAGCAGAAATTAATTAAAATATATACAGGTGGCTATTAAAATAATGGAAACACCTGTGAATAAAAAATGACATTTAATAATTGCACTTTGTAAGCATTAAAATGTAATTCTAATGTTTTTTTTTAATATGTAAATGTTTTTAAAAATATATGTATGAATCATCGTCATATGAGGTAGATTTGGCGAAGTTGCATTGTTCTTAAATTTTTGTCAAACTTGTAAAATGCAAGACCTCACAGACTTTCAGGAAAGCCAAATTATAGGAGCTCAACTAGCTAGTGCAACTGTGAATGAAACATCTCAGGTCTTAGACATGTCTAGAGGTAATATGTCTAAAACCATGACGTGTACCTACAGCGCGGAAAGACAAACTCAGGAAAGCAAAATGTGGACGGAAGGAGAAGCTGAGTGAAAGAGACCAACGGGCATTGAATTGGATTGTATTGTCTAAAAAGAAAACAACTGCAGCCGAAGTGACCGCATAGGTCAACCAGCATTTGGACTGTACATTGTCCTGAGTCACTAATTACAGTAAGGAGTTAACTTCAAAAACAGATCACTTACGGCATAGCAGCAATTCCCAAGCCACTTGTCATAGCTGTTAACGCGAAACGTCATCCACAGTCGACAAAATCATAAAACCTGGTCGATTGATAAACTAGAAGACCATTATATGGTCAGACAAACCATCTTTCATACTTTTCCCCAGATCAGGACTGGTGAACATTTGAAGAACACCTGAATAAGAATATGATGTGATAGTCTCTTTCTAACTGTTAAGATGGAGATGGATCTGTCTTGGTATGGACAATCGTATCATGGTTTTCTGCTGGCTCAATCGTAGTCCTGAAAGAAAGGATCACTGGGAAGAAAAATAGAGAAGTTTCAGCTGACCGGTCCATCCTATAATGCAAATTTTGTTTTCTGAATCTGACGGAATTTTTCAGGATGATAATGCTCCTATGCTGCGGTACTAGTTTACTTACGGGTTAATGAACACGAGGATGAAGTATAATTTATATCTTGGAACGCATAGTTCCCCGATCTCAATGAAATCGAATCGTTATGATCCATTTTAAAGCGTTCAATCCAGAATGGCTTTCCTCCGCTGTCATCGTTCCCATAACTTTCACAATATCTCTTTGAAGAATAGTACAATATCATTTTATTCGGCACTTTTATGAATCGATTTCCAGGCGTATCTAAGCTGTATTACAGGCCAAAAGTCATTATATGCCATATTTGTAAGGGATTCTAGATAAATCTAGGGTATTCCATTATTTAGATAACCACCTGTATGTTCGTTCTGTTTTATATTTGTATAACCAACAGTAATTGCGATTGATTTCAGCATTTCATGTTCACTGATTGCTATAATTTTTAGTTAAATGCGAAGAAATGCCCTATATTTCGTAATTATTGTTATCTAATAGTGTGTTGAAATAGATATAATTGAATAATATGTATAAAAAAATTCTGTTATGGTCACGGCATATAAGTTTAGTAATATTTTTCTTTAATCTTGTTTTAAAAAATTCTTCCATTCAAATAATTTGCAAACATTTTTAATAGTATGTATAGTATCTATTTGTTGTTGAAATATAAGAAAAGAACCACGAGCCATTAAACAACAAATCGTGTAATTAATTCATTAATGGATTAAATTATTTTTAAAATTTCGAAAAAAATAACTAAAATGTAAAAAAACGATCTCTCTCTCTCTCTCTCTCTCTCTCTCTTTTCTATTCTGAAATTGTATTTGATCGTGAAACACTGAAATGATGAGTGACAATCAATTGTGTGAGAATTATTTAAAACGAGTGCATCATTTTTAATAATTTTTACTACGATTCCCAGGATAAAGAAATGCATTAAAATAGTTTGTTTTAGTATGGGAAAAAAGTAGGTGGTTGTCTAGGAGATGAACCATGGATGCTATTCTGTTTCTGTTATTGCATACTCAGAAATCAAGAGCGAAGTTCATTAACTCATTCGCGATAAACGTCACGTATGCGAAACGCATAAAGTGTTCAATATCCTTGATTATTTTGTAGAAATTCTTTTCAACTGTAAATTTTGCCTTATTTAATAAAGGCATTTTAACAATCTATATTATAAAGGCCAAACGTATCTGTGCGTAACGCATACGTCATTTTGTGAATGGCAACTTGAAATTTCAAATAAAATTTCGGTTTTGCTATTTTTGTTACTGGAAATTTTTAAACTTCTGAACATCCCACATTTTCAATTTTTACATCATTGTATGGAGAAAAAAATGTGTTTTTAAATGCAATTTGTTTGAAAACTGTATCTTAATTTATATTTCAGATATTATTTTTTTTTGTAGTTTTTAATACAGTTTTTCTAATTGTGGCAACAAAACTTCATTTCTATTAAAAGCAAAAGGAAAAAAGCGACGAAAAAAGCTGATTACTGTATTTTATGTTGCCATTTTTTCATTAACGTCTTTGCATTTTAACATATCGGATGTAGATTTCACGGTGAAAAATTCTGATTAAATCAAAATGGAATAAAATTTGCTGTTTTTCATTTTGGAATGCCAAGCATACGAACCTTACTTGATAACTTTGCCATAATAATAAATCTTTATTATATTTTACTGCTCACATTACGATTAAAGTTTAATAATTCGGACAACTGAGTTTCATAGAAACAGTTATTTTAGGTTAAGATTAGGTAAGGTTAAATTTAGGTTAAAATTAGGTTAAAAAAATATGTGTGTGAGTCAGACAAACAAATATTAGATGCATTTTTTATTGTAACTAATTTTGAAGGTATATTGTAAGTGAATGAAACAGTTCCTTCATAAATATTATCTTCCGTCGAAATTCGACGGGTTCTACCTTGTTAAATTAATTTCCAAGTTATGGGTAGCGACCTGCTGATAGGTCGTGGCGGGTGGGTTCCGAAACAACCGAGGTTTGTAACTAATATATATATTTTATTTCATCTGTTTAAAAAAATATAACAAATAACGTTTTACAATTGCAGTAATCATTAAAACTTAAACTAAAACCTCGTGAGAAGACAATGTTTTCTTAAACAGTCAGCCGGTATTATGTTATGATCTCGTTGTGAGATATGTCACACTAGTCGCGAAATTTTTATAGCAATTGCAAAATGAATCAGTTTTAGCTCTAATATAGATCTTCGATATAGATAATTCTGATATAGAGAAGCCCTCAAGGTAAAACATAAGTGTTAGGAATCTCACTAATTGTAAAGTTCTGTTTTGATAAAAAATGAACGTATTTTTATTATATGTGTTCTTTTAATTGTTATTTAAGGCTGTTCTTAACTGCCTTGCTCAACAAACGCAAAACGTTTTGACACATTTACAAATTCATTTTTTTTAACGGAGAAGACATAAAATTGGAAGACCTGGCTATGGAAGCACTTTTGAATCGAAGTCAGTTTATGATAATCAAATTACCTACCTAGTTATAAGCTATTTTGATCACGTGATCATCCATTTTTCTACCTTTCGTTCACTGTTTTTTCTGCTTTCGTCGGAAAATACGTTTCAAAATTGTCATTTTTGACAACTTGTTCTAAAACATCTATTACTATTAAAAAAAAAAAGAGTGCAGTGCGATGCGATAATTTTTGGACGATAACACCTGCTAGTTCCATGCAGTTCCGAACAAAAATAAATTGTCACAAAGTTGCCCTTTTTGATTTAAGAAACCCTTAACTTACATACATATTGACCGTAGGCCAATAAAGATTGGTAACTGGCTAAAATAGGTTCTGCTGGCTATCTCTTACTCCCTACCCCCAAAGTCAATTTATCACCGACGGCAGTTTCTCTGGAACTGACTAATCTATTAAAAATTAAGAAGAAAAAGGTCGCGGCGAGTATAGCAGAGATACATGTGCGACTAATGTAGAGTTAAATTTCTTGGGAATGATTACCACAACTCCTCCCATAATATTCAATTTGATGCTTCGCTGGATGGAAATTTGGATTTCATTGCATGAAATTCAGTTTAAAGCAAAGAACTGAATATAAATCCAGCGGCGGAGTTCATTTAAAACAAAAATATTTGTTTTTTCTCTGTAAGTATTCTGCTTTTTTTTTTTTTAACGCAAAATTGTTTATACGTGTATGAAAACAACCACGTAACTCAAATATTACATAAAACGAAAATATCTTTTTTAATTATATGTTCATATTTCAGGGAAAAAAGCCGACATAAATGTTTATGTGATCGGCAAAAGAAAAGAACTTTCTATAAAACTGCGAAATTAAAGAGATAAAAACCAACGACGCCGCTCTGCTGGGGTAAAGAAACTTAAAATAGGTCCTGTTATGTCTGCTGGTTGGAAGACCTGTATATTATTAAGAAGACAGCTGTAGAAAGTGGCGTACGGAGACGTAAACAGATGAAACTGTTAGTTTGGAAAATTGACATAAGTGTCTGTTGCTATATTTCCTCTTCTTCTGAGAGAGAAATATAAGTGAAATGAGTTGGAATAAATAATAAATCTCTGGGCCCATTAGTTCAGTTAAAATTCCCTCTTCTTTCAAGGAAAATGGCTTTTGGCTTTTGTGGTATATTTCTTCAAAGCAGAAATGTCTTCCATTTTTCTTTTTTTTTTCTTTTTCAGTAGATGACATGGCTTTCTTTTACCTGCGCACAGTCGAAGATTTTATGATACCCCATTTTTTATGAAAACAAGAACGAATTGTACATGTCAGTTTGCGATTTAAAGTTCATTCTATTATTTCCAGATTGCTTAGTTATTTTATACAAAATATCTTGCACAAATTTTAAATAATATTTTTTTCCTTCATTTAATCACTGAATTCAGCTATTATAGAAAGGAAAATTTACTATGCTTAACTTTTGGTAGATATTTTGGATAAAAAAATGGGTAATATTAACGAAACCTGGCATTCCTGTTTCATGTCATTCTTACACAGATTATATTTATTCGACATCTTTTACTATAAAACAAGCAATTTTTATAAAAAAAAAATTATGTATCTACAAAAAAACATAGATGAACATGGATTATGAAATGAAACCCTTTCCAACACAAAATATTGTTAAAAATATATATATTTTAAATGAATGAAATGATATTCCTAAAAAAAATGTTAATAAAACACATAACTCATAAACTATTTTTTTTTTGTTATATAACTAGGGGGCTCTGTTTCATAACTAGGGGGCCCTAGGGGGGAGTTGCAAACGCTTGTCAACTCCCATTCAAACTGAGCAGATTGTAAAAATATGCTAGTTTGATCGGCTTTAAAAAGATCACAGAAGATTGAATCATAATTAAAAAACCAATGGCTATCTTCTTGTAAACTGGTTTCTATACATCTTCTTTTCATTGGAAATTTTAAGGTCGAATCTGTTATTATTTAAGAAATACAGTTATTGTTTTCGTCTTTGATTAAATAAGATCAGTTAAACATTTGCAAATAATGTAATGTAGAAAGAATTAAATAAGCGGAGTCATTGTGTCCCAGTATTTTTGAACAACGCTATAAGAAAGCTGTTTTAAATGAAACATCTTAAATGTATCGTTTATAAACTGACGTAATTATCTTCAAAGTATTCTTTCTTTCTTTAACATTCACGAAAAAATATTTTATAATATAAAAAGGGTTTAAAGGAAATATTTTATAATATATGAAAGAAATATTTTTATTTTCACTGCAAATAAAAATATTTCCATTTTGCAAAAATAGTTTAAAAGACCATCTAGAAACATGAAATGCCTCTTGTAAATATATTTTAAAATTGTTCTATCGTTTAAAACTGATGTAATTGTCTCCAAAGTTTTCTTTCTGTCTTTAATGTTCACGTAAAAATATTTTGCTTGTTAGAAAAGAAATATTATTTGCGCAGCTTTAGAACTCATAACAAATGTTAACTGGTTGGATGTGCCAAACCCAAAACTTTCTTCTATCTCATACGTACATTTTTTATTTAAAAAAACAGCTACTCATGTTAATGCTTTAATAATTTTAATTCAATGCTATACCAACTTTGATTTTCATACTAAATTTCTGCTTCAGTCAATTAATCCGGGTAAAAACGAGTTTCCGCCTCTGCACGAGCCAATGACAATAGAATAGAATGATAGGCTGATTTTTTTTTCTTTGTTTTTTTTTTTTTTTTTTTTTGTTTTTTTTTTTTTTTGTTTTTTTTTTTTTTTTTGTCAAATTCAGGGTGGACCTTACTTGCCATACCAAAAAAATAATCATACACAAAAATTTTAGTTCGGTTCTAGGCATAACTTCATACACTTTTAGGTGGTGCAATATTGAAAATGGCATATAAATCGCTGTTGTAGCGCCCCCTTCTAGCAGATTTTTTTCAAATTCAAAGAAAACCATTAGCCATATCCAAACACATACACAAAAAATTTGGTTCAATTCTATGCATAACTTCATACACTTTTAGGTGGTACAATATTAAAAATGGCGCAAAAATTGCTGTTGCAGCCCCCCCTTCCGGTGCATTTTTGTCAAATTCAGGGAGGACTAATTAGCCATAGCCATACACTTAGACCAAAAATTTGCTTCAATTCGATGCATAACTTCATACAATTTTGGTCGGTACAATATTGAAAATGGCACAAAATTCGCGATTGCAGCACCCCCTACCGGCGGAATATTTCAAAATTGAAGGAGGGCCTGCTTGCAACAGCCAAAAGCATTCACAAAAATTTTGGTTCAATTCTATGCATATCTTCGTACACTTTTTGTTGGTAGAATGGCGACATACGGACACACAGATAAACAGACTTACACAGACACATGGACACACGGATAGACAGACATTTTATAAAAACATGTTCTTTGGAATCTCTGAAAAAGACCACCTCAAAATAGGAAATAAATGTCTCGTGTGAATATATTATTAAATACATTTTTTTTCAATATTATTGTTTGGTACTTCTAAATATGACATAATTTCTCCTATTTATTGCTTTTAAAGCACATTGATTTTATTATTTTAAAATTTTATTTCCCTTTTGAAATTCCTGTGAAATAACTTTTGTTGTTAGAAAGGAATTATTTTTATTTGCACTGCCTTAAAGTTACTAACAATAGTTATAAAGATTATCTAGAAATTACGCCAATGTGAAGAGTAAATATATTTTAATTTAAATTGTTTGGAAAGACTATTGTATGGCATATGACTAAGTTTCTCCATTTACGGCTTTTAACGCATATTCATGCATCTATTATTTTAATGTTTTCTTTCTCTTTTAAAATTCATGTGTAAATATAATTTTTATCACATAATTACAATATTTCATTTCTTTTTAATATGTAATCATTTAATTTTAATTTGTAAGTTTTTTTTTTCTGTTTGTAAAAGTCACGTGTAAATAATATAGATATATATTTTTTTATATGAAAGAAATATTATTCTTTGTGCTGCTTTTACAAATTGGCAACAATTTAAAATAAAAACCTTTTTCTGTGGCGTAGCTACATTTTTTGGCGCCCGGGGCAGGATTAATTTTTGTCCCCCCCCCCCTCTTAAAAGACATTATTTTTTTCGGAAGAAGAAACAAAATAGTTTTTTTTTTTTTACTTGTACTGGGAGCAAAAGGCATCTTCACTTTTTCTTGTTTTTAAGGATTCGGCTAATTTTATTCAAACAAACTAAACTAAAATGCACAGAACCGGATTACTGAACATATCTCATTTTCATCAATATTGAATTCGAATGGGAATTTCAAAAACTTAGTGGTACGTTCACGGATATACGTATTTATGTTGTTTTAAGCATGTGGGATGCAGAGCACGATTAGGGTTGTGTGGGGCACATGGCCCAGCACCTGTTTGAGGCAGGGCCGTAGCTAGAAGTGTACGATAGGGGGGGGGGGGTGCTCAGGGGAACATAGGGGGGGAGGGTCAAGGGAATGTAGGGGGGGGGGCTCATATTTTTTTGTTCTTTCTCTAATGCAGAAAGATAAATTAGTGGATATTCACATTGTAGGTACTATGTTTCTCATTAAACTGTTGTAATAACTTCATTTTATGCTAAGAAAAGTATATGATGATGAAAATTTTGAATGTATAACTGGTGCAAAATTAAACATCCTGTTAGCTTCATATGTACCAATAGGATGAGGAAGTGTTGAAACAAGTATTTGAGATACAATTTAGTAACACTCAGTAGCGTAGCTATGCTTTTTGGCGCCCGGGGCCAGCAAGAAATTTTGCGCCCCCACCCCAATATAGATATATAACAATTTCTCTCAATTTGGCGCCCCTAGGCCTCTGCGCCCGAGGCGGACGTCCCCCTTGCCCCCCCCCCCCCCTTAGCTACGCCACTGGTAACACTGCAAAACTGTGAAAGGGTCTGAAAACTAAATTAGATTTTTGAACAGAATTTCATTTGAATTTTCGGAACATTTAGTGACCTTGGAACTTTTTCCAGGGGGGGCTGAGCCGCCCATAGCGCCCCCTTAGCTACGGCCCTGGTTTGAGGGCACCTTGCAGTTCCTATACATTTTTTTGGGGGGGGGGATTTGTAGAGGATAAGGAATGGACTATTATTAGATATTACGATAAGTTTTCAAAATTAATCAAAATATATTTTTGTTTTTTAGAAAATAATGTGGAAACTACAATTTTAAGATTTTTTTTTAAAATCCTTTTACTAAATTTGAGCCCCCAGCAACAATGAGTCCGAGGCCATGGCCTTATAGGCCTGTGCGGTAATCTGGCTGTGTAATGGGAATAGCGACAAAGAGAATAAATTTGCAAAAAAACACATTTACTAAAACTGCTAAGTTATGATAATTCCGATTATGGTAATAAAATCTTCTGATTGAAAACTGCAGTCACGCTAGAATTTCAAATTGCTATACGAATCCATTTTTAAAGATTAATGGGAAAACAATAAAAGGTCTTGAATTCATATGGTAAATCAAGATATCCAACGAATTTGTTTGAGATCTTAATAAACCCTTAACATATTCTCAGTCGCACGACAATGATCAGATATCAATATAGAGAAAGATATGCTATAGATGAAAATGATAAAAACTAAAATCCTTTTGAAATGTAAAAATTTATATTAAAATCTATAAATTCTTTTTCTCAAAAATCCGTTTTACTGCTTGAATTTTGTTTTTCAGCATGACATTTATTATGTTCACCAGTAAAATCAGAGAGTAACTTAAGATGGAAAATACTGACGTTTAGGCAATTCTTCTTTCGTTTGTGGCTAAATCTTTGTATGCTTTAGATTCCAGGAATTGTGCGGATCTTGACCATATGTCAATCAAGAACTAATTAACTAATTAAACTAAACGTTTCTCACAAATTGACATCTTCGCCCTCTACTGGAAAACATTACAAGCCTCAATATAGTTGCATGAACTGGAACAAAAAAAAAGCTTACATTTGGTAATTCTGATAAGTCTGCATAACCCAAGACCATGTAGGTCCCGAAATTGGCGTAAATAAGTCGTAAGAACTCCGATCGAATTTACCGAGATGATTGTAAGATGCAATAACGAAAGAGCTCGGACCAAAGAGGTTCCCGAGTCAAATTATTTTATTCCATTGATCACTCAGTCATTCACATAATTTACATAGATAGATGTAGTTTTCTCTAATGCATATGCATTGAATTTAAATATATGTAAAATAAACGGAACTTTTAAAACGACGAAAACAGACGTTTGTAGTGTTTGTACTAGGAAGACTGAAAAGACCTACTTTGTTTTTTTATACGATTTAAGTAGGAAAAATTTGGGGTAGGTCGCTCACATTTCATTATTTGGTTTTCTCGATGACAATTTGACGGAAAAATGGAGTTTCCAATAAGGAAGAAAAAATGCCTTTTCTTGTTGTTCTTTCAGCTAAATACTTTTTGCATTGGTTCAAGGAAGCTTTTATTTTAAGTATTTATATGGAATACTAAGAACAGCAAAAATCAGCGTGAAAACCAATCTATGTGTCCGTGTATATGACGGAGAGGACTAAAAATATCTACTACACATACAACTCTGAAATTTTCGGTGAGGGTAGTACAAGGCAAATCCTATCCTAATGCATGTAAGACTCAAAATTTTTACTTTCTTGTTTCTTATAGTCGAGAATATCATTTAAAAATTCATAAAAAATGCGATTTTTTCCCGTAAAATGGCAAAAATCGTACACTCATCTAAATTTGATTTCCCAGTCAAAAGAAATTATTTTTTTGCTTATCAGCGAAAAAGAAAAAAAACTAATTAAGATTTCAATTTGAAAATTTCAAAGTACATATATAAAAAAATTATAATTTTTTTAAAAATCACTTGGTAGCTTTTTTTTTTCTTTTTATTGACGGCGACAGTATACAAAAGAGAGAGACCCCATATGCAAAAGCTGCCACAGTCGCCAATTTTTTATTCTGTTCGCACAAGTATTTTTCTAATATAAATATTGAGGTTTATTTCTATTGTAAATGTTATTAAAGTGTGTGTAAAGATTTCTGTTTTGGGAAAGTGGTACCAATTAGAATTAAAAAAATAGTTATCTATTATCTTACAAGTTTTAGTTCTATCTTCCACCGCCAGGGGCATTTTTATCTGAGATTTCATAGGACCTATTTCAAGGGATTTTCTTTCTTTCAATTCATTTTACGATTATCACCAGATGTTCTTGCACGTGCGCAGTACGCCTTCTACACGGTGACATAAGCAGCGCACATCCATTCCGGAGATTCATTTTTGCAGAAATATATTTGAATGCATGTTTTTAATGGTTGGTTCTTAAATGCGTAGCACACCGTACTATGCTACCGAAGACACTAGAGACCCATCCCAGAAGTTCATTTTGAAAGATTGTTTTTGTCGAGTAGTCGAGACAAAGGCGCCTATGGCGAAGCATAAGTCTCAAGCTGCCTGCCAACCAACCAACCAAGATTTTATTTATTTATTTATTTAATCATTCGCGATTCATTTGGAAAAATCGACGGACGAATCAGCTAGCTACGAAGGGAAAATGTTCTTGATATCTGAAATGTGATTTTAAGTCTCCAATCGGCTTTTTGATTTATTTACTTTAAGCTAGACAGCTAAAAACCTCCATCAGCGATTGACAATTATGAACTTTGCCATTCCTTCCACCTTTACAGAATTTCTTCAAAACATTCCCACAGACACACAGGCACAAAAGAAGTCAACAATTATTATTCATTTTCAAAATTTGTGAAATAATTTCGGTTTAAAGCTCCTCTGAATTTGGCGCCCCTATTTAAACGTTTTGCATCTCAATTCAGAAACATAATTATCTTCGTTACCGATTGTGTTGAGCCATCCCTAGAAATATTTACATAAATTTTTCCTTTCTTCATTAATTGGATGTTACAAAATATTTTACAAAAAAATACATTAACACGCATAAAAAAATTAAAAATCAACAATTTTTGTTTATTTTTAAAATATGTAAGATAATTTCGGTTTAAACCTCTTTCAATTTGGCGCCCGGGGCGGGCGCCCCCTTGCCCCCCCCCACCCCGTAGCTACGCCACTGACCTTTTCTAAAATATTTCTCGAAATGCTGAAAATTTGAATGTAAAATGGAAATAAAATTTCAAAAAATTAGTCAAATTAAAAAATAATTGCATTCTGCACACTGGGAACTTCTATATAAAATACTCTAAAAATTATTAAATTCCTATGTATAGTTTTTGCTTCTATAAAACTTTTTTAAAGTAACGATTTTGACCAACATTAAATATCTCTTAAAATAATTTTTTGATTTAAAAACTGTCTATATCGTGTTTATCAAACATTTTTCTACAATACTACTTATTTTCATATTTTTGTATGCAGTAGTTTTTTTAATATTAACGGAGAAAGACTTCTAGTCACAAAAAGTTCAGGGCGGTGATTTAGTTACTTTTTAGCAATTTCAACAAAGTTGAAAAGTGCTTACGCATTCGGTTTGTCTAGCCGTCTGTCCGTCTGTCAATCTGGCCGGATAGCCGTCTGTCCGCGCTCTAACTCCCTTAAATATACTCGGATTGCTATGAAATTTTTATACCTTATTAATGTTTACCCTAGCACGAACCCTATTGGAAATGAAGTTTCTACCATGATTAGTTTATTTACAGGGATAGTCAAAAGATTTTCGATACATTACGGCCTATGGGAAAGAATCCTTCAAATGAATTTTAAAGGTATTACACCCTGTCAAACATACTCAAATTTATATGGATTCGCAAAGTGCACTAAAATATGTATTCTCTAAAATATGCAGTGAAAATATTGCTGTTATTCATTTACAGGGCCGCATAAAAGAATTTTATTAAATAATGGTAAAGGGGGGGAATTGTGTGTGACATATTTTAAATATATCAAATTGTTTCATGTATAATAAAATTGATATATGTCAATGAAGCTTAATATAAATTACACGATACTATCTTGCATAATATAAAGTACGCAGCATTTACAGGGCCATACAAAAGATTTCAAATGGTATATTCTTTCCGAAGTACTGTATATATATCCGATGCTGGTTGATGGATGGATGAAATGCATTTTAACTATGATATGCGCGTTTAAGTTTCACTAAATATACGCACATTATATGGTGTCTATAAATGTTATAGTTGATATACAGGACTATCCAGAAGAGCTAACCAACGTTACTGAATATGAGAGTAAATTACTTAAACGTGGTTCTTAAATAAGCTACGCATTTTTACGCTGAACTGCATTCAATTTCCTGAGAAATGTTTGCAGAATGTAGATAAAATGATATACAGGGCCACGCAAAGAACTGGGTACATGGACTTCTATGAATGATAATTTATCAGAATGTGATTTCAGTTGTTTTAAAAGTGTTTTAGTTTACAATAAATTTTAGCTTAATGCTGACGTGTAATAAAGGTACAAGGTAAACTACAGGGATGAACAAAAGTAATCAAGTATGTTTCCATCTATCAGTATAAATTGCTGAAAAAGAAATTTCAAGCTTCTGGCATTTTCTTGCTAAACTAAATTTTCCCACTATATCAACTGACAGATGAAATACAAGACTGTTCAAAAGTACTAGAATACATATTTAGGTATATTTGTCTATATATCCTTATTTACCTAAATAATGAAATTTTGTTAAAGATTTCATGAAGTGTTGGAAAGTGCTTCATAATCTATGCTTAACGCGTGAATTTTCTTACTTGTTTTTTTAGAATAGAGAGATAAATTACATCTTTTTTTAAATAAATATTTTAAAAATTAAAAAGAAAATTAAGTATTTTTTTCTTTATTAAATGAAACAAAAATAAAAAAATCCAATGAATAATGTTTCCAGTTATAGCGATTTTTAAATTATTCCACTTTAAAAGAAACATGATCATTTGAAATTTTTATAAGATTTATGGGGAATTTTAGGCTATGATTTGGTTTTAAAATTATATGATTAACCATAACAAAAATAAATAAATAAATAAACATAAAAATGAATAAATAAATAAAAATTCTAATTCAATAGATATATATTTACATGTTTCCTAGAACTCTTAAACTAATATTGTTTCTTGAATTGCACGCATTTCAATTTCTGTCTCATTTCTTAAAACCAGACGAATTGTTTAAACAGCTATAACTCTGTGAGTTTTCCAGATATGAAGACGCAATTTTTTGTATTTAATTCAGGACTGGATAAGCAAAGTTTTTCTAACTGGAATTTTTACCCAACGGATACAGTATAAGAATTTAATTTTCGTATTTTTTTAAATAGACACCTCATGGAATTGGAACTTATGGCATTATATGTAATTTACATCTTTTTTATGAAACATTGCAATTAGAAGTATTTGAATCTAGGGGAAATATTTAAGAAAATAGTTTATTGTTTCGATATTTACGAATCACACTGCATAAAAAATGTACTATATATAAAAAATATATAAATCTATACTAATGTTATAAATGGGAAAGTGTAAGTGTTTGTCTGTTTGTTTGCTTGTCTTTCACGGCAAAACGGAGCGACGAATTGACGTGATTTTTTAAGTGGAGATATTTGAAGAGAGATATTTGTGGAGAGTGACATAGGCTACTTTTTGTCTCTTTATAACCCCCCCCCCCACACACACACACACTTTCCTAAAATGGGAAGTTTGTATGGAGCATTTCGCAACTTCAAGGTAGAAAGCTAAAAATTGGTCTGATAGATGGCTCTGACTGGTTTCTGAAACAAAATAACGCTGTGTGCTCTCTATCTGTACTTAAGTGCGGGCATCGGCCTGCGGCTTTAGACACACGCATTTATTAATTTTCCTTCTTTTGATGATTAATTTTTCTTAATTGATTTATAACAATCTTCAGGTTTTTGAAAAACATAATTTTTTTTTTAACTACATAAAATCAACACTTTATCCAAGTTATTTTATTTCGAATAATATTCTTTCTTCATGCCAGGTATATAGCCGGCAAGCTTAGGCCTAATTCAGCTAAGCGAATTCCCCACCCCCTTTTTTTCCGAGAGTTTCATATGAAATGGTTAAAGTTTATTTCCGTTCTTGGCCGATTAAGAATTTTCTGAATTGGAATTTTCAAATTCATATAGTATATGTATGAAAAACCTAGTTGAAAATCGCATTTTTTTGTTGTTGCTGTTGTTGTTGTTTTTGTTTTTGTTTTACGGAGGGGAGCGGGGATTTTCGAACGATGTTATTGACTTCCGATATTTAATGTTTCACTTACTTATAAAACTCATGTCAGAAAACGGTGATTCCCCCCCCCCCCTAATACTTTTTTTTACATAATGGTTGGATTTGATTTCGTGTGGAGAAATTAGCATCAGCTTCAACAGTGTGTGCTTGTTGTTAAGTACTAATGACAAGGTTAGTATAATAGCGTACAATTTTAGCAAACGAGGCGGAACAACGTTAAATTTTGGCGACAAAAATAAATTGCCATGTATGAAACCAACTTAGCTGGCTAATTTGGCAAAATTTCTATTTGAGTCCATTGAACTAACCAGCACCGCACAAAAAGAAAATTGTGCCCCGGGCGAAGTTTCAATTTGGAGCCCCCCCTCCCCTAGTTGAGGGTTTTCCTCGGTCGCCATTGACGGACGTGTTTTCTTGTACTCCTGCTCAAAGTTACTTTAAGTCGGTAATTATAACTATTTTATAGCTAATTAGCATAGTAATGATTGAGTCTGTACTTTCTTTTCCTTTTTTATTAGTTTAGTGTAAATATTAGCTTTTATTTTCATTTTGTTGATTTCGAAAACTTTTCGAAGCTTGTGTGGTCTCCATTTTCGCCGTGTTCTCAACGACTTTTTTTTTTAAATTTTCTTATTCTGATGTTATTAGTTATTTTATTCATTTTCTGTATATATGTTAGTTATCCAGTTTTTGTGCTTTCTAAATTTGTAAATATTATATCATTTTAAGTAGTTTATTGGTAATTTACCTTTTTCTTTCTGGCGGGCAATTTCCACTTCTTTATTTACTTCGCCTTCTTGTTTTTCGAATTGTGTTGAGGGGTTTTCCTGCTTCTCCTTGTCGTTTAGTTTTCTTGTTTGGAGGAGTTTGATGGTGGAGTTAGCCTGCTATAAGACTCTCTTTATTTTTCTAAAGTGGATTTTTTTCTTTTGATTTACTAAAAGTTTTTTCCCTCTGTAATCGGTTACTTACAGACTTTGTGTTTATAATCGGTTGCTTTGATTTCGACGGTGGTTTCTTTGTTAGTGGTTTTTTGATTGTTTTGAAGGCAGTAGATATTGAATAATGGCTAAAATAGATAAATTTTTGGAAGAGAGAGAGGAGGAGGACTATCCAATTGCGATTCAGAAGGTAAATGTTTTAATATATGACACTTTGGAAGCACAGAAGGATAAAAGTGGTGGTGGCAAGGTTACTATTGAAATTATGAAATTGTTAAAAAAATGTTTTGATTACATAAATATTAGACTGGTTAAGGCTCACAGAGAGAGCGTGGCGAACGAAACTAAATTTAGAACGATGATAACGGATAGTAAGGCCTATGAAGCCTTGGTGCGACGCGTGTCTGGGGATAAGCCTGAGACTTTAAATTTACAGGAGTTTCCTACTTTGAAAAAGACAAGTGATCGGCGTGATCAGGGTTTTTCGGTTATGGTTACGCCCAAAGAAGGTGATGATGTCACGGTGGTGAAGAAGGATCTAAGACAAGTATGGAGAGATAATGCTGATGCGCCAAAGCCGCATGATGTGGCATCGACCAAGTCGGGTCAACTGATTTTGAGAATGAAGACTAAGGAAGATACAGAAAAATTAAGGAATGTTATAGAGAAGGTTGATGTTATAAAGAATAAATTTACAGTTTCGGTTCCGAAGAGAAGGCGTCTCAGACTTTTGGTTTTGAGTGTGGATGGTGATGTGGTTGATGATGAAGTGAGGGATTCGGTGTAGCAGGCTCTTGTGGATGGAGGTCAGGTTCAGGCTCGTGATTTTGATATTATTAGACACTATCCTACCCGTCAGGGTAAAGAGAACTGGATTTTGGATGTGGACGATGCTAGTGCGGAAAAGTTGCTTATGAGGCGTAGTATTTGCATTAACTTAGAAAGGTATCGGATTGTCAATTTTGTACAGATATTGCGTTGCTTCCGCTGCCAGGCTTTTGGGCATGTGAATTTCAAATGTGCAGAAGATCAAAAATGTGTAAAATGCGCCGGTAATCATGGCTTGAAGGATTGTTCTATCACAATAGAATCATGTATCAATTGTATGAGAAAGGACGATGGGACAGATACGGCACATAGGGCCGACAGTTATGATTGTCCATGTTACAAGGAGTATAGGCGGGATCCTTTATCCAGAAGATTATAACAGCAGTTTCAAAGGCTTATCTTGACTCTGGAAAATTGGTCATAGTTCAAATTAATTTGAACCACTGCTCAGATGCGAACGATGCTTTGGCTTTGTATGCTGAGAGTAATGGTGTACATTTTTTCTTATGTCAGGATCCATATACTCGTAACGGTACTTTTTCTGGACTCCCTCCTGGGTGGCTTTGTTTTCCATCTATTTCTCTTACTTCAATGATACTTTGTACAGACTCGTCATTGTCTATTGTGAAAGGCTTTTGTTCGAATAATTCAGTTTTTATTACGATAACTCTTAGTCAGGGACCTTTGATTATTGGGTCTGTTTATTCTTCACCTTCTAGTGATCTTGATAAAGATATGTCTTCATGGATTAATTATTATCAGAATATTACTCGTATGTTTATCGGCGGTGACTTTAATGTTCCGTTGCGTATACTTGGCTATACACGTGAAGATAATAGAACAGAAATTTTTGCAGACTATCTCATGATGACGGATCTTAGACTTGTGAATACTTCAGATGCTCCCCATTCTTATGTTCACGACAATCAACTTGGAAGACCTGATCTTACCCTCTTGGGGGTTGATATTATTCCCTTTCTACAGAATTGGCGTGTTGATGATACAGTGTTCTCTTTCTCAGATCATCGATATATAATGTTTTCGTTGTGTTTGAATCCAGTTTTTAGAACCTATGATAGGTTCAAAACAAAGAATAAATCAATGCACAAATTTAATAAATTATTCAGTGAAAAACTTGATTTACTATGTTCATCACTTATGAGAGTGCATGGTCCGGCTTCTCTGGACGATTGGATTGAAAATTTGAATGAATATCTCCAATAAGTACTTCAAAGGTCCTTTCGTCGGGGCAGTATTTCCTATAAACCTACCATTTCTTGGTATACTACTGAACTGAGAGTATTGAGAAATAAAGTTATTGCTGCTTATAAACGTTATAGAAAGAATTTAGACAATCCTGTATATAGAGAATCCTATATATTATTACGTCATGAATATAAAAGAAAAATTAGAAAAGCGAAGCGTTCTAGCTGGTTAGATTATTGTCAGCGAACTAATGAAGCATATGGTAACGTTTTTAAGTTCGTCTCTGGTAAAAAATTTAACTACCAAGATATGGCTTTTTCTACCATGGAGAATTCATCTGTTTTTGACGCATATGATGACATAGCTCATCAACTAATGATTGAACATTTTAAAGTTGACAATGTACCAGAAAATACTTATAGTTATGAAAGCTCATCGGATTACACGGATGATCCAGATTTTCGCCCTTTTTCGAAGAAAGAACTAAATTTTATTTTGACAATGTGGATGCGCTAATTGTGAAGAATCTATGTTTTAATTTTAATTTTTTAATGTTGTCAATTTTTAACACTTGCTTTAAATATGTACATTTCCCGGTCAGCTGGAAGAAGGGAGTTGTTATTTTCTTTAAGAAAAGAAATAAGCCAGAAGGCTCTTATCGTTCATATCGACCAATTACCCTGTTGTCTATTATAGCAAAGGTCTATGAGAGACTGCTGAAACTTAGAATCACAGTAATGCTCGAGGCTGCTGCATACCTCGACGGGGACCAACATGGTTTTCGCGAAGGACGGAGTACTCTGACTGCACTCTCCTCTCTTCGTGAGAAGATTAAAGAAACTTTGAAGGCTTATAAATGTTGTGCGATTGTGTCATTCGATATAGCAGGAGCATTTGATGTGCTTGACTGGAATGTGGTTGCTAACATAATAGATCACTTGCCTATCTACGATTATTTGAAAGAAGTATTCAAGAATTAAGTTTCATTTAGACTTATAGGTTTTAAATTTACCGATGGCATTCGATGGTTTAGACTGTTCTGTGGCTGCTCACAGGGTTCATGTTTGGGCCCTTTGATTTGGACAATAGTTGCAGACCGAATTCTTAAACAGAGTAAAGAAGTAGCATTGAATTTAATTTCTTACGCTGATGACTCTGTGGTTGTTGAAGGTGCGGACACTAGAGCGTCACTTGAGAATAAAATGAATAGCACTGTGAATAATTTTTCTACTGTCTGTGCTCATTGCAACTTGCAGCTTAATAATACCAAGACGGTTTCTATGCTTTTTGGACGTAATGCCATGAAAAAGAGACGTCCTATTTTTAAACATAGTGGTAGATCAATACCTGCGAAGGATAATATTCTTTATTTGGGTTTTCTTCTAGACAGTGCCTTCCATTGGTTAGATCATCTTGAGATGATTCGAAGTAAAGTTATGTCCTTTACTTGCAATATGAGAAAAGTGAGAGTAAGAGATATAGGGGTCTCTCTAGACCTATTAAAGGTTTGGTACAACACTGTATTAAAAAAGCAGATATTATACGGACATGAGGTCTGGTATCGTGACCTTCAGTCCCATGGTATTCGCAGATTGTCCTCTTGCCAGCGAGTTTGTCTGTTGACCATAATTCGTACATATCGTACAATTTCAACTGAAGCATTGTGCGTTTTGGCTGGAGTTTTACCTATAGATATAGACCTTTCTAATTTTGTTCATCTTTATGATATGATCCACGGAAATACATCAGTAGTGGTAGAAAATACTACTATTTATTCTGAGGATTTGGTTAAACGTGTGCCAACTTATTATTATCCGAATTACTGCGAAAGACATGTGAATTTTCTGAATCCAGTACGAAAATCAATTCCTGATCGTAATTATCCAATAATTTTTACTGATGGATCGCACATGCAAAGTGGAGTTGGTGCTGCTTTTGTAGTTTATTTAAAAAATGTAGAAATATTTAATTACAGAATCAAGCTTAATGTTAAAAATTCGATCTTTCAGGCAGAATTGGTGGCAATTTCGGAGGCTATACAGTGGTGCGGACGAACTGAGTT
Organism: Maratus speculifer; assembly: GCA_964019185.1. NCBI lineage: Eukaryota > Metazoa > Arthropoda > Arachnida > Araneae > Salticidae > Maratus > Maratus speculifer. The sequence goes on from OZ025298.1 coordinate 271,029,309, forward strand.
TGCTCACTTCTATTTATATACTGATAGCCTGTCATCGACATGTGTTTTGCATCATCTATTTCCATGTGATCAGTTAGTATATGATATTTTCACGAACTTACGTGTACTTAAAAATAAAACTATTCATATAGGATGGGTCAAGGCCCATGTAGGCATTGTAGGTAACGAACGTGCTGATGAACTTGCCAAATCAGTGGTTCTGAATAATGTTTATGACAAAGTAGTTAACCTTCCATTTCCTGTGAGTTATTTAAAGAATTACTTTCGAAATAAGAATATTCGTGATTGGCAGGATCGATGGTCCTTTAGCGATAAAGGTAGGGATACCTACATGGTTATTCCTGATGTTAGTTTAAATTACATCTGTTATTGTCAAGTGGCTGCATATTTTATTTCTGCACATGGTGCGTTCCCTATTCTGCTGTAGAAACGGGGAAGGAGAAATAATAAGTGTATTTATGGCAAACGCGTGACGTCGCACACTATTTATTTGATAGTTGTTGTGTTTCAGCATATAAGTTTAACTTAATTAGAAATAGAACCATAGAGTGGAATATCAGAAATGTTCTATTTTCACATTTTAATTGTAAGAAACTTTGTGCTATTTATAATGATCTGAATGCACATTTTACATTCATTCGTTACAAATTCTGATGTTGTAACTTTGTTTTAATTGACAGGACTGTGAACTTTAAATCTTTGGACATGCTCCTGTTGTGTGACATAGTATATAAATTTGACCCTCAGCTAAAACTGTATTGAACTTTTCTGACTTTTACAATTTTTTTTTTCTGCTTTAAGGCTTGGTGTTTATATTAGTTTTATTATATTTTTAGTTTTTGTTTTGTTTTGGAACATGTATGATTTGTTCTTACATCTCACTTTATTTTGTATGTGTCTTGTTAAGTTTGTTAATTATTTTCTCTTTGTTCCGTCAGTCAGACGTTTGTCAAATTGTCAACAAGTGTTTTTCATTTTTATCATTTTGTATATTTTAGTGCCATTGCATATTATTGCTGTATATGTTATTTATGTTATGGGATGGCCCGTTGTTTGTAATTTGGCTGGTTGGTTGTGGAACATTTCCTCCGGTGGATTAAACACCTATGCCAAGTTTTTTGGTGGGTGCCCCGGATGGGTGATCCCCCCCTAATACTTAAAAGTTTTAATTGAAACATGCATCTTACACTTTATTGAATGTTTTCATTTTTAAACAAATTCATAATGTTTAGGAAATATTTACATTACATTATTTTCGCCCGAGAATGGAGACGCATATGAAATGAAAACATTCAATAAATAACAAATTCATTTCCATTTTCGCCTAGTTATAAACAACAGCTTTGTAAATCATTAATATTTATTTAATGTTTCACCTTTTTAGTGCTGATTCGAAGCATTAAGTCAACACTATTTTCTTATAACACTCATTATATGTTAGAAAACAGATATTTTCTTTTCCCTCAAACTTTCATCGTACACCTCATTGAATGTTTTCATTTCTGAGCAAACTCATAATATTTAAGAAATATGAATGTTACATTGTTTTCGCCTAAGAATGTAGAGTAGCTTATGAAATGAAAATATTCATTAAAGTCTTAATTTCCATTTTTACCCAGTTATAAGCATCTTTGTAAATCATAAATATATATTTAATGTTTCCCTTTTTTAGTGTTGTCTCTAAGCCGTGTTAGAAGGGCGCAGAGACCAGTAGCCTTTTTTATTTCTTTTAAGTGCCCCATGGCAATTCAATTGATCTGGAAAAAAAAACCAGTTCAAAATAATTTTTGTCAGCAAAATAAAAGTGCGCTCTTTTTTGAAAAATTCCCACGAAGTGCCCCCTTTTTTTTCAGAGTCAACACTACTTTCCTATAAAACTCATACGTCAGAAAATGGTGATTCCTCCCCCCCCCCCCCTTCAAACTTCAGTTGTGTTCATTGAAACATGCATCTTACACTTCATTGAATGTTTTCATTTCTGAGCAAACTCCTAATATTTAAGAAATATGTATGTTGCATTGTTTCTGCCCAAGAATGGAGAGTTATATATGAAATGAAATTTTTCAATAAATAAAGTTCCGACTTCCATTTTTGCCCAGTTATAAACAACTTTGTAAATCATTAATATTTATTTTATATATATTACTTTCTCAGTGTTGACTTTAAGCCATTTTAGCAGAGCCCAGTAGCCCTTTTCATTTCTTTTATGTAATTGGCGGTTCTTTTTAAAATTTCCTATAAGCCCCGTGGCAATTCGTTTGATCTAGGGAAAATATCCCAAACTCTAGAGGACTCTAAAAAAAAAAACAGTTCAATTTTTTTTTTTTTTTTTTTTTTTTTTTTGTGAACAAAATACAAGTGTGCCCTTTTTTAAAATAGTGTTCCCTTTTTGAAAAATTCCCAACATGTGCCCTTCCCCCCTTCTTCTTCTTTTTTTTTTTTTTTTTTTTTCTTTTTAAGAATTATTCCTATTTTTCTTATAAAACTCAGATGACAGAAAATAATAATTTTTTTCCCTCTCAAAATTCAATTGCGTTCGTTGAAAGTTTAAACATGCATCTTGCATTTCATTAAATGTTTATATCTAAGCAAACTCATAATATCTAAGAAAGATTTACATTACATTGTTTTCGACAACAGTTGCATTAGTTCTATTTTAAAAGTTAAGTCGCCTTAGAAAGGATAGTTTTATATGAAATGAAAACATTCAGTAAATAATAAAGTCTTTATTTCCATTCTTGGCCGAATAAACATTTTCTTAATTGAAGTATCAAACTTACATATAAAAAATATGTGGGTGGAAATCATTGGTTTTTTTTTCTTTTTTTTTGTCTTGTTTTTAAGACTATTACTTATTCTTTGCATTTATTTTTTGTTGGGGATTTTCAGTCGATCTTATAGCTAAATAGACATTAACAGATTCGCAAATCATTATTATTTACTTAAATTTTCACTATCTTTTAAAATTCATAGTATGTCAGAAAACGGAGATTTTTTTTCCCTCTGAATTTTCATAAAACAGTGAAATGATATTATTTTGGTAAAAATAAATTTTTTCATCTTTTCAGATATATACTTTATTTATGTAAGAGAATGAGTTCAATCATTTTAACAAGAATTTACATATTCAAATATGAACACCGGCCTACTTTGCTTCTGGTAGTAGAGGCCCTTTTCCAAAGGTTTTTTTCGGATATATTTCTCTAATTTTACTATGAATAGAGATTTTAAATATTTGTAATTTGTTTGAAAATATCTATGGTTCCCGGGCAACGCCGAGCGGGTCAGCTAGTATATATATATATATATATATATATAATGTAAAAAATAGCACCAACCCGACATAGACCGAACCGCGTAGGAGAATAAGTACGGGTAAATGTGGGTAATGCGACCGGATACAGGACTGTAGTATGAACTGTCTTGCATATAATATTCTTGCCTATTACCTATTTCCTCTGTTTTTTGTTAATATTTTCCACTGCTTTTGAAAAAGTAAAAAATATTTACAGTAATTCTTTACATAAAGTTTAGTATAGAAAAAAATCCTATGAGTTAATAATGCCTTTCATTCAACTTTTGATCAAGCAGTCTTATAGGGTATTCACAATAGTTGAACGAAAGTTTATATCACAACTGTTACGTGTTAATTTCTAATTCCACTTCACTGAAAATCTGGAGGCAGCAAGTAAGTGCCTACAGCTTAATGAAAACATGGGCCCTGGTTGTTATTTATTTTTGTAATTAGTTATTGAGTGCATATTAAGATTGTTAATTGACGTTCTATCAAATTCTGATCGATTTTGTAAATCAGTGACCTTGGAATACATATCTATATTTAAAATATCTCTCTAGAAAATTAATATTTTTAACTTCTTTTATCTGTATATTCCTCTTCTCAAAGAATGTCTTCTTATTTGATAAAATATTTTAAAAATATATGCTTATTTTAACACAGCGAAAAGGGGACTTAATGATATTAATTTCATGATGAGATAGTTCAGATTACCGTTAACCGGGGCAACTTGGGTTCTTTAAGAATTACTTTGGTCCTTGTAGGGGAGTTATCCCCCCACCCACACTTCTTAATCACAGAACTCATTTTGGCCAGCAAAGATAGTGCTGGCACATTACTGGGTTGTTGTTCCGCAACACATTGCATCCAGACTTGAATGTAGATTGGAAGAACATCTTTAAAAATACAAAAAGAACATCTGTCCCATAAAGGTTGGGATGGCCCCGTGAATTCAGTACACGGTTCTAGAACAGCAGTGTGAGGCAGAAGTGACGACAGACAGAAGTACATCTATATGCCAAAAACATCAAATGTCAGCCATGGCAAGTTAAAAATAAAAAGCCAAATAAAACAAAGAATAAATATGCGTTATAAGAAAAGTCAAAGAGATTATTTAAATTTAGATGACCTATGAGAAGGGGCGCAATTCGCCAATTAATCAGTATTTTAATATAATAACCCTGTCAAGGTTGACACCGTAGAGACTACAAAATAAAGATGATTGTTAACATTACTTTAGAAAATTATATATGTTATTGCAATTATCCAAGTATAAGTGCTATAAATAGATTTCCGCCTATAATCATAAATTATAAATCAATCGTTAATTTAAATTTTGGACAGAATATCTTCAAATAAACAACAACAACAAAAAAAAAGTATAACTGAAAATGATTTTTTTTAAATGTATTACGTTATCTCGTATCATTTAATTATTTAGTGAATCTGACAGATAATAAATTAGTAGCATCATTATATTTAATGAAATAAAGTAGAAATGATTTATATTGAAACGGCTTTTTCTGTACACAATAAAATGTTAAATTTGGATAAAGGATGGAAAAAATTAAAGCATTAATATATAATTACGTTATAGTCCTTTACATAAAAAAATTTATTATTCTTCTACAAATAAAGTAAGTGTCAAATGTTACCTTTAGCAACTTGTAACCCATGTGTGATCATAGTTTTCCTTTAACTTTTTATTTTGGCAGGAAATGCTTACGTTTTATTAAAGTTAACATGAAAACTAATTTTCGGGGTTACTTTTTGATAGGCCTGGTTATGTCTGTAGTAGTCCCAGTTTCTTAAAAATTCTGTGTTAAAAAAGCTTTTGCTTACCGAGCATGCATTATCAGTTTATTAACTGATCCTATTACAAGAGGTTTTAATAATCGAGTATATGAAGTGCATTCAGTTTATATGACACTTGGTGAATGGAATAAAAATGCCTCCATAAGGAGATATTATGTTTTAAATGTAAAGATGATTAAAAAATAAATAAATAAATGCCACTTTAAAGCCATACAAATCGTTTCATGTTAATTATTTACAACTTAATTTCGACGTTGAAAAATCATATATAATATTTTTTAATAATGGAAGTATGTCAAAGTGGTTCAAAGTAGCGCCGATTGATTTTTTCACGATCATTGACCATTAGCGAGAGTAATTTGAGATCTCACTGACCAACACCCTTACCTTTAACGAAAAATTTTCATTAAGATAAAATATTTCAAAGTTTTCCTTCCCAACAAAATTTACTACTACCGTACACTGTAACTGTGCTTTAACTTTTAGGGTAAAAAAAGCAAAAACAAACTTCTAACGGGTTCGGAACACATTAAGCTTATGAAAAAGGGTGTCAATCCACGCCCCGGAGTCGTTTACTTCTGCGTCTTACCTCATCATCTCAACTCTTGACAAATTTTTCACTTTTTCCTTTGGACCCCTCCCTTCAGCAGCCGAGTGACTCAACTTTACCAGGTGTCAGTTAGTCCCCGAAAATATCGCAGGAAGCTGGGGCGAGAGGGAGCGGAAACAGGCCCTAGGATGAGCGGGGCCCCAGTTTGGGTGCCCCAACCAGGTGGACGTCTTATTTTTGGACCTGCCTCGACACAGCAACCATTAGGAACAGTCGTAGAAACGACTGTTAGAGGAGATCATCTTGAATTATGACAGTCTTCATTTTTTTTTTCTTTTTTATATTCCATTAGGGGGAGAATGAATATGTATCATATCTTATAAACATGCAGGTTGGTTTTTAAGTAAAGGATTAAGAGCGGGTTAAAGCATTTTTGTACGCTTCTTTTCACTTGAAGAGCAGGGCGTTGTGGTTATTTTTAGTGAATGTTTTTTTTTAATCATACTCTAAAGTGCGTTCGTTCATTAAGCAAAAATAATTTTCTCCCTAAAAATATTGCATCGGATTTATAACTTTGTAAAGAGCGTTTCTTCATGATTTCTAAAAAAGCATTTTGAATTAATTTTTTTCTGCCAAAATAGATATGGAGGTTTCATGTTGCTACACACAAACTTAGATAGTCGACATATGACATTTTATATTTATATCTTTTTCCACTTTGTTGTATATACATGGTACACTTCTTAACGGTGTCCAAGAATTAATTCCTAAACTAGCTTTTTAGAGACATAGTTTCAACAGAAAAATCTTTTAAACGTTGTTCCACGTAAAATAAGGTTATTTTTTAGGAAGTTGGAAAGTAAAAAAATAATGGGTACTATAAGTTTTAGAAAAAATTTCTCCATGCTCTAACAAGTAAAAACCATTAAAATCCCAGCATTCTACGAAAAAAAACTAACTTATCGACTTATGATACTTTATATTCGACGAATTTTTGGCCTTTTCTGACTTTAAAACATAAAAATATATTTCTAGTTCCAAAAATATAAAAATTTCGTGAAATTCATACTTCCATGGGGTCAATCCATTTCAAATGGTCCAGAAAATATTTTTTTGGTCGCTCGACCATTTTTAAAAAATCTGAAATTTTTTGTACAACAATCCTAACATGACGGAAGTTCAAAATGACCGTTCTTTTAATTTTACTATTTTTTGTTTGTGCATGGCGGCCATCTTTGTTTCATCGTGTGCAGCGATTTTCTCAGATACTAGGATACACAAAATTGTAAATATCTCGTCTTCTATTTTCCCAATTAAAATGGGGTTTGCAGCATTTTGTTCAGAATAAAATAGGCTAAATATACAGTGATAGAAAATTTTTTAAAAATAAATTTTTACTGGTGAAATTTTAGCCCAAAATGTACGATTTTTTCCAAAATCTGTCCGTTTGCAAGAAGAAAATTTTCATGCAAGAGCAACTGTCAACCTTACACAATTTTTTCTACAAATAGGTCAAAAGTACGTGTACTCATACACCAAGTCCCAGATCTGGGAGTTACTTACTCTTTGCGAAAAAAATTCCAAAATTCGTCAAAAATTTCAAAAATCGCACTTTTTAGGCTTTGATATCTCTGGTGGGGCACAAGATAAAAATCTGAAATTTTGGCCTGTGATAGTATTGTGTAGTAGCGTTATGTATAAAAAATTTCAAGAAGGAGATTTGACTACAAGCTGAGATATGACATGGAAAATATGTGAAAACAATACTGTCAAACTATGGTAAACCTACTATGTAATTGTTCAACAAGACTGTCAACTTTGCACAATTTTTTCTACAAATAGGTCCGAAGTGTGTGTACTTATACACCAAGTCCCATAACTGGGAAATGATTTCTCTTTCCGAAAAAAATTCCGAAATTCGTCGAAAATTTCAAAAATCGCTCTTTTTAGGCTTTGATATCTCTGGTGGAGCACGAGATAAAAATCTGAAATTCTGGCCTTTGATAGTATTATGTAGTAGTGTTATGTACAAAAAATTTCAAGAAGGAGATTTGACTACAAGCTGAGATACGGTGATTAAAAAATGTTAAAAAATGCTATTACGAGTACATTAGGAGAAATGAGATTAGTCTCTTTTATTACAATATTTACACAGAAAATATCGCTTGTTGAAAACAGTTAAATGATAAGCATTTAATTTACAAAATACTATATATGCTCAACAAAGAACTTAACAATATTTACGAGAGATGTTATGAGTTCGACCAGTTACTGTTATCAGTCCATCAGGCTGTTCTTTCTAAAAATTTTATTTGAACCCCCCCCCCCCCCCCCAAGACTTTGTTAACTTGAATGAAATTCTCTAGGTTTAATAACTGAAGCCATGTCAACTCGATCAGTTGCAATTCATTGTCTGTAATTCACTTTTCCTGAAATGTGTTCCGAGTAAAATTGTTGCAATAGCATTTCTAGTAGATTTGTTCATCTGGACAAATAGTGTATTGGCTTAGCATACATTCTGAATTGTTTAAATCAAACAGAAGCATTTGAAAAAGATATTTGTAACTAACATTTAACTTTGTATCATAAATAATTAATTTAAAATTTTGGAGGTATGAACAATTACATACGATTTTACAATAGTTTGGCAGTATTGTTTTCACATATTGTCCATGTCATATCTCAGCTTGTAGTCAAATCTCCTTCTTGAAATATTTTGTACATAACACTACTACACAATACTATCAAAGGCCAGAATTTCGGATTTTTATCTCGTGCTCCACCAGAGATATCAAAGCCTAAAAAGTACGATTTTTGAAATTTTCGACGAATTTCGGATTTTTTTTCGCAAAGAGAAATCATTTCCCAGATCTGGGACTTAGTGTATAAGTACACGCACTTTTGACCTATTTGTAGAAAAAATTGTGCAAGGTTGACAGTCTTGCTGAACAATTACATAGTAGGTTTACAATAGTTTGGTAGTATTGTTTTCACATATTTTCCATGTCATATCTCAGCTTGTAGTCAAATCTCCTTCTTGAAATTTTTTGTACATAACGCTACTACACGATACTATCATAGGCCAAAATTTCAGATTTTTATCTCGTGCCCCACCAGAGATATCAAAGCCTAAAAAGTGCGATTTTTGAAATTTTTGACGAATTTCGAAATTTTTTTCGCAAAGAGAAATTAACTCCCAGATCTGGGACTTGGTGTATGAGTACACGCACTTTTGACTTATTTGTAGAAAAAATTGTGTAAGGTTGACAGTTTCCCTTGCATGAATAATTTCCTCTTGCAAACGGATAGATTTTGGAAAAAATCGTAAATTTTGTGCTAAAATTTCACCTGTAAAAATTTATTTTTCAAAATTTTTCTATCACTGTATATTTAGCCTATTTTATTCTGAACAAAATGCTGCAAACCCCATTTCAATTGGGAAAATAGAAGACGAGATATTTACAATTTTGTGTATCCTAGTATCAGAGAAAATCGCTGCACACGATGAAACAAAGATGGCCTCCATGCACAAACAAAAAATAGTAGAATTAAAATAACGGTCATTTTGAACTTCCATCGTGTTAGGGTTGTTGTACAAAAAATTTCAGATTTTTTTAAAAATAGTCGAGCGACCAGTGCTGGACCACTTGAAATGGATTGACCCCATGACTTTGACTTGGAAAGTTTCAGTCATACAAAATGGATATTTATTTTAGACCAATGGAAAATATTTTCAAAATATAGCTTACAGGACAAGAAGAGAGGGACAGAATAAAAAGTTAAATTGCGTAAATAAAAATAAATAAATAAATGTTTTGACTTAAACCTTCTTTTATATGATGAGGACATTTGAAACAATGAAACTGGGACCATGTTTATAAAACTATTGTTTTAGTAATTAGTCCACTGTATGAAAAGACAACTCATATAGAATTCCTTAATAAATACAGAAACACTTTAATTTCGTATATTTCAAGCTAAGCAGAAAAATATAGTTTAATTTTACGCATCGAATAATGTATTCCTATAAAATCCCTATAATGATAAAAGCGGACTCCTTTACACTGTAAAAAAAAAAAAAATCTGCAAAGGTATTAAACCTTTTCTAGGAAACTGGGATTCCAAGAACTTTTCCTGTAACGGTAACAACAAAAATTCAAGTTTCAGAATAGATTACATGAATTTTTCCTGTTATCGTTACATGGAAAGTTCTTGGAATCCCAGTTTCCTAGAAAAGGTTTAGTACCTTCACAGATTTCTTTTTTTTTTACAGTATAGTTAGGATATACTTTTTCAATCACCAGCAACTATTATGCATATATGTATATTATACATTATGTATACTATTTTGCAAGGCAGACAAATCGGCTTTGGCGAGAAAAGGAAATATTTTTAAAACATTTTCTGACAATCTATTCACTGTTTCATATGCCCAAGCAACTTCTTCAATATTTATATAATTTATTTAATGTAAGGAAGCCATTTATCTATTTTTATATACAACCAGAAGTAAACTACAGTTTAAAGAAACAATAATAATTTGTCATGAAAGGATTACATATAAATAAATATATAAACAAGCGTAAAAGTTCATTTGGCTTTGTTCCATAACTTTATACCATTTGGCAACAAATCTCACTTTCTGAAACCCGAATTGCGCTAAGCTTTTAAAACAAATGCCAAAGCCCCAGAATAAGGGAAAGCGCCTAAATAAAATAGAAACCAGAAATTTTTATTTTCTTAAACGGGTTTCTTGTATTTATTCATTTATTAAATAAAATTTCTTGTTGAAAGTATGTTCTGAGTTAAAAAAAACTACAACTAACTAGTAAGTAAATAATTCAAAAAGAAATTCTGGTTTTACTGAAAAATTGCAGTACCGAAAGACCATTTCAGTAAAATTGAGTATCAAACGTTTCGGTATCGGATAATTTCTTCGTGATTCAGAGGTAAGTATATATAAGTTATTTGAATTAAGAAATCAAGGATAACTGGCAACTTACATTTATGTAAATCAAAACCACGGAGAAATCATGCGATTTTTTAATGACTTCTTTAATATTTCTTTCCGAAAGGTTTTTTGTTTTATTAAATTAATAAATTTTAAAAGGCCTCTTAACTTTTAAACTTTAAACCCATCTGCTATTGTCACTATGCGAGCAATGCTTGCAAGTTCCAAGTTCCAAAGGAAAATAATAATAATAAAAAAAGAATTTCATTTTTAAAACCGGAATAAGAATATCTGAAATTTTTATGCACGGATACATACAAATTATATCGTAGTTAAAGATTTCAATTCAGATTTGTCGGGTTACAGAAGATAGGTGAAAATCATTTTTTCTAACTCTAATAGATTTTTTATATTTAACGCATATTTCTTAGATTGCCCATTAATAACGCCAAAATTCATTGTTAAGTATAAAAAATACCAAAAATGTATTTAAATAAAGCTTTGAAATTCATGAAAAGAATACTTTCGTATTAATCATTTCAACCGACGAGCTAGACACTCAATGGCGGAATTCCCCTACATTGTAAAAAAAAATTGTAAATTTACAGTACTCTACCGTGAATTATCCAGTAAGTTTACGGAAAATGTCACTTTTTTTTTACAAAAACGGTCAATTTTCGTAATTTTTTGTGTTTTAAGGCTCGTAATTTTTTGTGTCCAGGCAAGTCCGTTTTTTACGGACATTGCCTGGAATCTCCTGCTGTAGCTTTTTTACAGTGTAAGTAATGTTAAGGGCGTTTGATGCTTTCTTACATTCAAAATATCTCCTCAGGAAATTATAGTTTTAAGTTCTTTTTTTTTTTTTTTTTTCAGTATTCTCTTCTTAAAGGATGTCACTTTTTTTCTTAGGTGTCAAAATATTTCTAAAATTTATACACTTTAAAAAAAAAAAATCTATAAAGTTACTAAAAGTTTCCTAGGAAACTGGGATTCCTAGAGCTTTTTATGTAACCACAGCAGCAAAAATTCATGTAACAGATACAGATTTGGAATGAAAATAAAAAAAAATCTGTAAGGTTACAAGGAATTTTTTAGGAAACTGGGATTCTTAGAATATATTATGTAATTGCAACCCAGGTTACAGATAAAATTTTAGTAAGATAACTATAATTTTAATAGATTTGTTTGTAAAGTTACAGATTTCTGTAGCTTTACAAAAATTAGTTTTGTAGATTTATATCTTTTCTTGTACAGTGTACAGATAAAATGTTAGGAAATATACAGATTTCGGCAACTTTACATTTGCAGGATTAGAGGTTTTTTTTTACAGTGTACTCAATTTAATATTTTATGTTTTAAAAATTGACAAACTGGTAGTAAAATTTTAACACTTCATATAAAATTATGCATAGATTTTAGAAATATTTGAAAACTGAGAAAAAAAAAAGAGATATCCTTTGAGAAGAGAACATTAAGAAAGAACTTAAAAATATTAATTTCTCGAGGTGATATTTTGAACATAAAAATGCATCAAACGCCCATAGACGTAACATTACCGAGGGGTATTAGGCCACTGAGTGACTAGCATCCTTAAGTGCACAATTCGATTACATGTCTGTTGAATTTGTGTGATTTGTTTATATTACATTATTTTCTTAATTTATTTATTGATGAAGTTCCAATACCATTCTTCAATATTAGCGGGTAACAAATAATGAACTGTATGTATTGTGTTAAAAGGAAGCAGATTTATCTTTTCTAATCAAGCTGCGGACCCCACCAGTAGCTAAGAGGTTCTATTCTCGAAAGTGGTTGGTTGGAGGTGCTGGGTTCGAACCCAATCACTCCCGTCGGCCTAATCGTTCGGAGTTTTTGTAGTTTTCTTCGAACCTTGCGTAAATACGATTTAGGCTCCCTTAGAAAAACTCCCACGGAGGGCACTACCTCTAGGGCCTATATCCCTCGTGCAGATAATCGGCCGTAATAAATATATATGACCGTTATGGTCATAAATATATATATATGGCCGTTAAATATATATATGGCCATTAAATAAATGGTCCATAAATATATATGGCCGTTATAACATCAACACCTAATGAGGTTGAATGCAGTATAGATTTAAAAATATTTCACGCTTGAAAGTTGTTTTAAAAGGCATAAATAATCACAGATAATCATAAATAGTTGCAGCCTTACCGAGTGAGAAATGTCAAGCTGGGCATCGTCCCCATAGCTTAAATGATAGGGCACTTGAAACGCTATTCCAAGGGTTCCAGGTACGATCCCCAACTTGGACATTTTACACTCTGTTGTTTATACGCTCAACGAGCAATTTGATACAATGTTATTCCTTACATCCTAATCCAGTTTTAGATTTTAAGTCTAAAACAAACATGCACAATAGCGGAATAACGCTTAAAATTGGGTGGCAATTTGTCCTTCAATTTTAGGATATATTACCACATCAAATGGAAAAGAGATGGCTACCTATAATTTATATTCTAAAATTATACGGAGTGATGATTTTCACTAAATGTAATTATATTTAAAATAATTATACAGTGTGTCTATTCTCAATGGTGGCCAATGGCTAATTTCTAAACCGTTAGTCATAGACATATAGTTCCAATTGAAAAAATGCTTTAAAAAAGGTAAAAAATTGTTTTTTAAGCAATTTGTGCAGAAAAAAATAGTAAAAAATACGAAAATTAAATTTTTATACGGTCCACCGGTCATATAACTGATATTTAGTAAATATTTACCATTACTCTAACAAGCAATACAAAAAAGGTACTATTCATCTAACATTAAAATTGACTGAGTTATGAAACTTTAAATTTCACGACTTAAACCACTTTTCTGTAACTGAAAACGAATGAGTTGGATTAAGCTGTATGGGAACGTTCACTAAGTGCTTAAAGTATTATAAAGGGCGTCCATTTCCAACGCTGTCCATTGACTAATTCCCAAATCTTTTGTCAAAGACATAGGTTCCCAAGCTTTTCTGGTCCACCGCCCCCTTTACAAGAGAAAAAGATGCCAACGCCCCCTCTTCCATAATAGCCAATTATACAAAATGTTAAAATACTACTACATATTATCTATATTTTATCTGTCTGACATATTATTCATAGTAGAAGTTAATTAAAGAGACCATCAAATTTAGTAGAAAAATATTTAATAAATAAACACAAAACCAATAAGAATTTTTAAAAAATAACGAAATAGTTGAGGCAATTGGAGTTTTAATATTTTTTCAGTTCTGATTCCAATTTCTACAACCTCAGTCACAAATTGTCAGGTTCGGAGTTATATGTTCCTTTTCTTAGACTGTAAATTAGTTACTGCATGGAAACCACTTTAATACAAATCTGATGAAAGGAAAGCAATTAAAATTTTATGTACTGTCCCTCACATTCCAGATTAGAGAGCTGTAGATTTCTGAAGTTAGAACTCTTGGTATCCATTTCTGAATTTTAATTTTAGTGTTCTCGTTTACTGCCATGATTACTTTTTCTAAATATGATGATACTGCAGTAGTTGCATTTTGAAAGGATCTAAAAATCAACTCGGTATTATAATCATGTATAAATATCGTGGAATCGCTTTGAGAAAACTTCATGAAGAAAATCCAAGCTTCGACAGTAAGTAAATATTCTTGTTTTCACAGACTGTGAATAAAGTGGCAATTTGGCTGTATTCTCTTCTACTTAGATTTCCTTTGATCAAAAAAAGTTTATAGACAGAAGCAGCTATGAGGTTTTTTATTTTAATTAAATTCAAATCATCATCTTTCAATCATCTTATGCCTTATTATAAATATTTAGAATATTTAATTTTTTTTAATTAATGATCCTAAACACATCTTTCACATAATCGATGTCATTTTTTAACGCAATCAGGTTTTGTTGTTTTAGCGTATTTTTACCCTCTGTTTTTAGTTAAGTGAAATACCAAAACAAACATATCGAAAAACGATTCAGACAAATGCCTTTTCAGAGACAACGAACTTTTGTATGCAGCAGCAACCATTTGAATTCATTTGCAAATCTGATGAAAAGTGATATAGACAACTGCACAACAAAATAAAACAATTATTCCACTTTGTTGTAAAATGATTTTCATTATAAAGTTGGCAAAATATCCTGTCATTCAATGAATTGCATTCCTATTGACTTCCCTAATAAAGTAATAAAGCGACATATATGACGTATACATTTATTCTATTTTCTGAAACCAATTGCTGATGATGTGTAACGGAATGTACAGAGAGTATATTTAGTACTGCTTGTTTAAAACATGTTAATGAAACCCTCCTGATGTCCCGTCGTTGTTCGAGTAACATAAGTAGAAAGTGACAAAATATTATGATAAGTAATTTATTTCTCTTGGTCTAACTTGGTGGTATTAATTATCGATTCTCTCTTTGAATTAGTTTCCAAATTTTTAGCAAATAATAACTAGTGATTTTTTTTTCTTTTATGAGTTTTTGTTATTTGGTAACGCCGATCCATGGAGTCGAATGGAAATTTAAAGGCCTTTATGTAACAACATAATGATGTTTCGGTACTTTTAACCATCTACTACCCTTTGTACCGAATTATTCCTCAGGATTTTTTTCAGTTGATATCAGACGGTTTCTTTTGATGAAGAGCAGTTTTTATTACCTCTCTGACTACAGGTAGCACCGTGCGAAAAGAGGGGCAAAGGGGGCGATCGCCCTGGGCGTGAAAATTTAGTGGGTGCTAAATTTATACTGCGAACGTCATTTTTTGCCTGTCACAAGAAAAAGATCTGGATGCGACTTTGCCCCGAGCACAGTTTTCCTTTCTCACGCCCCTGAGGCAAGATTAATTTCTCGTCGACGTCGACTATGTTCAATTTTAATACTTTTATTTAAAATTATAATGATATATGAGGCTCGTATCCATCAGGCTTAAAAAGTTTGATATAGTTGTTTTAATTTTTTCTTTTCCAGTTTTTGAACTGGTCAGATGTGGCAATCCTAAAACTTTTTTCTATCTCATACAGGTTAATACTTCAAAATTTGCTATCATAGCGTCAGAATTAAATAGCAATCTATGTCCATCGTGAGAATTCTAATGGTATGAAATTCCGTGCATTAGTTCTTGAAATAGGACTACTGCGACAATCGAGAAAAAAGCAGAATAAAAGTGCCACCAATTATGCGATTTGCACCAAAACATAATCAGTAATCATATTTATCTAAGTAAAACTGAATCTGAAATTTGATGAAAATCCGTGGCATTAATTCTTAAGGTACACTGTTGCAGAAATCGTGAAAAAGACAGCATAAGAGCGCCACCTGTTGAGCGATTTCCAACAAAACATAAACAGTAGCTATTCATGTCAAGGAGTAATTAAATCAGAAGTTAGGTGAAAATCTGTGTAGCAATCCTTGAAATAAAGCTGGTGCCGAAATCTTGAATGCAGCAGCACCTGCTGAGTGATTTACTCCAAAAACTAATCAGCATTAATTTATAACAGAAAATACAGGAATATAGATATTTTTTATAAATTCCGTGCTTTAGTTGTTGAGATAGAGTGCCTATAAAATTTATGTCACATACAGACAGACAGGGTGAGAAACAGATTCATAGACAGACATTTTGTAAAAACATGTTTTTGGAATCTCTGACTCCTAAAACGTGTAAATCCGTCAAAATCCGGAATTTTCACAAATCTAATACTTTCTTCTTGTAAAGATAGAAGAAAATAAAAACTGGATATATTTTTGTCTTTTCTATCAACACGCATTTATTCAAATGCCCCTGTAGCCTAGAAAGATTCATGGCTTCATTTAAAAAAACTTTTTAGCGAATTAAGCACATAGGTAACGATTGGTTTCTGGGACAGTGCTTAGATCCATATTTCAAACACTCAATACTGTACTGCTGGCATTTCTTCTTCAAGATATTTTGAAATTAAAAAAATTCCCCATATAAGTTTAAATAAATTTACTTTCGAACAAATTTATAGGTATGACGATTTTTATCCCTTTCACTAAGGTTAAATAAATTTATTGAACTGTTCAAATCATAGGTTTGTTTTAAAATCTTTGTTCAGGCATGTGTCATCATACCTCAGAATTTTACGATATACATTTTAATAAAACAATAATTATGTTTAAAATTTTTAGCCAGCCAATTATCGCGAATTTTTGAATTCATAATGATTTCTAATTCGAATCACAGCCTTTCTTCGAGTTCCACGGGTATTTTTTGACATTAGTAAAATAAATTGAAATCTTTCACCCCACCCCCCCTCAGATTTAGGCTCGTCTGTATAGATTTCCCTTTAAAGGTGCAGTTAAGGTTTTTTCTCCGGACTGGAGGATCTCGTAAAGGAGATCAACTATTTTCATTATATTAGTTCCTAAATAAGTAGGTAAGCTATGACCGCCCCCCCATTTTCCTCTAGACTCGCTACCACCCCCTGGAAAGCTCCAGCGCCCACTGGGGGGCGGTACCGCCCCCGTTGGGAACCTATGGTCAAAGACATATTGTTCTAATTACGAAAATGTGTTAAATGAGATAAAGCAATATTTTTAAAGCGATTTAACTGGAAAGTGCTGCCACCGTATAAGTTTTACGGTAGTGTTAATTTTTATTAATTAACTTCTAGATTGGTCTAAATAATTGAAGACGTGAGTTTAAAAATTCTCTTTGTCGAGAAAATCAAATTTTAGGTAAACGCGAAAAATGTTTAAATGCGCCCATTAGATTTCATTATATTTTTGGAGGTCGTAGTGTTACATTAGTGCAGATTGATATAGACTGATAGATAAAACAAAGGCGATAAAGCGAGTTTTGAAATTCACATCCTCAATTGTATTTTTACATATGTTTTATTTTGTAAGTAAATGAAGCTGTTTCTTTTCATGATTTTATTTTTAAAATGTGTATTATTTTTTATAAGCTTTTATTTTACTTATAACGTTCGTATGTATGTTGTCCTAGTTCAAAATTTGTATTCAAATTTTAACTCACTTCCAAATATCCAATTGCATTAATCAATTCGCATAATTATTTATATCCAATGACAATGTAATTGTTCCATGTAGGCAGACGATACCGTGCTACCTAAATTAAAATGTCAGTGTTGAGAAACTGAAGAGAAGTGAAGTGTTTTTTCTGTTTTTATTCTAAAGTTGTTTTTGAGATAAGTGCAGACGATAACGCAGCAGTGAGCTGCGAGTGAGTGTTATTCCTTTAATAAAGTGTTTTTTAAAGAACCAGTGCATATGGAATAATTTGTGTAGTGTGTGCTTAATAATTAACATGGACCGCCGAGCCGTAAGGTGAAAATAATTATTTATGAGAGTGAAAAATCATGGAATTTGAACGATGTGCTGATGTGATATTAAGAGTTCTATTATAGATCTGTCAACGTTCAACATGAGAATCTTCGAATAATATCGTGCTCAAACAAGTGAAATATTGTGTTTAAGATGATCAATTTAAGAATTATAATGAGTCTTCCTCGGAATTTCGCAGCGATTTGAGTGAGGTAAGAGCAATTTTTTAGTTTATTTTGATTTAATTATGTCTGTTATTGATAATCTAAATAAACACGAGCTTAAGCTTGTAGTTGAGGAATTGGGTTTAACTGCTCCTGAAAGTAGTAAAATTATTGATTTAAGAAATATTATAGATAATAGTGAATATTACTCAAATGAGCAGTTATTAAAAAGCATCGTGAATTCGGTTGTTGAGGAGTATAAATCACTAACAGAAACTGAGAAAACAAAATTAGAATTAGAAAAAATTAAATTAGCGCAGTTAGAAAAAGAGTTAGAATTAGCAAATATTCGTAAAGAGCCATCCCAAAATTCGGAATTTGAAAAAATTAAACTAGCTCAGTTAGAGAAAGAATTAGAAATAGCCAAATTGCGTAAAGAATCTCAGGAAAATTTGTCGTCTGTAACAGAAAAATCGGAAACGGGAATAGGGAACAATAACTTGGAAAGTTTTATTAAAAGTATTAAAACTTTAACTATTCCTTTACCAACGAGAGCTGAGTCATTTAATCTTTTTTTTTTCAATCTCTTGAGAAAGCGTTTCGAACTAAAAATGTACCTGAAGAGTTTATGGCCGAAATTCTGTTAAATATTCTCGGCGAAAAAGCGAGCAATTTAATGATCTATTTATCAGAGGAAGAGTTGATTAGTTATGATAAATTGAAAAATATAGTGTTAAGGGAATTTCAACCTACTGCACAAGAATGTTTAAACAATTTCAAGAGTGCACAAAAATTACCGTCGGAAAGTTACGTTCAATTTGCAGCTAGGCTGAGTTCAATTTTTCAGTATTACTGTAATTTGCGTGAGGTAAATGATTTTAAATCATTATGCGATCTGATTGTTTCAGATAAAATTTTCAGTTCTTTAGATCGCGAATTAATGAATCATATCGCAATTAAACAATCAGAGTCATATTTTAAACCACAGCAACTAGGAAGAGAATGCGATATTTTTTTGTCGATTAAAAATAAATCTAAAGGTGAATCAAATGTGTATTCGAGAAACACGATAAATGAAAATAAACGTATAGCGACAAATAAATTTCAAAATCGGCCTCAAAGGAGCGCTTCAAATATATTTTTTTCGGAAAAAAAATATCAAATGTGTCTTGTGTAAATCTAATGAATATCACGGTTTACATTCTTGTCCGCAATTCAAAAAACTGTCCATTAAAGATAGAGTAGAAGTTGTGAAATTAAATAAAGCATGTTTCAAATGTTTAAATTATAATTGTTGCGCACAGAAATGTAAGTCTAAAAATTGTGCTAGATGTAAACTACCGCATTCTGAACTAATACACTTTCCTAGAGAAGAAAAGGAATTAAATAATCAAAATAAAAATGTTGGTCATGTGTTTCAATCGGCTGCAGGAATAAAAAATTCACAACCCGAGGAAATCCTTTCCTACCCTCCGAGTCAGACTGTCGCCTCTAGTTTTGAGAAAAATAAAACAAAATCCGTTTTATTAAGTACGGCGCGTATCCTCATTAAAGATAAGTTCTCGGAATGGCAGGAAGTTAGATGTTTACTAGATGTCGGTTCACAAGCATGTTTGATTACTTCACAGTATGCTAATCGATTGCAGCTTAGAATTAATAAAACGAATACTTTAATTTCATGTTTGGATGACACTTCTATGACAATAAAGGGCTGCGTAAATACAAAAATCGCGAATAGAGATAAAAGTTTTGAAAGAGAATTGACTATGCTAGTAGTAAGGAAAATTACAGATTTAATTCCGCAAAAAGTGGTTAACATAAATGTTGAAGTACCAGATTTAACTATATTAGCAGATTATAGATTTAATTTCCTTGATAAAATTGATATGTTGTTTGGGGCAGAAATATTTTATGAGTTATTAAGACCGGGACAAATATATTCTCAAAGTTCAAATTTACTTTTGCAAAATACCGTATTTGGGTATGTGGCTAGTGGATGCATAGAGCAGGAAAGTGATGTAAAAGTTCATTGTGAGCTAATTCGGGAGGAAGATTTAAACCAAACATTAAAAAAGTTTTGGGAAGTTGAAAACGTCGAAGTAGAGTTATCAAAAAGTAAGGAATTTGAGATATGTGAGCAACATTTTGCGCGTACGCATTGGAGAAATGAGGAAGGAAGATACGTGGTGAAAATGCCTTTAAAGGAAAATCCTTCGTGTTTAGGCCAATCTAGGGAGCTTGCTCTTAAAAAACTCAAATCGCTGTGGACTCGCTTATCAAAAGATAAGAAATACTTCAAATTGTATAAAGATTTTTTAAATGAATATGAAATGTTGGGGCATATGAAACAGGTTAAAGAAGTGAAAGAACCTGACGTCGTGTATTATGCTCCACATCATGGTATTTTCAGACCAGAAAAGTCCACCACAAAACTGAGAGTTGTATTTAACTGTTCTGCCACAACATCAAATGGCACATCACTTAATTCATTGCACTATAATGGCGGTGTTATTCAGAATGATTTATTCACGATAATGGTTAGCTTTCGAGAGCATACTTATGCACTGACTGCGGATATTCAAATGATGTATCGAATGATCAATATTGATCCTAGTCAGCACGCATTGCAGAGAATTTTGTGGAACGATAATTTCTAGGAAGAACCTAAAATTTTTGAACTACAGACCGTTACATACGGTACGGTTAGTGCGCCTTATTTAGCAATGAAAACTCTCAACCAGCTATCGATTGATGAAGGAGATAATTATCCGATGGCAGCATCGGTTCTTCGAGAAAATATTTACATGGATGATATTTTGTGCGGTGCACCTACGCTTGAAGAAGCCAAAGAGTTGCAGCGGCAGCTCATAGCGATTATGCATAAAGCAGGTATGAGACTCCATAAGTGGTGTACAAGGGATAAAAATCTTTCGCTGACATATGAAGAAGGGTACAAATTTGAAAATGAAATTGAAACTAAAACGTTAGGGGTTTCGTGGAACCCAAGAGATGATTGTTTCACTTTTCGAGTTAAGGTGGAATTGAGCAATTCCTACACAAAGCGAGAAGTATTGTCAACAATCGCGAGACTATTTGATCCTCTGGGACTTCTTGGTCCAGTTATATCTAAAGCCAAAATACTAATGCAAAAATTGTGGAGAATCAATATTGATTGGGATGACGAGCTTCCTGAATCAGAGTTTCATGAGTTGCATCAATTTCTTATGTCATTTAAATGTCTAAATAATATAAAAATTTGTAGGCGTATTATAATTGAAAACCCAGAAATTATAGAAATACACGGGTTTGCTGACACCTCAGAACGTTGCTATGGGGCAGCAGTTTATTGCAAATCCAGTGATTCCTTAGGAAATGTGATGGTGAATTTAATCGCTAGCAAGTCGCGAGTTACACCAATAAAGAGTCTAACTATTCCAAGATTGGAATTATGTGCAGCAGTGTTGCTAACCAAACTGGTAAACAGAGTATTATCATCCATGAAAGTAATAGTGACTAATGTTTTTCTTTGGTCAGATTCAATGATTGTGCTAGCATGGATTCAAAAAGAACCTATCGACCTTAAGCAATTTGTTCAAAATCGAGTGGCTAACATACAAGAAAACTCTAGTGCTGAACAGTGGCATCATATTTGCTCAGAAGAAAATCCTGCTGACAAACTTTCCAGAGGTATGGATCCTGACAAACTTGCAAACTGTGAATTGTGGTGGAAGGGACCTTCATTTCTTCAGAACAGTGATTATCCTCAACGTACAATAACCATACCAGAAACAAATGATGAGTTCAATAAAGAGCTCAAATTTAATGTTAAATCCTCGAATGAATTTAATGTTATAAGTTGTAATATCATCGAGAATTGTTTTGTATATAACTTGATTAATAATAATTATTATAACTTAGTAATAATTATTTAACGATTGTGCGTATTCTTAGTTATATTTTCAGATTTGTGATAAATACAAGAAACCCTCTTTATAAGTGTAATGGACCCTTGAGTACGTCAGAATTGGAGCTGGCAGAGAGACATTTAGTTAAATCAATACAAAATATTGAATTCCATGCAGACATACATAGTCTTCAGACTAAAGGATCGGTATGTCAGAGTAGCAAGTTAAAAGGCCTCAACCCTTACTTAGATGAATTTGGAATTTTAAGGGTTGGTGGCAGGTTAAATAATAGTAATTTAAATTTTTCAAAAAAACACCCGGCGATTTTACCAAAGAGTAATAAATTTACTGTAATTGTTATAAATTATTATCATAAGAAATATTTGCATGTTGGTGCGTCAACTTTACTATCCTTAGTAAGAAATAAATTTTGGCCAGTAAATGGTCGTGCAATGTGTCGAAAGGTGGTTCATCAGTGCATTCCATGTTTTAAAGCTAAACCAGTTATTGCAAATCAATTGATGGGCGATTTGCCCAGGGATAGAGTCCAATTAGACTATTGTTTTAATATTTCGGGTGTTGATCTGTGTGGGCCATTTATGATCAAAATTGGTTATGCACGTAGGACCATCTTACAAAAAATTTATGTCTGTATTTTTGTTTGTTTTGTATTTAAGGCTATACACATAGAAATTATTTCAGATTTAACTTTCGAATCATTTATTGCGGCACTGAAAAGATTCATAGCACGCAGAGGTAAATGTGCCAAATTGTATTCTGATAATGCAAAAAATTTTATTGGGGCAGATAAAACACTTAGGGTCTTTTATGAATTAGTAAGAAAACCTGATGAGAAATCAGCAGCATATTTGTCTAGTGAAGGCATTGAGTGGAAATTTATACCCCCCAGATCACCCAATTTCGGGGGTCTTTGGGAGGCCGCAATAAAATCCTTTAAATTTCATTTTAAGAGAATTGTGGGAGGTGCTAATCTCACTTATGAGGAATTTCTTACAGTAGTGATACAAATAGCGGGAATATTAAATTCGAGGCCTTTGAGTCCATTATCAGATGACGCAGATGATTTTGGAGTCCTAACTCCAGCTCATTTTCTTATAAACAGACCATTAAATGTCATTATTGAGCCTGATTTAACCAATATAAAAGAAAATCGCCTCAAAAAATGGCAAAGAATAACTAAAATTGTACAACTTTTTTGGCGCAAATGGCACCATAATTATTTAAGTGAATTACAACAGAGGGGTAAGTGGAGATTTGAAAAGGATAATGTAAAAATAGGAGATCTAGTGTTGTTAGTAGAGGAAAATATATCAAGCAATAAGTGGCCTTTAGGCAGAATTATTGAAGTATATTACGGTAACGATAAGAAAATTTGCGTAGTTCAGGTAAAAACTCAGAATGGAATTTTTAAAAGATCGATTAGTAAAATATGTATTTTACCTATGCCTGAAACCCATAGTACTTAAAAAAAATGTATATACATATATATGTGTGAGTGTTATATTGTTTTTTCTTTCAATTTTATATTTAAGTAACATATATAGTGACCTTTTGTATTTATTTGTGTAATTAGTGTACTTAGCAAAAAAAAGAGTTATTATTGAATGTGAAGCATGTCAATGGGGGCCGGTATGTTCCATGTAGGCAGACGATACCGTGCTACCTAAATTAAAATGTCAGTGTTGAGAAACTGAAGAGAAGTGAAGTGTTTTTTCTGTTTTTATTCTAAAGTTGTTTTTGAGATAAGTGCAGACGATAACGCAGCAGTGAGCTGCGAGTGAGTGTTATTCCTTTAATAAAGTGTTTTTTAAAGAACCAGTGCATATGGAATAATTTGTGTAGTGTGAGCTTAATAATTAACAGTAATATTAATACGATTTTAGGTGCGTACCATTTATTTATTTTATAGGACTTCACCAAATTCTATTAGGCTAAGTAATCTAATAGAATTTTTAATATATATCATTTCGTAACGAATTGTGGCTGTTGTTTTTCATAATTTAATTTAACAAAATTCCTGTTACATTCTTTATTTGTATTTTTAGTACCAGTTGTATATTTTGCTTTAATATGTAAACATTTAATTTAAAAATAATATTGCAAAAATTATTTTACTCCCAATGTTTAATGTTAAATTTTATATCTGACGTTTATTTTTATTTCCAGTAAATTTGTGTATGACCCCTATTTTGCAGGAAAAAAGATGCTTCAACTTTAAATAGCTATTACTCGGTCCGTTTTAATCGCAGAGGAATTGGACTTTTTTTGTCTTACTTGTGTGAATAGTGCTAAAAATTTACTAAATATCACTTATAGGACCAGGGTACCGTATAAAAATTTAGTTTTCGTAATTTTTTAATAAAAAAATTTTTGATCTAAATCGCTTAAAAAATACATCTTTACCTTTTTTTAATACATTTTTGCAATTAGAACTATATGTCTATGACTAACGGTTTAGAAATTAGCCATTGGCCATCGTTGAGAGCTAACACCCTGTATAATTTTCATGTTTATAATTACATTAATTGATATAATTATTTAAATTTTATCTAATATAAAAAAAATCAATAACAGTAATATAACAGGGCCTAACCATGTACTTTTCTTTCGGAAAATATAAAAAACTAGAAACTCATAAAATTGATAAGTAAACGTAAAATCGTAAAAAATTGTAGAAACACGACACTTGCAGCAGTGAAGAAGATAAAATACATTTCAAATTATCAGATTTTATGCATGTACGGGGAAATAGATGTGGATAAGGATCCCTGTATTGGTTGTGCGGAGAAGAATATAATACCACAATCAAAAAGGACTTCTGGATACAATACAAAAAGTAACAGAAGTGGTTCCATGAAACGTGTACAATCTGTCAAGATTTTTGCCGGAAATGTGATAAAATTTTACGAAAAGAGAAATATTGATATTATTCTTCAAATTTTGTTTATTTGAGTTGCATTTACTGATTTTACGTGGCATAATTTTCTCTTTGCAAATTATTGTGTGTGTTTTAAAGATTAATTACATGAAATGTGTTACTTTTCGCTATTTCAACTTAATTTTTACTTACCTTCATACGTAGTATAGAGTCTCGTCATCGTTTTGAAAATCGAAATTTTTTTTGACGGATTAAAAATTCCAAAAAACATATTTTTAGAAAAAAAATTGTCGTCGTCTGTCTGTCTGCTTGTCTGTAAATGGCTCTATCTCCCAAACAAATTGAGATAGAAACTTGAAATTTGGTGTATACTTAGAGTGTAATAACGGAAAGAAGCCTATTTAATATCAGTAGTAACCTAGATTATCCGAAACTATTTTTTCGGATTCTTGGATCATTCGTTCTAATGAAATGTGCATAAAAATTTTGAATTTTTTTATTTTAAAAAGGGTATGAAAAAGACAATAAAATAACACAAATTTTGCAGAGTAAACGAAGTCGATCGGATAATTAGTTGCCAAGATATTTGTATAATCCTATTTTTCACATTCTTCGATTTTTATGACCCTGTATTTCATTCAAATTTCAATTTAAAGTATATTTTAATTGGATATGAGATACTTAATACGACTGAGTAAACTGTTAGTTAACATGATTATTATTTTTGGTGTTATAAGGATGTTTCTTTTACGCAATTCGGTACTACTTGAATAGTTTTGCGTTTTATATACTAATTTGTCGAAATTGATTCATCAGCAATCCAGTATACAGAGCATTAATACGTGTTAAATATATTTAAATATACGTTTAAATTTATTTTGGAATTCCGATGCATTTTATAAATAGTTAACGCATGTTTTATTTTCATATTTTATATTATGCATGTGACGATTTAAGGGAGAAACTCGAAAAATCTTCATTGGTTCCCCTTTTTTAAAAACACACAGTCGTGGCAAGCGAGGGAAAAAACAAAATAAATAAATGTAGAAGATTCATTAAATTACACATTGGCTGCTGCAAGTTAATTTATTAAACTGTAGTCATGAGAGAGGGAAAGGCTCCCTTTGCAAGCCGTCTTTAACCGAAACATCAAAAAGAATATTCCATCATTACTTCAGCAAGCCGTACTCATCGAAGAAAAAATCAAGAATCTATCTCACCACCTCCAGGCTTTCCTCTTAAATCTAAAAACAAAGTTCCAGAAAATTCTCTACTCTCTAAGCATCATTTTTCCATGTAAACATAATTCATGTCCAGCGTCGAGATTTTTATTCCACAGACGATAATTTTATTTTTAAAAAATATTATTTAACTAATTTATAATCGACTCAAAATTTCGAATATATTAGGCAGACGATTTTTTTTTTTTTTTTTTTTTTTTTTTTTTTTTTTTTTTTTTTACAGAAGATTAATTTTAAGAGAAAAAGAAAAGAAATGAATTTATTGTTATGCACAAATATCAAATGTTGAAGGAGGGAAAATAAATAAATAAATAAAAATAATGATATTTTTTGAAAGGTATGGTTTTGGAATAAATTTAATAAGACTTTCTTAAAAAGGGTTGATAAAAACATAGAAAAAATGAGTTTTATTTGGAATATTATGAAATAAGTTTAATTAAGAATATTTTTAATTTAGAGCCATCTTTTTAAATTTACGCATATTGGAATAAATGTTTTTTAAGGCGAATTAAGAATTTATATCGTTTCCATAAAGATTAATAGAATAGATCTAGAAACAAGATTTTAATTTAATAAGTTGAACTAAGTACGGAATATTGTTAAAAGGAAATTAATATAGCATAAAGTTTAATCTTGGCGAAAAAATTTAAAATTTGTAATATGCATATCCATGATGGTTAAATATTACGATGCCCCCCCCCCCCCCTAACGACTAGTTTTCCTTGTACTTGATGGCCATCTCTTTTCGACTTGAGAGATGTTCGTCTGCTATATTAATTTAAATTTTATTTCCCACCGTTTAATCTCAATTTTTAATTATTTTTTTTTGTCCAAACCATCCTGTATAAATGTATAAGACTTTCAAATATGGATCAATATTTCTTGTATTTGAATTCCAAGAACTTTTATGCAATTTTTTAAAATGTATGGCCTTTCCTTGTACTACCCTATAGGTTTTCATGACATTTTCAAATAGATATAATGTTTTTTGGCATTTTAGAAGATTTTTTTTTTTTTTTTTTTTTTTTTTTTTTTTTTTTTTTTTAACCAAGTAAATGGTACTTAGGAATTTTCTAATGTTAGAAATCACAATTCCCAGTTTTGGAACTGAGAAAAACATATTTTTTGCAATAAAGTACGATGTAAGTTTTTCGTTAACCCTTTGCAGCGCAGAGCAAATTAATTGCTTAAGTGTTGAAATTAATGACTGACACCGGAATTTGAAAACAACTTTATTTGTAACTAAGAAAAAAGCTATATTTCACGCATTCAATAAACCGTAATTTTTTTAACCAAAATTCCGGCGCCAATGTGGCGTTTGGGAATTAAAATTAAGTGGTTTCATAGATATATCCCTGCGCGACAAGGGGTTAAGGGTGTTCTTAACTGCTCCGCTCAACAAGCGCAAAACGTTTTGACACATTTACAAATTCATTTTTTAACAGAAAATTATAAAATTGGAAGTCCTGACTATGGAAGCGATTTCAAATCGAACTTAGTTTTCCATTTTATGATAATTAAATTACATATCCAGTTCTAAGCTATTTCGATCACGTGATCACCCGTTTTTCTCCTGCTTTTCGACTGGTTTTCTGCTTTCGTCGGGAAATGTGCTCAAAAACGTCAACTTTGAAGGCTTGTTATGAAAGATCTATATTGTTTTTGAAAAAAGAGCAAATTGAGTGCAATTAGACAGCTTCTGAATAACAACACCTGTTATTTTCATGCCTTTCCGAATAAAAATAAACTAAAGCATATGCCAGAAAGTTGCCCTTTTTGATTTAAGAACATCCTTAAATAACGGCCAAAGAGTGTTTTAAAATCCTTAAATGAAACCGCCGCTTCCTCACTAATCTTTATTAGTTCCTTAAATGCGGCTTATCCTTGGACTGTGACAGACACCGACTCATTTTCATCGCCTCATCATTAATCCGCTTATGTCGGCTCGAAAACATCAATGACGCATCTTTCCGTCGAATGGACGGACAGTCAGTCATCTTTCTCCTTAAAATCCGCTGTTTAGCTCTGATTCCTCGTTGACCTTTCCGCGGATACGGTTCAGCTTCAACCCTTTCGCTGGGGTGTCAGGTGTCGCGATGCGTGTGACGAATGGACAAGCGGTGGAAGACACGCGTCTTCCACGCGACCCTGCGTCAAACGCCTCCTTTCTCTCCCTGGTCTTCTTTTTTTTCCCGCAGGAAGCGGGAGGCAGAAGATCAGCGAGAGCAGCTGTTCGGCGTGGGTGGATGGATGGGTCAAAGGATGCGGATGCTTCGAGGAGCCTCCGATGCTCTATTTCCTTCCACCCTCCTCCTCCTCCTAGAACCAAGAAAGCTGGAGTTAATCAGGTAAAACGGCTCGTGTGCACCGGTGATGGACTTATTCTCTAATAAACAAACAGTTGCAAAAATGTGTAATTCGCAGAAATTACTTTTATAGAAAACAAATACTGTACAACGAAATATATTTTTTAACAATGTGAGTCTTAAATTTTATAATCTAAATGTTGGTTATTTTTTCTGTTATTATTTATATGTATTGTAATGTTTCTTAAACAGAAATAACGCAGGCAGCTCGCAGGGTGAAAGGAACTCTGTTGTCATTTCACTTAACTGCATATCAGAAATGCACAGTAGAAATTTCATACAGACCATTGCGATTATTTTACAGAACCTAAAAAATGTGATATATTTTATAAATGATTCAGTACATTGCGACGTATCGCATTTGTGATCAGTTGCGCCAATTTATATGGGCCTGGGTGGGGCCCGAAACCCACCCAATAATTTTGAATCATAGCGTACCCAACTTCCATTGTTCTAATTATTTATTTCATTATTCATTTTCCTCCTTAGAACAAAATTCATTTTGCCAATGACCACATGTTTTAGTTCCCCGACTGACACCCATAAATCCCAAATGACTGAAATGTTTTGCTCCATGTTCAACTTTGCTAATTTAATTTGTCGTCAAGTTCATGAGATCATGAAATTACAATAAATATCAGTGTCTTTATGAGGAAAAACGCATGAGAATATAATTTAATAAAATTGCAAATTTATTAAAACGTGATAGCTTGATTTAAAATTCTCAGCTTTCATTATCTGTTAACCCTTCAAAGAATAACAACTGGTAGTACTATTTTACAAAAATATTTATGAGCCCACCCAATATTTTTGAGCCAGCCCAATATTTTTCAAAAATTGGCGTCACTGTAAACAAAGATCAATGATTGATACAAAATATATAATATGAGTTTTACAATGTTTCTACTTAAAAAGCGATTAAAATAATCAAATAGAGATGTTAATAGTTAATCTTATTTTTTAAAAAACATCTTAGTTCTTTCAAACCTTAATCAAGCTCTTCCTCAGAGAATATTTTTGTTTATTTATACAAATGCAAATGTGTGGTGTATTTGTATAAATAAACAAAAATATTCTCTGGGGGAAGAGCGTGATTCAGGCTTGAAAGTTCTAAGATGTTAACTATTAACATCTCTATTTCATTTTTTTAATCGCCTTTTAAATAAACCTGAACATTTTAAAGCTCATACTATAAATTTGCCATTAAAAACAAGGCGAAAATTGCGTTCCTTCATATGTTTTTATTTTATCACTGATTGATTTAAATGGAAATTATTTTATTAAATTTAAATCAATCTAATGGACATAGTTAAAAGCTATTTAAGGTTTACAACTATGTTTGAGACTTTTTTTAACTCTACTTTTGACACATTTTTTGGTACTTTTTAGAATAAACTAACACACAATAACGAAAATTAGAAAAATATATATATTTAATATCTATGCAACGTTTTGAAATTTCTATAAAGTTAGGACACTTTTAATATTTTTTTTTAAATAAGAAAAGCTCCAACTTGAAAAAAAAACTTTTTTTTTTAAATATGTGCATACTAGACACTCTTGAGTGTAATGCACTAAAAACTAATCAATATATGGAAATCTAAAAGAGATACAGCTGATTGCATATAGTTACATAGGAAATTTCACTAATTTTACGTGTAATTCTTCATAAAAATAGATATAAATTAACAAATAAATCACTTAGAGCTAATACTTTAGTTCATTACACTCTAGACATTAACAAAAAGCTACAGAAAAAAATCATGGTTATAGGATAATGAAATTTTGAGTTAAAGTGATAGTCATCTACTTTCCGATGAAAGCTTAATTTTTCAAAAAAATACATTTGTAATTTTCCATTTCAGTTTAAATGTCATCTGCATTTCTTTAAACAACTTTAATTTCATTTCTTACAGACGTACAAAAAAAATAAAAATAGATTTAGAATCATAAATGTTCACGCTATAAGAAAATCAAATATAGAAAAAAAAATTGCTATTTTTTATCGAAATTGAGTTTTAAACGTAGATGGGTGCCTTAATCCTCTAATGGCTTTGGCAGAATATATGTTACCATCAATGTTCCCTATTAACAGAACTTTTTTATTCATATAGAAATTTTACTAATTAATAGACATCACTGATTAATTTAGGTGGAAGTTATTTTATTAAAACAAAATCATCTAATGGACGTAGTTAAAAACTATTTGACACTCTAATGCCTATGGTTACATCTATGTTGCCATCAATGTTCCCAATTAAGTTGCCTATTTTTATTCACACAGAAAATTTACTAATAAATAGATATCACTGATTAATTTAAATAGAAGTTATTTTATTATAATTAAATCAACTAATAGACATAGTTAAAACTTATTTACCCTCTAATGCCTATGGTAGAATTTATGTTACCATCAATATACCCTATTAAGGGGATTTTTTTATTCATACAGAACGTTTACTTTAATATACTTTCCGTCATTAAGCAAAGCGAAATTTTTTATCTATATGCTCTGATATGAATCTGGATTATTTTAATGACAGAATTTCAAGGACAAATTCGACAGTTAGCATTAGAGGGTTAAACTAGCTGATTTATAAAAATGTAATCAGCTAATTGAGATTAACAACATGCAGCAAATATGAATTAAAGTGGGGTTTTACAAAACTCGGCTTTAAACATTTCAAAGCGTGATTTCAATGAAATGATTGAAACAGTCTCGTTTCATATAATCCCCTCTTCTCACACTTCTGTTATTATTATTAAGTTATGAAAATTTGAATAATAACATTTTATCTTATTTAAAGATTCTTATTTACTAGCGGCTTTCACCCGCTAACGCTGGTCGGTTTATCTAAAGAAAACTTGAAGAACATGAAATATATCTGTGAAATGGATGATGACTTTTAAAGTAATAATTAAAAAAAAAAAAAAAAAAAAAACAGAAATAAAACTCAAAACTCCCCTGAAAGATTTTGAATTCAGAAAAGAAGAAACTCCCTTTTGGCATGATGTCAAAAACACTCTTTAATAGATTTCTTGTAATTATTTCGTTTCGTCATCGCATTCATGGAAATTATTTTTTTTTTTAAGTATTCAATCAATTCTTTCAAATTTTTGAATACTTTTAAATCATGTTTTAATAAAGAACTAAAGAAAATGTTGAGTGAAAATACCAAAAAATCGGCGAGATATAAAATGTTTATTCTTAATCGCTTATCTATTATTTTCCAACCAACCACTCAACCGATTTTTTATATCTTCTACAAATAGTTAACCAATGTTTAAACACACATTGAAAAAAAAAAAAAAACAAGTTGATAGTGCAATAAGTTTTTGCGATATAAAATATTTACTCGTGGAAACTGTATAATAATAACTTTTAGATTTTTTTTTAAATTGAAAAAAATTAAAAAAAAAATTACACTGTCACTCTCGGAAAGAAATAAGAATTTAGAATCCGGCATCATTTTTTGTCAGATTTTCTTAGAACTCTCAGGATTGGAATTCAAAAATGCATTCCTTGAAAATATTGAAAAAAAGAACTGAAAATCGATGTTTCGTAAGACAATTCGAAAAAACAATCGAACAAAATTGTAAATAAAAAAAAAAAAAAAATACTAGACCGTTAGTCCAAGAAAAGGACAATCTATTTAGAAATCTCATTGTTTTATAGTTTGACTTTGTTAGAATGCCCGCGATGGCAATTT
This sequence comes from Maratus speculifer, assembly GCA_964019185.1. NCBI lineage: Eukaryota > Metazoa > Arthropoda > Arachnida > Araneae > Salticidae > Maratus > Maratus speculifer. Next base: position 271,061,526 of record OZ025298.1, read on the forward strand.
AAAAAAGAGAAAAATATTCTCGATTTGTCATTCATTGTCGGTTGACTTCGGGGGGGGGGGGGGGGGGATCTTTTTAAATTTGTGCGAACACTGTGCAAACATACAGGGGCCAAGTAATTAAAATTTTAACGTTTTTAATTAATAACTTACCAACTAATTGGAATTTCGGGATGTGAATAGACAACTCGGGATCCCGAGATTTTTTCCCTTCAACTCAAAACAAAAGCGACGTTTCTCCGTTTTCGGGATTGGAGGAGATAGTGTCACATACGTGCAACATTCAAGATATATACGGTCGGGTTTTAATAGTGTAGGTTTTACAGAAAATTTTACATCGTTACTATTTCCCATTTATTTAATTATTTTTCTTGCTCTTCACCTGATGTGATGTATTCTTCTCTTCTCATCCCAGAAACCAGGAAATTTGGAGTAAAGGAGGTAAAACAGTTCACGTGTACTGATAATGGACATACAACCATGGAGGGGAAGAAACTAATATCTGTATATCCCCTACTAATATCTGTTGCAAACAGGGTTCTCGCTTCCGTTCGCCATTGCGCCAAATTGCGACAAGATGCTTCATTTTATGAATAAACGGATAATCAAACTCACCAAATTGCGAGTGCCCAATTTCTGCTATTTTTTGTGTGTGTTTGGTGTGGCAACATACAGTAAAATCCCCCCTAAAGCGACCACGTTCGTCTCTCAGAGAGGTGGTCTCTTAATGGAGGTCATTTTATATCTAGATTTTAATTGTTGAAAAAAGTAGCAATTGATGTTACTAAAATTTATTTTTCACATTAGGAGAAAAAAATTAAAAAGTTATGCATGAAAATAAAAATTAATTGGATAAGTTAATTACTTCAGAGTTTAAAAAATAAATACATTGATGCTTCGTTTGATTTGGCAGTTTTTCATTTTTAGTTCCAAGTCCATTCCAAGTTCAGTTAATAAAGACTTTTTTTTTTTTTTTTTTTTTTTTTTTTTTTTTTTTTTTTTTTTTAAAGCCTGATAATGACGATTTTATTACTTTACCTATTTCTTTGATGTTTTCTTGAGAAAATGGGACAGGAGACTTTATTGACGTAATTCTTAATTTATCATTAAATTAATAACCTAAAAAATTACAAATGGGTTTAAATACGTAAAAGTTACCGGAATAAAAAAAGAACTAAACTTAATTTAGAAGTTTGATAAAGATAGTGCTTTCCGGAATTATTTTCTAATAAAACTATCTTCAAGCGACCAAGAAAAAACGGAATTTGTTTCATTTTCTTCAAAAAATTAGGTCGCTCATGGAGGGAGTTTAATTGGGATGGTCTCTGAATGAAGTTAAAATTAGAAAATTAGTATTGAGCTTATGAGAATAAATTTCGTTCCATGAAAAAAAAAAAAAAAAAAATGGTCGATCAAGGAAGTGGTCGCAGAGGGAGGTTTCACTGTAGTCGAAATTTTTATCCGCATTACTAAACGGTTGATATTGCTTTGCATGTTAATCGCATCCTGTCATTTACATTGCTTTACCTATAAAGATACTGACATTAACACCAATTCAGTTTACCAACGAAGACAATGAAAGGATTACGCTATAGATATTTCTCTATTATCAATTAATCTCTACCTAAGAGCCAAAATCGCTCCTGTAAAAACACAAACAGAATTACTTGCATCAAATGTCAAGTAGATTTTTTTTTTTTTTTTTTGCTAAAAAAATGTTTCAATGTTAAAATTACCTTATTTATTGGTTGTATGCAAAGTATCATGGCCAATCAAATTTTTCCAATCGATTAAGAGTCGAAATCGCATTGCAATTTTTAATGTAAAATTTAGCAACGATAAATCAAAGATAGCTGTTTTTAATTTTTATTTATACAATTAAAAAAATATTTGAAGCATTTACACATTTAAGAGATGTTTAGAATACACTTATTTTAAATAGTTTCTGTAACCGATAGTTAAATTTCTATTTTATACGCAATAGCAAAATTTTTTATTATTTTATAATATATTGAAAAAGAGAGAGAGAGAGAGATACAATAGGCGCATATAATAAGCAGAATAACTATATAGTAAGGACACGGGCGGTATCGAAAATATAGAGAGCGTTATGTTTAATTTGAATTCAATAGTTATTTCTTCCACGTTCATTATGTTTGTAATTCTCTATTTACATTCTGAAGATGACTCAATGAAAATGAGTTGAAAAATGTCAATTTTTATTATATTTTAAATGTTTTATTATTAAAGTGGAGTCTTATAAGCAATATAATTATTTATTATATAAGTTCTTAATTTTTCGTTGCAGAATATATATTATTATTATTATGATATAGATACAATAAAAGACTAAAGAGTTTCAGTGTTTCACGTCAAATCTACTTTTCTAACATTTCTTTATATTTTAGGTAGATTTCGTATGAAATAACACCTACTGCGGACGCTCCTATGTTGGAATTTCTGAAAAATTTTTGCAGATTTACATCGATCATGACTCCTAAGACCCCAAAACTACCATCAATAAAAAACTTTATCTGTCTATATCTATATCTATGTCTACATCAATATATGTATATGTCACTCTTTTATGGACACGATAACTTCTATAATTCTGCTCAAATCTCTTTAAACCTGATACATAAAATCAAGGGGCATATCTCGGTCATGTTTTTTAATGGACAAAATCGGATCAAGGGGGTGGAAAAATAGAAAAGATTTTTGTGAAAATCTAAATAACCCCATATCTAATGAAAATAAATACCGAATCAGTTTAAAGTTTACATTACTTCTAAGAAATGTTTTTGAATGACTGATTTTTGATAAAGTTAAAAAAAAAAAAACTCAAGGGGTTGAAAAAAAAAGTTTTGGGGTGAAAAAATTCATAACTTCGGCAATTTTTTAGATATCAAATCCAATTAAATTTATCATAAATTTTCTTATTATTATCTAAAATTTTTGTATTTCCAAGTTTTTGATAACAACAATTCTTAAAATAAAATAAAAAATTAAATTAAAAAGTTAAACAACAAGAGGAGGTGGAAGAAAAAAATCCATAACTTTTTCAATTCTTAAGATATCAAATCCGGTTAAACTTACTATACATTTTCTCAATAATTTCTACAATTTTTATATTGACAAGTTTTTGATAGGGCCAATACTTAAAGCAAAAACAAATTAAACAAAAATAGGAGTTGAAGGAAAAATCATATAAAGGGTGTACTCAAATCCAAACTGCCTATATTCAGATTCATTTTTAAATTCATTTTGCTCTCAAACGCATCCGATTGGTAGGTTCTGCTATTTAGAATCTATATAATATGACATATAGATCAGTTTATTAATAAAGGAAGTATATATATTTAAAAATACTGGCAAAGTGCGCCTTTTGGACTGAATTGCCCAAAGCGATCGTGATTGCAAAATTGAGTGAATATTCAAATAACAAATTGCTTATTTTCTGACTAATTTTTAAATCCATTTTTGCTCTGCAACGCCATCCATTTGACATGTTCTCTCATTTAGGAACTGTGTAATGTGCCGTATCGATCAATTTTTTTAATAAAGGTAAAATATATTTCAAAAGATGGTGTCAAAGTGGGCATTTTGAACGGAATTTCCGAAGCAGCAATCGTGACTGAAGAATTGTGGCTGAATTCAAACAACAGATTGCTTATTTTTTTATTCATTTGTAAATTCAATTTTGTCAATGTCAAAATATTTAAGTAATTATTCATGAACTATTCTGGTGTTAAATCTATTTTAAACTTTTTATTTGTGATATTTTAAAAATTCAATAACAAAATCCTGATTTTATTCCATTTATTCTTCATTTATTGTTTTATTATTGAACAACATTCATCTGATTTGTGTGCTCGACCACGAAGCATACTTATAAATCATCGTCAATATTACAGGGACGAGATAGCACAAGGAAATTTTACAAGAGATATAACCCCGGGAGCTCCACACAAAGAGTGCGTGCAATGGAGCCAGTGGGATTCGAATCCTCAACCTCCTACGCTCGAAAGCGATTAGCTGGGTGGTGCTTTGACCACTCGGCCACGGAGGCCCCGTTTTATTCTTCATCTGTAACATTGCATTTCAATAAATAAAGACAAAAGAAACTGATTTGGAAGGACTGAATAACAAATTTGGTATTGCCTCCCCAGTGGGGTATACGCCCCACATTGAGAACCATTGCATTATTACTAAAAAGGAGTCAGTAGGTGTACTAGAAAGTCTCCCGTTTGTTAACAGGGAATTTGAGAACCGACTAAAAGAGAAAATCTTCTCGATGCTAAAATTCTACGATTATATACTATTTGTATCAGTTTTGACATCTCTTGAAAGGTCTAAAATCACTTTATCCCTACATAAATTTAGGGGTATATATTATACGTATCCGAGTCAATTATGTTAAATACGTACTAATTCTAGATCCAAACAAAGGAAGATTCACTTTCGAATGATATATTGAACAGAAAGATATCCCAAGAATGCCTGCTATATCATCATCCTCTTCAATGCCGGCCCGTGATTTTCGTGACATAATTTCCCCCATAAAAGTCAGACGGTGATAAAACTGAAACAAAGCAGGAGAATGTAAAAATAACAAAAACACGTAAATATTTTTGTCCGAAATGTTGTTTAACAGTAACTTTTTAATTTTTTTGTGTTTGAAAATGCATATTTACGCAGATTAGATGCTTAGGTCACTATTTTAATAATGGTGTCGTTCCGGGCAAAGTAGTCACAAAAAGATCAGGCAAAATGGCGAGATGGTTTCTTTTATTATTGTACCTTGTAATGATTTATTACTTAAATTGTTACAAAATAAATAATATTTATTGTTAATTACTTCAGCTTGAGTTGATTAAAAACATATATCCTGAATTGGTGTGATTTGTTCACTTACCTATCTTGGCTACTTTACTTGACCTAGTTGGGTAAAGTGACCATTTTGTAAATTTTCTTTTAAAATAAATAATATGTGCATTTTAACATAAATAAAAAAAATAACAATTAAAACTAAAATTATTATAATTACTAATGGTACTTGTTTCAAGAATTTTATTGATTGAAAAGGTATTATAAAAATTCATCAAATCTTAGAATGACCACTTTATCCATTTTACTCTTAATCGAATGGCGTCTTTTATTTTTTAAAGCCTCCAAAATTTATACCTTTACTTTTAAAAATGAATCAGTAGATGAGCCAGAAAGCGTTTTGCTTAATAACAGGAAATTCGAGAATTGCCTTAAACAGAAAATCTTCTCGATGCTAAAATTCGACGATATCTACTATTTGTATCACTTTTGATATCTCTCGAAAGGTCTAAAGTCACTTTTTCCCTGCATAAATTTAGGGGTATATATTACGTATACGAATCAGTTATGTTAAATATGTAATAATTCTAGATCCAAACAAAGGAATATTCACTTTCGAATGATATATTAAACAGAAAGATGTCCCAAGGGTGCCTGCTATATCATCATCCTCTTCAATGCCGGCCATTAGGAGAATTGTGAACGAACAGAGAGAGGCTTTTGCAAGAAAATGAAGTACTCCGGACAGTAATTTAACGTGTTTTTCGTGACATAATTCCCTCCATAAAAGTCAGACGGCGATAAAACTGAAACAAAGCAGGAGAGTGTAAAAATGACGAAAACACGTCGTGTTTTTGTCCAAAATCGTATGTTTTTCGTCAAGAGACATTTAGAAATGAGATTATGGATTGCCAGAACAGCGCTCCATTCTCTCGCGTCTGTTCATGATCGTGTAACAGGAGATAGCTTCGTGAAAGACAGTTGAAGAAATATTTACGTTTCTGTCTTTATGAAATTTTGACAGATATGTTTTTGCGGCATTTATTTGGTATCCAAGACACCGGGCAATAAACCCGCGGTGTTCTTAATGTAATGATTATATTTATTCTGAAGCAAAAAAATTTCTATTTCTGTTTTCTTTAAATGGCGGCTCATAAAATGGATTATTAGCTGTAAATTTTCTGCTTTTATTGGAAGGGAATAAACATACATTTATAACCATAACTTTAAAAGTAAAGCATACCCCAATTCGATCCAATACGAACTGAGATATACTTATAACGTTCATTGTAAAAAGATAACCTAACACACATTTCTCTGCTTGCATAACAAAATACAAAACAGAATCAACATAGTGATTTATAATAAGGATCTTACATATTAATTTTACGGTGATTTCATCTTATACAAGCCAAGTTGCGGTAATATCATGAACATCAATAAAAAGCAGGGTATGGCAGCACCATCTGTTATGCGACATACATTAAAATCTATATAATATAGCACTAAATTTATTTCACAATTTAACTAAACGCGAAATGAAAATTTTCTAATTGAGAGGAAAAGCGTGTATTCGAGAGTCGAACACGAGACCTTTCATTTAAATCACCACCGCTCTGTTTATCAAACTAGCTGATCCGACATATATCACTGAGGAAACTTTAAACACAGAGGATCACATCTGCAATGTAGACATTTGAATAGAACATACACCACAGGTAATGAAACTTCATTAAAGTATGGATACGTAGATGCACTTTATTATTTTTTACTCAATAATACTACTTCTTAAAAATATCTTACTTATTGAAATTTCATTTCGCGTTACATGGTTAAAAATTAGTATTATTGAGTTAAAAACAATGAATGTGATGTTTCTTTGAGTTTATTGCCTTAGGAGCTGTCCATAAATGATGTCACACATTTTTTCAATATTTTTGACTCCCCCTCCCCCCTTTTGTCACAAAGTGCCACACTTCATCATACCCCCTCCCCCCCTCTTCTCACATGTTATGCTATATTAGGTAAACATATATTTACAGTTCAGTGGCAAAGCACTACGTTATAGATCATATTTAAAATTTTATTTTTAAACTTTATCTGTATATTATAATGACATTTGTGAGCATAACAATGAAAATGATTCGTATGCTTATTTTGTATGTAATAAGATTAAAGTTTACAACAAAAAACATAATTAACATACAACAATTATGAAATATTAATATGAAAAAGGAATTGAAAACAGTAGCATTTATGAATTTGAAGTGGAATTTAATATATTTGGTTTTAAACCTTATCTTTACTTTATGAACACAAATTTCATAATTTAACCTGCTGACTTTTTATGCTTTTATTTTAATCAAAATGTGTGATGTCACATTTCTTCTTACCCCCTCCTAAGCCCTTGTCACAAATTGTCACAATTTCATGAACCCCCCCCCCCCCCCCCCATCCAGACATGACATCATTTATGGAAGGCACCTTAGGTCTTGTATTTGGACTTCGACATAATTAGACGCAATAACACATAGGGAGACAGATATCCGTTCAAGATATAGTCATGTACAGAAATAGGCGGACAGAATTTCTTTTTACTAATATACGAAAATGCAAAAATAAATTTTCATTTATGAAATAAGTTTATTTTAAATGTTTCATCAGTTTTGAGCGCTTTCAAAATATTATTATTTTGAGTTACCATATTTGCAGACGTATAATATTTAAAGAGAACAGTGACACTGCACCCTGATTACCACTTGATTATAACACTTGATGATAACACTTGATTGTTAGTGTAAAACATATAAAGTAAAAGCATTTTGCAATATTAGTAGCAACTGGGAAAAATATGACTAAATTCTACATTTAGAAAGCAATTATACTATTAATTTTATTACATTTCTTGTTATTAGCAAAAACCCGTTCTTACAGTACAAATGAACTGAAAACGATAAAAATAACTCTTTTATGCATGTATTTTTATGCGCATTTATGGTATAATAATTTCATAAAATCGGCGTCAAAGAGGAAATAAAATTTCCCTGATTTCGGATAAAAATTTGGAGAAATATCTATTATTGTCGAAACCTTCTCAACAATTTCGTTCACACAAGAGTTATGATGTCCTGTAGTGCGGGACTAATCTAATTAATCTAATCTAATTAATTTAATCTAAACATATCTGTCATTAAATAGTATGAAATTGTATTTTAAAAATTTAGTGGCGTCAAAAAGCTTTAAGCGATGGACTAAGAAAACTCTTCTTGCCCGTACTACAAATTAGTTAAGTAGTAAGGCGATCTCTAGGTATATTTAGATTCCATAGTTAAAATTCAATCATCTCGCAAGTCTGATATTGTGAGATATTATTATCTGCCTATTCTTTTTTTTTCTTTTTTAATTAATATATTATCCTTAATAAAGCCGCTTTATATGTTCCATTTTCTAATCTATGTCTATATAACTTGATACTACATATCTTAGAAATATACAGACTAATTATATATATAAAGACATGTTTCAAAACTCGCCTTATTAAAAAAAAAAAAGAGCTTTTATTTTCACTTTATTCTGTTAATGAACGTGCATAAAAAAACACTAAAATCTGGAAAAAAAAAAAAAAAAAAAAAAAAAAAAAAAAAAACTAGTTTTACAGTGTTATTTCTGCGTTGTAAAATTTTGGTTTACCTATGAAAACCAATGGACGCAGTCAAGGGTTTTTTTGTGATTTCCAAAAATGTGGTTTGCTGTATAAAGCTGCTATCAGATTCATCAACTTTTCGAGCAAACACTTGATTTCCCCCAACTTTTTACGAAGTATTGTCTCAACACCCAATGTGGATAACAAACAACAATATCCCCCAACTTTTTCCAGCAGTTCCAAAAAAGTCTCCGCTAGTCGCGACTTTTTTCTCCGATTTTCAACATTCCAAAGAATAAGAAAGATTCCGTAAGAAATGGCCTTTAACGTTATGAATTAGTTATCGATTAGTTAAAAATGAGATAAATTTAATTTTTGTTACAATCTGACAGCAGTTACTTTTGCGAGTTACATGAATGGAAATTTTGCATTCTTAAAATAAAAATATTTATTGAAATCAATAATTTTCCCTTATTCTGTCATCATCAGCTGTTTGCAAATTGCCGGCCTAGCAGGACGCGAATTCCCGTCTCTGCACGAGCCGATAGACAACAAAACGTTTAAGAATCGAGAAAATGATACAAAATGCTCTGTCACAATGCTCTTTACCCACGAAATATTTCCAAATTCAAATAAGATTTGCTGGCCATTGAGATTTGCTGGATTAAGCAAACACAAAAGAATTTGGTTCAGCTCTACATATAACTTTATACACTTTTCGATGGTACAATAATGAAAATAGCACGGAAATCGCTCTTACAGAGCCCCCTTCCGGCAGATTTTTTTCAAATTCAGGGATGACCTGCTTTCCATATCCAAAAATAATCATACACAAAAAATTTGGTTCAGTTCTATGTATAACTTCATACACTTTTTGATGGTACAATAATGAAAATGACACAAACTTCGCGATTACAGCTCTCTCTTTCGGCGTTTTTTGACGGCCTGCTGACAATAGTCAAACGCTTGCACAGAAAAATTAGTTCAACTGTATGCATAATTTTATACACTTTTTGGTGGTACAAATTGAAAATGGTACAAAAATCGCTATCACAACGCCCCTTTCCAGCGGATTTCTTTTTAAAATTCAACTGGGACCTACTACTATAGTCATAGCAAAATACCTACACAAAAAATTTTGTTCAATTCTATGCATATTTCATAAACTTTACTGTGGTAGAATATTGAAAATCGCACAAAAATTGCTATATCGCTATTGCAGCGCCAGGTTCAGGTGGATTTTTTTTTTTAATTCTGGGATGGCCAACTAGCCATAACCAAATACTTACACGAAACATTTGGTTAAATTCGATGCATAACTTCATACACTTTTCGATGGTACAATATTGAAAATGGCACAAAAATCGCTATTACATCGCCCTTTTTCGGCGGAATATTTCAAAATTGAAGGAGGGCCTGCTTGCTACAGCCAAAAACCATACACACAAAAAAAATTGGTTCAATTCATGCACTTAACGATGGTACAATGGCGACTTACGAACACACACACGGAAACGCGAACAGACACTTTGTAAAAACATGTTTTTTTTTTTAAATCTCTGACCGTTAAAATGTGTAAATCCGTTGAAAATCGGATGTTGAAAAACTTTTGATTACAGTACTTTCTTCTATTGAAGTTAGAAAGTAAAATAAACTTATCTTGTGCTCTTTCCTTATTGACTGATAATGTCTAAACGCATTCGCGAAACTTAGTGTACTAGTCAGAAAGTACGTAGAAAATATTGGAACGGCTTAGGCACTGAGGGGCGATGAATGTTCTCGCTGACATTTGACCAACGTTAGTAATTTGGCTAATTAAAAGTAAAAAACATTCGCCAAATGAAAAAAGCATTAGCCAAATAGATTCGCCGTGTAGCACAAAAGAAAAAAAACTTCAATTGTTTAATGTACCCCCTTTTTTTCAATATGTTCTAAAATAACCCAAGTTTTTATAACTGTGAGGCGATTGCTATTAATGTAATTTCAATTATACGCAGCAAATATATTAAAAATATATTTAAATATATACATATATATGCATATGTATAAAAAACAAAAAAAGAAAATAAGAAAAAGCTAAAATTGAGCACTAGCAATTTGCGAATATAATATATATATATATATATATATATATGTATAAAAAACAAGAAAAGAAAATAAGAAAAAGCAAAAACTGAGCACTAGCAATTTGGCGAATCTAATCGCTTGTTTATTCGTCAAGTGAAGAATTTAGTCGCAATTTGGTGCATTGGCGAGCGACAGCGAGAACACTGGGGGCGGTACATTTTCACTGAACAAGGGCGCACCGTCACCGGCCCTTGGATCGATAGGCCATTCAGGGTTATGGTCAGAGACTAATTTACAAATTTAGGAGCCCTGGACACAGATGCTTACAGGAGACCCCCCCCCCCTCTTGCACAGTTGTTTATAGGAAGATTGGGTAGAAAAAATTAAAAAGTTACATATTAAGATAGTACTTGTGTTGATTTCGGACAATAGTTGAAAAACCTTCTGCAGCATTTGGGGGCCCCAGAAAATCGGGGGCCCTGGGCCCGTGTCCCGAATGCCTTTCATAAATCAGGCACTGGTTATTGTGTCTGAGAACGATTCTGATTAGGCAGTCCCTCCCCCCCTCTGTTGTTTATATCTTGATGTCTAATGATAATTAAATGATTATGAATTCTTTATAAGAAATAAAAAAGTAAATAATCATTTTAAGTTTATTTTAACCACACATTGAAAACAAAAGAGATTTAATAAGAAAAAATATAAGAACAGCCAGAGATTTAATTTTTTTTTCTAAAATAAATAACCATTAATTTGAAAAAACTACAAAACATTAAAATAAAGGGGATTCACCTCTATTTTAACTATTAAAACTACTATACAGGGTGATTCCAAATTTTTTTTACAATAAAAGAGGGGTGATAGTACACATCAAGACAAACAATATTAAATAGGAGACCAAGGGTCCAAAACGTTTTCCTAAGGAAAAAGCCGCCATTAAAGTTTAGCGACCAAAATTTCAAATAAACATAAAAAACGGAAAAATCGGTCGATTGATTTCCGGTTTTCACTAAAATTATTCTTTATGTCGGCATTTTCTTGAAATTAAATTATAAAGATAAATTTCAAAAAATGCCGATAGAGGGCGCTTTAGACTTTGGAGTAAAGAACAACTATTTTTTGCCGGTATTTTTTGCATCTCATTAAATGTTTTCGTAAGCTTAGACTCAAACTTAAATTTTGAGCTCAAAATCTGTAGTTGGGAGTGGTTAAGTAACACAAACTGAGCTGTGTTCAGAGGGTTCCAATTTCAAATTATTATAAAAAACGGAAAAATTGGTCGATTGATTTGCGGTTTTCACTAAAACTATTCTTTAATTAGGTATTTTCGTGAAAATAAATTATAAAGATAAATTTCAAAAAATGCCGATAGAGGGCGCTTTAGACTTTAGAGTTACGAAACACTCTTTTTTGGCATTATTTTTCGCATCTTATTAAATATATTCATAAGCTTAGACTTGAACTTAAATTTTGAGCTCAAAATCTGAATAGCTGGGAATGGTTAAGTAGACAAACTTAGCTGTGTTCCGAGGGTTCAAATTTCAAATAATTGTAAAAAACGGAAAAATTGGTCGATTCGTTTGCGGTTTTTGCTAAAACTAATTTTTAAATCATCAGTTTTCTTGATCAATCAGTGTTTTCTTGAAAATAACTTTTAAAGATCAATTTCACAAAATGCTGATAGAGGGCGCCTTAGACTTTGGAATAGCGTACAACTATTTTTAACTATTATTTTTTTTAATCTCATTATATGCTTTCAAATGCATAGACTTAAATTTTGGGCTGAAATTCTGAATCGTTGGGAGAGTTTAAGTAACGAAAAATTGAATTGTGCTCGAGGAGGAAAGAGGATTAAATTAACTCCTAAGCACACTTCAGTTTGCGCTTCTTAACTCCTCACAACGATTCAGGATTTGAGCTCAAAAATTAAGTTTAAATCTAAGCTTCCGAAAACATTTAAAATGCTTTTGCAAGCATTTAATTAGAACCAAAAAATAATGGTTAAAATGAATTGTTGGTTACCCCGAAGTTTAAGGCGCACTCTGACGGAATTTTTTGAGATTTAGCTTTAAAAATTATTTTCAAGAAGATACTGATTTAAAGAATAGTTTTATTGTAAACCGCAAACGAATCGACCAATTTTTCCATTTTCTGTAATTACTTTAAATTTGAACCTCCCCCTCCCCCTTTAACACTTTTCAGTTTGTGCTACTTAACCGCTTCCTACTATTCAGATTTTCGACTCAAAATTTAAGTTTAAGTCTAGCCTTCCTAAATCATTAAAAGAGATGCAAACAATAACGGCAAAAAATAGTTGTTCGTTACTCGAAAGTCTAAAGCGCCCTCTATCGGCATTTTTTGAAAATTATCTTTATAATTTATTTTCACGAAAATACCTAAATAAAGAATAGTTTTAGTGAAAACCGCAAATTAATCGACCAATTTTTTTGTTTTTTTTAATCATTTGAAATTTGAAACCTCTGAACACAGCTCAGTTTGTGTTACTTAAGCACTCCCAACTACAGATTTTGAGCTCAAAATTTAAGTTTGAGTGTAAACTTACGAAAACATTTAATGAGATGCAAAACGTACCGGCAAAAAATAGTTGTTCGTTACTCCAAAGTCTAAAGCGTCCTCTATCGGCATTTTTTGAAATTTATCTTTATAATTTAATTTCAAGAAAATGCCGACATAAAGAATAAGTTTAGTGAAAACCGCAAATCAATCGACCGATTTTTCCGTTTTTTATGTTTATTTGAAATTTTGGTCCCTAAACTTTAATGGCGGCTATCTCCTTAGGAAAACGTTTTGGACCCTTGGTCTCCTATTTAATATTGTTTGTCTTGATGAGTACCATCACCCCTCTTTTATTGTAAAAAAAATTTGGAATCACCCTGTATAACATATAAAGTAGAAGGTCTGCGGGAGTTGTGTATAAAGGTTTAATTTCAACATTTATATAGTGCTGACATCTATTGACAATAGATACGATGAATTAAGCTCTACCTAAATTTAATTTAATTTTTTTTTTAAATCTAAAACAATGATGCTCATAAATTTAAATTTGCACAAACAAATAATATTATTAATTAAAATCTTCAGATTCACTTTTAATCGATTAAAAATACCAATTTATATTTACAGTTTTTTCTTCCCTCCCATATAAATCTTTTGAAAATGCTTAATTTTCTATTACTATAGTGCTGCCATCTGCTGAGTATAATTAAAACTATTTGTTATTGGTTTTTTTTTTTATTTAATCTTATCGGAGCGTTCTTTTCAAATATCTCACTCAAATTTTAATATTTTTACATGATTTTTTTTTTTAATAGGATAGATGAGGTCGATCTACAACCGACCTAGTTTTTATTTTTTCGGTTTTACTTATATATATTTTATAATATGATAGTTTCAATTTCAGAACCGGTTAAAACCGGTTTTAAAATTTAAAATAATTTAAAAAAAAATCTGAAACCAAAATTGAAAAAATAAAAACTAGGCCGGTTGTAGATCGACCTCATCTATCCTATGCAAAAAAAATCATGTAAAAATATTAAAATTTGAGCGAGATATTTGAAATGAACGCTCCCATAGACTTTACATTATCACCTGGGTCTGATTCTGTGACTAGTATTGCGCCTTAAGTTACACAAAGAGAAAAAAAGCAAATTTATTTAATAAATTTATTTTTCAACTATAACTTAGTACATGATAAATCAGATGGCTTTGTTAGAAATTTATAAATAGGATTAATATACTTTACTAAATCCAATAACGTAATGAGAGTATAAATTAGTTCACTTGCTACTAGAAGTTTGAAATAGTTACATGTAAAAATTTTTTATTGGAACTTTCAATATTTTCTTATTTTTTGCACGTAATGGAGAGGAAAAAACACACAAATTTAAGCTTTTCTTAAGATTACTAGCTGGTGTAGCAACCCGAAATGTTGCATTTGCGTTGCACGAAATGTAATTAAATTTTGCTTTTCGAAAATGATTATGATATTAATTTTATTACATTTCTTATCAAAAGATTTTATTTTTACAATCAATGAGTTTAGGCCTCCGAAAATTACATTTCGTAAATTATATGATTTTGATGCAAATATAACAGAATGTCTTTATAAAAACTAGTCGTTGGGGGCCATCGTAATACTTTACCTATCATAGATATGAATAATATAACATATGAAAATACAACATGCGTAAACTATTTATAAAATGCATTGCAATTCAAAAACAAATTTTAAACGTATATCTAAATATTGTTAAAATACATAGTAATGCTCTATTAATGAATTGCTGATGAATCTATTTCGACAAATTATATAAAACGCCTTACTACACAAGTAGTACCCATTTGCGTAAAAGAAACATCCTTATAACTCCAAAAAATAATAATCATAATAATTAATAGTTTACTGCATCGGATTAAACGTCTCATTTCCAATTAAAAATTTTCTTTGAATTGAAATTTGAATGAAATACAGGGTCATGAAAAATCGAAGAATGTGGAATACAGGATTACAAATATCTCGACAGCTAATTATACGATTAACTTTGTTATTTATGAAAAATTTATGTATTTTCATTGTCTTTTATATTAACTACTTAAAATAAATAACTTCAAAACTTTTTATATACTTTTCAGACCGAATTTTTCGAGAGTCCGAAATAAATATATCCGGATTATCGAGGTAACTGATATTAAATAGGCTTCGTCCCATTCTCACATACTAAGTACATACAAAATTTCAATATCAATCAATCTTATTATCAATCAGTCTCTATATCAATCTCTATTTCAGTGTTCGGGAGATAGAGCGTTTACAGACACACAGACAGATGGCAATTTTTTTTTCTAAAAATATGCTTTTCGAAATCTCTAGTATCGAAAAAGTGTAAATAAGTCAAAAATTTTTTTTCGCTTTTGAAAACGATTTCAAGACTTACCCTATACTACGTATGATGGTAATTAAAAAAATCCCTGTCGGCTGGGCCTATAGGCGGAGGTAGATTTCAAAGAGTGCTCATTTCAAAAAAAAAAAAAAAAAAAAAAAATACATATATATATGATTAGAGATAAACCCAGTTTAATAACTTTCTTTGGCCGTTTATGAAAAATTTTTAATTTCATTTTTCTGCAAAAACTGGTTTTATCAGAATCATCTTAAGAAAAATTCAGCTCAAATGCCCGTTTTGACAACATATTTTGAAATAAATTCTGAATTTATTTCAAAAAATCGACCAAAACAGTACATTATACAGTTCCTAAATAACAAGAAACTGTCAGTTGAATGCATTTGAGAAAAAAAATTGAATTTAAAAATGAATCATAAAATAACCGATTTGTTGTTTGAATACATCCTTAATTCTTTAATCATGATTGCTTCGGAAAATTTTGTGCGAAATACTCACTTTGACAGCATTTAAAAAAATATATTCTATCTTTATCAAAAAACTGGCCAATGCGTCACAGTATATAGTTCCCAAATAAGAGGATCTGTAAATTGGATGCGTTTGAGAGTGAAAATGGATTTTAAAACGAGTCATAAAAAACGTAATTTGCTATGTGAAAACTTCTTTAAATTTTCAAATCGCGAAGACTTCGGGAAATTCTGTTCAAAATACCCTTTTAGGTAGCCTTTTTCAAAATATATTCTGTCTTTATCAAAAAATCGATCAATGCATCACATTATATAGTTCCTAAATAAGAGGATCTGTAAATTGGATGCGTTTGAGAGCAAAAATGCATTTAAAAACGAGTCAGAAAAAAAACACAATTTCTGTTTTGAACACTTCCTTAAATTTTCAGTCACGATGATTTCGGAAAATTCTGTTTAAAATACCCTTTCTGGTAGCCTTTTTTGAAATATATTCCGTCTTTATCAAAAAACTGAACAATGCATCACATTATATAGTTCCTAAGTAAGAGGATCTGTAAATTGGATGCGTTTGAGAACAAAAATGGATTTAAAAACGAGTCAGAAAAAAACGCAATTTCTTATTTGAACACGTCCTTAAATTTTCAATCACGATGATTTCGGAAAATTCTGTTCAAAATACCCTTTTTGGTAGCCTTTTTTGAAATATATTCCGTCTTTATCAAAAAACTGACCCACCCATCACGTTATATAGTTCACAAATAAGAGGATCTGTAAACTGGATGCGTTTGAGAACAAAAATGGATTTAAAAACGAGTCAGAAAAAAACGCAATTTCTTATTTGAACTTAAATTTTTAGTCCCGATGACTTTGGGAATTCTGTTCAAAATACCCTTTTTGGTAGCCTTTTTTGAAATATATTCTGTCTTTATCAGAAAATTGACCAGTGCGTCACTTTATACAGTTTCTAAATAAGAGGATCTACCATTTGGATGCGTTTAAAATCAAAAACAAATTTAAAAATGAGTCAGAATATAAGCAGTTTGGATTTGAGGCTTTTCTCCAACTCCTATTTTTGTTTAATTTAATTTCGGTATACAAATTGGTCCTATGAAAAACTTGTTAATATAAAAGTTGTAGATATTTTTGAGAAGATGTAAAATAAATGTAATCAGACTTGATATCGTAAAAATTGACGGAGTTATGGATTTTTCTCTTTTTTCACTGCCCTTTTTCTTTTCGTTTTTAATTTTTTCATGGGTAAAAGTTGATGCTATCAAAAACTTGTAAATACAAAAGTTTTAGATAATTTTAAGAACATTTACAAAAAATTTAGTTGGACTTGATATCTTGAAAATTGACGAAGTTATGAATTTTTTTCTCTCAAAACCCCTGTTTTTTTCGTCCTTTGAGCCCACTTCTAAATTTATCAATAATCTGTCTTGCATAAACTTTTGGCCCATTTTTAAGAAGTAATATAAACTTTAAACCGATTCGATATCTACTTTAATAAAGAAGTTATGGCGTTTTTTTGGTTTTCACAAAAAACGCGCCCCCTATTCCGACCCCCTTGGTCCGATTTTGCCCATCAACGAACTTAGCCGAGATTTTCTCCCCTTTGATTTTATGTACCAGTTTGGTGGATATTGGTGAAGAATTATACAAGTTATCGTGTCCATAAAAAAGTGATATATATATATATATATATATATATATATATATATATATATATATACATATATATATATATAAACTGGTGCGATTGCAATAGGTAGTATTTCATACGAAATCTACCTAAAATGGAAACATGTGGGCAATAAATTTCATTAATCTGGAGGTTGGTTGATGGTTGATTTTTGTCGTCCGATTATCTACGCCAGCGATTCCCAAAATTTTGAGCTCGCGGAGCCCTTTTTGGGAAGAATATCTAAGGCGGAGCCCCTGAACCCAACGAAACTCTGTGGTATACAAATTAATGCTTTTTCATGCCTATGGAGACGAGAAAAATCTGCCGGATAAAAATCCGAGCCAGTAATTTCCAACATTGGACCAAAGTTCTCAGTTTGGACCTTTCCTGATACAGAAATTCAAAATTCATATTAGAAATTTTAAAAATAAAATTTTCTCTTACATAACCCTTTAACAGTTTTATTTAATATTACTATTATTGGATACAATAAAATAAAAATAAGGATTAAAATCCTCTTTTTTTTGTATTAAAATACAGCAAAAATTATAGTAAAAAATTTGTGATTTCTGAAAACTTTTAGTAACAACAAAAACATACTCTTTTATACTGGAGCGATGTTCAAGCAATACTATTAAGGGGTTTATGACATCCATTTTTAAATAAAAAGTATTCTTTTGGGATTTTCAGTATGAACTCGGATTCAAAAAACAAAATGGTAACCATGTTTGGATTATGCATTGCACTGGGGCTTACATAAAACTATTATTATTTATGGCGAGAACCACACACACGCAGAAAAAAAAAGTAAGTTGTACTTTTTTCGTTTGCAGAGAGATACTTGTGTATAATTCCAATAGGCTATTCGCGAAAAAAAAAAAAAAGGAAAATGCGTAATTCCAGTCACCCATGAGTAATTTTGTAACACGTTTTCATTAGTACCACCTACCCGCAACAGATTCATGCTATTATGGAATATTTTTTCGTTCAAATACTTCTAAACATGCATCTAAAATAAATTGTCTCTCACTTTCCTTTTTTGAACCATTTTTAAAAAATATGTTAGAAGCACGTCATCGTTTTACTGTTTAAGTGGGCGGGGCAAAATCTATATGCTGTAATGTTAGGTGAAACATTGTTCACTTTTTTGGATATTCTATTTAAAATATTGGCTATTAATAATAATTTTGAAATGAACTTTCCATCATGATTGTTTTTGCCTCAAAACAGATATGCAATTAAAAACTAGACTTGTTAAACGAACTGCAACTAGTAGAAAAACTTTACTGACAAAGTGGGATTAAATTTATATCAGGGCGGGTACTCATTGACAAAAGGTGTAAGTAAGGGGTGGAGCTGAGCAAAAATTTTAAGTTCTTAGTACTAATGTAACGAAACAGTATATATTTTTAAATTACTACAGTCTTATATCTGATCGGAAAATGTGGCAGAGACCAGTTAAAAGAAAATTTTAAATAGTGGTTGTAAAGTGATACAAAATGCTAAAATAATGTGTTTTCAATAATATACATTGCTCGTAAAATTCTGTATAATTATATAAAACAGCATAGAAAATGGAAATAACTAATAAATAATAAAAATAAAATAAATAGATTAAAGAAATTAAAGTTATGAAAAGAAAAAATAAACTATATACACAACGTATATAAATATTAAATTAATCTAATGAGGGATTTATTAAATATACAAGGTATTACAAAAAAGGGGCGTTTTAATCGACAAATATTGTTGTACAATGAAAAACAGCATAGGAAATTTAAATATAGTACAAATAACATAAACATATTAAAGAATTTAAATTTATATATATAAAAGAAATATATATATATATATATACAATGTATACAAATTTAATAGGAATCTAACGAGAGGCTTTAAATGATTGAAGATGCAATAAAAAATTGCGTTTTCAGCGACAAACATTATTTTACTATGAAAAACACTATAAAAAATTAAAATAACTAAAAATTTTTACAAATAAAATAAACCGATTAAAAACAATCAAAGATATAAAAATAAAAAGAAATATGTACACACATACACAAATGAATTATGTGAGGAATTTAAATGATACAATATCTTTTTGAAAAAGATGTTTTAAGTGACAGACATTGCTTCAAAAATTAAATACAGTTTTGAAAATTATGATAGAAGATTTAAATAAGTTAAATTTAATAAAAGTAAAATAAACAGTTTAAATTAAAATTACAAAAATAAAAATAATACAATATAGAACGTATTCAAATATTAAATGCATATATTTTTTTTCTCCTGCTTAAAGTTTGACGAACAATAATATATGAAAGTTTAGTGTGAAAAATGTGCTTGAATTGTTTTGCACAGTTTTTTTTATATCTGGTGCAATTTTCGAGAATTGTAAGCGAATGTCTAGTTCTGCATTTAATCAGTTTCTGTATTTCGTTTTGATACTTGTGTAGGTGGGGAATCCAGCTTCACACAGACATGTTCTTTAATATGGGAGTAAAATTAATTTTGCTCTGACAAGATTTTGTATTCGTCTGTTAAATGACACCAAAATTCAGTTCTACGCTTTCTTTGAAAAGAGATTTAAGACCATTTAAATCTCTTGAAAAGAGTCATTTAAAATCATTTTAACTTCTTCAGACCTGAGGTACACAAATGTGTACCTCCAATTTTTTCTTCATAAAAACTAAACTGTTCGATTTTTTTTTTTTTTTTTTTTTTTTTTTTTGCATTTTTACTTTACTTCTATACAGCTGAATGTTTTTTGCTTTAAAACAAAGGCAATAAATGTCAGCACTGATGAATATTACCTCATAAAATAAATTTTATTTTCATCCGAGCTTCGAAAAGTACCTTCAAGACATTGTGGCCAAGAAAGTTAGAAATATTCATGATTATTTAACTTAAATGATTTACAACAAAAAATTTTGAGGATTTGCTGATCATTTACTTGTTTAAAGGCCTTCATTTTGCTATTGCGTAATTTTTTATTACTGATAGTTAAACTGATGTTTTAAAGGGATTATTACTTTTATGTCCATATTCGTAAACCTAAATTACCAGTCTCCTAAAGTACCGATTTCATAAAAATGACTCTTTCTGTCATCTATGGTGTCATTTTGATTATGCAAAAACAATAAATATATATTTGTAAAGTTATTTTATGCTCAAGTCTGAAGAGGTTAATAAGAAGAAGCATTATATCAGCCTTTTCTACCCATTCAGACCAGAAGGTAAGTTTCCTCTTAAATGCTGACACTTTGGAGTTTGCATCAAAAACAGGAACTTTTCTCCTTGGAACGATAAATTCATTTCGTCTGTTTTACTTAAAATGTCCTCCACACATGCAAATTTACATTAACCCATTAACGCCCAGGACGGTTACAAAAAAAGCAAGAAAGCGGTTTTCCCCCCAGTAAAGAGGAAGATAAATATATACCTTCTTTCACGAGACAGAATCCTCGATAAATTTACATAAAATTTAATTTGATTTTAAAAGTGGTGGGAAATGCAAAATTTAAATTTTAGCGAAAAAAATAATTCGGGCGTTAATGGGTTAACAATCTCAGAGGTCGCATCGCCCTTAAAATTTTCGCACTTTTCTACCAGTATTTTAAATAAAAAATCTTTGTGTCCGGTTCCTTTAACATTTGCAATAAAATCCTATGATTAATATTGTCTTTTTAAAATTGTGGTAGGAAAATGGGAAAATTTTAGGGATGCTGCCACCCTTGCAATCTTTATCATTTAAAAATTTTCTTAATTGAAGGTTGTGATCTGTCAAAAAAAAAAAAAAAAAAAAAAAAAAAAAAAATTGTAACCTTTGTACGCAGTTTCAGCCAACATTCCAACACTTTTCCTCTTGATAGCCATCTTACTTTAGTATGCACCAGCAGGGGCTGATACAGGCTCCCCATATTTTCGCAAATTAGTTTGAAAAATCTATTTTTAAGTGGTGTTGATTTTATAAAGTTTTTTTATGGCATCATTGAGAACTGTCATGAATTCAACAGCTATCAAAACCAGAGGTAGCAAAAAAGAATTAAGTATAAATATGAATAGGCGGAGCTCCAAACTGTTCTGCCTTAACAAAAAAAAAAAAAAAAAAAAAAAAAAAGAAAGAAAAAAAAGAAAAGAAAAGAAACTGTTCTCCCTTTTGTCAGCAAGAAGTGGTACTAGCACTGGCGGGCCTTTTCTGTTTCGATTCAGTTTGTGCATTCTGTTCAGAATGTTATTTCTTGTAGCTTATTTTAAATCTAACTTTTAAAATACATTAATGCTGAAACATAAAATTAAACGCAGAAACATTATGCATCTAAATGCAGAAATATTATATTAAATACTGAATCATAAAATAAAGCAATTTAAACTAAAAAAATTAGACAGAGAATAGATACATATATAATGCAAATGTTTTGTCTTCAAACTGTTTGCATTAACGTTTTTCAACTCAGTTATGGATATATTAATTTCTGACACACACACAAATTCCTGCATACTTTTGAAAATCTTTCGCTTAAAATATGCTAATTTCTTTCATGTTTTCTTTATTTTTCTGGAACGCCGCAGAGCCCCTGGAAAATTTAGGCGGAGCCCCAAGGGCTCCGCGGAGCACACTTTGGGAACCTCTGATCTACGCTAATGGGATATAGGACCAGGGGGAGTGCCCTCCGTGGGGGTCTTTCTAAGGGAACCTAACCCGTATTTACGCAAGGTTCGAAGAAAACCACGGAAAACTCCGAACGGTTAGGCCGACAGCCGCGATTGGGTTCGAACCCAGCACCTGCCGTCAACCAGCTGAGAGGTCCGAACCTCTCGGCCACTGATCGGTCCATTAATCTGGAGGATTTTATATAAAAATTTGGAGTACTTGTCTTTATTGCCAAACTAATGTTTGCTTACTTGTCTACCTCATCTGTGCAAATTCGTTAACACGAGTATCATGAAGTTTTGTAGTGTGGATTGCTATGATTTGGACAAAAGCATTTAATTTGACGATATAGTTGGTCTAGCAACTCACTGTGTTGCAGTTGGCTTGCAAGAGACTTTTTTGGATACATACATATATATATATATATATATATATATATATATATATATATATATATATATATTTGGGGGGTGGGGGTGAGGTGTGCAATAATATAGGCGTTAGCAGGCAGTCTCTTACCACTAAACGTATATCTTTTTGCCGTCTGATATTTCGTGTAAAATTCTCTGTTAAAATGTTATTAAATTTTCAGTGGAGAAAACTTTTAAATTTTAGTGGTGAGAGATTATCCACTGGCGCCTAGATTTTTTGCACACCTGGAAAAATATCTAATTAAATTCTACATATAGAAAGTAATTGTAATATTCGTTTTATTATATTTCTGATTATTAGAAAAAAACAATTTTTGCAACATAAATGAATTTAAAATTTAAAAAATATAACATTTTATAAATTTTGTGTTTTTTATGCATTTATGGTAGAATGCCTTTGTAAGAAAATGACGTCAAAGGAGAAATGAAATTTCACTGGTTGGTAGGGTTTTGGATAAAAATTTGGAGAACTTTCCATTATTGCCAAACTAGTGTTTGTTCACTTGTTTTACTCAGCTAAGCAAATTCACCCACACGAATATTATGAAACTTTGTAATGTGGATTACTGTGGTTTGGACAAAAGAATTTAATCCCAGAATATGACTAAAGTCCATGTTCTGTTAGAGTCTCTTTATTTACATTTTTAAACTAATCTGGAAAAAGTTATATTTCATGCTTATGAATAATATGAAAATTTTCCAAATTTTAAATGTAGAATATGCCATGTGGATATTTTTTACATTACATTTTAACAAAAAAGACAATGGTTGTGATCCAGGTGGATTTTTGCGCTGTTAGAGAGACGAGATTGAGCAATCAGAAAATTTGCTTAACCTTCCTACCATGTTCAAATTTTACTCAATCTTGATAAAAACATTTCACACCAGAATCGTTATTTAAAACATTTCAATACATTTGACTTATTTCTCTAAATCTGTTATTTAACTTTCTTTATGAAAAAAGTTCTGATTCGAATCGTATAAAACGAATTATAGTCATGGGTCAATTAGACCCATTCAGGGTAGGAAGGTTAATTAAGGCCCAACAATAGTCACTGATAAAGACCCGGATGATAATGTTAAGTCTATAGGAGCGTTCTTTTCAAATATTTCGCTCAAATTTTAATATTTCTACATGATTTTTTTACATAGGATAGGTAACTATAGACCGGCCTAGTTTTTACTTTTTCGACTTTGCTTACAAATTTTTTATATTACGATAGTTTCAATTTCAGCACCGGTTTAAACCGGTTTTGAAATTTAAAGTAATTTTTTAAAAAAATCTGAAACCAAAATTGGAAAAGTAAAAACTAGGCCGGTTGTGGATCATCCTCAGCTATCCTATGCAAAAAAAAAAAAAAAAAAAAAAAAAAAAAAATCATGTAAAAATAGTAAAATTTGAGCGAAATATTTGAAAAGAACGCTCTTATAGACTTTACATTATCATGCGGGTCTTTTTTGGACACTAGTGTTGCGCCTTAAAACAGTTAAAAGGTCACAAAAATTCAAGTTTCTGATTGGTCAATCTTGTTTTGCTAACAGCGCAAAATCTATCTGGATCTCCGCAATCGTAAATCGATTTTTTTTCTAGGAAATCAAAAATAAAGGTTTTCTTTTCACCACCATTTTAGAAATCAGACGCCATCCCTTATTATTATTATTATTATTTTAAAATTTATTAGTTGCCATCTTTAGAGAAACCTCAGTAACATGCAAGAAACTAACAAGGAAGGTCTCCATACGGGCATACTCAGAAAAATCTGAAAAAATTACAGAATGTTCTTCTCATATAGTTATACATGTTTATAAAAAACAATTCGGCGGAATCTCCTTATAACGTCCGTAAAAAAATAATAAAAATTTCGTTTATTTGGTGATTTATCTCCGGTTGGCGAAAAAACGAAATTTTGAAAAATACGCTTTTACGCTTCGAATTCTTTTTAAAGAAAAATCTTTCTATGTTCAATTTATTTAAATAAGTTTAGTTTAAGTAATTTTAGTTTTGCATTTTTACTTTACTCTAAGTGTAATTTTGTCACATACATTTATACGTACTTAAACAAAATGAAATTAATATATTTTATCATTTAAAACACAATTTAAATTGATTAAAATTGTTCCAAATTGAAAAATACACTGTTAAAAATCTGCTGCATTTTGTTGCAACGCACTCCCTTGCTTGTATAGAAAACGGTTACTTGGTCGTGAAATGGAGCTTTCTCATTGGTTGGAATAGAGATATTATATACAAGCGGAGGAGTGCGTTGCAACAAAATGCAGCAGATTTTTAACAGCGTATGACACGGCCAATTCACGGTGCTATGGAGCATTCTCATTGGTCAGAGGAGAGATATTCTTTAAAAGTAGTGGAGTGACGTTGCAGTAAATGCTGCAGATTTTTAACAGTGAAGTCAATTGAAATCAATTTTCAGATTCGTTAAAATCGTCTGCTTTTGGCGAGGAAATGCACTGTACGCCAAATCCCGCGTCGCTTTCAGCTTTTCACGCCAATTATTCCAAACTATTTTATTTTTTTACATATCTAATAATGTAATTCCGCCGCTAATTTTCGCTGATCCTTTATTACCTACATGAGTAGTTTAATTCGTATTTTTTTCAAAAAATTCTGAGTATGCCCCCAATGGAGACCTTCCTTGTAAGTATTGGAGCAACACAAAAATGAATTTTTTGAGAATTAACGGGAATTGAATGAGATCTTTCAATCCATTCGGATAAATCGTGCTATTTTCATTGGGCCACGTTCTAGAAGGTGTAGATGTGAAATACAAAAAACAGTCAGATTTTAAATTAATAGTTTCTGATCCAAAACGGTCTTTTTGAAGATTCAGAACTGAATTTTAAAATGATTCCAGCATTAATTATGTTGCTTTTATGGAAAAAAAGTACCAAAAATTTTATTTTGAGGACTCATTAATTGTCACAATTAATAAAAATAATCTTCGAAACAATCACTATGTAAAGCATAATAGAGGAAACATTTTATCAAGAAGTGTCACCTATCAATAATGTATATGATTTTTAATGAAAAAATCATCGCAAATTTTTAGACTTTTTTACACAAGTAATTGTACAGCTTTAATTTTCTCGAAAGTTCTATCTACCATTAAAAATTCAAGGTGATGAGCCTCCTAACTAAGTAAAAATTATTATTTTCCACCACAAAGTGAAGTGTGTTTCCGTTGCTGCAAATCATTTGATTGGTTGGCTATATTTGTGACGGCCAATTATCAGAAAGATAGATATGGGCCCTAAAGGGGGGTGCAATCCGTGGGGGTCTTTCTAAGAGAACCTAACCCGTATTCACGCAAGGAAATCCAAAGTTCGAAGTCAACCACGAAAAACTCTGAACAGTTAGGCCGAAGGCCGCTATTGGGTTCGAATCCAGCACTTGCCGTTTACCAGTTTCGGGGGCATTTACCTCTCAGTCACTGGTGTGGCTGCAAATTATTTGTATATTCAAGTACACACTTCATGTGAAATAATGTAACTCTTTATATGAAACTCATCTGTTTGCGTTGGTGTTGAAAACTGCTTTCATTTTTTTTTCTCTGTGTCTCACATCACGAAAATATAGTTACATGTACATTATTATTTAACTATTGATGTACATTTTATATTATACTAATATATATTATTAGTATAGATTTTCGGTATTGCAGCACAGAAATCCCACATAGTACAAACTTAATAATTAACAGTTAATATGATTTAAAAAAGAGTCTATTAAAAAAAGAAAGTTGTTATAAAGGTATAAATTAATTGCGAATCAATTGAATTAAAGAACTAGTCCAATGAGCCAATCACAAAACTTTCTTCTATCTAATGCATGTTAATACTTCAGAATTCGATAGCACACTGCCAAAAATAAATAGCAATCTATGCAAATCGCGAAGGTTCTAAAGATATGAGACTCCATGCATTAGTTCTTGAGATATAATTATTGCTAAAATCCGGTAAATCCTTCAAAATACAGTACAATAAGACCATTTGTTGGATGATTTATACTAAAGCTTAATCAGCAACAACTTATGTTAACGTGTGGTGGCTGTATATTCAGGGGCGTTCCGACCCAGTGTGCAAAGTGTGCGGCACACACAGGCGCCGGAGCAGTAAAGGCGCCAAAAGATTTCAGTTGAGAAGCAAATATTAAAAATAAAATATCTTTAATTTATTCATACTAAAATGTGTTATATTTTCTTGGCATCTGATTTATCTTTTGTAGATTTACGTTATACAAATTACTTATAAATATTCATTTCTTTCTTTAAAATTTTATTTTATTCTACTTATGAATCCTCTAATAAATCCATTTGGACAAGAGCTGTCCACAACCTTTATAAACAGAGGCGCACCTCATATAATTATAAATAATAAAAGGCGCCGTAATTTACATAGCTGAAAATATGCAACACTATTATCTCACTGCGGTGGAAAAGCATAATACACTGTTTTATTACCATAGAAGCTAAATTTCACTTGTTTTTTTATTATTATTTATAAGAAACAATTGTCACTTTACTTCGGAATTTATCATAAATTAGAAGAAAATTATTATTCGGCAATACTGGCAAAAGTTTCTCCTACAATATCAGTCCATGAATAGAGGTAGACTTATATGTTAGAAACGCATAGCTGCCAACTTTTACGCATTTTTCCTACCACAAAAATGTTATAGTAAATATTGTCTTATTTAATCGTCTAAATTTTATGATTAAACAAATGGAAAATCTTTGTACAATTTTAGTGGTAACAAAAATGCGTAAAAGTTGGCAGCTATGGAAACGTTTTATATGATGTGCGTCTATCTCACGCTGATAGCTATAAGTCCCCTATGATTCAGAAACTATTTTAAAATAATTTGCAGCAATAATTTAATTTATAATAAATTTAAAATTAGATCTTCAAAAGTTTTGTAGGTAAAGAAGCTATAGAAACCTTAATTACTGACTAACAACTTAGTAGCATTAAATAATTAAAACTTATTTAAGGTAATCGATAACTGACTACAGATTTTTGATTGGAGATACTGGCGTCAGCTGTGAGACAAATTTTAATTGGTAAAAATAGAGCATCAGCCGTTTGTGAAGCTGTTGGTATTCCGTGCCGTAGGCTTAACCAGGGGCGCCAACTTTTGAAAAATATTGGGTGGGCTCAAAAATTTTTGAACAAATACATAAATATTGGGTGGACTCAATTAATAATGGGGGGGATAGCGATATCAAATTATTGGGTGGGCTCGCGCCCCACGGGCCTATATAAGTTGGCGCCGCTGGGTTTAACACTGGTTTTCGCACTTAAAGAGTAAAGTTTACTTTAAGCGGCCAAAGCAATAATTTTGTTCAGCATTTCTACTAATGATCAATTCTGTGGAAACTATTATGTATTGAACAAAAGTGGTTTTTTTTCACACCATAGATTTCTGAGCGAAATAAATACCTTTTATCTATCTTTTACCTATCTAGTACACTGGAATTACCATGATAGAGAAAAAGGGGGAGAGTTGATAAAGATAGACTAAATTTGGCCATAGATGTTCAAATTTTCTATTTTTTCGAAGGTTGAAGGCGGAGCCTTTCCTTGCACTTCAATTAGAAACTACAAAGATGACTGTTAATATGACTGGAAAAATATAGATTTATGAAAAAAGTGTTTTAAAATCCCGTGCACTTTATGTTCTACTAACTACTGCGTACACTCGTGTCTATTCAAATACTGCATAAATTATTGTAATGATTGTAAGATTTGTACATTTCATTTTCGAACATACAATTGAATTTTTGAAATATGAGCACTTATTAGCATTGCACATAACCGTAGACGTTACAGAGACTAAAATAACAAAAAAAAAAAAAAAAAAAAAAGTTCAATTTAGACATAAATAAATTAGAAACTACAAAGATGACTGTTAACCCTTTCCGGCGCAGACAAGTTCTGTTCGTAAAATTAGAAATTCTTGACTGACACCGGAATTTACAGAAGACTTTTTTAGAAATTAAGAATTTCCTGATTTAAGCTGTCATCGAAAAATAAAATTTTACTATAATATTATTGGTGCCGTTTGTATGTTTCGAATTAAAATTAGGTGTTGCCGGAGTGGTAACACTGCGCCGGAAAGGATTAATATGAATAGAAAAATTTAGATTTATGAAAAAAGTGTTTTAAAATCCCGTGCACTTTATGTTCTACTAACTAACCGCCTTGGATCCCCTAAGCCAGTTACAATAACCTTAAATATTCTAAAGTCAAATATTGAATGTTATTTTTTCCAAACGAATGTAGAGATGGGGTGTGGGGAAGACAATGTCTTCAGCAGTATATTGATTTGACTTTATAATTTTGAATAAAAATATTTTCGAACAAACATTATATTGCTAGCAGTGTATAATCTTGAATTTGTATGATTTTTCCTTTTTAAATGAAAATCCATCCAATCGAAGCGCGAGTTGATTTCCCACTGCCTTCAATACAGTATACCGGCGGTGCTATTCATGTTCCGGTCTGATTTTTCAAGCTAACCGTCAATTTGTATTTATTTTCTGACATTTGGGTATAAAACTTTCAATGTTAACAAAAAAATCTTAATAAAATAAATAATAGAAATGCACACAATCTCTCATACATATTTTTTTATTTATTAACACAAATCACATATTTCTTAATTGGGAAACGATATCTTGAGATAATTTGCACCGAGAGAAAAAAATATGTTTGGCGAATCCTTGAAATGACTTCAAAAATTTTTTTGAACAGTAAATATTAATATTTTAACACCAGGTATATTATTAGAACCTGAAAAATACTATAAATGTATCAACAGTTTTTTTTTAATTTTTTTTTCCATTTGAAATTTTAGAGAAATGGAAAACTTGAAAACTTATGCGAATCGCTGGCAAATAAAAAGGGGTTTTGAAATAGTAATTAAAAATACCATTTTTCTTTCTTTCTTTATTCTTATTTATTTATTTATTTGTAATTCTAACGGGATCTCACTATATCCCAATTTGAAAATGCAGAAAAAATCAAACGTTACGCTTTTGGTCAGTGGGAAGGACTGCTTGGGGAAGCACACAAGTATCATCTCGTTGAGGAATAAAAGATCGCCATTTTGCGATGATCATTAAGGGTTTTTAATTAATATTTCGGGTAATTAACAAAAAAATTGAGTCTCAGTTGCACGGTACATCTACCATCATCGATCCTTACCCAAATTTTGAGATCTCTATGTGCGGTAGATTTTCTTAGCCATCGCCAATACATGCAAAGTAAAAACAAACATCTTTCTTTTAGATGCAATCTATTGTTATTGCATTAAATTATTTTCTCCGGGATAATGAAATTTTACCGTAACGCAGGATTGTGATAGATAGTGCTTTCATTTACACAGGTTTTACTGTGTTACGAATTTTATTTACATAGCTGCCACCCTTTTTTATTTTTCAAGTAATTTAAGCATGTTTGGAAACAGAAATTTATTTATTTAATGAAATAAAGTACGAACTGTAAAGAAACAAGACATATTTTATTAAATAAATTTTCTGGTTCAAAAAACTTCAAAAGGAATGGCAACTATACATTTATAAATATTTATAGTTTTTTTGGGGGGGGAGGGGGATAAAGTTTTATTTTTACAGGCGATTGGATGGGGGGGGGGGGTGTAGGGCGCCAAATGCAGTTCTGCACACAGGCGCCGAATACTGCTGGCACGCCCCTGTGTATATTTAAGATATTATGACTACATACTGACTACATTATGACATTATACTGAAGGTGCCGATGTTTAACGCGGGCTCATCGGGAAGGTGTACTAGTCAATTAAATATTTAAGTCAAAGTGTGTTTGTTCAAGGGTTCTCGTCATTGCGCCAAATCGCGACAAAATGCTTCATTTGGCGAGTAAATGAACAATCAGACTCGCCAAATTGTGTGCTCAATTTTTGCTCTTTGTTGTGTGCGATTACATATGAGATTCTTATCTACGTTTCTGTAAGGCTGATGTCGATCCTCATTTTCAATAACACCGTGCCATTTACATTACTCTATTTCTAGAGGTAATAACTCGACACCAATTCAGTTTACCAACGACCAAAGACACAGAAATTATACGATAAGTATTTTTCTCTTGTCAGTTCATCACTATGTATGCGCGGGTAAAATCACAAACAAAATAATCCATATCAATCGCCAAATCGAGAAAACCTTTGCTGAAATACGGCGTTTAAAATGCCATTTGCTGTGCTGTTTATTAGTTGTATGCAATGTATCATTGGCCAATCACCATTTTCCCACCTATCGACTACAAAGTCGAAATCTCAGAGCTTTTAGTATAAATTTTCACAACGATAAATCAAAGACAGCTGTTTTAAATTTTTGTTTTGACTGCTAAAAGAATGTTTAAAACGTTTATACATTTAGGAGATATTTAGAATGCATTTATTTTTAAAATTTTCTGTAGAGTAAATTAGAATTTCTATTTTCTAATCAATGACAAACAGCTATGTTGTTTCATAACACATTGAAAAAAACAAAACAAAAACAGATACAATAATGGGTTAAAGAAAGATTTTTCAGTGTTTCACGTCAAATATGCTTTACTAACATTTTTTTTTTTTTTTTTTTTTTTTTTTTTGACAATTGTTTCTTAATTCTAATTCGCCAAATCGCTAATGTTGGTCAAAAGCCAGCGAGAACACTTGTTTGTTCCATATACAAATGCACAATTTTTAGCCGCTTTGCACGAAATTTAATATTTATGTATTTTAGAAGCCGGGTCAAGTTATTAGCTATGTACAGTTTTTGCAGACCACTGTTTAGCTTTTTTCAACCATCTGTCCCACTTTATCTTTATACATTTTTTTTCTTTCATTAAAAATGATTTTTTTCTTATTTACAATAGCTATAAAGAGAAACTTCCTTTAGACAATATTTATTTTATATTATATTAATTTTTATAAATCACAAAAATTCGAATTCAATCACTATATTTTTGCATTTAAAATTGACGTTATTATGAGGATATAATGCGTTTTTCGTATATATGCATATATCTAAAAACTAAAAGTAGAATGGCATGTGTATGTTCGTTTTACAAACCTACAATTTCTGAACGAAACTTTATGTACAAACATTTTAGAATTGGAATAAAATTACTTTTACCATTATTAAGTTCTGAAATCACTTTCTACTCTCTCCCTCCCAACTACCTGTCATAATTTATATTTATAGAAACTTTTTTTTATGCATTTCAGCTCGATTGTTACAAAGATATATTGCGCATGAGCAATATTTTTATGAGTCAATAAAAATTCAGATTCACTCGCTGTGTATTTGTTTTTGAAAAGTAATTTTGAGCAGATAATGTGCATTTTTCTGATAAAAATTAAAAAAAAAAAAGCTTACTGTAAAGAAACGCGTATTACTAAGAATTAAATGTATTTGAAAGTAAAACATCTATAAATAAACTTTAATTTTCTGGGGGGAAAAATAATCTCTTGAATATGACGTCATTTTTCATATATAATACACATGCAAATTAGGATGAGCACTATCGAGAATAATAAAAAATAAAGGACGTAATTTTCACTTAATCGATGTTATTATTTTTAAATGGCGTTTTTCATCAATAGCACCTTCTCGCACGTCTGAAATTATTTTCCATTGTCTATTAAAGTAAAGGTTTATTTTTTAAGTCATACGAAATAACAATTTTCATGTATTGTTTGGGTACTGTCAGAAAAAAACTATATAATCGCGCATTCTTATTTGTGAAGTTTATTGTGATAATGAGTGATTTATTTGCTTGTGACTTTATTGTAATTTTGTAAAAAATCACTTTTACTCTTTTTGACGTTTAAACAATTTATCGTAGCGAGTTTGCAACAATCCGTTACGGTGATCGCTTAATTTTTAGGATATTACATGTGTTCGTAGCGGTTTTAAACTAATATAAAATTTAACACACGCTGGTTCTTTTAATTAGACACAACAAAGTAGACTGTGATTGCGTTTTTTATTTCACAGCAAATAGCGAGCGAGCCACACGGCTTAACACATACATAATCTTTTTACATTCAAATAAAAACACAGGCATAAAAAAAACAGAAAATGCTGCCAAAAACATAAAATAAGAAGAATAAATTACCATGGTAACGAATAATACAATTTCTTACTGAGCTTTTTTCCACATAAACGAATGCAGACGATATTTACCAAAACATCCTGCCCCCGTTGAAATCCCTTAGGATTACAACACGTGGTTATCTTCTTACAGTTTTATTATAATAAAAAAAATTAATAACATAAATAAAATTAGTGAAATATAGAAAAATGAAAAAAGTTCTTGGTTTAATGTCTTATAGGAAGGAGACAGAGTTTCACTATTGGACGATTTATGACATCACTACTAGTCTTAATCGTAACAACTCGGACTCTATTGTCTGAACCTGGATGAACAGTTATTATTTTTTCTAGTTTCCATTTTAGCGGTGGAAGGTTGTCATCTTTGATGAGAACTAAGTCATTAACTTGTAAATCTCTTTGACATTTTTGCCATTTAGCTCTTTGCTCAAGTTGAGACATGTATTCCCGGCTCCATTTTTTCCAAAATTGCTGTAGCATGAACTGTCTCACATGCCACCTATCAAGCTGATTTAAGGGACTGTGACTCAGATCTTGTTCAGGTATGGCAGTCAGAGAAGTTCGAACTAGAAAGGGCCAGGTGTTAGAACAGTTAAGTCTGTTGGGTCAGATGATGTAGCACACAGTAGTCAAGAGTTGAGACAAGCTTCAACTTGTGTAACCAGGGTTTGGAATTCGGTATAGGTTAAATCTGTTCCAACTCGATTAAATGGTCGTGATTCTGTTACTCTGGATACTGGATGAACACTC
This sequence comes from Maratus speculifer, assembly GCA_964019185.1. Taxonomy (NCBI): domain Eukaryota; kingdom Metazoa; phylum Arthropoda; class Arachnida; order Araneae; family Salticidae; genus Maratus; species Maratus speculifer. Next base: position 271,095,125 of record OZ025298.1, read on the forward strand.
ATTATTTGTTTTGCAGATTGAGCTCTGTATCTACAACAAGTAACACAAGTTCTCATTATTTTATGAATAGCAGATCTGGCAGCAATGATCCAAAATTTCTGCCTGAATAAAGAAAGAAGTTCTGGATCTGCTTGTAAATATTTTTCGCGAAAATGTTTAATTATGATCTTAATCACATGATGCTTTGATGGTAATAAGATTGGATGTTTTTCATTCTCTGACAGCTGTGCATTTTTCAATCTCCCCCCGACTCTCAATATTGTGTCATCATATAAAATAGGATACAACTGAGACAGCTATTTGCAGTTAACTCTTTTCCGGTTTCTAAGCAGTGGATTTCTTTACTAAAGTTCATCTGTTGAACTATTCTAATAATATAACGTGTTGCGGCTTGAATTTCATTGCTTGATAAAAAGGATGTATTTCTTTCTGAACATGTTACTTTAGAGTTGAAGATGAATCTCAATACCCACGCAAATATACGTTATAACATTGGAAATGAGGATATTTTTGATATAATATCAAGTTCCTTTACAGTTTCAGAAATTCCAAGTGATAATGTTTTCCGTGCTTCTGGTAAATCTTCTTCATTTATGGGAATAGGTTTATGCACTGAAACCTCACTGCTTCTTAACCATGGTGATCCATTCCACCGTAATTCATGGAACAGAGATTCTGCTGTAAATAACCCACGAGATGCACAATCAGTAGGATTTTCTTTACCATCTACATGGCTCCAATTTTCAGCTGGTAATATGGATTGAATTTCCGCTACTTTATTGGCTACAAATACTTGCCACCTTTTAAGATCTGATGTTAACCATGACAACACAATTTTTGAATAAATCCATGCGTGCACAAAATCTGGTTTTATATGTAGTGCTGATTTAACACTTTGTATTAAGTGTGCCAATAATACTGTAGAACATAATTCGAGACTTGGAATCGGACAGGCTTTAGGGTGCCACTCGAGTTTTTGCTGTTAAAAGTTTCACATAAATGTTCGAATTACTACAAGTTGTAACATATATAGTTGCTAAATAACCCTTTTCTGACACATCGCAGAATCCGTGAAGTTCACATCGAGAATAATTAGGAGAGAATAAAGATGATTTTTCTGGGTATATATATGGAATTTAAGAGTTTGATTTCATGGCACAAAATTTTCCACTTTTGGTAATAATTTCTGGTACTGGATCATCCCATGATAATCGTAATTTCCACAACTGCTGAAGATTAATATTAGTTAAAATTACAAAAGGTGCAATCCATCCTAATGGATCAAAAAGCGTTGATACATATCACAAAATAATTCTTTTAGTAGGGACACTTTGATAATTTATATCAATGAAATTTCATTTGAAAATATCATTATGAGGATGCCATTCAAGTCCTAGAACTTTTATAGCCTTATTGCTCACTATATTATGTATATTATCATTACTTATGTTTGTTAGCTCAGATTTTTTTTCAACAGTGATAATTCATTTGTGGATCATTTATGTAGCTCAAAATCACCTTTTCCTAGCATATTCTGAAATTCTTTTATAAATTACGTACCTTCCTGACTTTTCTCAATACCGGTTAACACATCATTGACATAAAAATCTCTCAAAACTATAGTCTTTGCTTTTGGAAAACTATGACTCTCATCCATTGCTAACTGATTCAGACATTTAGTTGCAAGATATGGTGCAGCCGCAGTTCCGTACGTCACTGTATTTAAGCAATAAATTTCTATTGGTTTTTCAGGACTATCCCTCCACAAAATTATCTGAAAATCCCTATCTTATATCAGCTGTTATTGCAATATTATGAAATCTAAATCTCAATAAAATGCAAATTAAATCATCTTGTGTTTTAGGACCTACCATTAGAGTGTCATTTAATGTTGTAGTTTTAGAAATCGCATCAAAAACGACTCTTAATTTGGTAGTTAAACTAGAATTATTCAAGACAAAATGATGTGGGCTGTAATAATGTTTATTCTCCAATCCATGATCTCTGTTTGAAATAAGGTCCATATGGCCCAAATATAAATATTCTTTCATAAATTGAACATATTGATCATAAGTTTCTGGCATAGATATTAGTCTTTTCTCAAGATAAACAAATCTTCTATATGCCATTTGACGAGAATCACCTAGACTACCTCGATCATGTTTGAATGGTAATTCGACTGAATAGCGACTTGATTTTTCTCTAAAATGAGAATTCTCAAAATGTTTTTCACAAAGTTTTTCATCAAGTGTTAAAGGTTGCACATTTGAAAATTTTTCTAATTCCTAAAATGAATTTACTAACTCATCGGTTTTTGTTCTTAAACCATTTACATGTACTGGATCATTTACTAGCGTTTCAAAATTTGTAATACCTGAGATTATCCACCCAAGTCTCGAATGTAAGGCAAATGGAAAGTTTGGTTCACGTTTAACAAGTTCTCCAGTCATTGAATGCATAAATACGTTTACACCAAAAAGGATATCAAATTTTTGTGATTTATAAAATAATGGATCAGCTAACATTAAATCTTTAAAGTTATCGCAAATGTTCGAAGGCGAATACACACAAGGAATATTATCTGTCACTTTGTCCATTACGAACGCTGATATGGATACTCTAAGATCACTTTTGAAGTGAGAAGTGAATAATAAATCGATCTCTGCATCGCGCACACTATTAAATGTCCCAAACATGACACAGAAATAGAACTTTCTTTCACTTTTAATCCTAATTCGTTTACACATTCTCGAGAAATAAATTATATCTGAGAGCCTGTATCGCAAAAACATCTACATTTTACAAATTCTTGTTTATTATTTTGAACTTTTATTAATGCAGTACACAGCAAAACATGAGTCTTTTGATCACTCTTTGCGTTTAACTCATAATGGAAAGCCCACACTGTAGACGACACATTCTCACTTGCTGATTCAACTTTTTGAGGGACAAATTCTTGTGCATATGCATAATACTGTGATGTTTTTAAAAAAAATGGTGGCACGTATTAAGACTCTTACATTTGTTGAGTAAATGCATGTTACATAAACAATTGAAACAATAATAATTTTGCTTTACAAATTCGATTTTTTGTTGAACAGATAAATTAAGAAATTTTGAGCACTTAGCTAAACTATGGTCTTCTTTACAATAAACACAAACCAAGGTAGCTACAAAAGCATTATTCTTATTCAGAAATGTAGTTTAGATACCTTATTAACAGCTAGTTTACTATACTGAAGAGTTCCTGCGTAATTTTTAAGAAATTCAATTAAATCACTATGTTTCGGAATCTCATTGCTTTTAAGCTGGCGTTCTCACCATAATTTTGTAGAAGGATCCAATTTTTGCAAAATTAAATAAGTCATTAATGTATCCCCAAATTTATCAATGCGTTGGTTCAATATTTCTAACGAGCGAATTATTTCATTAACATTGTCAACTAAATTAAAAATAGCAATAGCTGATTCTGTTTGAAGTGTTGGTAAACTCAGAAATCGTTTAAAAATTCGCTCTCTCTTATTTGAATATCTTTCATCTAGCAAATTCTTAGCTAACTCAAAATTAGAATCCGAAATTTGAAAAGAATGGATGACGTGATATGATTCACCTTTTAATGAAGCCTTCAAATACTGCAGTTTTTGGGCATTTGAAATATTTTTATTGCTTTTTTACGCAGGCATTGAAAAGATCCTTAAATCCTATCCATTCTGTCATATTACCTCCGAAAGTTAAGGATAATTTTGGCAGTTTAACATTTTCAAAAACTTGTCCTGAATCTACACTAGATTTATTTTCACTTTTATTTAACTCAGCATTTTGGATTTTAAATATTTTTTCACCTTTAAATTTCCATAAATCAATTTTATCTGAAATTTCCTGAGTACTCAATGTATAAAATTGAAACTGGTGTTATACACAATTGAAATGAAAAAAACTTCTTTAAACACCATAAAATAAGTTAACTGCGCAAGGCCTTTCGAAAGAACTTAGTCTTTCTTCGTCAGGCGCAAAAAAGACGTGCGTCCACAATGAATGTAGCGGCACGACTGAAGGGGAATGCGGGAGGGAGAGGGAGCAAGCAGAAGGAACAGCCAATAGGAAAGAAGAAGGCAACAGCCAATCACGGAAGAGCATAAACAAAACTAGATAGACAATGAAGGAGAGGAAAGGAAGAAGGGGGGAAGGGAAATGGGAAAAAAGCGGGGTAAATTAAAAAAAAAAAGGAGAGATTAAAATGAAATAAAATGTACGCAAAAAATATATAAATTAGTAATAAAAATAAATAAATAAATAAATAAAAATAAAATAAAAATACATAAAAATAAAAAATAGTTTACAATTATAAACACACATGAATATACCTGAAAAATAGTATACATAATATATATATAAAAAATAATAATAATAATAATTAAATAATAAACTTAATTATGAAGCAGTGCTGAAAAGATTCTTCCAGGCAACGGAGAGGGTTTTAGAATCAGATTTATCATTAACAATAATATCACGATTAATATAAATAGCTAAATTTTCAAGAAAGTCTAACTCAGAGGAACTATTGGCATTAAAAATAATTTTAGCAGTTTGAAAATTGAAACTATGGCCGGAATCCCAAGAGTGTTTAGCAACAGAAGATTTAGAAATTTCTTGATTAATGACATACCGAGAGTGTTCTTTTAGGCGTTTTTCGAGATTTCTTTTAGTTTGACCAATATACGATAAATCACAGCCATTACAAGGAATATTATAAATACCCTATTTTTGGAGGTCAGGGATAGGACATTTCATGGAAGGAAATTTTAATTTATTGACTGGTTTAAAGATAACATTAAAATTGAAACGTCTTAAAACTTTAGCTAATTTAAAACATAAAGGAGGATAAAAAGGGAGGACGACCAAATTATCAGGTTTACTTTTATCAATATTAGAAAGAGTGGAATTGTTAGGGGGTCTATTGAATTTGCTCACAGCAGTATTGATGATAGAAGGATTGAATCCACGTTTTACAGCAACAGATTTTAAGTAATTGAGTTCATTCTTAAGAGATGCAAAATCGGAACAAATTTTGAGAGCACGATAAACATAAGTATAAAAAACACCGATCTTTTGATTGACAGGATGATTTGAGAGAGCATGGGGTGGATTAGAGACAGAAAAAGGTTTTCTATAAACACAAGTTTTGAAAGAAGAATCACATTTGGTAACTAAAACATCAAGGAAAGGGAGTTTATTACAATTCTCTAACTCAAAAGTAAACTGAATATGAGGATCAATAGAATTGACAGTTTGAAGAATTGTAGAAATATCAAATGGATTATCCAATAGGACGAAAGTATCATCAACATAACGAATCCAACATTTAAAATTGATCAGATTTAATAATTTATCTTCAAAGTAATGCATATAAATATCACAAAGAATGGGAGATAAAGGATTACCCATACTTAAGTCTTCTAGCTGTTTGAAAAATTTATTATCGAATTGAAAAGTAGTAAGAGTTAAGCAAATTTTAGTTAAATTAACATAATCTTTGACCTCAATATCCGAGAAATGAAATTCCCGTAATCTTTTTTCCAAGCAAGAAAGAGCGCCTTCAATCGGGACATTAGTAAATAAAGATTTGATGTCAAATCTTTATTCAGCGCTGCTTCATAATTAAGTTTATTATTTAATTATTATTATTATTATTTTTTTATATATATTAAGTATACTATTTTTCAGGTATATTCATGTGTGTTTATAATTGTAAACTATTTTTTATTTTTATGTATTTTTATTTTATTTTATTTTATTTATTTATTTATTTATTTTTTTTATTACTAATTTATAAATTTTTTGCGTACATTTTATTTCATTTTAATCTCTCCTTTTTTTTTTAATTTACCCCGCTTTTTTCCCATTTCCCTTCCCCCCTTCTTCCTTTCCTCTCCTTCATTGTCTATCTAGTTTTGTTTATGCTCTTCCGTGATTGGCTGTTGCCTTCTTCTTTCCTATTGGCTGTTCCTTCTGCTTGCTCCCTCTCCCTCCCGCATTCCCCTTCAGTCGTGCCGCTACATTCATTGTGAACGCACGTCTTTTTTGCGCCTGACGAAGAAAGACTAAGTTCTTTCGAAAGGCCTTGCGCAGTTAACTTATTTTATGCTGTTTAAAGAAGTTTTTTTCATTTCAATTCCTGAGTACTGTCTATCTCGCTTTCTAATTGTTTAGCATCTTTAATTAAAATTTCTATTTCTCTATCAATCTTTTTTTAAACTCAATTTGCTTCTGTTTTAACTATTAAATATTTTCTTCTAATTCTGTCACATTAATTTCATCAACCGCAATAATATTTTCAATTTTCTTAATATAATTGGTAACAGTTCTGCGTAGAGCAGTTCCTTCTTTTTTTAAAAGTATTTGATTCAGTCATTTTTATTTACATTAAACCAATAAAACAAATTTTAAACTATACTAATTCTTTTTTTACACATAGAATCGATGCTAAATTAACTCACCTTCTCTTTTTTCGTTTGCCATAAATGTGAACATAGAGAAGAATTTTAGAAAAATGTTCTATTTTTTTTAAACTGGCAATTTTCACTAGCTCCGGCTAGACAGGAGACCAAAAATGTTCGTAGCGGTTTTAAACTAATGCAAAATTTAACATACGCTGGTTCTTTCAATTAGACACAACAAAGTAGACTGTGATTGCGTTTTTTATTTCACAGCAAATAGCGAGCGAGCCACACGGCTTAACACATTCATCATCTTTTTACATTCGAATAAAAACATAAACTTAACAAGTTGGAAATTGCACGTGAACGTAGCAAATGAGGTGCGTTCGTACGATAACAAAGTTTTAAAAATATTCAGATCTTGCTGATATAGTAGAGCGTACTTCGGATACAGTATAGTAGTCGAAATCTTTGTGTTTCTGTAAATATGCAGAAAGTAATTTTTATTACACCTTAGAAACGTATATCTTATTCATAAAATGTGAAATAGCTGAATATAATTAAAACACGCCCCAAACAATGTTTCCCCGTATGGCATTATGTAGTGCAATACTTTTGTGTGGCCCTGTAATTTAATAATAAAAAGTCTTTGCATCACAGATTGTACAGAATGCATATTTTAGTATATATTTCATAGATTCATGCCAATTCTATTATGTTCTAATGAGTGTAACATCATAAAAATGCATTTGAATCTTTTTACCCATTGACCGTAATGTAATGGAATACCTTTGATTCTTCCTGTACATAATCTATGCATCCGACTTTCATAACATTTGAAATGACTCGATAAAATTACGTAATAATTACATGTTTTAAATTTCAAACGATTAAAATGAATTTAAAATTTTTTCCTTATTGACCGTAATGTAACGGAATCTTTTTGATTGTCCCTGTAATTGAGCTATGCATCCGATTTTCATAACATTTGAAATGACTCGACAAAATTACACAATAATTATATGTTTTAAATTTCAAACAATTAAAATGCATTTTAAACTTTTTTTTCCCATTGACCGTAATGTAACAGAATCGTTTGATTGTCCCTGTAATTGATCTATCCATCCGATTTTCATAAAATTTGAAATGACTCAACATAATTACGCAATAATTATAAGTTTTAAATTTCAAACGATTAAAATGCATTTTAAACTTTTTTCCTTATTGACCGTAATGTAAAAGAATTCTTTTGATTGTCCCTGAAATTATCCATCCGATTTTCATAAAATTTGAAGTGACTCGACAAAATTATGTTATAATTATGTATTTTAAATTTCAAACGATTCGGTTGGGTAGTTTTTGCGTTGTTTTATGTGGACGGACAGATAGACGGACAGACGGACGGACTGAGCGATAACAATAGGTGCTACGTATTTACATAATTACGAGCGCACCTAAAAATAAAACAGAGAATGCTGCCAAAAACATAAAATAAGAATAAATTACCATGACAACGAATAATCAATTTCTTACTGGAATTTTTTCAACATAAATTAATGCAGACGATATTTACCAAAACAACATGCTTGCTTATTTTATTGGAAGACACCCTATACTTAATACGGACAAAACTAAATAAATGACAAAAAAAAACTATATTTTGCTGGTTTGACTTTATAATTTAAAATGTTTATTTATTACAGTAGCGGACAGTTTAATGAAACAATGCTAAAGCTTCAACTGCACTGGGTAGTACAGCGATTTGGGGGGGGGGGGGAAATTTTAAAAATCCCTTCCTGCTATATGGCACGTTATTTTGTTCGTTTTGATATTTGTTTGTATTTGGTACTTATCCATCTGTTTTATATTTTATTGTTTGTTTGCATTTTATTTTCCTCATACATATTAGAATTGTTACTGTTATTATTATAACTTAAAATGTTATTACTTGGTATGCGTTATAATCATTATGAATTTATTAGTTATAATCGTTATGAATTATAATTATTACTAATACTGTAATGTTAAAAACATTAAGATATGCTCTCACTATACATTTGCTGTAAAATAGGAATTAAAATAATCATAGAAGTAAAATGTGTTTAGTTGAATGTAATAACTAGTAGAAAAAAAATGAGTTAAATGTTAACATTATTGTGACATAAAAGATGAGCTGTTTTTAAATAAAAAAATAATAAATATTTGTTTGCTTATTTATATACTTCTTATTGCAATATTGGACATATTATGTTCTAAGAAATTCACTTTTAATATTATTTTTAAATATTTTAGATTGGTGGCGTCAATTTTAAATGGAAACATTTATTTTTCCTTTTGTTTCAAACCGTGCTTAATCCTTTCCAGCACACTGGTCACACCCCGAGCACATCTAGTTATAATTCCAAACTTGCAAACGGCACCTAGAATATTTTTATAAAATTTTGCTTTTACAATGAAAACTTTATTTAAGGAGTTCTTAATTTCTAAGAAAATCGTTTGTGAATTCCGGTGTCAGGCGATTAATTTCTCATTCACGAACTGAATTTGTCTTTGTCGGAATGGGTTAAAGAGATCCATATGCGATTTCCTTCTCACTGTTTTATTACACAGACAAATTTTGGCAATGCGTTGCGCATTTTTGCCGATCCCACCGAAGCTAGCATAGGGAAGAAAATACGGGCTTCTGATTGGTTAAATTTAAAGCGCATTTTGCTTTGGTTCATTTCAGTTTACGTTTATTTAATCATCAATTTCTGTTTGAAAACCTTTTGAAAGATTGATTTTTCTTCCGATGTTACATATTTATTAATAGAGAAAGAAATATTTTAGGAATTTATAAAAATAGAAGTTAATGTTGTTTCTCAACTGTTCTGTAATACCTTTAGAAAATAAAAATAAACTTGTCATTTCATATTATTTTAACATGAAATGCACATTACGGGTGTCTCAAAAATGATTGATGGATTTTAAAATTCAATAACTTTCAAACGGTGACAGCTCTTTAATAAATTTTTGCAGGAGGGTTATGTATAATGTCAGGAGTTTTTTTACCCTAATTTTTTTATTTTAGTTCGCATCTCAAACAATAGGTGGCGCTGACGGCGATTGAAGGCCAGGTCGACGCTTCACTCAGTACTGATCACCTGGACTTCAATCGCAGTCAGCGCCACTTATTGTTTGAGATGCGAACAAAAATAAAAAAAATTACGGTAAAAAATCTCCTGACATTATACATAACCCTCCGGCTAAAATTTTTTAAATAACTGTCACCGTTTCCAAGTTATTGAATTTTAAAATCCATCAGTCATTTTTGGGACACCCGGTATATGCCCCTAATACGTACATCCACATCCAGAACAATTTATTTACAAGCAATAATTAGATTTTCTTTTTACGGTATCAATTACGCGATATTTACGAGCTCAATTGTTCTGCTTTGTTACTTTACTTTGTTGTTACTTTAAAATTTACCTTTTCTTATTATTTTAACAGGATATACCAATATACGCTCCTAATACGTGTACATTCGCATTCAGAATGATCTATTTGCAAACAATTGTTTTTTAAAATATTCAACCAATCAGAAGCCATATTTTCTTTCCTATGCTAGCGTCGGTGGGATCGGCAAAAATTCATGCGTTGCAGAGAGGACACCGAGTGAGAAAGTAGGTAAAAAGAAGGAACTCGTAGGATATGGTTATACATTGCAGTAAATAACCAAGCTTTGGAAAAAGGAATATTACTAGTTCCTACTTCCAAGTTATGAGATATGGTTCGAGACAAGCACATTCTCTGTAAATCCTCTAACATCACTAGCTTCTAAGTGATTGTAGCGGATTGTGGAGGAAGCGATTGTAGAGGAAGTTACAATTGCAACACCTCATGTAGGTTATCGCTCAATAACAGAGCACTGGACATTCCATGGGCAACCATGCGCATGGTTTTACGCAAAGCTCTATCATTACAAGAATCATAGCATGCAAGAGCTGACCGTAAGATTACTGTGCAGGTCTTTATTTTGCCTTCCGTTTTCTGGTTGGATGCAAGTAGATGAGTACTATCCATTCCATGTCCTATGAATAGAAGAGGCGCATTTTCACTTAGATAGTGCTGTGAACGCACAGAACTGTCGCGATGAGGTTCCACCAATTCTCATGCTCTCCAACAACACTGCTAAATCCTCATGCGTCATGATATGGTGGGGATTTACGGATAATTTAGTTTTGGGCTCGAACGTCTTCAAGTAAGTCACAATGAATGGGCTTGTGAAGTGTACAGTCACAAGTGACCGATATAACAGAGTTTTGATAATCATGCTCTCTAGCGTTAAGATAATGAGACTATTTAGTTACCACAATGTTCATGCAAAATGGAACAATTACTCATACGGCAGAAACGTAAAAGGAATGTGATTTAAACTAAATTATCTAACGAAAGTGTCATCTCACGTACTTTCCCGATAGCCTGGTCAGCAAGTTCACAAGATCTAAATCCTCGTGACTTCTGCCGGAGCAGTTTTTTCAAAGATCGTGTTTATAAAGGACGTGTAACTAGTGAAATGGATTTGAAAGCTAACATCGTATGTCATGTATCCCTCATTTCTTTTGAAATTATTTGTGCGGCCGTTGATAACGCGGTAGTACAATTTCAGCATATTATTGACCGACAAGGTATGGAGTGACATGGAGTACACAAGTGTGTAAATAAATAAAATAGTCCATTTTTCTTCAATTTTTGAATTGTTGCTTCTCGTTTATATCATTAAAGTGCCACCAAAAGGCAAATTTTCAAACTCTTTTTACGAAAACCTCGTCAGCATCATCTACATAATATGTTTCAAGTTTCATTCGGATTTGTTCAGTTGAACCGGGCTTCTACAAACTTCTGGGTACCGTCAGTATTTTCTTAAAAAAACTCTTTTTTTCTTTCTGTGCTATCTTTTGAGTTTTTTCCCCTTCTGAGTAAATTTATTTATTCAAAATATTTGTTTATTTCCGATATACATGAATATGTCAACAATGGATATACGGACAATGAATAATTGTTTGTAAGAATAATGTTTAGATTATTACAATAAACAAATCGCATATAATAATAACAATGTATAACAATATTAATAATACATAATATGTCATTACAATTTAATAGTTGGACAAGAATGGCAGAAGTTATTTCTGTCAATGAAATTTTCTCACGAGAGTCAGTTTCAGAGAAAATGACAGATGAGTAAGTAAGGAAAAAAGACAGGGTTTCTGCGACACAATAACAAACTTTACTTGACTAGGTATTGCTCGTCAAAGACACTTTCTATGTAAAACTCAAGATAATTTTCGCCAACTGGTAAGTCTGAACATAATTTTTTGATTATTAACAGAATAGAGAATAAGTATTGTATACAAAGTACATTTATATACAATGTATTGGGTCATCCGAAAATTTCTGCGTTTTTCAAAAAGAAGCTCGGTTTCGTCAAGTTATTTTGCTACTACTACGGGGGAGGCCTTTTGCAACTACTAATAAGGCGTGATCTTGAATGACCCAGGAATGTATATTCAGTATTTTCTGTCCATGCAGCATGATTCTCACTTGTATTGTGGCATAATTTTTGTTTCAGTGTAGTGCTTTAAGTGGCAAAACAAAAAATTAATTTTTGCCATATAGTCCTCTTTTATTTCAAAAAAGGGTAAAAATGCTAGTCTGACAGCTCGCAAAATTTGTCCGCGAGCCAGCAACAGATTTTCATGACCAAGTTCCTCTCGGCCGATAATTTGTAAAAATGCTTTAGAAAGTTGCATCATGAAACTCTGTTAACATCAGCTGCGGTTCCGTCGCACAGTGGGGCAAAAAACCTTCAAATCTGGCAAAAAATCGAAAAAATGAAATTTTATTTTGAACTACCGGTATACGTGACTTTAGTCAGTACACGTCTGCTTAGTATTAAAACTTGTGCAAAAATATTTTGGTCGTCACAAAAGAAAGAAATTAAACTGCATATTGTACTTTCATAATAAATGAAAAAAAAAAAAAAATCAATAATTTTGTTTCAACATTAGTTTGTTAATTTCACTGTAATAATTAAAAAATAATTTTTTGGACTATGAAACCTTTAACTACAAGTATCTAACAATAATTCATTAACTTTCAATTTGTTTTAATACGATTTTTATAGATATACAGACACTTAGAATATATAGTTGTGAAATTTATAAAAAAAATAACAATGACTAGAAACATTGATGGTTTTAGTTATGAATTAAGGCGAGTTAAGTGTTACTTGTAAATTTTCTACTAAGTTTGAATCTTAGAAGGGTAAATATGCCAGGAAATCTTGCTACTTTTTGCTACTTTTTTAATTGTATGGTTATTTTTATAGTTAATCATCCTTAATTTTTAGTGTACAAGTGCGCCAAACATGAATATATATTGTTTTTTTGTTAAAGGCGAATTTAAATACATTATTTATTGCAAAATAACGTATTTAAATGCAACTGACAATCATAAAACATTTTAACAAAAAAAAAAAAAAAAAAAAAAAAAAAACTTTTAAAAAGAAATATAATATTTTGGTATAAAATCTTCATAATTAGAGAAACTACAAAGAAGTATTTTAAATGAAAATAAAATTAAATGTTTTAAATTTTAATATAAATTCCGTTAGGAAACAGCCTGGCAAGACTATGGAAATGCTTTATAATTAATAAAGAGTGGCTTGGCAAATCGCTTTCATTTCCTCGATTTGAAATGCAAACAGAAGCGTCAATGAAAAGCAAACGTGTCCGTCTTCATATTCTGTCTGAATTTGTCCTGGACGATAAAAAAAAAATAAAGAGCAAAACTGTTTCTCGATTCTAGTTCTACATCTTCATTAGTGTATGTGACATGTATGAATTTAAGATCTGAAAGACAGGAAAAGAAAAAAGTGTGTGTTAGCACTAAGACAGCAGAAACAGTTTTGCTTCTGCTGTCTTTATAGTAATGCGTGCATTTTGCCTGAGAAAGGTTGATTCATTCCTTCAAAACAAGTCGCTAACATTCACTTTAAAGTTTGCTTAAGAATTATTAAAATCATTAATTATGCTTTTTTTTTTAAATTTTAAATGTGATAGTATGGATGATTTATAAATCTTAATTTATATAAAACTAACTTAAAATCTTGTTTTTAAATCATTTTTCTTCAAAAAATATTGAAAAAGGTTCGTAAATTAATTAATAAATTACTCTACAGCTTATGTAAAAGTTTAAAGTTTTACTACTTTTAGTCTACAAAAGAATCCATGATGTGCTTTTTTGTTCAAAGTAAATTTTATTTTTTGCCAACTTTGGAGGCTTCTTGCCCCACTGTGCGTCGGTGGGTTACGCAGTGGTAGCCTCCCAAACACGTGAAAAAAAAAAAAAAATCAGTCATTTACTCCCGGTCGAAAATTTGTCAAATTATAGCTGATCCAATATCTAGAAGAAAAAAGTCAGCTGATTATAAAGTGGTGAGTAATACGTCAGTTGGCCATTATATTGGCTGGCCTGGTATTTCAGCCATATGAACATAGAAAAAATATACATATATTCAGTGGTTTCCTCTCACTTGAAAATTTGTCAGATGACAGCATATATGCTATTTTAAATAAATAAACATGTCAGCTGATTATATCCGGTTGAAAAATTGTCAGCTGATACCCTGAAGCTCAGTTTTGCTTTTTCTAGCTCGCTGAGTTTTGCACTGATGAAGAATCTCCATAGTAGATTCAAAACGGCTGTTTGCTCCCTTTTCATACTTTATTTGTGCATTTATAATCGTTGGTTTTCTATCTTTAAACATTTTTGCACAAAGGCTTTCTTTGCTATTTTAATTAGGAGAACATCTGAATATTGGAGATAGGCATAATTCCCAAGAGATATAAATTGAAATATTTTGAATTCGAGTTTATAATTTGAAATAATTCCTAATTACAGGTTACATATATTAAAAGTATGGGTCAAAGATATGTACACTGCTCTGAATTTGAGAAGGAAAATGAAATAATCTGAGAGATTATCACAGGCGTACATGTATTTTAAAAAGAGGCATTAAAAATAGAGGCTGTGAAATTAATTCAAGATCAGAACAAACCGATTTCAAATGAAATGAAGAAGGTGACAATGCAACAAAGAATGAAGAAAATGAAGAAATAGATGAAGTATGTATGTTTTCCGAAGAGAAAACAGCTAAATTCGTTTGTGTTTGAATTTATAATTTAAAATATTTATTTATTTCAGGTAACATATGTTCAAAAATATAGTTCAACGACATGTACAACTCCGAAGCTGAGAAAGAAAATGATGATGTAATCTGGAAATTTATTATAGGCATACATATTTTTAAAAAGAGTCATTAAAAATATGCATGCGTCTGGACTTTAGAAGAAAAATATTTAAGTAATTTGAAAATCTTGGGAAAATGTTTCTCTCTCAAATGAGATACAAAAAGATTATTATGAAACGAAGCATTAAGTGAATGCAGAAGTCGTTGAAGTAAACATATTGATAAAGGATTATAAACTAAATTAGTTGTTTCCTAAAAGTGCTAAACTAAATTTATTTGGAATTGAATTTCTAATTTAAATTTTTTGTTTATTTCGGATTTTTTTGTGTCTAAAAATATGGTTCGGCAACATGTAGAACTCCAAACATGTGAAGGAATATGATGGCGTAATACAGAAGTTGATTACAGACGTACATGTTAAAAAAAAAGAACAATTAAAAATATGTATCTCTGCGAATTTTAGAAGAATAACATCAAATAATCGGAATGTATATAATTTTTTAAACATATAGGAAGAATATGATTATGAAATGCGAAACCAAGAGAAGGTAGAAAAAACTTAGTTATGTATATATTTCACAAGGGTAATAAATTAATTTGTGAGAGGTTTAAAATGGATAATTCAAGATATTCTTTTTATTCGAAATTTAAATAAGTATTAAAATACGTCTCAAAGACATATAGAACTCTAAAGTTGGGGAGGAAAACGGTTACGTAATCTGGAAGTTTATTACAGTCATACATGTTAAAAAAAAAAAAAAATTAAAGTTAAGCATTCTTGTGAATTTTAGAATAAAAATGATTAACTAATATGGGTGTCAATTAAAAAAATAATAATTTTTCATGCGAACGAGATAATTAAGATAACTTTGAAAGGAGTAGTCAAGGGATCTCAGAGATATGTGAGATATGTATATTTCATACGGATAGTAAAATAATTTTGTTGTTTTCTAACAGTATTAAAGTAAACTTTTTGCTTCCTAAAAGTATTATTATTATTTTTAAAATTAAATGTACCTAGAATTTCTAAATAACTTCTAATTTGTTGAACTTGTTTAAATTTATAATTTAAGTTTTTATTCGTTTTAAATATGCATTTGATTAAAAATATGGTTTAAAGAGAAATGACATTCCATACTTGAGAAGAAAACTGTGACGAAATCCTGTGAGCTGGAATGATTCTGAGATTTACAGCTATACTTCTTTTTTTTTTTTAAGATGCACTAAAAATATGTATATCTGAAAATCCTCCCCCCTCCCCCTCAAAAAATAAAAGTTGAAGTAATCTGTAATTCCAAAAAAGAAAGGATTCAAGTGTGGATTAAGTTAATGACTACAAAACAAAGAATGAAGAGAGCATCCGAATTTCGGAGGTATGCATATTAAAGGAAAGTTGAGTTTTTTTTTTTTTTTTTTTTTTTTTTTTTTTTTTTTTTTTTTCAAATTTGGATGGAGAAGTTGAAAACAAATTGTTTTATCAAGAAAATAGATGTATATATCAGGTATGTGTGTTTAAGAATAATAAAATAATTTATTTTTGGACTTAAATTTGCAACTTGTAACATTTATTTATTACAGTTATACACCTTTTTCAAAACATGAATCGGGAAGAATTTGAAAAGAAAAATACAAATATTATATTTATTACAGGTTTACATGTACTAATAATTACTAAATATTATTTTTATTATTATATAATAACTAAAATATTACTTTTATTACAGCTATACATATTTTTAAAAAAATATTGCACAAAAAAATGCGCATTCCTATAAATATAAGAAGAAAATTTATGAATTAATCTGTAAGTAGGAAGAAAAAAGTTTTTATGTATTGATAAATAACATGAAAATAATCTAGAGAATGTATAGATGGAGAAGGTATGTATATTTCCTAAGAATAATAAACCAAATTAATTTTTGACTAGAATTAATAATTTGAAATATTTATTTATTTCAGATATGCATCTGTTTCAAAAGATGAATCGAAGAAATGTACCTTTTCTAATTTGAAAAGAAAAATGCGGATATTACTTGAAAGTTCATTACAGGTATACATATTTTTAAAGATGCATTAAAAGTATGCGTTCCTGTAACTAACAGAAGAAAATTTATCAATAAATCTGTAAGTGGGGAGAAGAAAAGTTTCATGTTAGAATGAAGAAGATGAAAACGAAATGTTTGAACAAAATAATAGATGAATAAAGAAGGTAGGTATATTTCCTAAGAATAATCAACCAAATTATTTTATGACTTGAAGTCACTTATGTATTATTATTTGTTTTTGGGAAATTAATAGTTTTATGATGACTTTTCTTACAGAAACATATATACTTTGATGTACAGTTCGCTGCTGAGTGTAAATTTAAACAAGTAAAAGCATAATTTGTTACATTTTATTACGTTTACTCTTTCATTAACAGATAACTTTAAATAATGTGGGATTTCTAAAAGTGGTACTGTTCGTGGCA
This sequence comes from Maratus speculifer, assembly GCA_964019185.1. Lineage (NCBI taxonomy): Eukaryota > Metazoa > Arthropoda > Arachnida > Araneae > Salticidae > Maratus > Maratus speculifer. The sequence continues at coordinate 271,112,328 of OZ025298.1, forward strand.
CAGAATACAGTTTAATGTTTTAACATAAGATAAAAGTACTTTAGCTACGCTTTTGTAATTATTATACTTTCGATTAATACTAAAATTCTCAGTAAGAGATTTTCCGCGTGATGTGAAATGTAAAGTAATATCTCGTCTTAATTCTTCTGGTAAAAACGTTGTCTCACACTAATGTAAGAAGCCGTTTCCTTATGTGATGTTTGATATAATTTATCTGACACAATCTGTTGTTTTAGACTCTCGAAATCGGAGACATTTCTTAAATTCAAATAATAATCTCAAATGGTCATCAGTCGTAAAGCGAATCCGAAATCCAGAAATTTTCTTTTAGATAAACACGCAGGAAAATAGTTTTATGAAAGAAAATGCTCGTTTCATTTTCCCTAAGACATCATTTTCTCCGGCTGAAAGGAGTCTCAATTTCATTGCCCATGAAATGAAAAGACATATTGAAATGTAAAAGCGTCATGAGTAAAAATGTGTTATTTTATATAGTGACGTCATTTTCTATTTAAAAGTACAGTAAAACCTCCATAACGGACACTCCCGAATAGCGGACATCTCTATTTAACGGACATTTTTCCAATCTCCACTCCCAAAACCTAAATTTTTGTATGTTTAACCTCTGAATAACGGACATTCCGAATAGCGGACAGTAATTTGGGCAAAAAAGAATGAAAAAATATTTTTAAAGAGAAAAAAAAAAAGCAAACAGACCTCTGAATTTATCAAGACAATATGTTACAAATTTTGTGAACACAGATAAATGTAGATAAAGAGCTGGGGACCCCCCCCCCCTAAACACACACACACACATTCAGTGCTAAATTCAGGGACTTGTCCGGGAGAAATACCCCCAGAGCATTGAAATGTCACCCTAAACGATTGAGATTTTATGCATTTAAAGTATATTAAGGGGAATTCTCCCCTCTCCGCCCGGAACTCTACCATGTCCAATAATGTCACATAGAAAAACAAACTACATGTAATCGCAAGCAAAAGTAAATTTTTGTAACAGATTTTTTTTTTTTTTTTTTTTTTTTTTTCACAAGAATATAATTAACAGTAGATAAAAATGTGCACAATTTTATTTCAACTTTATTTCTTAAAAAGTAATTTTAATTTCTGATTAATTATATAATAGAGGTTTTAGTACATATAAAAGTAAATTAATGAAACATTAAGCATTTCTTAGCGATTTTTGAATCTCTGAGAATTTCCCAATAGCGGACACCTCCGAATAGCGGACATTTTCTGCGTTCCCAAGGTGTCCGTTATTTAGAGCTTTTACTGTATCATAAAAGTTGCTGTTAATAGTAATATGAAAACGGTATTCGTAATGATATGGTATCTTCCATTATTTCTCTTTTCTCTTCAACAATGCATTTAATCCGATTACCACCAGTGAAAAACTTTCATAGAAGACTTTTAAAATTAAAATTAAAGTATAAAAATGGAATTATTTTGAAAAAAAAGCAAATACGGGAATATCTACAAATAAACTACTTTCATTTAAAAAATAACTATCATAATCAGTTTGGTGGAAAGCTCATGTTAGATGACGAAGAAAATGACATAATTTTCAGAAATATTTTCATTTGTGCATACCAAAGATCTTTAAATAGCAGAAGCTCAGTTGTATTTAGATGCAGAAATAAAAGTCAGTGAATATGGCGTCATCACTGACAAAGTTATAGCAAGATTTATATATATTCATTGAGCAAATTTATCTGGTTTCTGAATGACATCATTTTCCTCTTCGGAAATATTTCACTTTATATACAGGGTGTATCTAAACTACTGGGCAAAATTTTAAGGGGTGATGGTACAGATCAAGGCAAATAATATTAAATGGGAAACTAAGGATCCCAAACATTTTCCGAAGAAGATAGGCGCCATCAAAGTTTAGGGTCCAAAATTTGAAATGATTATAAAAATCTGAAAAATTGGTCGATTCGTTTGCGGTTTTCACGAAAAATATTCTTTATGTCAGTACTGTCTTGAAAATAAATTATAAAGATAAATTTCAAAAAATGTCGGTAGAGGGCGCTTTAAACTTTGCAGTAACGAACAATTTTTTTTACCGTTATTATTTGCATTTCATTAAATTTTTTAAAAAGTTTAGACATAAACTTAAATTTTGAGCACAAAATCTGTGGTTAAATAGCGCAAACTGAACTGTGTTCAATGGGAGTGGGTAGGTTCAAATTTCAAATGATTATAAAAAACAGAAAAAATGGTCAATTGATTTGCGGTTTTCACTAAAATTATTCTTTATGTCAGTATTGTCTTGAAAATAAATTATACAGATAAATTTCAAAAAATGTCGATAGAGGGCACTTTAGACTTTGAAGAAACGTACAACTCATTTTTACCGTTATTTTTTGCATTTCATTAAATTTTCTTAGAAGCTTAGACATAAACTTAAATTTTGGGCTGAAAATCTGAATCGTTGAGAGTGGTTAAGTAGCGCTAACTGAACTGTGTTCAATGGGGGGGGGGGGGGAGGTTCAAATTTCAAATGATTATAAAAAACGAAAAAATTGGTCGATTCGTTTGCGGTTTTCTCTAAAACCATTCTTTATGTCAGTATTTTCTTGAAAATAAATTTTAAAGATAAGTTTTTAAAAATTTCGTTAGAGGGCGCGTTAAACTTTAGAGTAATCAACAACTATTTTTAATCGTTATTTTTTAAAATCTAAATAAGTGTTTTAAAAGCTTAGACTTAAATTTTGAGCCCAAAGCCTGAATCGTTGTGAGTAATTAAGTAGCGAAAAATTGAACTGTGTTCGTAGGGTGCGCAGTTTAACATTTCAAATCCTGAACACAGTTCAGTTTGCGTTTCTTAACCCCTCCCAAAGATTCAGAATTTGAGCTCAAAATTTAAGTCTAAGCTTTTGCAAGCATTTAATTAGATACAAAAAGTAACAGTTAAAAATTGTTGTTGGCTACTCTAAGTTTAAGGCGCCCTCTAATGGAATTTTTTGAAATTTATTTTTAAAATTTGTTTTCAAGTAAATACTGATATAAAGAATGGTTTTAGAGAAAACTGCAACGAATCGACCAATTTTTCAGTTTTGTATAATATTTGAAATTTGAACCTTCCCACCCCCATTGAACACAGTTCAGTTAGCGCTACTTAACCACTCTCAATGATTCAGATTTTCAGCACAAAATTTAAGTTTATACCTAAGCTTAAAAAAAATTTAATATGATGCAAAAAATAACGGTAAAAAATAGTTGTACGTTATTACAAAGTCTAAAGTGCCCTCTATAGACATTTTTTGAAATTTATGTTTATAGTTTCTTTTCAAGACAATACTTACACAAAGAATAGTTTTAGTGACAACCGCAAATCAATTGACCAATTATTCTGTTTTTTATAATGATTTGAAATTGGAACCTACCCACTCCCATTGAACACAGTTCAGTTTGCGCTATTTAACCACAGATTTTGAGCTCAAAATTTAAGTTTATGTCTAAACTTCTAAAAAAAATTAATGAGATACAAAAAATAACGGTAAAAAATAGTTGTCCGTTACTCCAAAGCCTAAAGCGCCCTTTATCGGCATTTTTTGAAATTTATCTTTATAATTTATTTTCAAGACAATACTGACATAAAGAATATTTTTCGTGAAAACCGCAAACGAATCGACCAATTTTTCCGTTTTTTATAATCATTTCAAATTTTGGACCCTAAACATTGATGGCGCCTATCTCCTTCGGAAGACGTTTGGAACCCTTAGTTTCCTATTTAATATTATTTGTCTTGATGTGTACTACCACCCCTTAAAGTTTTGCCCAGTAGTTTAGATACACCCTGTATAACTTTTTATCATCGATTATTTTCTGTTTTTTTTATTTACATAGTACACTTAATATTATTTCTCAATAAATATTATTTGCTCTACCGTAATTAGTGCATAATTATAAACAATCATTTTACTATTTTTAAATTTTTCGAAAACCATTAACTTCTTTCTTTTAAATGCAATCACATATTCACATATGCAATCAAGCTTCTGATCAATGGAAAATGATAAAGCAAAATAAATTTTTATTATAGAAAAAAAAGCTGATCTGGAATGCCACCATTTTAAAGAAATGTCGTAGAAAAGCTTTTTAAATTAAAAATAAAATATAAAAATAGAAATAAATTACAAAATAGCTAGAATGGGCATATGTACATGTAAATAGCTTTCTTTTAAAAAATAATTATCAAAATCGGATCAGTCGAAATCTCAGCACTTATGACTAAACAAACAGCCTGGTCCTTTAAATATATAGATTATTCATTCAAACAATGAAAGATTATCACAAAAATTTTATTAATTATCGGTATCCTAATAGTTAAATTCCTTTGAAAATAACTATTCTGTTTCATTAGCATATTTTTTCATTAAATTCTGGTTGTATATGTAATCATAAAAACAATTATATTTATTACTTTTTATAAGGTGCCCATTACTGGAACAGAGGATGTAAATTATTAGGTCAGAGATATGTCCATTACAGTATTTTTGAGTATTTTGGTATATTTCTGTTAATTAAAATTAGATTTTGAGTGATATTGAAAAATAAGACTATAAGAAGGATTAAATATTGTTGATAGATTAATATAATATTGAAAAACTGAAATATAAAAATTATAAATATTAATTAAAAAAAAATTGAAAGATATTCCTGAAGGGTGTCCATGACTGGCACATATACCCTACTTTATTTGCATTAAAAAGTAGTTAACCATTTGATATTGTATTCATTGTTCTTTTTTTATTGGGTCATATAAAAATTGATATGATTACCTGTATTTTTGATAGAATATATATTTATAAAATTTTCACCACATTTGATTCTAAAAATTCCATAGTCGATTCTACTATTTGTACTATTTATCATCATATCATAATTATAATAGCCAGACAGATCTTTGGCAAAACGTTCAACTTTTTTTTTTATTTTACGCAAAATATAGTAGCTGCGGCGTTGTTTTATAAACAATAAATGAATATTATTTAAAAAACATGAATAAAAATAATAATTATTTAATATGTACATTTTAATAAATAAAGATGTAATTTTGACAATCAATTTTTAAAGCTATTTTGATTAAAAAGTTGTTTTTTAATATGTTTTTTACTGTAAACAAAATTTGACGTAATATTATCTCTTCTACATATCTGCAACATTCCCAAAATTTACAATGAGATTAAAAAAAAAATTTATTTATTGTTACTATTTTACAATATATTAATTGTTGACAAAATATTTTTTAGAATTCTCAACATACTTATACTACAGATACGAGTCATATTTGTTTTCATACCAAAGTTGCGTTTATCAATTAAGTAGTTCCAGAAAGTTTTTCTAAAATGCAGATTTTAACTTATTAAATTTTGTGAAATTAAAAAGGCTGGAGATACGGATAAATAGTTGCAAAGGTAAGTTTGTACATTTTATAATTTTTTATTTATAAATTGACGATATTGATGAGAAATACATCATATTCTGCTTATCACAAGTAAAACAAGTATGTAACACGCGCATTCCAAAGGAAAAAAAAAGAAAGAAAAAAAAATAAGACTGTCACGTGTCACGTGACCTGAGTTTTGCTAAATTTAAAAAAAATGTAGTTGTAATATTTTTCGTTAAAAAAAAAACTGGCAACACTAGTTCTATTAAAAAATGTTCTATTCTTGGTGATGTTAAAAAAGTTGGTTATAGTGGCGTGCGCCAGAATTATGTAAAAAGTTTTATTTGTATGTAATGTGTGTGTGTTATTCTACTATATGTGAGTGCCGTTCTTTTCAAGTAATAAAAAGTTTATAAAGAAGAATGCAGCCCCCGAGATATCTATATCTAAGTTAAGTTATGCTCTTTCTTTCTTCTCTTGTACATTTGTAAGACGACTTCTTACAAAATGGCTACCCAACTTTGGGCTACGAATCAATTTCAAAGTATTCAGCTATCTTAGTTCCAGAAAAGTTCGATATTTTTGATAATGAAATATCTATATAATAAAGGCCAAACGTATCTGTGCGTAACGCATACGTCATGTTTTGAATGGCAACACTTTCCGATGAAAATTCGGTTTTGCAATTTTCGCTATTGCAAATTTTTAAACTTCTAGACATAGCACGGTTTCAACCTTTATACCATCGTATAGAGAAAAAAATGCACTTTTAAATGCAGTTTGTTAGAAAACTGTATCTCAATTTGTTTTTGAGATATTAATTTTTTTGTAGTTTTTAGTTCAATTTATCTGACAGTGGCAACTTGAATACGCATTTATGTGGGAAATAATGGAAAAAAAAGCAATAGAGTAAAAAAAGAAAAAGAATAGAGATGCAGTTTGGTCGCTGGAGATGACGCCAAAAATGGAATCCTAAAATTCCCTGCATTGCATCAAACACAACCGCGTGCTTTCGCAAAAAAGGAAAACTTTTAGCGATACAGATTTAATTCATAATACAATGAAACGCTATTTTAGAATGATAAAATATAATCAGATCTTTTTCATTTAGAGAAAAAAAAATATTTTAAATAATTCGGTCTCTGTTCAACGTGATTGTTTTGTTTGAGCCGAATAAGAGACTTAAATTGGAAAAATCGGAAAAATAACGCCCATCAAACCGTTTTAATCGCATGCTGCACCTCCATTTAATCTCTTTTCTCCATGGAAAATAACAAATCACTGTATATTTTAGTTGTTATTTTTTCATAGCAACTGAAAAAAATAGTAGTTAAAAATCTGTTATGTCAAAATATCGTCGGCTATAAAACCCGGTGAATGTTGTTGGTTTTATTTCGTTTTTATCTATCAATTTAATGACTTTTAGTTCGTTGCAAACTTACTTTATAAAAGATATATCAATGAAACTTTACGAAAATATATTTTAAAGAATATCTGTGTATCATATTTTCTTAGTTGGTTTTAAAAGCTGAAAGAATGCAATTTTATTCTTTGGCAAAAACTTTCACTAATAAGTTCTATCTTGCGTCTAATACGGAAGCACCGATAATTTTCAAAGCTTTATATAATTACATAATTAATATGTTTTATATAAAACTGCTGTTTGGAATTAGTTGGCAGTTTAAAAAGCATATTACGTAGGAAAAAATTATTAGACTTTTCAATTTTAAAAAAGTTTTCACCTTTACTCTGTGACCCGGAAACCCCGTGTTCGGTGTACTAGTGATTAATAAAAATGAAAAAGAAAATAGCACGAGCAGTCGTTGCTCGTTTGTTTGTGAAATGTGTTCTTCAATGCTGTGAAAAAATTTCCACGTGTGATATCTTCGAATAGTAGCACTCTCTGAATATAGATGGCGCAACGATACCGTGATTTGTTTAGTGAGGCAATGCATGTTGGCCAAATAAAATCGGAGATGTAAGAATGTTTTTGTTTTTCGGGATGCTACGTGAGCGGCAATTGTATTATAGTGTAAATAAATGATGGAACTATAAAAGTTGTTTCCCTGATGAAATTACAGTACAAGTAATTCGAACCCACACGATATTATAAAGTGGCGACTAAGATGGGATTATTTACCCATATTATTTTGTAAAGAAAAATATTGTGAAAAAAAAAGTATACGCCGGAAAAAAAAATGGCGGTTGAAAAAGAAATTATTTCACTTGGTCGGCTAGAAGAGTATGACTCAAAGGTTCCTTGGACTATTTATGTTGAGAAGATGGATTTTTATTTCTGTGCGAATAATATAAAGAATGAAGAAATGAAAAAGAATATTTTGCTTAGTTCTGTTGGTACGACAACATTTACGATTTTAAGAGATATTATTGTCCCGAAGACGTTAAAGGAGATAAGATATGAAGATCTTTTAAAAAAAGCTAAAGAACATTTTTCTCCTTTTCCAAGTGAAATTGTGGAAAGATTTAAATTTCAGAAACGTCTTAGAAAGCCAGGGGAAAGCATAGCTGAGTTTGTAAGAGAACTTAGAAGATTGTCTGAATTCTGTAATTTCGGGAACACCTTAAATGACCGCCTGCGTGACCAGCTTGTGTTCGGAATACAAGATGAAAAGATACAACAAAAGCTGCTGGATTCTAAAGAATTAAATTTCCAGACTGCGGTGGAGATCGCCGAATCGTTTGAATTGGCTGAAGCCGGTGTGAAATCACTACATATAGGCGAAAGTACAGCTGTCAACCAAGTGTGCGCTAGAGGGGAGAAACCGAAACCAGAAAAGTTCTCTCACCCATTTAAGCCCAAAGAAGAAAAATTCGCGTCTGAGAAACCATGTTTCAGATGTGCGAAACACCACAATCCTAAAATGTGCCCTTTCAAGAATGCCGAGTGCCATCTGTGCCACAAATTTGGTCACCTAAGAGTATGTTGTAGGAATCGTAAATTTATGATGAAAAATGATAAACAGAACAAAAACAGTAAAATTAAAACTGTTCAAGCTGAATATTGCTTTAATTGTGCGGACAACAACTCAAATAGTGTAACATGGCAAAAAAATGTAAAAATAAATGGTGTGAACGTTAAATTTGAAATTGACAGCGGGGCGGCGCATACTATAGTAAGTAAAAATGTGGCAGAAAAATTGTTCTCAGGTAAGCTACCCTTAATTAAATCTAAAGTTAAGTTACAAACTTATACTAAAGATTTTTTAACTGTATTTGGTGAGTTAAAAGTAGATGTTTTTGTTGATGAATATTGTATACCTGATTTAAAAATGTTAGTTATTAAAGAGGAAGGTCCGAGTCTAATTGGCAAAACTTGGTTAAAAGCATCAAAATTATTTTGGCCTAATGTAAATATGATTAAAAGTATTTCGAAAGATGATTTAATTAGAAATTTTCCTAATGTTTTTGCTGACGGGATCGGTACAATAAAAGGTCCTGCCGTTTCAATAAATTTGAAAAAGGATGCAAAACCAGTTTTTCTTAAGTCTCGACCTGTTCCGTTTGCTTTGAGAAGAGCTACTGATTTGGAATTGGAACGATTAACAAAAGAGGGTATTTTGAAACCTGTTGATCATTCAGATTGGGCTAGTCCTATAGTAATTGTTCCAAAACCAAATGGTACTGTTAGAATTTGTGGTGATTATAGAGCCACAGTAAATGCAAATACAGAAAATGATAATTATCCTCTTCCTAGGATGGAAGAATTATTCTCTAAATTGTCAGGTGGAAAATTCTTTACTGTTTTTGATTTAAAAGATGCTTATTTACAACAACCTGTAGATAATGAAAGTAGTAAAATTTTAACTATTAATACTCATAAAGGATTATTTAATGTGTTAAGATTAGCTTTTGGCGTAAAGTGTGCTCCTGGAATGTTCCAGAGAAAAATAGAGAATATATTAAAAAAATATGAGTATGTTGGTGTATTTTTAGATGATGTAATCATAAGTGCTAGGAATGAATCAGAACATTCTGAAAGAGTTGAAAGTGTTCTGAAATGCTTTTCTGAGCATGGTATAAGATTAAATAAGGAAAAATTAAAATTTATGGTTTCGGAAGTTTGCTATTTAGGACATAAAATTTCTCAGGAAGGAATTAGACCTATGCCAGAAAAAGTTAATGCTATTTTGAATGCACCTATGAAATAATGTTTGTTTCAAATAATAATGATTGGCCCGTTACTTCTAAAACGATTGCAAAGTGGACAACTGAAAATCCTGTAACTAAACAAATTTTAGAGTGGGTACTACATGGGTGGCCTCGAAAGGTTAAAGCAGAAGAATATCAACCTTATTTTCGTAGAAGGGATGAAATTTCCTGTTTAGAAAATTGTCTATTATGGGGGCATAGAGTAATTGTGCCAGAGGAAGGTAGAGAATATATATTGAAATTGTTGCATTCTGTTCATCAGGGTATGTCTAGCATGAAAGCTAAAGCTAGAGGGGTGGTTTGGTGGCCAAACATGGATAAGGAAATTGAACAAATGGTAAATTCATGTAGTAGATGCCAAATGTGTGCGAGGGATAATCCAAAAATGAAACCCTTAGAATGGAAGTCTGAATTACCCTGGGAAAGGATTCACATAGATTATGCAGGTCCGTTTGAAGGGAAATTTTTTTTAATAGTAGTTGATTCTTATACAAAATGGTTAGAAGTAGAAGTAGTGCCCAGGACCGATAGTAGAAATACTATTAGAGTATTAAGAAGAATTTTTGCGATATTTGGATTACCTTTAGAATTAGTCAGTGATAATGGATCCGCGTTCACAAGTGAGGAATTTGAGGAATTTCTTAAAAATAATGGAATTAAGCATACGCCTATTCCACCATATCATCCGTCGTCGAACGGACAGGCGGAAAGATACGTGCAAACTGTGAAAAATTGCCTTAGGAAACTGGATAAAAATGACATAACATTATCAATTGCACGACTTTTGTTAGAAAATCATTCAACTCCTCATTCGGTGACTGGTAAAACTCCTGCTGAATTAATGTTTGGAAGGCCAATTCGAACAGCCCTTCATTTGGTATTACCATCAAAACCTAAAATACAGCAACCCCTGCACAAATTTAAGCTTCATGAATTAGTTTTTGTTAAAAATTTTAGAAAGGGGGAGAAATAGGTAAAAAGGAAAAATTATAAAATTATTAGGAAGTAGATGGGTTTTAGTAAATAGATGTGACGGAATAATGTGTAAGCGTCATGTAAATCAGTTGAGACGTAACAGAGAGATAAGTTACGAAAAATCTGAAAGAATTGAAGAAAATGACCACAATAACAAACAAATGTCAGAAAGATTTGAAAATATGGGTTATAGTGGTAAAAATTACAATGTTTATGATAATTATGAAAGAGTTAATAAAAACTGTTTTTCTGAGATTAATGGAAAAATAAAAGACCAACGTGATAATGAGAATATTATGGAACCAAACAAATCTCAGCCTTCACATGATATTGTAACAGGTACTGTTGTGAGTAATAAAAATGATGTTATGGCAGATATATCTGTAAAGGACACTGTGACTAAAAATAATGATGAGGACTCGAAGAAAAGTGTTCCAGTTCGAAGAAGCAATAGACCAAGATTGCCTGTAGTTCGTTTGAACTATGAGGAGAGGGGTGTGATATCTTCGAATAGTAGCACTCTCTGAATATAGATGGCGCAACGATACCGTGATCTGTTTTGTGAGGCAATGCATGTTGGCCAAATAAAATCGGAGATGTAAGAATGTTTTTGTTTTTCGGGATGCTGCGTGAGCGGCAATTGTATTATAGTGTAAATAAATGATGGAACTATAAAAGTTGTTTCCCTGATGAAATTACAGTACAATTCGAACCCACACGATATTATACCACGGAATAATCTTATGCCAAGCACCATTTTCATTTGTTTGCGATATATGTTCTCGAATTTAATCTTGCTTCGATAACGCCATTTATATTTGTGAATTATGGCGAATTCTACGTTTTCTGTGCTTTTAAAAACTTTCAATTCTTGTGCCTGCAGGTGTAGCTCGACAATATTTATTAAATCTTCAAGTTACTTTCTTAAAGTGGTCGAAGTTCTGAAAATGGATCCATATTTTTATCAAAAGAATGCATTCTTTCCACAGGTGTCTATATTTTGTTTTCTATTTGTAAAATTTTTCATATTTTTAGTTTTAATTTATTGATTTATTTTACAGTTCATTTATATATTGTGTAATTCCCCTTCCCTCCCCATGCTTATATTTTTATTCTTTAGTTTAATTTTCATTCTGTGCATGCATGTTTAAATTTTACCTTGATTAAATAACAACTTTTCTTACTTCGAATAAAAAAGAAAAACAATTAAAAAAAAGGGTTGATAAATAATGAAATAAGCATTTATTTACGTTCATATTATTTTTCTTTTCTTTTTACAAACAGGGAATTAAATTAATAGTGAAAAAAAATATATATTAAAAAGTATTTATACCTTTTATTTCAAGTGTCACATGGTCTGTGTTTATTATTTTTTGTTTGTTTTGTTGTTGGTTTCGCAAGATAACAGAATTTAATTAGAAATTCTATTTGAGTGTTCTGTTGTTAGTTATTTTTAAGCATTTAATTTAGAGTTCCTGATATATTGTGAAATAGCATTGAATATGATTTTCAAAACAGACTGAGTAAGTTTTTGCATTTATTTATTTATTTATTTATTTATTTATTTTTTGAATAAGACTTTCTTTTCTTTTAAAGTTATATTGAAAAAACTACATTACGTAGTCTTGTCTTGATAATATGATAATAATATTGATTGACATTTTAATTATTCAGATATGTTTTGACTTATTTAGAACATTGTTTATGAATGTTGCCAACAATTCAGTACTAGTTGTATATCAGTTAAAATAATGTTTTGATTAAATGACACGTAATGACAAACTAGTTTATTTATATCAGCAATAATTTAAAGTATATTTTCTTTAAAAAAATAATAAAGTTTAAATTCTAAAGTACTTTAATGAAGTTTTATGAAGTTTAATTATTTTAAAAGTATATTTTGCTAAAGTTAAAGCTAACTGTTCTGTTTTATTAATGTCTTGTTTACATGAGTTGTAAAGCAAAGCTCACGTCTGGGGAACAATTTATTTAAACGAATTTTTAGCATTTGTGGGTATATATATTGTTGTTTGCTAAATTTACAAATGTCCGAATTCAATAAAGCACGAAAAGAAGACCTGTTTCAGGTCGCTTTAGAAATGAATTTAGATGTACAACCCTCTATGACTGTTGTCACATTGGGTGATAAGATTAAATCCTCTCCCTCGTACGAAGTTGATTTCGTAAATTCGTTAGTCAGAAACCAAACTGCGACTCGCGAGGAAGAACAGCGTAGACAAGACTTAGAGGAAAAACAAAAAGCAGCTGAGTTAGAACAGCGTAAATTAGAAGAGAAGCGTCGTTCGGAAGAACTGGAATTAAAAAAGTTTGAGATGAATTTTGAGCTTGAGAAGCTTAAGTTACAGGCTCAGAGCCAAAGTGTTTCCAGTGGAGCGGTAGGTGGTAATGCGGCAGGGATAATGTCTCATCCAGAGAGTAAAATAGATATCCAGAAGCTGTTGCCTACATTTAAACCAGAGATAGATGATGTAACATTGTTTCTGTGCTCCTGGAATGACAGTTAAAGCTTTCGAAGGTACCAGAACACCTCTGAGTTTCTTATTTACTAAGTGTTGTACCCTCTTCTATATCTACGCTTATTGGTCGTGAAAAAGAAGAAAACGCTTCAGATTTTTCACATGTTAAAGGTATACTTCTAAAAAGGTTTAAAATTAGCGCTAAAAGGTTTAGGCAGCTGTTTTTCACGCATTGCAAAGATAAAGAAATTACTTGGAGAGATTATTACTTCGAGTTACGTGCTTACTTTGAAAACTGGCTTAAAGAGTTAAATGTAACGTCTTTTGAAGCTCTTCAGGATCTGATCATAGCGGATCAGATGAAAAGGCGCGTGCCTGTCGAATGCAAACAACATATGCTAGATGATTGGGAACATTTAAATTCACCAGTCGACCTTGCCGGAAAATTAGACGCGTATTATACTATCAGGTCTACGTTTTCTAAAAAAGATTCGGTTGTACCCCAGGAGAAAAAAGCGTATTTTCGCCGAGAAAATACATGGAAGCAGAGTAAGCCTCCAAAAGAAGACAGATCTTCTCCTAAGTTTGCTAATAAACGTTTAGAATCCGATATATTTTGCTATGGTTGTGGCAAAGTGGGATTTATAAAGAAGAAATGCCCAAATTGTTCCCCTATGGTTAAAAAACAAACAGTACAAGCTCATCGTCTTCAGCTATATAGTTTAAATACATCAGCAGTTTCAGCTCCAAATGTGCCTATTACGATCTGCAATAAGAAGGTGTTAGTCTGTGCAGATACAGGAGCCAATCGTTCTATTGCAGAAGAACGAATGTATAAATTATTTTTGGAAACTGGTGTTGCATTGAATCCCCATACTCATGATGTAACCCTGGCTGACGGAATTACGATGGCTAGAGAAACTTTGTCTGCCACTGTGCCCGTAGAAATTGAAGGCCGAGTTTTCAAAACGGAGTTTATTGTTTTACCAAATGCCAAAGGTAATAGAACCCTTTTAGGAATGGATTTCCTTCACGATGCTATCATGGTGCTTGATACCGCTAAAAAGACATGGCATTTTAGTGATAAACCTCATAAAGAGTTTGATTTTGTGGATGAGTACGAAGAAGAAAATAGTGCGTCGGCTGGTGCTGTCGAAGTTAGTCCATATGCTTTACGTGAAGACGAAGGCAAAAATTTAAGTCGTGATGAAAGGGAAAGACTTAATGATCTCCTGAAAAAGTATGAAAAGTGTTTTCAACCAGGGGGAGAGACAACCCCATTTATTGAACATCGTATCAATACAGGTGATAGTGCTCCTGTTGCTGCACCACCTTATCGAATGACTCCTGCTAAAAAAGAAATTCTTAAGAAGGAATTAGATAATCTTCTAGCTCAAGGAATCATAGAAGAATGTGAATCACCTTATGCTTCGCATGTGGTCCTCGTACCAAAACCCGATGACAGTGTAAGATTATGCATAGATTATATAAAATTAAATGAAAACACAGTAGCAGATAAATATCCATTACCTCGAATGGACGACCTTTTACATGAAGCCAAGCATACTCCTTACATGTCAACTATAGATCTTCGCTCTGGGTATCACCAAGTTCAAGTCTACCCACCAGATCAAGATAAAACTGCATTTATCTGTCCTTATGGAACTTATCGTTTCTTAAAAATACCTTTTGGACTAAAAAATGCTCCTGCCACGTTTCAAAGACTGATAGATCAATTTAGAAATGGTCTTAAGGATGTATTTACTTTATCGTACCTAGACGACATCATCGTTTTGTCAGAAACATTTGAGAAACATCTCTTAGATCTTACAGCTGTGTTCGAGAGACTCCTTGAATTTAAGTTAGATGCCAAACGCGAAGAATGCCATTTTTCTTGTGAGAAAGTTAAGTATCTAGGACACTGGATAACTCCAAATGGTTTAGAAGTAGATCCAGACAAAGTATCCGCGATTAAAGCGATACCTCCACCAAAAAATGTTAAAAAAATTCAGTCTTTCTTACAAACCTGTTCTTGGTACAGAAGATTTATATCAAATTTTGCTTATATCTCAAGACCTCTTAGCAATCTTACGAAAAAGAAAGCCACTTGGAAATGGGGAAAAGAAGAACTAACAGCCTTTGAAACTCTAAAACATTGTCTCATGACATCTCCAGTACTGAAGCAAGATGCTGGAACCAAACCATTCATTCTACGTACTGATGCTAGCAACTATGCTCTTGGTGCTGTACTTTTACAGGGTAGCGACAAGACCTCTGAACACCCCATAGAATATGCTAGCCGTCTTCTTACAAGTGCAGAAAGAAATTATTCCACTACTGAACGCAAGGCTTTGGCTGTTGTCTGGGGCTTAGAAAAATTTCGTAGTTATGTGGAAGGCCAAGAAGTGATTGTAGCTACTGATCACCAACCTTTAAAATGGCTTCTCAGTCTTAAGTCACCATCGGGAAGATTAGCCCGTTGGGCACTACAATTGCAATCGTTTTTATAGAAAATAGAATATGAACCTGTAAAATCTAATATTGTGGCTGACATGCTGTCACGTCTTGTGTGTAATCATCAATCTGCTTTCTGCGAGATATGCAACTTTGTTAGCATAGATATGCCAACAAAAAGCTCAAAAGATATGAGGGAAGCGCAGTTACAAGATGAAAATCTTAAAAAAAATTATAGATTGCTTTGAAGATGAACAGAAAAGTGAAGATTTTGCCAATTGGACTGATAGAGGATTCCTGATGAATCAAGGTGTACTTTATCGTCATGCTCCTGAATCTGATGCCGAGGAAGCGCAACTGGTCATTCCAGTTCAAGAAAGAGAAAATATTTTGAAACTTCATCATGACGACCCCTCAGCTGGACATTATGGTGAAGCAGGAACCTATCAAAGAATTGCTAAGAAATATTATTGGACAGGCATGCGAGCCTTTATTTCTGAATATGTAAAGAAATGTCCAGCGTGTGCTCGCTATAAAGCAACAAATCAGAAACCTGCTGGTTTATTGAGAACACCTGCTTATGCTCAGCGGTTTGAAATCCTCAGTATTGATCTTTTTGGACCACTGCCACCCAGTAAAGATGGACACCGATGGATTTTTATAGTGGAAGATTGTGCCACTAAATGGGTAGAACTATTTGCCTTAACAACTGCAACTTCACAAGAATGTGCGACTACTTTGATAGAAGAGATCTTCCTTCGGTATGGTATTCCAAGAAGACTGATAAGTGATAATGGTCCTCAGTTTGTGAGCGCTGTTCTACAACAAGTTTGTTATATTCTTGGAATAGACCAATCATTGACACCTTTATACCATCCTCAGGCCAATCCGGTCGAACGCAAAAATCGAGACTTGAAACCTCGAATAGCAATCCTTGTCGGGGATGAACACCGTTCCTGGATAGATAAACTTCCTTTCATTAGATTTGCCATGAACTCTGCCAAATCTGATACAACAGGCCAAACTGCTGCCTATCTACAATTTGGTCGAGAACTAAGAACAATCGATGATGTGGTAAACGATTTCAAAGCTGTTGTCGAAAATGACAATTTTGTTCCGGAAATAACCCCATATCTTAAACGACTTGCAAATATTTCGAAAAGTGTGAAAGAACGTGTTGAAATGAAACAAGATTAGCGAAAGAAATATTATGATAAAAATCGTAGACAAGTATATTTCAAGCCTGGTGAAAAAGTATGGATTAACCTACATCCAGTGAGCAAGGCAAGTAAAAATAAAACAGCAAAATTTATGCCTAAGAGAGATGGGCCATACATAATTTTGACTCAAAAGTGACATATGACATTGCTAGTCTAGAAAATCCTACTGAACGAATTGGATCTTACCACGTTTCTGCCTTGTTGCCTTTCCAAGAATCTGAAACTATTCCAGTTGCACCCTTGAGAAAAAGAGGAAGACCCAAAAAGCATCCTGTTTCCTCTCCGAGACGTAGATCGGAAACAGAGGGGGAGGATGTAACACGCGCATTCTAAAGGAAAAAAAAGAAAGAAAAAAAAAAAGACTGTCACGCGTCACGTGACCTGAGTTTTGTTAAATTAAAAAAAAATGTAGTTGTAATATTTTTCGTTAACAAAAAATGGCAACACTAGTTCTATTAAAAAATGTTCTATTCTTGGTGATGTTAAAAAAGTTGGTTATAGTGGCGTGCGCCAGAATTATGTAAAAAGTTTTATTTGTATGTAATGTGTGTGTGTTATTCTACTATATGTGAGTGCCGTTCTTTTCAAGTAATAAAAAGTTTATAAAGAAGAATGCAGCCCCCGAGATATCTATATCTAAGTTAAGTTATGCTCTTTCTTTCTTCTCTTGTACATTTGTAAGACGACTTCTTACAAGTATCAATAATTTATTAATTTTACATTTGAAATTTTTACGAATTTAAAATAACATTTGAATATTTTAAATTTCAAAATTAAATTGCACTTAAAATAGTTATTTGATTTAAAAACTGTGTCAACATATTTATCATAAATGTTGTTATGCTCTTTAAGTGCCTTAACCGTGTTTTTCTGTCACGAAATTATAGAATTCAAGGACTGATTTAATACAAAAATAATATTAATGTTATTTTTTTGCAGAGCATAATATAAAGTAAATATGTTAGGTAATCCTCACACAAATTCAAACAATTCCTCATACAAATATTTTTCATAGCTAATATATAATGAATAATTAAATTTACAAAAAATAAAAAAAAATAAAAAAAAATAAAAAAAAATTAAGGACTCTTAGCGGGTTAAACAAAAATGTTTCTTTAGTAATTGTAATGCTTTTTAGAAAAGCAAATACCTAAATTTGAAATGCGATAGATTGAATATTCTATTGTCTTCAATATTCTCATTCATTGCAATAGAAAAAAAAAATGTGTAACAAAAATTAAAGTCTGCGGGGCATTGCATTTTGATTCAGTAACTTTCTTTTGATAAAATCGTTTGATAGCAGCTCAGAAGTTTTAATTGATATGTATATGCCAAAGTATAATAAAGTTATAGATGTAAAAGATTTTACAATATGTATTAATGTTCACAACTATATAATTTTGTCACAGTATGACTTCACAACAATGTCAATGTAGTAACCATCAGATAGTTAATGATAAAATCGTCACAAATCACACAATTTTCACAAAAATGTCACAAAATGGCTTCACAATCTTGTCACTATCGCCAGTGAATAGTCACAGTAGTAGTGACAATTTCGTCACAAATGGCACTAATTTCACATTTTTATCACAATGTGACATCACAAACGATCTCAAAAACAGCCATCGATTAAACAGCCACTACTTCACATTATAGTTACTGTGACTTTACATCGACGTCATATGACGTTACATTGACGAACACAAAGTCACAGTGTAACTTCACAAATACGTCACCATGTCTTACGGGGAGTTAAATTTTTTTTTAACTGTGTGAAAAATTTTATGATGCGATTTTTTTGCAAATTATATGGTGAACCATCGCAAAAAGAAAAAAAAATCAAAATTTTAATACAATAAATATATATTTTGAATGTTTCCTAGAACTCTTAAAGTAACATTTTTCTTGAATTGCACTCTTTTCAGTTTGTGTCTGATTCATAAAAATCTGACGAATTATTTAAACGGCCATAACTCTGTGAGTTTTACAGACATAAAAATGCAAATTTTTGTGTTTAATTAAGGAATGGATGAGGAAGGTCTCCCTAATTGAAATTTTTACCTTACGGGAACTGTATAAAAATTTAATTTTTGCATTTTTCCAAATGACCCCCTATGGAGTTGCAATTTATGTCATCACATTTTGTACCCTATTTTATGAATTTTTGGAGTTGGAAATATGGATTCAGAGGCAATATTTAAGGAGATAACCTATTGTTTCGATAATCATGATTCACCCTGTATATCTCTGTTTGAATTATCTTTATAGAGTTTTTTAAAGAAAGCAGTGAAAAGCACATTATATATAATTATTAATAAACTTTTCTTATTTTATCTTCTCAGTTTTAGATAGGAAATTATTTTTGAAAAGAAAAAGCATTGCTATTTCTTTAAAGTTCTATAAATCAAGATTTTGCGTAGTCTAACTATTATAAACATCACTATTTTGCATTTAAAATTTTTATTAGATTTTTATTGAAAAAGAAAAAAATATGTGCAAATTAAAGTCTACAGACTTGTTTAATTATAATACGGATTTTTAATCTTCAATTGTCAATACTTTATTAACGTAAAAAAAAGGTCCCTTTGTTCGAGAAATATTTGTTTGTTGTAATTTTTGAGTTGAAATTTTAATTATAGTTTACTTAATATAATCGTGAAATTGGTGTCGCATTTAAAAAAATTGAACTGTTTTTTATTATCTGCTTTTCTTTCTTTTCATCAGTCCTTTTCGCACGCATACTCAGGAAGAATTTTGAATAATTACATTTTTTTTTAGTTAATCTATATTTGCACAGCATCTTTTTGTCAAGTTATTAAGGAAAACATACAGTTTAATTACCTCTAATAACATTTTTCTTTTTAAAATCAAATTCCATGTCTATTTTGCATTTAAAGCAACTATAAAATATTTTATTTTATAGAAGTTAAGAACTACTTCTATACTATTCTGTAATTAGGTACTTAAAAACGTTTTCAATATTATTGATAAGAGGCTCGTATGAGGTATTTATGCAAATGCTTTAATTTCAGGTATTTCATTTCACGAAATGTAATTTTTCAAATGTAAATTGTTCAAATTTATGCTTTTAGTATATATTTTAGCTTTAAGCCCTTTTATCTGCTAGCAAGATCTACGTTTGAGTTTAAATGCGTCTTTTTTTTAAAAAGAACATCTCAGTCTTGTTAAGTAAGAAAGTTGCAAAAAGAAAAAAGAAATTGAGAAGCCGTGGTAAGCTTTAAAAGTAAGCCTTTCGGGTCCGAATTTTTTTTTCAATTTTTTGGAAAATTACTTTTATGTTAATAACTTTAATACTGGCAATCCAAATAGATTAATTAGTTCTTAACAAATATGCCATTGTCTAAATTCTAAAACATAAAGAATGATGTATTGCGTACTATTCAATTCATATTTATAGGACAATAAGCTAAGAAAGAATTGTTAGAGTTCTTTAGAAAATATTGCACTACAATGAGATTTAACTTATATTACAAATCTCTAATATTTTTTGCGCGTTATTACATATGATTCTTTTCGGAAAGTAACTTTTATTTTGAATTTAAAGAGTGAAATATATGTTAAAAGTAAAAGAATCGCAAACGGCTCAAAAAGAATTAAATAAATGATAATTAGTATTAGTATTACTAAATGCCTAAACATAAATCAAGGCATAAAGTAAATGCATAGACATAGTCTAACATAACTATTTTTGCACATTATTCAACTTATATGAACTTATACATACTTATATGTAAATAGAAGAAAAACTATTTCTTAAAACAAAATAATATTCCCTTAAAATACATGTACTATTAATAGTGCACAAGACCCGAAAAAATTAAATGAATTTTTTATTTTTTCTCTTTTTAACCCTTCATTCTCGATCTCGTGAATATCACAAGCTGAGGTGTCGTTTGCTATTTCTCGTGCATGTGATATTTCCAAATTGTAGATTTAATTGTTGGGAAAACTTCTGAAACCAGAGCAGATTAACTTGGATTTCCATTTGAAATCTTTGAATATTAATCTTGGGTTTGGTTCTTGGCGCCGATTGTGATGTTGGACTTTGTATTGCATGTTTAGAAATATATAACATTAAAAAAATATATTGATAGTAAAAATTTAATGCATACGTAGTATTTTAAATAATATTTGTAAAAAGTGGTAAGTATATAAAAAATTAAGTTTCTATTAATTTGTATGGTGTGAAACAAACATTAAGACACAGAATTCTCACTTGATGGCTTTTCTACAAATGGGAATTTGTTATACAACATCTTTTATTTTATTTTTATTTATTTAATTAAATAATTTATTTATTTTGCTTAAAAAAGAACAATTAGTTGTATATTTTATTTAGAAGCCATTTTATATTTCTCTAATTAAAAAAAAAGTGGGTACTTTTTATGATTTTTGACATATTATACCTTAAAAAGGTAAAAGGACAATAATCCTTTAAGCATGGCTAAAATAAATTTTCTGCCTCCAGTTCGTTCTAGTTCTTTAGACCTCATTGAAGCTAGTTTTTTATGTGTGATTCTATTATTTATCTATCATACGTTGTATAGGGTAAATCTTGCAATCGTTTTGAAAATCGAGAAAATTTTTTTGACGGATTTACAAGTTTCAGACACTGGAGATTCCAAAAATCATATTTTAAAAAAAATTGCTGTCCGTCTGTTTATGTGTCTGTGTGTGTGTCTGTAAACTTTCTATCTCTCGAACAAGTTGCGATAGAGAGTTGAAATTTGGTGTGTGTTTAGTATGTAATAATGTAAAGAAGCCAATTTAATATCAGCAACCTGCTATTATCCGGAACTATTTTTTTTCGGACTCTCGAAATATTCGTTCTAAAGAAAGGTAAATTTTTAAATGTTAATTTTTTTTTTAATTTTTTTATTTTAAGGTGTTAATGTAAAAGACAATAAAATAACACAAATTTTACATGCAAAATGAAGTCTATCAAATAGTTAATTCTGGGATATTTGTAATCCTATTTTTCACACTTTTCGATTTTTGACGACCCTGTATTTCATTCAAATTTCAATTCAAAGATATGTTTTAATTGGACATGAAAAGCCTTATCCGACGGAGTAAACTGTTAGTTAATATGATTGTTATTTTTGGAGTTATAAGGATGTTTCTGTTACACAATTCGATTCTATTTGAGTAGTTTTGTCATTTTATATAATTTCTCGAAATTGGTTCATCCGCAATTCACTAATAAGGCATTAATACGTGTTAAAAATATTTAAATACACGCCTAAATTTTATTTTGGAATTGCGATGCATTTTATAAATAATTTACAGATGTTTTATTTTCATATTTTATATTATGAATATCCATGATAGGTAAGTATTACGGTGGCCCCGCAATGACTAGTTTTTATATTATATTCGTACCACTACATTTTAAAATTTCGTAATGCATTGTAACATGTTGTCACAGTATAAATAGAGTAGAGCGCCGATTAAAAACAATTCGAAACCGACCCTAGTTCGGATAAATGGACAAACAACTTAAGGAATGCTTCTCACTAATACTAAAACCTTCACAGTTTATCCAGTCTTAAAACTGTTAGCACTAATTAGTATTGGCATATTTAAAAATTTCTGTTTTATTATAATTATTACTCCCTCTGCCCCAAATTAGTTGCAATATTTACGTTGAAAATTTTGTCCCAAATTAGTTGTTACATTTCAAGTAGGTGGAGTCATAAAAATATTCTGATGCAATTTAGTAGATCGACACCAGTAAAATTGTAATAGAATGAATATAACGTTGTATACTAGGTGTCAGAAGCAATTTTAGCTCGAATTTAAAGTAAAGGAAAAAGAAACAATGATTTTGAAAATTCTCTGGAGAAAGAAATGACTAATATTGAGCTGTACTGGAATGTTTGAAACGACATTTGAACGAAAATCAATACGAAGATTATCATATCTTATTATAATTTGTAAGTGAATATTACACAGGATTCTCAAGGCGGGAAAAAAATTTGGAGCGTATGTCATCCATCATTAACAAAGACTAATAAAAAAAAAAAGCTCGTAATAATAAAATGTTCGTAAATGAATTCAGGATTGATTAGCTTGAAGATAGTTTTATGAGATTGCTGTGAAAAAATCTTTACAAAATGGGGCGTGGCTTAAGAGCGTGTGAACCGGGAATTTTAAAACTAATTAATTACTGATTTATGGAATTATGGAAGGAATATTAGGTACGTAAATATTGTTGATTGATAGTATAGCTCTTTGAAAAATGTTCATACAAAATATATATATATATATTCTAGAATAACATTAATAACAATATTACACGTAAATACAATATAAATCAAAATATATACTTACATACTGGACTTTGAAAAAATATATAACTGGTTTTTGCAACTAAAAATAGAAAGAACAATTTAAACTTATGCAGTAGTTATTGAAAAATAATTCAACACAAAAATTTAAATTTAAATTAGAAATTTTAAAAAAAGTAAAGTAAGAGAAATAAAAAGTTTTTAGTTAAGTTATTATAAAAAGTTGTTTAGCTTTTCAGGTTATACAAAAATACAAAAAGGCTATACAGAAATATTTAGTCTATACAAATAGTTAATAGATCCTTTAATAAATGATTTATTTGTCTTCACTTCACAAGACCTTATTTGTTCATCTCTGCCCACAAATCTTTTGGCAACTTTACCCAACTCCCACGCAGTTCTTTGTAAATGTTCATCATGCACGAACATCACACCATCGATTTTGAAGTCCTAGGTTTTATTCTGGTCCATGTAGTAAGCAAATTTTAAGTAAGAGAAGATATTCATTCCTGCAGTCCTTACAAAAATGATTTAGAAGAGTCTCGCGCCTACGGAAGCATTCTCCAAGTAAAGATTTTCTGGTTTCTGGTAAAACTAAATAAAAAAAAGAGATCAGGTGTAAAAAGAGATGGAACTTATAACTCAGAATAAATGTAGGTCAAAGGACGAAAGTTTAAGATAGCTTCTATTTCAAATAATTATTTTCGTACTGATCACAATAGATCATTATACTCGTTTGCATAGCGGTCTGTTTGCAAAACCTTTTTGCTAAATCCACATGCAATGCCATTTTACTGATTAAAATTCATATTCTCATGAACTGGAATTCTCTAATTATTAGTTAGCGATCAGTGAAGAAATTTAACTTCGTCACTCACGAAAGAATTTATAAAATGAATATGTACTTTACCATTTTTTTCGTTCTAAGCATTCACCAACGATTCAATCCAACGATTTAATTGAAATATGGAATGGCTTCCTTAAAAGAATAGTTATAACAGAACATAACACTATGTTATAACAGAAAATGACAGAAGTTGGCATAAACACATCCCTTTCTTTTGTGGATATACAGGGAGGAACGAAATACTACAACAGACGTTGGTCCATTTGAAATGTAATATGATAGGTGGCCAACAAGTCCTCTTTCTATATTGAAGTTATCGTGGACTAATAAAAAATCTTTACTGCTTGATCAGTAAGACTCAGTTATCAATTATTTTAATGACACGAAGATAAAATCAGAAAAGAAGACAGAACCTGCCGGAATTTCTCGCACTGATAAGCAGCGATTTTACGCTTATTACTATAACAGGAGATTTAGACACAAAGGATTTAAACCAAGTGATCAAGTTATCGTTTTAATTCCAGACAGAAATCACAAAATATACGCTAATTGGACGACACCATCTATAATACTCGGAAAGAAATCCCTCTATAGTTATTTAGTACATTTGCCAGATAAGAGTATAAAACATTGAAACAGATGTCAAAATATTCACAATTAAAGAAGCTTTAAGTTGTTATTAAAAAAAGGAAATAGATTTTTTTGACCAATTTCAAGGAAATTTGTCCCCTTAATTTGGCTTTCCTGAATACATTTGCTTATTTCTTGGCAAGTTTTTGTAAATATAAGCAAATTTTTGTGTACGTTTGGTGAGAGACGAATCACTAATTGAACATAAGAGTAAAGTGTTTATGTGTACATAGATCGATAACTAGTATCTTATCTGACAACCATTTTCATTTATCTACATTTTGTTATTTTTTAAAGATACAAAAATATCACATGCTTAAGGGGAGATAGAAGTGAAACTTTTTGAAAAAAATGTACTGAATAGCAATTGATATGGCACATGTTATACAGAATAGCAATATTTGATATAATTTTGGCTTCTTATCTCTTTGAACTTTTATGGTATACCCATTATGGTATACCCGTTCATACTTTTATAGAATATACAGCTATAAAATTAACTCTACGTTGCCGTTGTATAGTTTTTAAAGTCTTATTATTTTTTCTGCAATGATTTTCTTTTGATAATTCCGTTAACTCTTCCGCGACGAGAGTACTTTGTTTACTTTTTAATCTTTAACTACGGGTTTTTCAAAACAGAAAATTTTCGTTATTAAATCGAGAAAATGCTCTTATTAAATGAGGTAAACTTTCCAATAAAAAATAACCGTTGGGAATAATTTAAGTGGCACATATACACTACCTGCCAATAAGTATTTGGACACTTTCAGTTTTTGACATTTTGTCGAATGTTTAAAAATATACTTGACGGACTCTTCTGAAACTTCAGGATTATAAAGATTATGTTTGAACTCATATTTATCAGCATCCGTTTGTTAAGCAGACAATTAGGGGGGTGTCAAAAAATCAAAGAGTAATAGAAATATTTGGGATCACCCTGTACTTGAAAATGCACGAAATGATTTATCGTTGCAGAATAAAAATATACGGATACTATACAACATGTACACTGATTTTTGTAAAAATAGCATGTATACTATTATTTTAAACACAATCTAACTGATTGGTAAAGTAATACGAATTGAATATTTCCAACTGAGCGAAAAATTGACCAGGCTGGGAATCGAACCCAGATACTTGGCTTACAAGGCCAATGCTTTACCTGTTAAGCTACCTGGGCGATAGCCAGCTGGGATTTTTCGCTCAGATAACCTTATTGGTCATGACATCTGGTCTGTCATTTAGACAGCTCAACAGAATAGACCGCAGGTAATGGAACTCCATATGACGATGGATAAGTAGATATACTATTATTTTAAACACAATCTAACTAATTGGTAAAGTAATCATACCAATTGAATGATTTCAACTGAGCGAAAAATTGACCAGGCTGGGAACTGAATCCAGATACTTGGCTTACAACAGGTAAAGCATTGGCCTTGAAAGCCAAGTATCTGGGTTCGATTCCCAGCCTGGTCAATTTTTCACTCAGTTGGAAATATTCAATTCGTATGATTACTTTACCAATCAGTTAGATTGTGTTTAAAATAACAGTATATCTACGTACCCATCGTCATATGGAGTTCCATTACCTGCGATCTATTCTGTTGAGCTGTCTAAATGACAGACCAGATGTCATGACCAATAATGTTATCTGAGCGAAAAATCCCAGCTGGCTATCGCCCAGGTAGCATAACAGGTAAAGCATTGGCCATTGGCCTTGAAAGCCAAGTATCTGGGTTCGATTCCCAGCCTGGTCAATTTTTCTCTCAGTTGGAAATATTCAATTCGTATGATAGCATGTATATTCATGGAGAAAGAGCGATGTTTTTGAAAAATTCAAAAAATTCTGGTACGTTTTTTGTTTATATCATGTAGAGTTTTTGACCAAATTTAACGCAAATTTCAGAAAAATTAGCAAAATGTAGTAGAAAAATATAGCATAATTGGAATATAGATAAGGTATCCTGGGTTAATAACGCCACGTTAAGGTTCTACCAATTTTCACGGCTCAGATTTAGATTGTATTTTTCAAACAAATATATGATTTGATACAGAAACTCATTGACTATATATAAAAAAATAATTTAACAGATATGTATTCATAAAATGTAATGGCGCGATTTCTTGACCAATGCTATTTGGCGTTATTACCCACCTATATGGGTAATAATGCCATGCAAACAAAACTATGAAATAAGATGGAATAATGACATGTAGATTGCCCAATTCTAAAAATATAAACTCTACAAACTTAGAAATTGACAAATTTCATTCTACACTGTTGAAAATGTTCAATATTTTGTGAAAGTGTAAGAAAAATAAAGGTGTGGTGTGGTGGGGAGGAGAGGAGGCAAAAGAATATCAGACCGTGAGCTTCTTTTTGCTTAAAAAGGACTGTTTAAATAGAATTATTAGAAATATTGCACAGTTTTAACTGTGTTTATTTGAATCAGTATTTAGGATGTAGCTCGGCCTCTGTTGGGTTGGTTGGTGGATTTTTGTCGTCTGATTATCTACTCTAATGGGATATAGGACCAGGGGGAGTGCCCTCCGTGGGGGTCTTTCTAAGGGAACCTAACCCGTATTTACGCAAGGTTCGAAGAAAACCACGGCCTCTGTTGGGAATCAACCGGGGTATTAATGCCAAGTATTGGCGTTATTACTCCGGTATAGTTATTACGCAGTACATTTTAAACTACAAATTATCTCGAGAAGATATCCAAAATCTTCTACAACATTTTGAAAGTCCATGAAATGCACTATAAATTTATGTAATAAACAAAGTACTTACGGATAAAAAAAATAGTCTTCACATCACAAAACGTATCTCGCAAATTTTAGATCAAGCGTTAATTTTACTTGCTTGTAAAAGCAATAAGACCTACAGATGGAACAAATTAACTTGAAGCTGTTTTTTGCGATTTATATGACTCAAAATCCTTCTGCGCAGAGCACATGGTTGTCATTTACCAGATTATTTCATAATTATGCATAATATTAGCACTTGGCGTTATTACCCCGCCTGGCGTTATTACACCAGACCACCTTATATTAAATATTTTATGAAATATGAGTAGTTGTATGAAATAATTTTTATCTGCGAATGTACGAACGATAAAGACGATTGTTTTACATCATTTAATATTCAATTTTATGGTGTAACTCATAAAAAAAAATCCAATCAAATATCGTGAAAATTCAAAAAGATATCCTTATTATAGTAATCTGTTTTCACATTGCTCTCTAAAAATAGCTGAATGATAAGGGGTTCTCCACAAATTGACATTTTTTATTAACTGACTTTTAGGAAAAAATTAATATTTAATGAATACACTCTGTATACAATATTGCTGCTAATAAGTATCTTAACACATGTGATAGAAAATAAAAATAGCTTTTATTCACATTCAGGGCCAAAACTAGTAGAGAGGGGAAGAAGGGCATGTGCCCCGGGCGCCAGGGTGAAAGAGTGCCAAATGCAGATTTGTTTGGCGATTTTTTTTTTCATGTCTATGTTTAGCATGATAATGTTAAAATCTTCCTATCTGTGGTATGCTAAAACATAGAAGAGTCGAATGGTGATAACATAAAGATCTTGTATAAAGCAAATCTTTTTTCTTTTTTTTTTCCGATTCGATTTTAAGTTTTTTAAACAAAGTAGATTACGTTAATCAGTATTACATAATTTAAGTTTTAAAATAAGTCGGCTATTAATAAATTAGAGAAATTATCTTTGTAAATATACTTTGAGAAAGAAGGGGGGGGGGAATTGGCCAAAATCCACGTTTGCCTCGGAAAAAAAAAAAAAAAAAAAAAGGTGATGACACTCTTTCGCCCTGGCGCCCGGGGCACATGCCCTTCTTCCCCCCGCTCTTAGTTTTGGCCCTGAATGTGAATAAAAGCTCTTTTTCTTTTCCATCGCAGGTGTCAAGATACTCATTAGCAGCAATATTGCATTAAATATTGTATTAAATATTAATTTTTTCCTAAAAGTCATTTAATAAAAAATGCCAATTTTTGAAGAATCCCTTATTATTCAGCTGTTTTTAGAGAGCAAAGTAAAAACAGCTTACTATAATAATGATATCTTTTTTAATTTTCACGATATTTGATTGGCTTTTTTATGAGTTACACCATAGAATTGACTATTAAATGATGTAAAACAATCGCTTTAACCGTTCGCGCATGCGCAGATAAAAATTATTTCATACAATTACTCATATTTCATAAAATACTTAATATATCTATATTCTAATTACGCTATATTTTTTCTACTACATTTTGCTAATTTTTCTGAAATTTGTTTAAAATTTGGTCAAAAACCCAGCATGATATAAACAAAAAACATACCAGAATTTTTCAAATTTTTCAATTTTTTTTCTTTTACCATGAATATACATGCTATTCTTACAAAAGTCTGTGTACATGTGGTATAGTATCCATATATTTGTATTCTGCAGCGATAAATCGCTCCTTGCATTTTCATGTACAGGGTGATCCCAAATATTTCTATTATTCTTTGATTTTTTGGCGGTTTCCTAATTGCTTTATCAAATGGATGTTGATAAATATGAGGTCAAACGTAATCTTTATAATCCTGAAGTTTCAGATGAATTCGACAAGTATATTTTTAAATATTTGACAAAATGTCGAAAATTGAAAGTGCCCAAATACTTATTGGTAGACAGTGTACAAGTCGCTTGCCCCCAAGGGCTTAATTATTTATATGTTTATTGTACGAAACAACGAAGCCCTCTGAGCGCGGGTACTACTCGCACTTGACCTTTTTTTTAGTAACTATTACTATATGCAATATCATAAAAGAAGTGAATAACAATAAATGTAAAGAGATAAATTATCATTATTACATGAAGATGATAACAAAAGCAATTAGAACGACTAAAATAAGTAAATATAAAGTAATGTATTCTTATTATATTTTACACTGTCATCAGCCCGAAAGGATTAATTTCTAGGTACAGTCGGCTCTCATAAATTAGAACTCGTCGGGACCACAAGAAACGTTCGAATTATGGAAAATATGAAATGAAAACATACTTAATATGATATATTACAAAGGAATTAATGTTATAGTGTTTTTTGATTTTTTTTCGTCTGTTATCATTAGAATATAACTTAATATTAAATTAGAATGTATAAATACATAAATTAATTAAAAGATTAGAAACAAGCACAATGGAAAAAAAAATTAAAGCGTCACCGATGGACAGACGGGGCACTAAGAAAGTGGATGTCAAATGCATTGGATTATATTTATACTCGTTCGGAACAATTTTCCCAAAAATCAAAGAAAGAAAGTTATTCAAATGATCTGAAATCCGTGGGAAAGAAAAGAAAAATGAAAAATTGGAATTCTCGTAGGTTCGAATTAAACGAAGTCAAGAGAAAATGAGCTCGAATTAATGAAAATTTTTAACGTTATTCTGCCATTGAAAATTTCGTGACTTCATGTTTAGTTCGAATTAAGCGAAGATTCGAATTATCCGATTTCGGATTAACAAGAGTCGACTGTATTACCTTTCAAGTGTCAAGGCATTTAAAAAATTCAAAACATTCAAAACAACAATAATTTTCATTATATATTCACTAATGTTCACGAATAAAAGAAAAGAAATGCGCATTGTAATATTTTGCTTATCTTAAAGAGAAAAAGCAAATTGTTATGTAATTGTTTTGGGCAATATCTAAACGTTGATACGTGACAGGAAAAAAAAAAGACAAAGTAAGGAAAGAAAAAATCCTATCAGAAATTCTAAATGGAAATTCTTATCTATTTTATTTTTTCTGATAACTCGCCCCTCAGCAACGCACGTAGAGCTTGTCTTAATCGGGAGATATTTTATCGCTTCAATAAGGTGTGTATGCAATAGAGTAGATACAGACAAATCGTATACATTATTTTTATTTTCGAAATTAAGAAAACATGTAACAACGGAAGTGTTGTTTAATTATTTCAAAATGTCCCACGAGCCTGAAAAAATCTCTGTTTCTGAGAATGCATCGGAGAAAAGCATTAATTCGAAAGCGGACCATATAACTCAAGAACCTATTCTGCGCCCTCCGGCTGGCAGGTTCTACAATAGCACTGACGATGCAAAGGATTATGCTGCATCACTTGGACAAAATGTACCACTTGAAGAACCTGACTTTAAATCTTCAGCCAGTGGATCTTACAAACTCCCTACTAACAGGACTAGGTAGTATAATTGTTTATTTACATTTTTACACGGAAAAAACTGCTTTGTTCAAACAACTAAAGTTTGATTACTATTGCCCCCACAAAATTTTTTTGTTGAAATGACCAAATTATAAACAAAATTTTGTTGAATTAACAAAATTATTTGGTTAGTCCAACTATAATTTGGTCATTCAAACTAAAATATTTTGTATGGGCAAAAGTAATCAAAATTTTGTTGTTTCAACAAAACAGTTCTTTCCGTGTAGGTGCGCTTGTAATTATATAAATACGTAACATTTATAGTCGTCATTTGGCCCGTTTATAACAACTCAAAAACTATCAAACCGAATGGTTGAAATTTAATATTACAGTGTCTTAGGTTAATAACGCTACTTTAAGGTTCTACCAATTTTTACGACTTAGTTATAGATTTTTTGTTCAAACAAATATGAGATTTGATACAGAAACTTATCAACTATATTTACAAGAAAGAATATTTTTGTAGATATGTATTCATAAAATGTAATGGCGTAACTTCTTGATCAATGCTATTTGGTGCTATTACCCACCTATATAGTTAATAGCGCCATATAAAAAATTATAAGATGAAATAATGACATGTAAATTCTCCAATTTTAAAGACACAAACTGTACAATCCTGGAAATAGACAAATTTATCTTACTTACCATTAATTGCAATATCAGGATGCAGTAAGAGTTATTTCATTATTTATTCTTCTGACTTGAAAAAAGAAGCAGCATTAAGGACTTACGCATTTATCTTTGTCGTTTTTGGTTTCCAATAATGACAATAATTTATGTTCTCTGATGCATAAAATAGGAAATAAAACATTTTTGAATATTTTTTGAGCACTGAAAAGAATCGACCGGAGTAATAATTTCAGTGAATGACATTATTACTGCGATATATTTATAACACAGCATATTTTAAGTTACAAACTATCTCAAGAACACGTCCAAAATCTTCCACAATATTTTGAAAGCATATGAAATACACTAAAAATTTATGTAATAAAAACAAAGTATTTCTTAATAAATACATAATCTTCAGATCACAAAAATTACCTAGCAAAATTTATATCAAACCAGTAGACGCTTACGTTCTTTTTCCAGCGATAAAGTCTACAAATGTAAAAAATTAAAGTTTAACAGTTGTTTGTGATTTAGGTGACTAAGAGCCTTTCTGCGAAGAATCCGTAGGTGCCATCTTCCGGATTCCTTCAGAATCACGCGTAACATTAGCAAGCGGTGTTTTTACTCACCCTAGTGTTATTACCCCAAGACATCTTATAAAGTTGTGGCAGAATTTTGTCTAGTCATTTAATATTTTATGGAAAAAAAAGAATTAAAACTTAAAAAGGTATTAACAAAAGTTTTCTCCACTCTATTAAATCTTATCATACGTAATTATTCAATGCTTTTCTATGATAGGTAATGATTCAAGTTTGCCACGAGGAGGACGTCTTTTTTAAGATGAAATCCTTTTACTTCCGCATTACCGAATTTAATATATAGAATCGTAATAAATTTTGCATTCATGTATTTTTACATAATAGGTATTGTATCAAGATCGGAAAAATTATAAAACTAATTATAATACGAACTAATTATAATACCTCATGTTCAGATCTGCCCTAACTAGTCCGTTCTTAAGTGCCCCCCACATGGTCACTAGAATTAAAATGGACAAATTATTAACATTTCACAATTTTAGAATTTTTTTTTTTTAAATCAAAAATATTTTTTAGTAATCATTGTATATGCAAAAACATTAAAATTCAAATAAACGAATAAATAAACAAAGTTACTCGCTTAGCAAGTTGGAACTAAGATTTTACTTTTGAGATCTATAAACAGTGTTTTTGATACTGAAGACAAATAAAATGTCAAAGAGCTTAAAAAATTTCCTACTATATGTCTACAGGAGCTGCCATCGCTGGTAATTTTTTTTTAAATAATACACATATAATAATTAGTGAAAAATTTCGATGTTCACATCTGCCCCATATTCACATGTGTCCTAGTCTCCTCTACTGATAATATTTATAGCAATTTTTTAAACATCTGAGCATTGCACACTTTCTATTTCTACCCATTTATATAGGGAAAAAAGTGCTCTTAACTGCAGTTTATTTGAAAACTTTTAAAAACTTTTACGCTTATTTGAAAAAAAAAATTTAGATATTAATTTTTCGAAGTTTTTAATGCCATATCAGTAATATTGATCATTAAAGGATTCCATTTCTGTAGAAAGAAAAAAAAATAGCTCGAAGATAATATATTATTATAACATTTGTTGCTATTTTCTCATTGAAAGTGAAAAAAAAAAATGAAAATACGTTCTATTTTGAAAAAATATGAATGAATGATTTTTGATAAAAAATGGAGCTATTATAAAATATTATTAATTTTAAGTAACCACACAAATGTTGCAAACAAATAAAAGCATATAAATAATTAAAAAGTCGTTTTTTTTTATGTTTAGGACATTATTTTTTACTGAGTTTGTGCATTATTCCGTGATAGAAACATGATAAACATACGTCTGCAGATGTTAACGACTGTTGATAAATGTTGAAAACTTGATCGTAAATGTGGAATTCTTCAGCGGATGCAAATGACGTCATTTTATGTAAGCGTGTATTTTGAGTCTTGAAATATATTTT
Source organism: Maratus speculifer (assembly GCA_964019185.1). Taxonomy (NCBI): domain Eukaryota; kingdom Metazoa; phylum Arthropoda; class Arachnida; order Araneae; family Salticidae; genus Maratus; species Maratus speculifer. The sequence goes on from OZ025298.1 coordinate 271,145,717, forward strand.
GTACTATGTAATTTTGTTTATATATTCTTTTTCATCAGGAGGCGACACTATATACTGAAAAACCAGAATTTCTATTTTTTAGTTATTATTAGTTTGCGAATCTCCATAAATGCTAAAATCTAATTTAAATGTAAAACAAAATACCTTTCGCAATTAGTGACACCTGCAGGTGTTTTCCTTTGTTTCTTTTTTTGAGGATAAATTTCAATTTTGGTTGAGATGGTGAATTTGTGATGGCATAGTATTTAGTGAAATTGTATTTCTATATGACAGTATTTTTTAAATTATGTATATGTATAGAACGAGGTATTACATACTAAAATATTTCTCCAAAAATTACCGTATTCTCAATACAAATTCCATAAAAATTTCTTTAACAGAAGGTGAATTATAAATGATCGAATTAAATATGAATTCAGTTTATATATGCAGGGTGATTCTAAATTCATGGTGCAATCTTTAATGGTTGTTACAGGACACTGTAATAATCATTTGTTGTACAGGAATGTATAAGCGCAAGTGACGGGTTGAGGTAAAAACACCAGAGATGGAGGGGGCGATTTGGCTCTTTTTTATTTCAAAATTTCTCATCCATACCAGAAAATTCCTAAACTATTCTCTTCCTTATTTAAGACAGGCATTTCATGGTTACGTAATGAAGAAATTCTTCTTTGAAAATGTATGGTATGAAATCGAAATTTTTGAATTAATAACGCTCAAATTCATGCATTACCTGTGTTTTTCAGATTTGCCAATTTTGCGTTTCTATTTATTCAAAAATTTCGATTTCATAACAGAAAATTAAAAAAAAAATCTTTATGAAACAATCAAATGTCTGTCTTAAATAAATAATAATAAAAAAATAGCATACGAATTTTCTGATATGAATTAGAAATTTTGAAATTAAAAAAGGAGCCCAAATGATCCCTGATATTTGCGCATCGACGCGTCACTTGTGCCCATACATTCCTATAAATAAATTATTTTTATAGTGTCCTGTACAAGCCCTTAAAGTTTGTGCCATGAATTTAGAATCACCCTGTATACCTGTAATGAATGGATAGTAGCTTCTTAAAAAGCTACTTTCATAATTGGGCACAAATAATTATAGTACTTTCTATCATAGCTCTAAACCCAAGCATCATAGAATAGCGTGTTATAGACTAAAATCATCCCCCCCCCCCAAAAAAAAAAACCTAATTAATATAAATCCCATAAAAATCCGTTGACTAGAACGATAGTTGTAAGCTTCGGAATCAAATACAAATTTGCATTTTCTATATATAGAATATTCTATTTAAATTTGATAAGTAGGATTCCGTTTTAGATATGTTTATTTTAACTTTTACAAAATTTTGTTTTACAAAATATAAGTTTTTCTATCACTATTACTCAAATAATTAGTTTTATGCATTTATTATTTATTTATTTATGTGTAAATTAATTTCTTTTAGCGGTAGGTTTATGTTAGAGGGGAGAAGTTTCGTTCTTGTGTCTCTTTAGTGTTTAGATTTTGGACATGTTGTTCAGTAATGCACTGTAAAAAAAAAGGGTCGATCTACTAAAAAAACTTTAGTGATCCTTGTAATTACTAAAAAATTTTTAGTAATCTTAGTTGGTTACAAAAAAATCGGTAAGAATTACTAGAAAAAAGTTAGCAACGAATAGAGTTAATAGTTTTATATTTTTAATTGCTCTTACTAAAACTCAGTTGGTGTGACCTTGATAGCGTAGTGTTTATAGTAACGGAATCCAGGCTAAAAGGTCCCGGGTTCGAAACTTACCAACGCCCCGAATGTATGTAGTGTCTCGTTAATAAAGGGATTATGAAAATCTTTTCGGAGCTGGTGGGAATGTTTGGTGCTGCCATCTATTGCGGTTTTGCCGAAAATCTTCCGCTTCAGAAGTCTGGATGCAGCTCGAAGGAAGCTCCTGCCCTTCGGACGCACGTAATGGTTATTAAAAATAATTTTGGAGCTATTACTAAAATTTGCTTGGTGGCTCATACTAAAAATTTTTAAGTTAGTTATAAAAAAAATCTTTTGTTCAGCTTACAAAAGAAATGCTTGTTTCACTTGCAAAAAAAAAAGTTTGTAATGGTTACTAAAAATTTCTGTGGAATACAAATTTACTAAGAAATTTTTAGTAACCTCTTGAATTTTTTTTTTTTACAGTGTGGTTACCGACTAAAAAACAATTTATAAAACTTTCGTAACAATTTTAATCAGCTAGAAGTACAAATTGCCTTCGCTATTAAAATTATGCTGACACATGAAAGTAAATTTTATTGACGCTTAGCAAAAAAGAAAGGAAGTGAGGATGCTTGATTTTATTGGTTATAAGAAAAGAACTGTGCCTCAACAACCATACGTCGTATTTTCCCAGATTGATCAAATAGTTACAGATGCAAACCGCGTGGTTGGTCTTTTATGAATACGTCTTCAAATGCCAAATATAAAGAGAGGTGTCATTCATATATTTTTTTTATGAATCGCAAAAATATGTTAAAATAAAGCTATTATTCAGTCACTCGAAATGTCCTTCGAAGAAGGGAAACATACTGATTCAGCAAATATTCTAAAGATAAGTCGTATATCGAAATCAGACGTTATCACTCAAGAACCTGTTGTATGTCCTCCGACAGCTAGATTGCATAATAATAATGGGGTTACCCCGGATCACCCTTCCTCTGTTGAAAAATATATACCACTTGAGCATTCTGTGGATAATTCAACTACTGGTGAAAATTACAATATTTCTCCGAAATATAAAGAAACTATGTAGGGGGAACTGGGGGACATTGATACATGGGGCACATTGATACACCCCATGTACAGCACACAGGGTCATTACAGGAAGTTTCACAACAGCTCCAAAAGGTGATACTTGTGCACTCAACTATACACAGAAAGTTTTGGAATGATTCAGTAGTTTGTTGAAATAGGACGGGTGATAATTTGTTTTTGTAGGTCAAAAGTAAATTTGTGTTGTAGAATTGAAATGGTAATATAAAACTGTTCCAGTATTTTCAACCGAAAAGAATACTCTCTCTGGCAAGTAAAACTACTCTTTATCAGTTTCTCATTCTTTTTAGTTAGATAAATTATGAAGTATTGGATTTGAGACTCATTTTATTCAAAATGGCTGTATGGGGCACATTGATACATTCTTTGTCGGGGCACATTGATACAACCTAAATCCTTTTCTAGTTCATTTTTTTCATTACCTGTTATTATTTTTTTTACAATGCACTCCTTAATCCAACCATTTTCGCTAAAAATTTCTAATATTAGTTTTTATTGAAGTGAAATAGCTTTAATTTCTTTATATTAGAACATTTTATAGTATTTTTGCAAAGAGAAGACGTACGAACTTACCCAACATATAGTGCTAGTAGAACTAATTAAAGAAATGGACGGCAGCCTGGAAAATCTCAAATTTATATCAGTTCTCCAGAGAAAAATGTATTTTCTACATGAAAAGTGTTACGTAAGAGAAACAAGCTGCAGAACAGCACAGGATAATTATATTAAAAACTGAATTTTTAATATAATTATCCTTTATTTTTTGTTTATAAACCGATTTATAAACAGAAAACTTGGTAATTTTTCATCTTTCCTAAGAAAGAAGTTAATGCTGGGGTTGAAGTATCAGATACGACAAAGTTACCACAGCCAACAATCAGACAAGGAACAGCCAGAATATGAAGTCATTATACATTTCATTTTGATTGCTTTAATATTGCTTACAAATAAAGTGTGGGTGATTTGAATTTTTATAAATAGTATAAAATGGTTTGCTAACTATTTTTCTATGAAAAATATGCATCGGTGTTATTTTGTCTCCATTTTTCCGAGATGTATCAAAGTGTATCAATCTGCCCCGGGGATGGGGCACATTGATACAAATTACTTTTTTTGATTTTTTTAACATTACATGCAAAAATAACATCTAAAACGACGATTGAACATTTTTATAACAAACTACACAGGTTTTGCTGACAACACATAGAAAAATAACTGGAAATTTTTGCTTTCTAGACACCAAAAAATCTTTAGAAAAAAGTTGTATCAATGTACCCCAGTTCCCCCTAAGTATCTTTCTAGTATAAAAAATCTCTGTGATTATACACTATATATCGTGACGTATACGCCATTTTGCGAATGGCAACACTATCACTGCAATTTATGGTTTGCAATTTTCGCTACTGGAAATTTCACATTTATAAACATCGCACATTTTAAATTTTTAGTCTGTAGTATAGAGAAAAAAATTTACTTTTAAATGCAATTTTTTGAAAGCTGTATCCCAATTTGTTTTTGAAATATTAATTTTTTTATAGTTTTTAATACCAATTTTGTAATTGTGGCAAGAGAATTATTCCATTTTCTCTTAAAATTAAAAAGAAAAATAGAAAATAAAATACTGAACCGAGTGCTCAACCCTTTCCCATACAATTTCGGTTTCGCAATTTTCGGTATTGCAAATTTTACATTTCTAAATATCGTACATTTTAAATTTTTACACCGCCGTATACAGAAAAAATGTAGTTTTAAATGCAATTTGTTTCAAAACTGTATCTCAATTTATTTTTGAGATATTAATTTTTTTTTATAATTTTTAGTATCAATTTTGTAATTGTAGCAACAGAATCACTTTATTTTCTCTTAAAATTGAAAAAAAAAATTAAACTGCGTATATTATTTTTAAAATATGGTCAGTTATAAAATCTGGTGCATTTCCGTTTTACCGTATTTACTCGTGTATAAGGCGCACTTTTTTTACCAAAAAATTAGGGCAAAACTCCTAGGAGCGCCTTATACCACTGCCCCCTCTACAATGCCTATTCACTGAGCAGACGACAAGCGTGAAACGTCATGAAGTGGAGGCAAAATCACTAACCCTACTGGTTCCACAATCGCCACGAAGCTCAGAATGCGATCGTTGTCAGGGAAACCGCCTCCACTACGTCACAAGCGAGAAGGCATTGTAGAGGAGGCAGTCCTTATACACGGTACAATTTTTTACTGTTGGATGCAGTCGAACATATATACATATGAAACAAGAAATTATTCAAAAATATTAAAACTCGGAAAATGTCACTTAATTGATGTATTACTGCATATTTATTTCATTGCTTGCAGTTTTTTATACAACAGAGCTAATGACATTATCTAAACGCTAATTAGCAATTCTCTTTACCGTCACCGATTCCTATTTCCCGTCATTCTCTTACAACCCGAAGTCTAAAAATTCATTTTCGTCTTGTTTTCTGGTCTGGTGTAATGTTTGTTTCGACTTTTTTCTTATTGAAATTCATTTGGTCATTCTTCATTAGCGTATCAAATTTATGGTGCGCGTTATATACGAGATTTTAAGAAATCGCTATTTTTACTTGTAAAGTAGGGGTGCGCCTTATACATGCGTGCGCCCTATACACGAGTAAATACGGTATTTGTTTAATAATTTGGATAATTGGGTTATATATTTTTTTGTTAATTTTAGCTTAAAATCATATTTGTTTGAGAGTTAGATTGGCCAATATAAGATGCATTTTTTACTGTAACTTATTTTGTTGAATCATTATAAATCAATAAAACAGTTCTTTCTTAAAGATTTTTTTTTCGTCGAATTTCGACGGGTTCCACCTCGTATATATAAAGACCGATGTGTTTTAATCTAGGAAAATACAATTACGGACAATATATATCCGATAGCCACGATCCCGAAGAAATTTATTTATATTTACAGGAACTTCATTTTAACAAACACGATAACATTAAAATTAATATTATTTTGTTATTCTGAATCTAATTTCTCAAATATTTGACTGCTTGATTTGCGGAGATTCGATCACTGAATAAAACAATGATTATTGAAAAATTTTAGTGGTAATCAGTAGATCACAGTTTGATACCTTGTTCTACATTATATTCTCAGGAATTTTCCGAAAATCAGTGGTAAGAAACAAATTTTGCTTTTTATAAATGAGTCTTTAAATCATGAAAATAGACTGATTCCTGAGGTTACAAAACACAAAGAATTCTTTTCGGAGTCAGGAGAAATTGAGAAAGAGTTCATGGTACATTTTTATTCGTGTTACGTTCTATTTTCGTGAATTAAGGCGCAACACTAGCCACAGAAAAAGACCCGGATGATAATGTAAAGTCTATGGGAGCGTTTTTTTCAAATATCTCGCTCAAATTTTAATATTTTTACATGATTTTTTTTGCACAAGATAGCTGAGGACGATCCACAACTGGACTAGCTTTTACCTTTTCAGTTTTGGTTTCAGATTTTTGTTTTAAAATTACTTTAACTTTCAAAACCGGTTTAAAAGGATTCTGAAACTGAAACTATCGTAAAATAAAAAAATATATCAGCAAAATCGAAAGAGTAAAAACTAGGCCGGTTGTAGATTGTCCTCAGCTATCCTATGCAAAAAAAAAAAAAAAAAAAAAATTTGAAAAAATATTTGAGCGAAATATTTGAAAACGCTTCCATAGACTTTACATTATCATCCGGGTCTTTTTCTGTGCCTAGTGTTGCGCCTTAAGAACTAGTTGTATTTTTTTAGATTGCACGAGAAATTAAAATTTTGTCTCCATTGTAAAAATCCGTAATAATAACAACAACGCTGGCGGTGTAAATGGATATTGTGTGACCGGAGGTCCGTTTCAGCTAATATTAATAAAACTATTGTACATAAAATATGAAAGTTATAAATTTTTATTATAACTTGTTCGATAAACATGCTGAAACAGAGAGATTTCAAATCAAAGAATTATTTTAAGAGCTATTTAACGTTGAAGTTAGTCAGATTAGTCATGTTAAAAATTTTTATAGGAAAGAAAAAACTATTCTTAGGAATTTAATCATATTTTGTAGAGATATACTTCACAAGTTTAGGATGGCCACTGTGCGATATTTTTTTTTAAAGCCAAATTTTGAAAAGTTATTTTTTAATTTTTTATTCAAAAGTTCTTCAGTTCAATAGATATTTATTTCATACTATCAAAACTGCATCTTTTCAGGCATAATTGTTGAAATCCTTAACGTAAAATTAATTAATTTATGTCCATTGAATCGCAAAATATAGCAATACAATATTTTGAAATCCTAATTGTGCATACAGGTCATAAAATATTAAATTTAATCTGAAAATTTGAAATTTATTTTTTTCCCATTATTAGACCGATATGTAGATTTTTTCCCCTAGAAAAATAGATAAAATCATGCAATAAAGAGGATTAAATTAATGAAAAAATCTAAAATTAATTACAAATAAACAGTTATTAAATAAGTATTTTGAAGGTTTTCGGCTCATTTAAATTTTCAAATGAAATTTTGAATTTTTAGAAACCATTGATAGCGAGCATCTTAAAAGTAATCGCAATGACAAATTCCTAGATATTAGTTGTCCAAGTTAGTCTATATAATAACTATATCGCGATAATAGATATTTTAGAACGTTTTTTGTTCCTGCATACTTTAAAAATTGGAAATTTTGAAAACTGTCTGTGAGTGCATTTACGTCTCTAAAAGAGCATTTATAATAAATTTCAAATGTCTCTTTTTTGAAAATTCACATAATTCATAGTTCAGAAGGTTTTTATAACGTTTCCCAATCATTTCATTTTTTTATTATTTTTTTTTCTTTAGAAACCGTTCTTAACGAGCACTAACATCTTAAAAATAATCATCTTGCCAAATTTTAACTTTGTAGCCCCAGAAACACTAAAAAAATTGCAATTTTAGTACTTTTATTGCTTTTGTACCGTTTAAACTTCACATTCAGGGGCGTTCGAAGATAAAATTGCGCCTGGGGCAAAGTTAAAATTTGACGCCCCCCCCCCCCCGTCCCAATTTATTCTTGTGCTAAGCTAAAAATGACATTGGTAGTATAAATTTGGCGCCCCACACATTTCCGCGGGGCGACCGCCCCTTTCGCACGGCGCTGTTCACATTTTATACAAACAATTCTCTGCGAGCACTCAGTAAAAATTGAAGACCCAAATTGGGTTGAAAGATTTCTGGGTATAGTAATTTTCCTGAAATGGTACAGTAAGGATTCCAAAATGGTAGAGTATTGTTCCCAAAATAGATAACCCAAAATGGTTCAAAACAGAGCAGCTCTTTATTAACCTTAAATTAATCAAAATTTCTGAGGTATAATGTATATACTATCTAAGATATTTTAATTGTTTTAATGTCATTAAAAATCAAACTTATTTAAAACGATTTTGTGCTACAAACTGAATTTTCCAAATTGGAACAATGCTGTACCCAAAAATCTTTCAATACAATTTGGGTATTTTGTTTTTACAGTGCATTTATGTCTTAAAAATGAGATATGTCAAATTTTAAATTTCTATTCCTAACAATTCTAAATAAACCTTTAATTTCGACTATTTTCCGCTCATTTCACATATTTACACTTCGAATTAACCCATTTTCGGCCAAAGGTTCGTATACGAAACATTTCGATAAATATTTTTTTTTAACACTCTGACATATTTTTTTCAAGAATTTTATTTTTCTTCTATTTTTTAAGGCTTTTGAAGACATCCATAAAATATTAGTAATTCAATTGGAGTAAACACTTTCTCTTAAAAAATTTTCAAAATACGCTAGAGTTTTAATTTGAAACGCCTTTGACAAATTCGACTTTTTAAAAATATATTATTATTCCAATTGAAATGAATTATATGTTTTTAAAATAGATTAAAGTTGCAAATTCTGTATATGAAATAAGAATAAAACAAAAGTCATAAAAATATTATTCATATTATTCATTATAAGAAATAATATTTTATATTATTATATAAAATATTATTTCTTATATAAAATATTATTTTTCATGCACGAATCTTTTTTTGTGTCTTAATGTATGTAATTTAAGCATATTTCAATAAAAATAATGCTACATTTTATAAAATTTCTGTGCTTGGCCTAAAATGGGTTAATTAAAGTTCCACTGACTTAAGGCATACGACTAAATTTTAATTTAGAATGTTTTAAGAACGTTTACTGCTCATTTCATCGTATTAAATTCCGAAATTTTTAGAAAGCTTTCTTGACGAACATTTTCATCTTAAAAGTAATTACCATGTCAAATTCCAAACTTTCTATACAACATATGATATAAATTGCAGTTTTAGAATATTTTTTCTCCCTTTAACCTTTTGTATTTTGATTTTTTACAAAGGATTAATTATTTTTTACATTTTTAGGTTCGTTCGAAATTTCTAAAAAGTGTATGACATTAGAGTAACAGCCATATTACATTTCAAGTATCTAGCCTAAACGACTTCAAATACATTATGAATAATTTTAATAATTTCTAAAATTGAACTTTATGGAAATAGCATTTAGTTAACTTTAATTTAAATATCTTTGTTTGAGAGTTAAACTTATCATATAAGATGCCCTTTTTATTCTAACAAATTTTAAAAGCTTATTATAAATCAATTCTTTCTTTCGGTGAAATCCGACGAGTTCTACCTTGTACCTTTGAAGCAAATATTAAAATTAATTAAAATAAATAATTAAAAAATAAATAAAAATTAAATAAACAAGTGTTCATAGCTTAAATGATCATTTTTATGCATTTTAAATAAAATATAAATTGCAAATTTTAAAATAATTGCATGATTAACATCTGCGCTTCATAGTTATACATCAGAAATTACTAATTTTACCTAAGTATCAATATCAATGTATACTTCCAGATTATAATAAGTTTTTTTATACACATATTTGTGTTTATAAAGGAAATATGCGTAGTTTAGAAATAAGTTTTAAAAAAGAAAGAAACTTAGAAAAATAATTCATTACATTATTACAGCGTAAAAACACAAAATACACTGGCGATAATTAATAATTAAAATAATAGACGCTGTAAAAATCATCATAAAATAATAAACACAACAAGACGCATTTTGAGCTAAAACAATAAACAAAAAACAAAATCAGCTAAAGCATACGCGTTTCCGTAAGGGGGCAAAGTTAGAAAACCATAAAATAAAAATCAAAATTAGCGTAAGGGGACGACTAACATTGTCCCCTTACGCGCACGTGTAAGCTTCAGTGATGAAAGGCTGCTATTGTTTTAGCTCGAAACACGTCCTGCTTTGTTTTTTATTTTATGGTGGTTTTTACTATCTATTATTTTAATTATTACACTATTACATTCGCCGACTGCGGAAATAGGGTTCAAAACACTAACTTTCAGAGCATTTTCAGAAATCTTCTCGCCTTTTTTCAAATAATGGAAAAAATTGTTCGATTATACACAGTCCAGTCACATTAATGTGACCACCACGTACTTTCTACGTCGACGTTAAATAACCAATCACAGGAGGCAGGTGGCAGCACAGTGCAGTTGAGGGTATATAAAGGGTGTGTGAGGGCTTCGGAAAACATTTCAATCGTTGGCGTAATACAGAAACGAAGCGATTTATCCAACTTCCAAAAGGGCATGATCATTGGCTTTCGGGCCAAGGGTGGAAGCATTTCCGAAACGGCTGAGTTTGTGAACTGTTCTCGTGCCGTTGTGGTTTAAAAGTGTACCGTTCATGGCAAAATGGGACTGTCCAAAATCAGCGACGTGGCAAATGTGGTGCACCACGGGCCATAGATGACAGAGGCAAACGACGGTTGCGGAGATGCGTTCGGGCAGATAGACGGGCTACCGTTGAGCAACTGACCACCCAAATGAACCAAGGGGCTACCAAAAGTGTCTCCCAAACTATTATTCCGCGAACATTGCTGCATCTGGGCCTCCGAAGCAGACGCCTAGTTCGTGCACCTATGCTGACTGCTGTTCACCGACGACGAAGGCTGGAATTTGCACGCCAGTACCGCAGCTGGACATTCACTGAGTGGCGACAGGTAGCGTTTTCCGATGAATCGCGCTTTATGCTCCATCGGACAGATGGACGTTGGCGTATAAGGCGTGAAACCTCTGAAAGCAAACATCCTGCAACTATTGCCGGAACGGTCCAAGCTGGAGGCGGGAGCATTATGGTCTGGGAAATGTTTTCCTGGCATTTTCTGGGTTCACTCATCATTGTGGAAGGCACGATGGATCAATACAAGTACGCATCTGTCCTTGCGGACCATGTCACCCCTACATGAGCATTGGTTTTTCCTCAGGATGATGGCATCTACCAGCAGGACAATGCGAAGTGCCATACAGCTGTCAGTGTACGTGCGTGGTTCGAAGAGCACCAGGATGAGTTTACCGTCCTCCCCTGGCCAGCAAACTCACCTGACTTAAACCCAATCGAGAATCTGTGGGACCATCTCGATCGGGTTGTTCGCGCCATGGATCCTCAACCCCGTAATCTACCGCAGCTGGCCACGGCATTAGAGTCGGCATGTCTCAATATCCCAGTGAACACCTTTAGGAACCTTATTGACTCTCTTCCTACACGTTTCGTAGCAGTCCGCTCTGCGAAAGGTGGATATTCTGGCTTTTGACAGGTGGTCACATTAATGTGACTGGACTGTGTACATAGCTTTTGCATAAAAGCATTTGACTTTTTTCGCGAATAAAATGAATTCAAAAATGTGCAGGAAGTTGGTAGTTTAGAGTTTGAAAACAGAGTTAAAAGTAAATTTGCATTTAGTTTCATAAAAGGGAAACTTTTTGTTGCGATTGCTTCAAAGCGACCTTCTTTTCTTCCATATATAATTACATTTCCTTCGGTATTAAAACCCATGAAAAACAGGATATTTTTCATTAAAAAATGTGAAGAAAATGTTAATTTTTCGATTTATTTATTTATTTATTTATTTATTTAACTCTGCATCAAACCTCTTAAGAATATGTATTTTTAATCTTTTGATTACTAACCTAAAAAAATTAGAGGTATCAGTATAAAAACAGTTAACTTGACGCTTTATCTTATGGCTTTAATAGAATTTTTAAAATGGATTTTAAAAATAAAGGTATCAAATTTTGAGTGACGCCTTGATATTAACTAAAAAAGTCATATTTGTATTATTTATTTCATCATTTTATTTTTGATCTATTTATAATCGCAAGTACAAAAGTTATCTTCAACTTCAAAAGATGTATAAAACTCTTCACTGATGCTTTTCCCATTCACATCTTTCATAAATTCAATATATGAGTTTTAAAAGATATGATATAAAATTTAAATGAAGCCTTGATCTGGCTTTTAAAAGTTTGTTTTAAAATTCAATTTAAATTATTTTTAATTTGCTAAAATATGTTTGCACACCTAAAAATGCTTTTAATTTTTCAGTCTGCTGTTAAATGTGTAATTTTCACTGAATCTTATACTATGCATTGAAATGTATTAATTTCAATAATTTATTTATCTTTTGCATAACATTATTCAAAATGGTAAGTAATATTTATGTAAATGGTCTCTTTGTTTCAAATTATCAATTTCCATTCAACAATGTAGTCATAAAATTAACAGATGATTTATGCTCTAAGAAGAGGTATACGCTCAAGGTAGAATGTATATCCTAGAGTGTGTATTCTTTAGCTTTCTTGAGAAACAGAGGATATACGGTGTTGATTTAAAAAATCCAGAAGATATACGGCGCATACCACCGTATACCCTCCACTACATCCCTGTTTCTATGCGTTTCACTTAGTTTGGATAATTTGACGCAAAGTAACCATCTGCAACAATTTTACTTCAATTTTCAAGAATGTGACAAAAAGATAAATAAATTTATTGAAATAAATACATTTGAGTACATAGTACAGATTCAACGAAAATTACGTATTTAACAAACAAAGTGGAATTTTAAGAAAATTTTTGGGATGTGCAAATATAATTTACCAAACCAAAATGAATTCAAATTGAATTTTGTAACAAGCCTTTTAAAGCCACTTCAAGGCGTCTCTTGAATTTTATATCATATCTGTTAAAACTCATATTTTGAATTTATGAAAGATGTGGATGAAAAAAAAAACCTGTGAATAAAATTTCATACATCTTTTTATGCTGAAGATAAACGTTTGCACATGCGATTATAAATAGAACAAAAATAAAATGGTGAAATATATAATACAAATATGCATTTTTAACACTTTCCAATTAAGTTGAAAAGTGTTTATGATTTCGATTTGTCAGGCCGTCTGTCCGTGCTCTATTTCTCGTAAATATACTCGGTTTGCCCTGAAATTTTATTGGTTATTGACGTTTAAAAGTTATTGATGTTTACCCCAGCACGAATCTGTTTAAAATGAATGTTTCAAGCATGGGATAATCAAAAGTTTTCCATTATATTAAGGCCTAAGGGAAAAATTGGTTTCAAATGAATTTTAAATATGTTACACCCTGCCAAACATATTAAAATTTAAATGCATTTACAAAGTGCACAAAAATATGCATTTTGTAAAATGTGCAGTGAAAATAATAGTTATTATTTATTTATAGGAACAGTCAAAATTTTCCGATTACATCACTTTACTCCCATCACGGAAGAATTCGTTTCAAATGAATTTTAAAGATGTTATACCCTATCAAACATGCTAAAATTTATATGTATCTTCAAAATGTACTAAAATATGCATTCTGTAAAATATATAGGGAAAAGAAGAGTTATTAATTATTTATTAACATTACACACAAAAGAGTTCCATTACATAATGGTAAAGGGGGGAATTGTTTGCGGTGTATTTTAATTATATATATTTCATGCATAATAAAATTGATGCAAGTCGCTGAGGCTTAATATAAGTTATTTCAGACATAATACGGAATACATAACATTTACAGATTTCAAAGATTCAGATTTAATTTAAAGATTTCAAATAGTATATTTTACCTGAAATACGGTATATTATAAATGGTGTCTGATGAAATGCATTTTTAATCATGATATGAGCTTTTAAGATTCAATAAATTTATGCATATTATATTGTGTATATAAATGCTATAGGTGATATACAGGGATACACAAAAGAGCTCGTAAAGAATATTGAATATGAACGTTTATTATGGAAAGGTCTCTTTTAAAAAAGTTTTCATTTTTACGTTGAACTGCATTCAGTTTACTAAAAACTTTGCAGAATATAGATAAAATGATATACAGGATCATGCAAAGATTTGGATAAAGGATCGTCTATGGGTGATAATTTCTGCAAATGTGTTTTCAGTATTTTTAACAGTCTTTTAATTTGTACTAAATTTTAGCTATATATTAGCATGTAATAAAGGTACAGGGCTGACCAAAAATATTCAAATATGTCATTTCCAAGCATAAATTGCGGAAAGATAAATTTTAACTTGTTAGGCGTTTTCTCACTAATGAAATTTTTTCCATTATATAGTATATATAGGGTTTCCGTCGAATAAGAACCTAATTCAAAATTAAATTTCTGAAAAATAAAGATCGATAGAATTATACGGTAAACTATTTGTTTATTAGGTAAGCTGTAAAAATTCTCATACAGAAGTTGCGAACAGTGAATATTTTGAAAACATTTTGTTCTGATTGCAAAGAATGTTTGATTTGACATTTTTCTTGTTTTACTTTGCTTGCAGAGAACGAGTTTACGAGTACAGTGCCATATTAAAAAAAAATTTCGAACTAAATTTCTGAAATTTCGAAATTTCAAAATTTTTTCCAAAAATCGTTACAACATGGCATTATAAGCTAAAAAACTCGTAAGATTTTTACAGCTTACCTAATAAACATACCGTTTACCGCATAATTTTATCCTTCTTTGTTTTTGAGAAATTTAATTTTGAAATCAGGGTCTTATTCGCTAGACACCCTGTATATTAACCGACCGATTAAATACAGGGCTATTCAAATGAATTGAAATAAGTATTTGGCTATGGGCAGTGGCACCTTATTTCCCTAAATAACAACGTTTTCTTTGAGATTTCAGGAAGTGTTGGAAAGTGTTTAATAATCTGTGCTTAACGCATGGTTTTCCTTACGTGTTTAATTAATAGCATGACGTCACTCAAAATTTGATATCATTACATTTAAAATCCATATTTAAAATTCTTAGAGCCATATGATATTTTAACCAGTTAAGGATTTTTGTATTCATAAATTCTTCTTTAATTATTGAAAAATATTGGTTTCTGATGTTTCTTAAGAAAAACATTTCTATTCGAAATTCATGAAGAACTTAGGATAAGTATTGATGTTTTGGTTTGTATTTATATTGAATTTTTCTAGATTAAGTCATTTGTCTTATTTTGTACTATAAAATCTTTTATTTTTTTAAGGATAATCATGTTGAAAAACCCATTTATGTTCATTTATTCATTTATGTTTCATATTTTGGCAGTTCTGGAAATAATTCCCAAGGAAGAAAGCAGAAATTTCAAAGAAGCTGGCAAGCAAAATCAGATAACAGCCTGAAGAGGTAACTAATTGGCCTTTATTTTAGTTATAATTTCAATAATATAAATTGATATTTCATTCCTCCTAGACAATATATCATATAGGGTGATTCATAAATAACGAAACAATAGGCTATTTCCTTAAATAGTGCCCCTAGACCCATTCTTCCAATTGCAAAACTTCATAAAAAGGGAGCAAAATAGGATGACATGTTACAACTCCATACGTCTTTTTGAAAAAATACGAAAATTAAATTTTTATACGGCCCCCATACGATAACGATTCCAATTAATAAATCTATCTTTATTCAGTCCTCAACTAAACACAAAACAATTGCATCTTTATATCTGCAAAACTCACAGAGTTATAGCATTTTAAATAATTTAAAAGGTTTTAAGGGATTAGACACAAACTGGAATGTGTGGAATTCAAGGAACAATGTTATTTTAACAGTTTTAGAAAGCATGTAAAAAATATATATCTATTAAGTTAGAATTTTGATTTTTTTTTTCTTGTGATGGTTAACCACATAATTTGCAAACAAAATCACATCCTAAAATTTTTCATGAAGTTATAAAAATTTCAAATGATTGGTGTTTTTTAAGTGGAATAATTTAAAATCGTTATAACTGGAAAAGTGATTCATAGGATTTCAAATTTTTCTTCATTTAATTAAATTGGAAAATATAATCTTAGTTTTGTTTCAGGGTTTTTTTAATATTAATTTTAAAAATAATAAAAATTTTCATTTAAAAGTAATGTAATTTATTTTTAAAATCAAATTTTCAAAAATAAATATATAAATTTACCGAAACAAAATTAATGTAAAATAAACAAACAAAGACATGTTTCAACTTTTATTTAACGATTTTTGAATTTTAATAATTTAACTAGCTGGCTTCGTCCGCCAGCGGGTCCCTCCTTTTTTGTAAATTCTCGAAACGGACGAAAGTCGAATTGAACGAACCTCGAACCGTGTCTCAGCTATCTATGGCAACATATAGCAGTCGTGTTGCGCACGCACCACCGGCGTCGCCGCTGCCTACAGCAACGTATAGCATGCACGCTGGGCACGCACTGCCTAATGTGCCCCTTTTTTGTTACTCGAAGAGGGGATGCTTTAAGGCAAGAGTTTAAAAATTTTGCGAAAAATTAGTATTCGTAAATAGTGGAATTTAACGCGGAATACTTTTTTTTACAACCTAGAATTTCTGTTGTATTTCCTGAGTTTGTCCCCCCCCCCCCCGCCCCGAAATGTAAATTTTTTATAGATTTATATCATGTGTCATAAACTATCATAAAGTTTCAAACAGTTCCAGCAAGTAACATTTTTACAAAAATTACTTTTAGAAAATAGTGGTATTTGATGTGTCATCCTTTTTCTTAAATATTTATCATCCTGTTTTATTATGTATCTAAAAGTTTCAAACAGACCGCGTAATAATGGTAATGTTTAATTAACTGCTAAACGGTACGAAGCACTGCTGTTTATAAAAAAAATTCTAGCGCCCCTTTTCCTTTTGCTTTCAATCCCTCATCCTAAAATTTCAGTGCCTTGCTTTATGTAAGTTTTTTCTTATGTTTAAAAGGGATGGGATGTTTTCGTTCACAATAATTTCACGTGAACCACTGAGTGAAAACCAATATCTATTACAAATTAAAAATGGATATTTTCATAAATCCGAAGTTTTCATCTGACTGAAAAAATAAAGACATATTCTTAAATAGAATGAAAATTTGCATCAGTTTCAAAAATCCGAACTCAAAAATGGATATTTTAAAAGTTTTTCTTTCCGCATAAAATTTTTGAGTCGACTAGTACACCTTTTTTTTTTATTGCCTGACATTAAAATTGAAGCGACAAAGAAAATATTTTTTTAAGATTTCGATAAAAATTCATAAATTGGGTTCTAATTAGGCTACGGACACGATTTTTAGAAAATATGAAAGTAGATTTTTTTCTACATATAGTAGTGCAAGTTTCGAATTTGTGCGATGTATAGAAAAAAAAGTTACAGACTCGCGCAAAAATCTCCTAGTAACAGATGTCACATGTTAGCGCAGCTGTGGTAAAATGATTTCAACTCTTCTCAGACATGCGTCTACGTACAGTTTAAAAAATTAATGAAATAAAATGAATTTTTAATCGATTTTTAAGGATATTTCGATAAATAATCGGTCTGTCATATTCAAATATAGAATTTCGGAGAGAGTTCTCTCAATTTCACGTTCTTTCGTAAAACATGTGCGTTCGTGGCTTTTTTAGAACAAAAGTTATCGCCTTTTAAAAATTTGCCATGTACGTACATGAATTCCGTTAAATAGACACCTGCTTTTGATCCAATTAAGCTGAAATTCATTAAAAAGGAGATTTTTAATTAATTTCATAGCTAATTATAGCCATACTCGGGTGCACCAAAAAATAGCTTTTTTATGTATTTTGTGTCTTTCTGCGTCAAATAATAAAAATGATTTTGCGGCTTCAAGGGGTTTTGCGCACAGACAGACGTTTACCATTATTAATAGAAGTGAAGTCGAGAGATGGTAAAATAATAATAATAATAATAATAATAATAATAATAATAATAATAATAATAATAATAATAATATGATGCAGAAAAACGAATTTGAAGTTTAAAAAATATATTGGCTCCTAACAAAATGTTTAAATACTTTTTACAAAATTTCAAAAGAAAAATAATTACTTTCTGTAGCTTAAACTTCCGATTCGGTTTAACTCCGGTTCGGTTTAACCATATTTGGTTTAACCGTCGTTTCCACCACCTTTCTATACTGTTTAAATGTCCGTCAGTAATTTAAACCAATGTTTTTTAAGAGCTTTTTCATAATTTCGGGCTTCAGGCTTTTCATTGTCCCAATGATGTCTGTATTTTGGGACCAGGTCGGGCCAGGCCCTGGACGTTACTTTTTTCTGAGCCTAACGTATTTTCTCATACCGTACTAAGACTTCTTCCTAGGTCTGCACGAAACGAAATTTTTAGTATCAGTCTCGACACAACCCGTATTAAAATCATTGTCTCTGACTGACCTAACCCGTGCATAAAATAAATAAAATTTGCTCAGTCCAAAATTTTTAACGAAAAACGCATACATTGTGAAATTGCCTTTTAGGGAAAAAAAATCTTTAAAATTCATATAAAAAAAAAAAAAAACAGATTTAAAGGCAAAAAAAATTAACATGCAATAAAACCTGAATATGACGGAATCCAGTCTTGAACGGAAAATTATGTTGATCCCTGCAAAAGGAATATATTAATACATGAGAGAAAAATAGATTACATTTACACCTCCTATGAAGGGAAATTGTCTATAATGCATTTTTTTCTTTCCTATGTGATTCCGTTTTAAAATTTTTTACTGTATAGTAATTTTCAAAGTCTCAAACATATGGAATACGGATTAACGATATTAAAGGATGAGTGAAGCACAAATAAATAGAGATTCATTAATAAAATAAATATATCACAGCCTTTGGGGCTACTTTGAAAACTGGTCGCTCAGAGGCATGGTTAAGTGATGTAAGTCACGAATTTTGGAGAATTTTGGATTTTTAAAACTCTGTGAGATTTGTAGATATCGAGATGAAATTTTTTTTGTTTAATTCAGGATTGGTTAAGGAAAAATTTCCTAAGTGAAAATTTTAATTTATGGTGGTCGTATAAAAATTTAAATTATATATTTTTTCTAATAGACCTGCGATGGAGTTGCAACTTATCTCATCGAATTTTGCACCTTTCTTATGAAACTTTGCAATTAAAAGAATTGTGCTTAGGGGCAATATTTAAAGAAATAGCTTATTGTTTCGATAATTATGAATCACCTTGTATATGGTAGTAACACAACCAACAATATGCAAGATCAGTTCATTACATTTAATACGTCACACATAGGGGTTCATCTTTACACGGACATTGGTACAGAGTGGCACGCCTATCGTTTTGCGCCAATCATCTTGAAGGATGATCCACTCCGTGTGACGTTTTAAAAGTCAAGATATGGCCTTGTTTGTCGTTGGTCTTGGCAGTTATCGAGAAGGAAAAAAAGCTGTCTAAAGGGGCAAAAACTTTTTTTAATGCCTCCAAAACCAATATATGAGAGTTATTTATTTAACATGTACAAAACGATGTCACATAACATATATAACAAAAAATTAGTTGCCATTGAAAATATTTTATAATGAAAATTCGATGTGGGATAATTGTACAGTACAAGTAAATAATTAAATGCAAAATATTAGTTTTATAAAAACTGATGTGTCCACATAGCCCGGCAAATCCTGTCCATGTGACTGTCACAATTCCAGTTTCTTACACTTTTTAAGTCTAAAACTTTAACTTTAAATTTTTATTTCAATGCATTATTTATTTTTTTTTATTCTTCATTAAATTTTATGTCAGATAAATTTAGAAAGTATAATTTGTTAGTAGTTTCATTCGATAAATAACTACTTTTATATGAATTCGGCTCTTGTCTGTGGGTGGAAAATTAATAGCTGCTAAATAGACCAAAATATGGCACCCCCCCCCCCCTTTGTAATCTAGAAATAAATTCCAAGTATTTCCAGTGCAAGCATAAATAAATAAATAAATGAAAAAAATCACGAATGTAGAGATAACGCCATCAGTTCGTGTATATGATGAAAACAAGTAAGGATTATGAGATAGCAATATTTTATAGTAGAAACATGCCATTCTATGCAGTATTTATGATTGAAAATATATCAGTCAGATGCAACTTCCGCTTATTTAAATGAGAAAATTTTTATGGAATATCCTAATTATTTTCCAAAAATTCTTGAATTAATTATAAGGAAAATTTTTTATTACAGAGCTATCTAGAAAAAGAAAATCATCTGTAAATCTGTAAAGGAAGATGATAAAGTTCTTTTTCTGCAGAAATATATTTGTGGTTTGAAAAGCTAGGCAGAATGGAAAGGCAGGATTTTAATCCTTACAGGGGGATGTTGCGTCTGTTTCAAAATGTTGAAATGAATAATTGACACCAGAATTTTTGAACAAACTTATTTTAAATAAGGCAAGTTATTTTTTTCACGTCCATTCTAAAATAAAAGTGTTTATCTTGATGCCATTGCAGCATTTCATCTTAAAATTGTGTGGGATATATAATATCCCACAAGAGGCAAATCAAGAGGTAAAATAAATTCAGAGGGAGAAAAAAACTGATTCCTGCTTTATTAAAAAAATTAAAAAGTTTGACTCTTATAGTGATTTCTGTCGATAATATTTTAATTATGTTACAAGATCACGATAAAAAAATAATTTTTAGCAAGCAATTAGAGTTGAATATGTAGATTTATTTAAATATTGTCTTGGAATAAACTTTGAAATGTAAATTGAAATTATAATCAATAAACTTCTATTGAAAAAGTTTTAGATCATTTTGGTATGTGGAAAGTTAAACAAAAAGCTTGTTTTATAGATGTAAAAATTCATTTTTAAAAGACTGAAAAATGCATTGATTATGAATTAGTCAGACATTTAATTAATCTTGCAACTCACACTACACCAGACATTAGGAATAAAGTAGCCCAATTAGGTTTGTTTTTAAATTACCGTGACAAATTCGTGACAAATCTTAGTGGAATACAGTTGAACGCGTTTCGCGGTACTTGAAGTAAATATTTAATTTTGGATTAACATTTAAGAATACGGATGAACCTTCATTCGGATTTACTGAAGCTGACTAGAAAAATTTCCTAAAGGTTGTTGGTCACCCATTTTCTGAATTCCTCTCTGTAAAGTTAAGTCTATGGGCGTTTGATGCGTTTTTGTATTCAACATATCTTCTTGATAAATTAATACTTTAACATTTTTTTCAGTAGCTCCTCTTAAAGCATGTCCTTTTTTCTCTTAGTTCTCGAGATATTTTTTAAATCTTTGCTTAATTTTATTTTTTATGTTTTAAAAATGGACAAAATGGTAGTAATGTTTTTAAAACTTCATATAAAATTAAGCATAACTTTTAGAGATATTTTCAAAACTAAGAAAAACAAGTAAGAAAAATCATACGTTTTATAATCTTAGATGGAAACATACTTGATTACTTTTGTTCAGCTCTGTAGTTTACCTTGTACCTTTATTACACGTCAGCATTAAGCTAAAATTTATTGTAAACTAAAACACTTTTAAAACAACTGAAATCACATTCTCATAAATTATCATTCATAGGTTTCCGTGTACCCAATTCTTTGCGTGGCCCTGTATATAATTTTATCTATATTCTGCAAAGATTTCTCAGTAAATTGAATGCAGTTGAGCGTAAAAATGCATAACTTGTTTAAGAACCAAGTTTAAGTAATTTACGCTCATATTCAGTAACGTTGGCAATCTCTTTTGGGTAGCCCTGTATATCAACTACAGCATTTATACACACCATATAATGTGCACAGATTTAGTGGAACTGAAACACGGATATCATAATTAAAATGCATTTCATCCATCAATCAGTCATCATCGGATACATGTATAGTACTTCGGAAAGAACATACTATTTGAAATCTTTTGAGTGTCTCTGTAAATGCTATGTACTTCATATTACGCAAGATAGTATCGTATGATTTATATCAAGCTTCAGTGACATACATCAATTTTATTATTCATGAAACAGTTTAATATATTTAAAATATGTCGCAAATAATTCCCCCTTTACCATTATCTAATGAAATTCTTTTGTGCGGCCCTGTAAATGAATGATAGCTATATTTTCACTGCATATTTTAGTGCACTTTGCGAATCCATATAAATTTAAGTTTGTTTGACAGGATGTAATACCTTTAAAATTCATTTCAATCGATTTTTTCCCATAGGCCGTAATGTATTGAAAAACTTTTGACTATCCCTGTAAATAATCTAATCATGGTAGAAACTTCATTTTCAATAGGGTTAGTGCTAGGGTAAACATCAATAACATATAAAAATTTCATAGCAATCCGAGTATATTTACGTGAGTTAGAGCGCGGACAGACAAACCGAATGCATAAGCACTTTTCAACTTTGTTGGAAAGTGCTAAAAAATAAACATGCTTAAAGAAGAGAACATTAAAAAAAGAAGTTAAAAATATTAATTTCCTGAGGAGATATTTTAAATACGAAAATGCATCAAACGCCCATAGACTTAACATTACGGAGAGGAATTTGGAAGCTGAGTGAGCAGCAGACTTGAATGATCGTAATTCATATAATAATAGTCAGGTAAAGATGCTAGTACGGTTCTCTCGATCGAGGCACAGAGTGTATTGCTTTGTTTGAAGATACAAAATGAAACATTTATCTTTCTAAATTGCTTAGGGATTTATTAAATGATAGAATGAAAAAGGAATGTACAGTAACAGGTAACAGAGAATTTAAAATTTCAGCTGAAAATTCCCTTTTAAATAAAATCTCAAAACATAGATACAGTAAATACTACTTTATAAGAGATGCACTGAAAAACAGGCAAATTGTTATTAATTTTATGCAGTGTTGGGTATGAACGCGCTCACTGAACGAAAACTCACGAGTTTCGCTCACTATTTGTGAACTTTGAACTGAACTTCGCTCACTATTTTATAAACGAGTTTGAACTGAACGGAAACTCAAAAAATCGACGAGTTTGAACGAAATTTACGTTCAAATTTACGTTCAGTTTTTTCATAATTTATTTAAAATTTTTCCAGACCTTAGTACACATTTTCCCTCTTTCAAATGCCATTTAGAGGCCTGCACGAGCCTCAGGACGGGTTAAGTCTGGATATCACTTCTCTGGGTAGTATTAGAGGTCTGCACGGGCCGGAATTTCCAGGCCCGGGCCCGGCCCGGCCCGGCCAGTAGGAAAGTTATTTCGGCCCGGCCCGTTGTAAAACTCATAAGTTCGGCCCGTTTAATTTTTTTTATTTTAGGCCCGGCCCGGCCCGTACAAAAATCAGCGAAAACAGGCCCGGCCCGTTTTGGCCCGTTACAATTTCTGCGATTTCTAAAAAATTCAGATTTTTATCATATAACTAAGATTCCTTTAAAAAATACTGCATACATATCTATGGAATGATTTTACAGTATATTTTACAGTAAATACACATTAACAACATTAATGATTACTTAGATTCTTAGGCTTTCAACATTCGAATAAAGATTCATTGAAAAATTAATATGGCTTAGAATAAAAGAAAAAAGAAAGAAAGCTAAAAACATCGTTAATTTTGAAGATGTTTGATAAAAGAAGATTTATAAATGTATTTTTATATCATTTTATTATAGATTTCAAATCCAAATTCATTCTTAAATTCAAAGAAGCTCCTTTCTGATACATTTCTAATTTTTTTTTTTTTTTTCTCAGAAACGCATAAGATTAGCAGATATCTTTATTTATACAAGCAATTTAAGAATACTGCAAACAAATAAAATACTGTCATAATTAGCGTTTTGAATGGAATTTCCGGAAGTAATAGCAAGGAAAACCTACAATCATTTCAGAAACTATTATATCTCAACAAGGTTATACAAGCATTTTATTTACCAAAAATGAAAAACGCTATTCGATTCCAAATCCCTTCAATAGTTAGGCTATCGTTAATTTTGTAAAAGTATAAAAGTGATAACTTTTATATACTTTTACAATTTAAAATTAATCAGAAAATCTGTCAAACTTTCGCATTATTGAGAAATTAATTAAAAAATCATCAAGAAGTATATATCCGAAGACTAAGCAAACATAAGTTCTTTATTGCTGTTAATAATTTTACAAATCATGTTTTCTGCCAATAATTAAGTCTAGTACCGGTCCGGCCAGTCTATATATAGAAAAATAATGCAAGCTTGATCTCGGACCGGCATGAGTCAGCTAAAAAAATATTAAAACGGGTTACACATAATGTAATTCTCCGATGCCGATACACTGTGCATTTTTATATTGATGCTGTCAAACTAGTATGACCACATTTATACTTTATTCTCGTTAAAACCATTTTCGTTGAAAATAGCTCATATTTTATCGTTTCTGGTTAAATCCAGAACGGGCCGGTAGGCCCGAAAATTTTTTTTATCGGTCTGGCCCGTTCAATTTTTTTGCCGGCCCGTTGAAAAAACTATTCTAAATCGGCCGGCCCGGCCCGGGCCCGTGCAGACTTCTAGGTAGTATCCTAGTCTAAGTTCCTGCGAATCCGCAGACAGAGTAGAATTTGTCTAAGACGGAATATTGTCTTCTACGGAAAATTTTCAAGATACCGATCGATTCCGCTATAGCCATAGTTTATTCTAATTTTAAAGTACCATGATTCAACAATTAAACTTTTCTTTAAAGAATAGTTCATATACAATGCTGGGGGATGGAAGAAACAGTATTATAAAAGGTGCTACAAAAATCTGTATATGACGAAATCCTGTCTTAAACGAAACAATTTCTAGATCGGTGCAAAATGGATAGAATAATCCGTGTAAAAAAAAGTCATAACACATTTGTAAAAGACGGCGAATTTCTTAATAAAGAATCTGTCTACAATGAATTTTTCTAAGTTTTTTTTTTTTTTTTTTTTTTTTTTTTTTTTTTTTTTAAAGATTCACCAGTATAGAAATTTTTATATTTTTAAGCCCCCAATCCGTGGAAATGTGTTAATCTTATTAATATTTCAGATATTTAGATACAGTTAAGGACTCATTTTAAAATCAATTTAGTTTACAATGGGATATACAGAAATAAATATGGAAACACCAATACTTTGGAATAAATGTGCCTATTTACGCAGCCCATGACCCCCTTTTTTAAATGAAAAACATAAGCATGAAAGGGAAACTGTAATAAGTACTTTTTAGAGTTCCGTATTTAAAAAATTAAACGGAACATTATAAGATCTCCCTCTTGTGTCTGTTTTTGTCTATCGCAATTACTATAAGGTAAGTTAGCCCCTCCTCTTCTGTAAAATTAATACTAAGTTCCAAACTAGCAAAAAGGAGCAATTACTAAAGCACAATACTCAGACCAGCATTGTCTCGAAGAGTATGCACACAGAAATCCAGAGAGTGCAATCGTGTGTTTGTGCCTTTTTCAATATTGTACCGACCAAAAGTATATGAAGTTATGCATCGAATTGAACGAAATTTTTTTGTGTAAGTGTATGACTATGGCTAATTGGTCCTCCCTGAATTTTAAAAGAATCCGTCGGAAGGGGGCGCTGCAATCGCGATTTTGTACCATTTTCAATATTGTACCGACCAAAAATATATGAAGTTATACATCGAATTGAACCAAATTTTTTGCGTAAGTGTATGACTATGACTGATTGGTCCTCCCTGAATTTTAAAAAAATCCGCCGGAAGGGGGCATTGCAATAGCGAATTTTATGCCATTTTCAATATTGCACCACCTAAAAGTTTACGTTCTAGAACGTTATGTTCTAGTAGTTAGTTCTAGAACATGAACTAAGTTTTTGTATATGATTATTTTTTGGTGAGGCAAGTAGGTCCTCCCATAATTTGAAAAATAAATAAATAAATAAATAAATAAATAAATAAATCTGGCTATCATTCTATTGTCCATCGGCTCGTGCAGAGACGGAAATTCGTTTTTACTCCGATTAATTGACTGAAGTAGAAATTTAAGATAAAAATCAAAGTTGGTATGATATTGAATTGTTATTGTAAAATTATTAAAGCATTAAAATGAGTAACTATTTTTTAAAAATATTAAAATGTATGTATGAGATAGAAGAAAGTTTTGGGAATGGCACATCCAACTAGTTTCTATTCAAATGCCGTTGAGAGGTCTACATGGACTCGGGGCAGGTCGAGTCTGATCATTAGTTTTTTGGGTCGTGCCCAGGTCTTCCTTTATCTGAAAGCTCGGTCCAGACTGGACCGGGCTTATTTCTGGAACTGTACTTTATTCTTAAGCGAAGTGTGCACAAATCGAAATTTTTTCACATTGTCTCACTACCTTGCTTGCATGAAAATCATTTACCCGTCCCTGTATGATTTGTATAAAGATTTGTTTAGGAACAACCTCTTTGGGTCTACAATTTTTTACGAAAATACATATATTTTTAAATTACCATTATTCTACAGTTAAAATTTTCTTTAAAGAATAATACATGTTATATTTCTATGGTGTGTGTGTGCGTTCGGAGGAGGAATATACCGTTGAAAACCGGTTATAAAAATCTGGGTAAATGGAAAAAAAGTGACCGGAAAAAAAGTTATCGGAAAAAAGTGACATAAACTACAAAAGCGGAAAAAAGTTATCGGAAAAAAGGTGATGAGGAATTGATGTTAGGGATTTATTATAGATTTTGGTTAAATATGAAAGGGGGATCGGGGGGGGGGGCTCATAATTTAGGTAAATGAGTTTTTCATGTTGAATTAACTGTTTTGGTTCAATTTTTGGATATACGTTCATACTGAAAAAACGCTTGCCTGATTAGTTTTGGGAAGGGACGATTACCCCCCTCCGCCCTAAATTACTTAAATGGGTTTTTATGCAGAATTATCAAATATGTATTCAAATGTGTATCCAATATGTATATCTCTATCCAAATTTTGGATAGAGATTCTTTCTGATAAGGCTTATATATAACATATAATGCCTGAAGAGATTTGGGAGTTTAATGGTTAAGCGTAGAGGGGAAATGGGGGAATAACCTCTCTTAAATTAATAGCTTTTACGCAGAATTATCCGATTTGCTTGGAATTTTGTTTATAAGTTCATTATGATAAGACGTATCTCTGATTAATTATGGGTTCTTTTGCTTATTAATAAAGGGGGGATGGGCAATAATCTCACACTAAATTAGATAAATTGTTTGTTATGCAGAATTATCTGATGTAAGTCAAGTTTTAAATGTAGGTTCTTTCTGATAAGGTGAATCCCTGAATAGTTTTAAGGGTTTAATGGCTAAGTATAGAAAGGTAATAGAATATAACCTCCCTTAAATTAAATAAATTGCTTTTTAGGCAGAATTATCAGATTTGCTTCAAATTTTGGATTATAGGTTCATTATGATAAGGCGTATCCCTGATTAGTTATGGGGGTTATTTTGCTAATTAAAAAGGAGGTGGTGATTATTACCCCCCCCCCTTAAATTAGATAATTTTTTCTTATGCACTCTTATCCGATGTATTTCATATTTTGTATATAATTTCTTTCTCATAAAGTGGATCCCGGAATAGTTTTAAGGGTTTAATGGTTAAGTATACAGGGGGGACGGGGGATAACCACTCCCTTAAATTAAATAAATGACCTTTTTATGCAGAATTATCCAATTTGCTTCAAATTTTGGGTGTAGATTTATTATAGTAAGGTGTATCACTGATTAGTATGGGGTTCTTTTGCTAATTAAAAAGGGGGAGCGGCGATTATCCCTCCTCCTTAAATAAGATTTTTTTTTTTTTTTCGCAGCTGTCCGACGTATTTCAAATTTTGGATGTGGATTTTTTCTGATAAAGTGAATCCATGAATAGTTTTAAGGGTTTAATGACTAAGTATAGAGGGGGGAACGGGGGATAACCCACAATTAATCAGGGATTCGCCTTATCATAATGGACTTACACTCAAATTTTGAAGCAAATCGGATAATTCTGCATAAAAAGCCATTTAATTTATTTTAGGGGGGTTATCTTCTGTTCCCCCTTCTATACTTACCCATTAAACCGTTTAAACTATCCAGGGATTCTCTTTATTAGAAAGAACATACAGCCAAAATTTGAAATACATCGGATAAGTGTGCATAAAAAAAATTTATCTTATTTAAGGGGGGGGGATAATCGCCCCCTTTTTAATTAGCAAAATAATCCCATAACTAATCAGAGATACGCTTTGTCTGAATGAACCTACGTCCAGAATTTTAAGCAAATCGGATAATTCTGAGTAAAAGCCATTTATTTAATTTAAGGGGGTTATCCCTCGTTCCTTCCCTTTATACTTAGCCATTAAATTTATCTATTTAAGTGGGGGGGGGGGGGTCGGAATCATGTATGTATGTATGTCGGCCAATTATCTACACTGTGGGAATAGGCCCTAAGGGGTGGAATGCCCTCCGTGGGGGTCTTTCGGGGGGGTGTAATAATCACCGCCTTCTTTTTAATTAGCAAAACAACCCCATATCTAATCAGGAAAATTTGTAAAAATGATAAAAATTACTATATAATTCTGATTGACTTTGTAGAGATACAATTGATAATGAATTAAAAGATATTATCCGTTACAAATTTGAAATCGTGATGCATATTTTTTAAAATGACAGCAACTTAGTTTAGTTTTGAGGTGGTCTGGTACTTGGAAACATAGAAGTTGGAAAAATGCATCTCATTTTTTTTTCTTACTATCTCTACATAGATAAAAAAAAAAGGGAGATAAAATAACCCTTTCTTTCGAAATTATTAACATGAAAGCAGTAGCTACTTTTCATATATACATATATTTTTCTTTTTCGTTGACTCATTTTTGCATGTACAGCTTTAGAGATTTGATAATTCAGTACTTTTTCTGAAATGAAAAAACATAATAAATTTTTTAATAACTTTTCATCTCCTTCTTTTTTTTACAAAGTTCGTAAAAAGATAAAAATTATTATATAATCTGACTGAAATTATAAAGATACATTCAGTAACAAATTAAAAGATACCTTCAGTTATAAATTTGAAATCGTAATACATATCTTTTGAAAGGACAGCAACGCTCTTAAGTAGGTTATGATGGTTGTCCGGCACTAGGAGGCAATTAAAGTTAAAAAAATAAATCTTAAATAATTTTTATTACCATATTTATGTAGTAATAAAAAAGGAGATAAAATAATCCTTTCTTCGAAATCAGTAACATAAAAGCAGTAGCTACTTTTCAATTCTTTCTTTCTTTCTTTTTTTTTTTTTTTTTTTCTTTTCTTTTCGTTGATTCGTTTTTGCATGTGCAACTTTAGAGATTTGATAATTTAAGATTTTTTCCTTAACTTTTTCTTTTCGATTATTCTTTTAAAACTTTTTTCTAAAGTTACGTAAAAAAATAGAAAAAACAAATCATAAAAATAGGAATATGGGAAAATAGCAAGATTCTCTAAAATTATAAACGTTCATCAATCTCTTAACAAAATAATTTCTCGCAAGCATATTTTACGTTTTGTTATAGATAATTTATTTTGTAGAAAAAAAAAATCCGTAACAATTATTTTAGATCATGTTATATCACTAACCGCCTCCCAAAGTTAAAGAAAAATATGTAAAGAAGAAAGAAAAAAAAGCATTTAATAAAAACGTTTTTCATTGTTCTAGAAAACGATAGCTTTCACATTTTGGAAACTAAAGAACTTCTAACAACTAGTTTCTAGTTCCCCACAATTACTCTTATTTTTCTTCATTAAGAGTTTGTCAGTGTTATTGTCATTTATTTTACATATGTATGTCATATTCATAAATCTAAAGCATGTTCTTTCAAAATATAACGAAGAGTTTCATTTTTTTTCCGCTATTTTTTTTTTAATAAATTGATAATTTATTTCCAAAATGTTTATCATAAAAAAATGTAAGAGGCCACTGTGAGTTTTTAGTGGAAATCCATCGCTAATATAATAATTTTGTAAGTTTTCAAAATAATTAAACCTTCCAGAACAGCTAAAAAACTTACGACGTTTTCTAAACATAAAAAAAATACTTGAAAGAGTATAGCAGCAGAAAGAATGAAAGAAAAACAAAACAAAGAAGAAAAAAAAAAACTTAGTGAAACGGCGAATCCACCCCACACTTCCCGGAACCACCCCCCCCCCCACACACACACACACATACACACACAGAATTCGGGGATATGGTATGAAGAACCAGGAGGGAGGAAAATCTAACGCAAGTGGTCGCATCGCGGTGCATTAGACCAATTTAAACTCCAAAATGCTGTAAAATGCGTAGAAAATGAAGGAATGACTTGAAGTTTTAGTATACAAAAGTGCGGACACTCAAGGTCAGTTACGTGGAATTTCGTTATCGTAACTAAGAGGAAGCGAGTTACAGGAAGATAAAAAATTCCGGCGGGAAAAGACCACCAAAAAATGGTAATATGTGTATGCTAGAGAGGCGCCTGATTAATGTCCCACTGATTAAGGTCCCGGTACGTCATTTTGACGTCACAAGAAACCGGGATATAAATCCAGTACTTGAGCATTTCACTTTTCACGAAATCCTGATTAACGTCCCACTGATATACATCCCGCTATTAGATCGGGACCTAAATCCAGTCACAGAGAATTTTACTTTCGTCGAGACCCTGATTAAGGTCCCACTGATTAAGATCCCCTATACGTCATTTTGACGTCACAAGAAACTGGGATATAAATCCAATGCTTGAGCATTTCACTTTTCACGAAATCCTGATTAACGTCCCACTGATATACATCCCGCTATCAGACCGGGACCTAAATCCAGTCACAGAGAATTTTACTTTCGTCGAGACCCTGATTAAGGTCCCACTGATTAAGATCCCGCTATACGTCATTTTGCTGACGTCAGAGTAGATGAGGATTTAAATCAGGGGGACTTAAATCCGGTGCTAAAGCATTTTACTTTCGACGAAATCCTGATTAACATCCCCCTGATATATATCTCGGTACGCCATTTTGATGACGTCACAGTAGATTGAAACTTAAATTAGTGCTAGAACACATTTGTTTTTTTCGCAAGAATTCCTAATTTACGACCTCATGATATATGCTCCCACATGCCATTTTTATTCAAAACAAATGGGATTCATGTAGGAAAGGTCACGAAATGTCTGTATTATAACATATTATTATTATTATTATTAATATTATTAAGTATTACTATTATTATTGTTTACTATTACTATTATTATTATTTTATTTTCTCGACCTCGTGCTTTTAAAATCTGGAATATATTTCTCATGTCATCATTGATGATTTATTAGGATAATAATGAAAAAACTTTCTTTCTATTAATTACATACTTTAAAATCAGCTTGGAAAATGTATAATTTTTAAAATACACCAGCTTCTCGCGCTTTTATAACGATGTTATAGAATATAGACAATATTTATCATTTTTTATTTATCATTCATATTTATCATTTTATTTCATTAGTTTAAAAAAATTTCCGTCTGTTTACCAGAAACATTCAGAATTACGATACTGAAAACACTGTACTTTAAAATTTTACGCTTAAGGGCCAGGCACATATAGCACTAACTTCTTTCGGTCAGGCGTCGCTATTTTTTATCTTTCTTATCGGCGCTTTGATGTAGGGGAGACTGGGGTACAATGGACCACGGGGTACAATGGTCCACCCCCTATTTTTGATATTAATTCTGTTTTTGAAAGCTTCATATTTTAGTATATAGATGACAGTCATGAAGTAGTAAAAAAAAGTTTGAAACCATGTGCATAGCTGACATTTTAGCCATTTTATGCTTGATAATTGATTTGACACAGGAGGAGTATGGCAAAAGTAAATATTTTCAGTGAAATATATCTTCATTTCTTTATTACAGATTTGTAATTTGAAAGATATTGTGTGACAAAATAAAAAGGTAAGACATTACATTATTATATTTATTATAGCTAAAATAATAGAATTCTAAATTTCTTTTTTTATCATCAAGTTTTTGTCAAACTTCCATATGGGGTACAATGGACCATCAGAAACTGGGGTACAATGGACCATGATCCATTGTACCCTAGTTTTGTATCTTATGTTTTTAAAAGTTAAATATTATATGTGAAATTCAGAATTAATAAATTATTTTACTTCTGTGTGTAGATTAATTAATGATTCATGTTGTGTAATGCATTTTTGAAACATTTATCTGCAGAATAAATGCTTTCAAACATAAAAATTAGCCCAAATTAAGAATTAATAAATTATTTTATTTCTGTGTGTGAATTAATTAATGATTCATGTTGTGAAATGCATTTTTGAAATATTTATCTATATAATAAAAGCTTTCAAATTTAAAAATTAACCCAAATTGAACACCAAAATTAGTAAACAAAACATTTTGTGCATTTGAGGGTTTTTTTTTTTAATTTCACATGATTTGTTAATTTAATATTCCTGCACTTATGTATACATGCATCCATAATGAGTTATATTTAAATAAAACAATAAAATGAGAAAAACAAAAATATATCTACATATTAGTTTGTGTCTGGATGTAATAATTAAATAAGGTAAAATTCATTAAAAAAATACAGATGATGTAAAGTAGACAGGAAAAATTTATTATATTTTTTCCTTAGTCATATATTTAGATATATATATATATTTCTTATTATAAAGGTTTATATTTAACTTTAAGTGGCATCATTGGACAAAAAGATTATATATCATTTTTCATATTTCTTTTAGCAATGCCAAGAAACAAGCCTAGGAAAACCAATAGAGGTTCTGTGCCACATAAAGTTGTGGAACAGGCTTTAAAATGTATTGTAGAAGATAATAAACCTAATTGTTCAATCTGCGACCGGTATAATGACTTAATGATAAAAAAAATGAAGAAAAAAATGTTACTTTAGTTAGAGCTAAAAGAGTGAATAAACAAATAAAAATTAATAATAAAATGTGAATAAGCAAATAAAAATGAATAATAAAATGTGAATAAACAAATTTGTTATATTTTATCTTTCTTATTGTTAAAAAATGAACTACACTGATATATTTTTATTCAAATTACAAGTGGTCCATAGAGCCCCATGTTGTGGACCATTGTACCCCGGCATTGGGGTACAATGTATTGTAGAAGATAATAAACCTAATTGTTCAATCTGCGACCGGTATAATGACTTAATGATAAAAAAAATGAAGAAAATTTCAAGAAAAGAAAATTTACTTGCTATTTAAAAAATATATATAAGAAAGTATGCATAATTATTATTTTTGAGTGGATGCAGTATAAACTTTAATGTATAGGTAACATGCATGTACTTTATCAAAAGAAAAAAAATCAATACTTTAAGAATAAACAGTCAAAATTTACAAAAGTGGACCATTGTACCCCAGTCTCCCCTATAAATTGCTATTTCAGTGCACTGAATCTGAACTTCAAGACAGAAATCGAACTCGAAATCAGTTGACAGCTTTACGACTGAAGATGGGGGAGATAAACTTTCCCTTCCTTTGTCAATTCGGTAGAGTCAGTCCCTCAAAAATCATTTAAAGATGTTTCAAAACTACCAAGCTTTTGTTCCGTTCGGAAACAAAGAAAGATTTGTTGCTCTTGCAGGTGACGTTGCCGGGCAGGGTTCGAACCGGAGATCCCACGGTCAGTAAGTGAGCGTCTTATCCGCCGAGCAAAAGGGTACCCCAGTCGCTTCCTGCGAGAAACTCGTTTTTCTGACCGCGCAAGATGGTCGCCACAGTACTCCACCCCCAGTGAGAAGAACGTCGCGTTGACGTTCGACGAGCGATATGCACTCGTGTTGCGCTGGCGCGTGCCAGATGCGTTGTCGTTGTCGTATTGCCGCCGATTGCATGTGTGAGCCCATCGATGATGCGCGGCGTGGCAGGCTTTGCTGCTGTGAGTGTTACACAGGCTTTCGTCGTTTGCTCTGAGCGTTACAGAGGCTTTCGTGCTGCGAGCGTTACGCAGGCTTTGGATGCTGGGGGTGTTTTTAGTGCTGCCATCTGTTGGAATAGAGCGAAGGTGGTGAAGTGTGTTCGTCACGTCCGGGTCACCAATGCAGGTGACGTTGCCGGGCAGGGTTCGAACCGGAGATCCCACGGTCAGTAAGTGAGCGTCTTATCCGCCGAGCAAAAGGGTACCCCAGTCGCTTCCTGCGAGAAACTCGTTTTTCTGACCGCGCAAGATGGTCGCCACACTCTTTTAGTGTAATAAAAAATAATGCTGTTTGCCCGCAGAATTATATTTTATGTTATGATTAATTTTTAGATATTGTCAAGAAAACATATAACTTTTGCATAAAATACAGTCGACTCTCGTTAATTCGAAATCAGATAATTCGAATCTTCGCTTAATTCGAACTAAACATGAAGTCCCGAAATTTTCAATGGCAAAATAACGTTAAACATTTTCATTAATTCGAATTCATTTTATCTTGACTTCATTTAGTTCGAACTAACGAGAATTCCGATTTTTCATTCTTCCTTTCTTTCTCACGAATTTCAGACCATTTGAATAACTTTCTTTCCCATACATTTGACATCCTCTTTCTTAGTGCCTCGTCTGTCCATCAGTGACGCTTAAAAATTTTCTTCCATTGTGCTTGCTTCTAATCACTTAATTGGTTTACGTATTTATACATTCTAATTTAATATTAAGTCATATTCTGATGATAACAGACGAAATAAGTAAAAAAAAAAAAAAAAAAAAAAAAAAAAAAACTATAACATTAATTCCTTTGTAAGAGGACCATATTAAGCATGTTTTCATTTCATACTTTCCATAATTCGAACTCCCGATAATTCGAACATTTCTTGTGGTCCCGACGAGTTCGAATTAACGAGAGCCGACTGTATGTTTTTTTTTTCTGAATTATCGTGCATATTTTCATGTTATT
This sequence comes from Maratus speculifer, assembly GCA_964019185.1. Classification (NCBI taxonomy): domain Eukaryota; kingdom Metazoa; phylum Arthropoda; class Arachnida; order Araneae; family Salticidae; genus Maratus; species Maratus speculifer. The sequence goes on from OZ025298.1 coordinate 271,180,583, forward strand.
ATTATTTTTTAATTTTTAAATTGTTTCTTTGGTACTTTTTTAGTGTAGAGGTCTTGACGAAATAAAAAAAATACACTTGTCAAAAAAAAAAAAAAAAAAAAAAAAAAAGAAAAAGAAAAAGAAAGAAAGAAAGAAAAAACGAAATTTGGCATCATATTTTTCTTGAATCTTGTTCTCTTTTATTAGAAATTTGTTTTATTTAAAAAAAATCACATCCTTATATCCTTATATCTATATTATAAAGGCCAAACGTATCTGTGCTTAACGCATACGTCATTTTGCGCATAGCAACACATTCAAATTTTAAATGAATTTCGGTATTGAAATTTTTGCTACTAAAAGTTTTTTTAATTTCTTAATGTTGCATATTTTCAATTTGTACACCATCGTGTAGGAAAAAAGATGTACTTTTAAATGAAATTTGTTTGAAAGTTGTATCTTAATTTGTTTTTGAAATATCAATTTTTTGTATCTTTTAATAACTCCTTTCTAATTGTGGCAACAGGAGTACTCCATTTCTATTTGAAGCAAAGGAAAAAAGGGAAAAAATTGAGTGCTGTATCTTTATGTTGCCATTTTCTCATTAAAAGGGAAAAAATAGAAATTTAAATATCTTCTGTTATAAATCCCGGTGAATTTTGACTTCTTTACACAATTTGATTTACACGTAAAATAATATCAACAGTTTAATATCTATTTCAGCTAATAGCACCGAGACTTCAAGTTTTGAATCAAAATTATCAAATTAAAATCCCAATTTTTTTTTAAACGTGAATACAGATGTGAAATGTACATTTGTAAATTTTGATATGGTGAAAATGATGCCAAGCTTAGATTTCACAAAAAAAAAAAAAAAAAAAAAAAAAAAAATCTGTGATTGAGTCAAAGTTGAATAAATTTTGCTTTTTATCATTTTGGAATACTAGCATTAGAACTTTAAGTAACTTTATCATAATAACATATCTTTATTATTTTTTGCTGCTTACATATACGATTAAAGTTTAATTTTAACAATTTCTACAACTGCGTTTTATAGAAATAGTATTTTGTTAGTTTGACGATAAATATCGTTTGTTTAAGACTTAGACGTACCAATATAAAATGCATTTTTTACTATAATTAATTTTGTAGGTTTATTATAATTTAATGAAACAGTTCCTTCTTAAACATTTTCTTTCGTCAAAATTTGACGGGTTCTGCCTTGTCTATATTAATATTATAAAGAGGAAAGATTTATTTGATTGTTTGTTTGTTTGAATTGAATAGGCTCCGAAACTACTTGACGGATTTGAAAAATTCTTTCACCGTCTGAAAGCTACACTATTCCCGGTGAACATAGGCTATATTATATATATATATATATATATATATATATATATATATATATATATATAAAAGGGATTCTTACTAAAATGCCAATAATGTAACCCAAAGTGTATAAAAATGACCTTAAAAAATCCTTACACCACGTGCTCTGCGAATACTATTGATTATAATATATACATAAAACAAAGTCGGGTTCCTTACACCATTTATAACTCAAGAACGGATGTATCGATTTTTATGATATTTTGTATGAAGGTATCTGAGACCTTAGATCAACATATAGGCTACTTTTTACCCGACTACCTAAAAGAAGGGTAATGTTTTAGTAGTTGAATTTAATGGGATGAAGTGTCAGTAACAATTTCCGGTGTCAGTAGTGGCACGGGACTGGGCGACTTGCTCTACCAACACCCCCTATAGTCAAGGCCTTCATACCGTTTCAAAATGGCCGATCGCGATGTCCGACTTCCCACGTCCATAATATGAATTTACACAAGCTCACACAAAGTTGCATTTCTTGTAATTTTCAAAATTTTTAACAATAGTGTTTACTTTTTCAGTTAATTTAATGTGTAATCAAGTAAATAATTGTCATTTCCTATAAATATAAGTTGTAATTTAAGAGGGTTACTTATTGTTTAAAAAATATACTAAAAAGGACTTAAAATACAAATTTTTATAAGAGGCAAAACTGCATTAGATTTGAGCTTTGGATTTTTAAATAGATGTGATTTAATTTAGAAATAGAATATTTCTTTTGCATTATCAATATCACACTATTTTAAATAAGTAGGATAAAAAAAATCTATATTAAAGCATCAAATGAACTTATACATTGAAGAAAAGAAAGAATGAAAATAAAAGAAAGAAAAGAGAAAAAAGAACTCAGCAAAAAAACTTAAGGTTAAAATTATAACAGTACATCATTTTTTCTAAAAAATATATTAAAATTTATATTTTAAATTAGCTTCATAATCCTGAAGCTAAATTCGTTTACATGACTGGAATTTGATGACTTGATTTAAAAAAAAAAAAAAAAAAAAAGAAAGAAAGAAAGAAAGAATTGGGAAAAAAATGTACTAAATAATCTGTTGTGTGAGAAGAGTTTTTTCACTTCAAATATACCCCCCCCCCCACACACACACACACTTTTAACACTCACTCCCATGTATTTTATTTGTTTACTTTTTTCTTATTTGATGAGAATTATTTAAAGACAGAATGCTAAGTGTTATCTCATTTACTTATGTCATTTTCTTAATATCATTATTATGTAATAATTTCTGTTATACATATGTAAGATATAAAATGTTTTTTATTAAATCAAAACAAATAATAATAAATAAATAAGGTATATTTTATTTGCTTTCTAGCTTTAACTTATTTATTATTCAGTATTTCCTTATAAGATTGTTTAATCGTATAAATTAATATTAAATATAATATCAAGTGGCATTGGAACAAAGAAAAAAAAATGCAATAACTTATCAATTTATAAATTATTTTTAAATTAATATTACTATTCTAAATTATTATTATTAAAGAAAGCATCTGTTCTTTATTAATTTATAAATTATTTTTAAATTACAATTATTATTATAAATTATTATTATTAATATTATTGAAAAAAAATCTGTCAGTTGCCAATCTATAAATTATTAAAGTATAAATTTTAAGGTATTATTATTATTAAGGATAAAAATGTGTTCAGTATCAACCTATAAATTATTTTAAAATTATAATTATAAATTATTATTAAAGAAAAAAAATCTATTCCTTATCAATCTATTAATTATATTTAAATTGCTATTATCATTATACATAATTATTATTATTATTATTATTATTATTAAAGAAAGCATCTGTTCCTTATTAGTTTATAAATTATTTTTAAATTACAATTATTATAATAAATTATTATTGAAAAAAATCTGTCAATTGCCAATCTATAAATTATTAAAGTATAAATTTTAAAGTATTATTATTATCAAGGAAAAAATGTGCTCAGTATAAATCTATAAATTATATTAAGATTATTATTATAAATTATTATTAAAGAAAAAAAAAATCTATTCCTTATCAATCTATAAATTATCTTTAAATTGCTATTATTATTATACATTACTATTATTATTATTATTAAAGAAAGCATCTGTTCCTTATTAATTTATAAATTATTTTTAAATTACAATTATTATTATAAATTATTATTGAAAAAAATCTGTCAATTGCCAATCTATAAATTATTAAAGTATACATTTTAAAGTATTATTATTATTAAGGAAAAAATGTGTTCAGTATCAATCTATAAATTATTTTTAAATTATTATTATTATAAATTATTATTAAAGAAAAAAATCTATTCCTTATCAATCTATAAATTATCTTTAAATTGCTATTATTATTATACTTTACTATTATTATTATACTTTACTATTATTATTATACTTTACTATTATTATTATTATTATTAAAGAAAGTGTCTGTTCTTTATCAATTTATAAATTAGTTTTAAATTACTATTATTATTATTACCAAAAAATATCTACTAATATTAAAGAAAAAAAAATCTGTTTCCATAAAAATAACTTTCAAATTAAGAGTATAGAAAAGTATATTGGAAAGAAGGAAAAGATAATTGTCAAAATATCAAAAGTAATTTAACAGCTGAAGCTAATTAATATGCTAATGAAAGCTGTAATAGCAATAATCAAACGCTTTGAATATTTTATGAATTAATTTAAACAACGCACCCAGATTACTTATAGTAAATTATTTTTAAATTGATAGCGAGATAAGTAAATTCGGATTCAAACTAATAAACTGGAATTTAGAAAAATACTTAATAAACAAAGAAATAAACAATTGCTAAAGGGCAGTAATTTTCTTATAAAGATATATTACACATAAATATTAACAAAATCCCGTGAGGAAATACTGAAAGTTAAAATCAACAGGATAAAAATTCAGATGAGAAGCAAAATTATATATTTTTTATAATTATTTTAAACAAAATACTAATTCACCATAGATGTAATTGATTTGAAAACCACTGTTGCAATACATATAGCTTGAAAACTAAATCGGTAATCATTAATCTTGTAACAGATGTGTGTAACAGAAATTATCTTTACAGCTTTGTTAAAACAATGATATAAGGAAAAAGAGATAACACTTACTTTTAGTCTTTATAATATCCAAATTTTGTAGAACGCAAAACAAACTAGAAAATGGCGAAACGCCAGATTGAAACATGCCGTACTAGCACTGGACTGACGCACACTGACTAGGTATTTGCGAATAAAGGTCAAGGGTAGGGGAGTCGGACCTTCGGACTGTAGGGGCAGCCATATTGAAACTTCTGGAATTTGCTGCGGAGGCCTTGACTATAGGGGGTGTTGGCTCTACCCGTAGCAAAGCGAGGGCGGGCTGCTAGTATATTATAAATGTGATAGTGTGTCCGAAAGTTGGAATGAAATTGGCTTCAAAACGGATGGATTAATGACTTTGAAGCTTTGCTTATAGATAAATTATAGCCCGGAAATGAACATAGGCTATGTTTTATTCATTTTATTCAAATATTTTCCTTAATAATTCAAAATTTCATTATTTTTCATACAGAATCAATAGGCATTTTTTTGGGTAAAATTTAACCATTTTCCTTTCTTGTTGTCAACCAAATAGAAATTTGGAATGATAATTTCTCAGCGTCAATAAATTTTCAACTGAGCAATTTCCGTGCAAAAAAATGAAAATAAAAAAAAATTAAAAGAAAATAAGTATGACGTCATATTTTAAAAAGAAATAAAGAGAGTATTTTTTGTTATATATTAAACATGTATATTTGTTTCATTAACAAGAATTTTTCTGTCAAAAATGGCGGCGTAATTAGAAATAAAAAACTATATGAAAAGGAATAATATTATTAATGAAATATTTCACATGGAAAAATGTGACGTCATTGTTGAAATAAAAGAGGTACCTTATAGTAGTCGTTAAAAATACAAGAGGCATGAATATCAGTAGCTAATGGAGCTAGATAAATAATGACGCCAGATTTAAAATGAATGAGCAAATTTTTTACTTATACTAATTAATAAGTTAAAAGTTACATACAAATGAAAATTTTTATTCAAAACTCATAATTATTAAAAGAATTTTTTTTTTTTTTTTTTTTTTTTGGAAAAAGGCGGAAATATATAAATACTAATCAATATATTTTTCACTCTATTTTTTAACACTTTCCAAGAAAATTGAAAAGTTATTATGTCTTCGGTTTGTCTGTCCATCTTGCCGCTTTCTAACTTTAGTAAATTTCATAACAATCCGAGTAGCCATGAAATTTTTGTACTTTAATAACATTTACCTTAACACGGATACCTACTGAAAATGATGTTTCTACCATGATTAGTTTGTTTTTAGAGATTGTCAAAAATTTGTTTACATTACGGCATTATGTGGAAAAATCGTTTCAATTGAATTTTAACGATATTACACCCTGTGAACAATATTACACCCTGTGAACAATATTACACCCTGTTGAAATTTATATGCATCAACAAAGTGCACTAAAATATTCATTCACCTGTCAACGATATTACATCCTGTTCAAATTTATATGCATCAACAAAGTGCACTAAAATATTCATTTTGTAAAGTATGCAGTGAAAAGGACAATAGGAAATGATATTTTCAATGAAATATTTCACTTGGAAAAATATGAAGTCATTGTTGAAATAAAACAGGTACTTTATAATTCTAGTGGCTCTACTTTATAGTAGTCGTTAAAAATACAAGGGACATGGATATCAGGAACTATTGGAGCTCGATAAATAATGAAGTCACATTTAAAATGAATGAGAAATATTTTGTACTTATGCTAATTAATAAGTTATAAATTATATACTAATGAAGATTTTCTTTCAAAATTCATAATTATAAGTGGAACACATTTTTAGTGTGGAAAAGGGGAATAAAACTGATTAATTTACTTACCCATCATACGTAGTATAGGGTAAGTTTTGCAATCGTTTCGAAAATCGAAGTAATTTTTTTAGCGGATTTACACGTTTCAGACACTAGAGATTCCTAAAAACATATTTTTACAAAAAAATTTGCCGTCCGTCCGTCCGTCTGCCTCTGTGTCAGTAAACGCTCTATCTCCCGAACAAATTGAGATAGAGACTTGAAATTGTGTATGTACTTAGTATGTAAGAATGGGACGAAGCCTATTGAATATCAGTAACCTCGATTATCCGGAACTATTTTTTTCGGACTCTCGAAAAATTCGTTCTGATGGAAGGTATATAAAAATTTTCGATTTTTTTTATTTTAAGGAATGGATGTAAAAGAAACTGTTAGTTAATATGGCTTTTATTTTTGGAATTATAAGGATATTTCTTTTATGCAGTTCGGTACTACTTGAGTAGTTTGGCGTTTCATTTAATTTATCGAAATGGGTTCATCAGCAATTCATGACGACAGAATTACTATGTGTATTAAAAATATGTAAAGATACTCTTAAACTTTGTTTTGCAATTGCAACGCATTTTGTAAATAGTTTAAACATATTTTATTTTCATATATTTATCGCATATCCATGATGGGTAAGTATTATGGTGGCCCCTAACGACTAGTTTTCTTTAAAATTAAAAAGAATATAATTTCAATTCGTATAGATCAGCGCTGTACCAGATTTTTGGCACCCTTTTGAATGTTTCCTATTGCTAATATTTTTTTAAAATTAAAATTCCATTTAAAAATGCTTTATTTTAAATACTTGATATTTGCTTGAGATATATTTTTGAAAACTATGAAAGTAAATTACAATCATCAAAAATGAAAATGTGTTTTATTAATTTAATCATGTGTTATTGCGTATCTTCATTAATTTACAATTATTCTTATTGCAAAATGCTATGGAAAGTATGGCAAAGAAAATTGGTAAAAGTTGAAATAAATTAATATGGCTAAGATGTGAAAAGTAGAAAAAAAGCGCATCCCTTTCCCCTCCTTCATGCAGGAATGTTAAACTTTTTTTTTTTTTTTTTTTTTTTTTTTTTTTTGTTATTACACTATATAGTGTCATTTTATCACTCAGACTTTTATTAAAATTTTAGGCATTTTTCTGAAATTGTTTTAAAAAATCAATAAAATTGTACAAAATGACTTCCATCAATAAAAGTTCTTTCAAGACGTTTCTTCGAAACCATCCATGGATTGGTCACTGACATCCTTTCTGTTTTTGTGCTTTTTATGATGTCATATTTTCACCTCCAAAATAAATTAAGGAGTATCTACTCATCACAAAAAACAACTTTTAACAATGTCTCTGATTACCATTTTATTTCAATTAAAAATTAGATTAAAGTCATTAACTCCTTCCACTTCAGAAATCTTTGAGATAACATCTCAGTGAAAAATGTATTTCGAACTTACTTTGACTTATAGTTATTTGATATTTTCTTTCTGCCCCCCCCCCCCCTTAAGTAACAATATTTACGCGACCATATTCAAAGCTTCCATGACTTTTATTTTTATCTGTCTCATTCTCTAAAATCCTAAATTTGAAATTTGATGCAACTAACTATTTATAATTTTTTTATTACTTGAATTTTCTTGTACATTTATATACATCTTTTCAAATATTAAATAATGGGTATCAATGTAATTTATTTTATAGCTGTTATACTAATGTTTTTATTTTTTATTTTTTATTTATTTTTTTCTAATGAATGACAAGCTATTTTTTCTTACAGACATTTATATTCTTGATAATGGTAGAAAAAAAGGAACGAAAATTGTAGATCAGTTCAATTTATGTAATTGATAATTGCATGTAAAATATTTTAGGTTAAGTATTTTAAATATAAAATATTATTTTTTCAAGATATTGTTCAGTGTTAAATATTGTTCAATTATAAAGCATTCAAATAATAATAATAATAAAAATCCTAAAATTTTTCTTAATAATAAAATATGTTATTATCGAAATAAATTATCGACGAAAATTTTACACAAAGGCTTGTTATGAAAGATCTATTATGTTAAAAAAAAAAAAAAAAAAAAAAAAAAAAAAAAAAAAAAAAAAAAAACAGAAAATTGAGTGCAATGAACAGTTTCTCGGTAACAACACCTGCTATTTTCATACATTTCTGAATAAATTTAAATTAAATCATGTGTCACAAAGTTGCCCTTTTTGATTTATGAACAGCCTTAAACCCTTAGACCTATTCCCGGATTCACTTTATGATAAAGAACTTATATCAAAAATATGAAATACATCGGATAAGTGTGCATTAAAAACAATTTAGCTAATTTACGGGGGGGAATCATCCCCCTTTTTAATTAACAAAAGAACCCCATAGACACGCCTTATCATAATGAACCAATAATCCAAAATTTGAAGCAAATCCGATAATTCTGCATAAAAAGCAATTTATTAAATTTAAAGGGGTTATATTCTATTCCCCTTCTATACTTAGTCATTAAACCCTTAAAACTATTCAGGGATTCACCTATGTTTAAATTTTCAAATACATCGAATTATTCTGCATAAAAATGATTTATATAATTTGAGGCGAGATAATTGCCCGCCCTTCCTTTATTAAAAAGCAAAAGAACCACATGACTAATCAGAGATATGTCTTATCATAATGAACTTATGTCCAAAATTCCAAACAAATCGGATAATTCTGCGTAAAAAGCTATTAATTTAATTTAAGAGAGCTTGTTCCCCCGTTCCCCCTCTTTGCTTAAGCATTAAACTCCCGAATCTATTTAAGCATCATACGCCTTATGTAATATAATATATAAGTCTTATCAGAAAGAACCAATATCCAAAATTTGACACACGTTGGATAATTCTGCTTAAAAACCCATTTATCTAATTTAGGGCGGATGGAAGGAGGAGGGTAATCGTTCCTTCACAAAACTGATCAGACAAACGTAATTTTCGGTATGAACATACATCCAAAAACTGAACCAAAACAGTTAATTTAGCATGAAAAACCCATTTACCTAAATCATGAGCCTCCTCCAGATCCCCCTTTTACACTTAACCAATGAATTATCAAAATCAATAATAAGTCCCCAAAATGTATTGCTTGTCACTTTTTTTCGGTAACTTTTTTTCCTTGTCACTTTTTTCCGGTAACTTTTTTTCCGCGTCACTTTTTTTCCGCTTTTGTAGTTTAAACCTCCTCAGTCCTGAAACCAACTTTGAGTCTTAAATTTTAAAATTTCTTGTTAAATGGGTTTTAAATACTCTGAAAAACAATGGAAAAAGGTTGAAATTTTTTTTATTTTTTATTTTTATTAGAAAATTAGTGTCTCCTACAGACGACATCCGGTCATAATGATGTACGATATGTTAAATACGAAATATAAATTTATGTATACATTTATATTTATTTTACGATCAAATAGCATTTTTATGTTATAGTACACATTTATAATAATTCAGAACATATTTTTAAGATTAAACAGTTAATTCATTGTATAGAAACATTATTTATAATAGTTTGAAAATTAAATTGTAATTATCTAATCTTTTAGAAATAACTGAAACTTAAATTAAAATATATATATATATAATTATTGCAGATACTTTCCTAAATATCAGTAAGAATTTTTAAATCATTTTTTTTTTAATATTATTTTTCGTGAAATAATTTGAAACATTGCCAATCTTCTTGCAGACAAAAAAAAAAAAAAAAAAAAAAAAATACATGCAGTTTATCGAATCCTTGCAGAATTAGATTTACAACCAGGCATCCTACATCTTTTTTTTTTTTTTTTTTGTGGATGGTTTGGATATCTTATGAAGATGTGAAACCTATATTTTTCGCAAAGGAGTGGATGACAAGGAAATTCTTTGGTTATATCTGTTTTTCTGTGGTGGTGATGGCTCACTAGGAATGTACTCTGAGTCACTGCATTCGTCTATGCGATAGAAAAGATATTCTTGTAGATGAATTCTAAATGCAAGATAATCTAATATTTCTTTCTTTGATCTATTGAGCAACGTTTGGTGACCTCTATATTCTATCCAACTGGCAGCTATGGCAAAATAAAAATAAAAATTCATAATGACTCTTATGGTCCATTTTTTTGTCCTCGCATGCATTCTATAATAGCTTAAATATCAGTCAAAGAAATCAACACGTCTCATAACTTCATTGTACTTTTTTATAATGGATGGACGATTCACTGACGCATATTCTTTAGCTTTTTCGACCATCGCTTACATATATCTTCAGGATGCTTACCGTCAGCTGGTGAGGCAAGTATAACTGGTTTGTTATCAAATCATTTCAAGATACAAATTTGTCCATCATTACGAATTTTTTGGTCAACTGAACCCCGTCCAAGCTTTTTCATATCAGAGTCAAATTTAAAATTTACATTTGGGGGTATGTTACTCTTTCGTAGATTACCTGTTCCCTGACATTCAGCTTTATATAATATATAATAAATGTCTAATAAAGGAATTGATGTAAAATATCTGTCCATATACAAGGTACAGCTTGGAAGTAAATTCTCTGTAAGTTTAAGCACTATTTTTTCACTAGTATCTAAATATTTTCCACCATTCTCATTTATATCCGTATTTATTTTGTCTCCTGTACATTGATACATAAAAATGTCTTATGGGAGACCATCTGAATCTGTGGATAAAAGACCTTCAATACACAGGGATTTGATTTTCCTTTGATGAATCGTCTTCCTTGTGCATGGTTATAAAAAGGAATAATTTGATCATCTATAGCTACGGCTGGGAATTTTTTATTCAACAGACATCCTGATACAACAGTTTGGAGAATAGATTTGGCTTTCCCAAATTTATCTTCAGACTTTTCTTCATCGGTTACTGTGAGATCATCGCTTTGTTTTAAATTGTCTCTGATTGAAAAGTAAGTATCACTCGACATGTTATCTTGAAAGCGGGTGTCTTTCGAACATTACATCCGTATTCTAGGATATTTTAGATAGGTCATTATAATTGAAAAGGAAAAAAATTATCTCAGATTCTGTAAGTAAAAGGCTTTTTGAAGTCTCTGCTGTTTTCAGTTAAGTATTTTTTACTGTTTTACATAAAAGCTATAAAAAAATTTTAAACTCTACATTCTCTAATTTTTTTTTTTTTTAATAATGAATTTTAAAACATATTCAATTTACCTCAAAATAATTTTAAAAATCCACATTTAATTTAAAACTGATCTCACATTGAAAAATTAAGAAAATAATTAGCTCGTATGATTGAAATTACAAAATACTGTTTGAAATAATAATGTATCTATTTTCGCAAAGATGAGATTACGTTGTGACACCTGGTCTACTTTGCATATTTCATGTTAAAGTTTCCGAAGACAATTGTTAGGTTATGTGGCATTCTGTACTGGGAGTTATTACTGCTGTTTGCTTTCCTACCACACAGAACAGAGCGGGAGATTCAAAATACCCAAACTAGACCATGTGTCACAACGTTACCTCATCTGTCACAAAGTAATCTCATCTTACGGTAAGAAAATATTTTTAAAAATACTGAATTTAAATTCAGAAAAAATAGTTCTACCAACAACTTCAGAAAATGCAGTTTTACTTGAGCATGACCGGATGTCTCCTACAGGCGACGCTAAAATGACCTTGCTTTTTTTAACCCTTAGAGCAGTTAAAACTTAACACAAATGGTATCATTAAAAAGAACAATCTTTATATTATAAAATCTTAGGCTGAATAAATTTTAGCAAAATTATTATTAATAGATAAAAGAGATTAACTGTACGCAAGTGATTATTTTTCCTTCTTTTTGGCGATGCCATTTTTGCATACCGCTAATTGAACGAAAAAATTTATTTTGGTAACAAAAAAGCATTTTGCAATATGCTGTCATCTATTAACAATAATTGGAACCAGTTTTTAAAAATCTTGAATGAAAAATTTGAATGTGATAAAAGTTTTAATAAGGTCTGTTTAGTGTCGCCTCCAGACGACATCAGGACTGAAGAAGTTATGTCACTTTTTTTCCGATAACTGTTTTTCCGGTCACTTTTTTTCCTAGATTCGCTTTAGACGCCTTTTTTCTGTGTAAAATGTGCTTTATGATGATTAAAATGCATTATAAATGTTTATTAATTTTAAAATAGTTAAAAGCTTACACTTGCCATTTATCAATTGAAAATCTGAGATTTTTGCGTGGTATCCAACAAAGCTATCCCATTTCTTTGTTTTGAAACGATACGATTGGATGTTAGGATCGCTTGACAGCCCGACACACCCACCGTGCAGTAAAATCTTCCTTGAGTGTATTAAAAGGGTAAATAGTTCATTCAGTGGAGAATAGCTAATGAATGTTGTTAAAATAGAGAGGCGATGCAGCAGTCCAGAGTCCATTCAGGGAATCCTTTGATTCTGCAACGCTGGGCACGGGCTTTGTTCTTAAACAATAAGAAAACCATTCATCAGATTTTCCCCACCACGCAGGAAGAGGATTAGAGGAAGAAAGATTAATCGTTCTTTTAAATAGTAGGTTTGCCTAGAGAGGACCTATTTCAACAGCCATTTTGATGCCTGGAAGAAGAAAAAGTAGGATTTTAAAACTTTCCTGCAAAGTTTAACGTGTTTATGCTTTCGGTTTGTCTGGCCGTCTGTCCGCACTCTAACTCCAGTAAATATACTCGGATTGCCATGAAATTTTAGGAAATTACTTATGTATAACCTAGAACGATTCCTTTTGAAAATGAAGTTTCTAGCATGATTACTTTATTTACAGGAACAGTCAAAAAGTTAAAACACACTATTTAAAAAAAAAAAAAAATTAACTTATAAGGCAGCTAAGCTTTTTCAGTAATTGCCACAATTTTCCATAGAAACTTATTATATCTTAATCCTGTAACATCTCATAGATTTTTGAGATAATAGTTTTTCACCATGAGTTCATTTTTCACTATTATTTTCGTAAGGGTTTACGCATGATGTTGATTCTAAAAGATAGTGACATTCATTCAGTAGGAGAAAAAAGGGGTATTTTTCTGTAATCAAAGTGAAAGATATTATAGTATTGGAAGCATTGCAACTTAAGCTGTCAAGAATTTTTTCGATATTAAGAATTTTTTACGATAAAATATGAAAATAGCCAATTCTTGGATATTTATTTAATTTAGTCTTTTGCAAATACTCAGCTATATATTCCAAAAATAAATACCTACCCGGTGGGTAATAATCCTTTTTCACTATCACTGTATCCAATCCAACAGGCCAAAAAGGTTAATTTTTTCTTCTTTTGAAAAATTTCCTTGAAATCAATAATTTATAGTGTTTGTTTAAAAAGTTCTTGGGAAAAAAAAATCCAATCAAAAAAAATGCGTATGTAATGTTTTTTTATTTTTTATTTTATTTTATTATTATTATTTTTTAAATATTTTTAACTTTTTTTTTTTTTTTTGCTAGAATCAAACACTTTTGGAAAGTTTTTACGGAAATTACTATACGCGAAATTTTTCTAAGTCTCTTTTAAGATGAGAAATTTATCAAATATGTTTAATTAAATTATTAAGTATTATAATATGTAATATATATATTAATTATATTATTATATAATAATTATTAATATATTGCTTTAATTAAAATATCATTAATATATTTCTTTTCTTCATTGTAATGGACTTGTCCTTGTGACAGTAAAACAAGTAGCTCCGTTCTGAATCATATTTCCCTTCTAAATTTACTACAGGAAAGAAAAATTTTTAGACACATATTGAAAAGTGAGTTATTCAAGATATAATGTTACTTTAAACAGTTCCAGGAAATCTTTAAAAAATATATTTATTGAGTCAGAATTTTATTTCTTTCCCTCGTCTGTGGTGGTTAAAAATATAATTTGCAATCAAAATCACATCCCAAAATTTCTCATAAAATTTTTATAAAAATTTAAATGATATAAAATTTTTATAAAAATTTAAATGATTATTATTATTATTATTATTATTATTTTAAGTGGAGTAGTTTAAAATTGAACTCTAAACAATATTTTTCGAATTTCAAAACTTTTTCATTTATTTAATGAAAAATATAGTTTACAGGACTTTTTTAATATTAATTTTTTAAATATAAATTTTAAAAGGAAGTAACTTATTTAAAAAAAATCATATATTCAAAATATTTTTTTTTATTTCCCGAAACATAACTACTGTAATTTAGTCAAAAATACATGTTCTAAGATAGTGCTCTATTATTATTATTATTATTATTATTATTATTATTATTATTATTATTATTATTATTATTATTATTATTATTATTATTATTATTATTATTATTATTATTATTATTTCTAACTTATACTAATTTGATGCTGATAAATACTTATGAATACAAATCCCATTTGTATTCATATTCATATTCATATTTTACTTCCATGTTTAATGTACTATAATTTATTAAATTCAATGGTTCATGTTCATATATTGTAATAATATTATGGTTACATATATATATATGTAGGTATATACATCTATTTGAAGTTATAACTATAAAATACATTGCTTTTTGATGGCATAATTTATCTTTTGGAAGGTTTGCTTCGTAAAAATCAAGGACAGAGAAAAAAGAATTAAAAGCCAAGAAAACTAATCCACATCCACTTGAATGATGTATATGTATACACACAATAATATTCTTTAAAGGAATCTCAACTGTATTTTAATTAAAGCCTGAATTTTTTGTCGAAATTGAGTCGGTCCACATTGGGCCTCACCCGCACTGTTTTCCTTGATATTTGTACAGGCCGTGAACTGAGAAACTATGAAGAGACCGAGCCAGGCTCGGGCTGAACTTTTAATTTTGACACCGGGTCGAGTCGAAATAAATTTCTTTCGGGAATTTGAAATCGAATAGTGTTTTTCATTTTTGGTAAATAAAATATAACCTTTTTGAGATATAAGAGATTCTTGTCAAATGGTTGCAGATATTCCTTCCTTGCGGTCACTTGCGGAAATCTATTCAAAACGCTAACTTTCACAGTATTTTCATAAATTGATTGTATCAAAAATTGGATGTCGTTTTCGCCATTTGATTACATAGTTTATGAATAAAAATATCTGATGCATTTTCTATATATATAAAAAAAAAGAAAGAAAGAAAGAAAAAGAAATGAATTCAGAAATGTATTCGGAAACTAGCTCCTTTTAGATTTGAAAATGAATTTGGATTTGAAATCTTTAATAAAATGATATAGAAATATTTTCTTAAATCTTCTTTTATTATACAGCTTCAAAAGTTACGATGCTTTTAATTTTCTTTTATTCTAAACCTAATTAATTTTTTATTTGAATGTTAAAATTTTAAAAATTATGTAAAGGAAGAGAAGAGGATTTAAGATTCTTTAAAAAAAATCTTAATTATACGATAAAAAACTGAATGTTTTAGAAATAGTAGAAATTGTGAAGGGGCCAGAACTTTCCGGCCTGGTTTTCACTGATTTGTGTGCGGGTCAGACCGAGCTTTTGAGTTTTATAATGAGCTGGTCTGGGCCCGGTCCTGGAAATTCCAGCCCGTGCAGGCCTCTGATTGTTTAATATAGCCTTAATTTTTTGAAAGAATAATTCCCCTCGATAAACAATGTGAAGGGATTAACTTCCCCATTTCTCACCTTTATACTTTATCATTGAACCCCCAAAACTAATCAGAGATACGCCTTATCAAAAGCAAAAATTATCTGAAATTCGAAGCAAATCCGATAATTCTGCATAAAAACTCATTTATGTAATTTGAAGGGGCAATCCCTGATTTCTTCCTTAATGCTTAATCATTAAACTTCCAAAACTGTTCAGGGATTTGCCTTATCAGAAAGAACCCGTATCCAAAATTTGAAGAAAAACGGATAAAGATGCATAAAAACACATTTATGTAATTTAAGGACGAATATGAATCGTCTGTTCACCTTTATACTTAACCAAAGAACCTCCAAAATTATCAATGTACAGCCGTAACTCATATCCAAAATTTCAAGCTAATCGGTTATTTCTGCATGGAAAATGCATTTGCCTAAATTAGGAGCGAACCCCTTTGTTCTAACCCTTTATACTCAACCAATGAACCCCGAAATTTACGGAGGTGCCTTATCAGAATGACCGTATATCCAACAATTTATGTCACAGTACAAGATATCCGACTATTTATACAGTTTCCAGCATTAGTTATGTGGCACAAATTGTCGGATATCTCGAAAACGTCTCATTTCCAATGGGTGATTACATTGAGTTTTTAATCCTCACAATTATATCTTTTTAGCGATACCACTGTCGTTAAAATCGAGACTAAATTTTTTTGCGGTTCCCCTTTAAGGGGGCTCAGGGGTTGAAAACTTTTCAAAAAATCGATTTTTTTTAATGATCTAATTTGATTATTCATTTAATTCTTAACTCAATGCAAAAAACCGCATAAAAATATTTGCATTTTTAACGGAGTTATAAGCATTTATGTATCAACACTTTCATAGCCGCATCCATATAATTTCAACTTTAAGTCGCTTTTTCTCAAAACTTGATTTTTGATGACTAACGCCAAGATTAAAAAAAAACTATTTGATAGAATGGCTTATTTTTTTTTTCATGCATATAACATTATTATCTAGATTTTTAATTAATATATTTTAGATAGTTTAATATTTTGAGATTTTTAATGGAAAAAAAGTTGTATTTTTTAGGTTTTTTTTTTTAATTTTCAACTTTGAGAGATTTTTTAATACTGTTTTTATTAAGTGATAGTTATATCCTTAATTTATAATCTAAATTATGATGTTATATGCATGAAAGAAAAAAAAAAGAAAAAAAAAAGCCATTTTATCAAATAGTTTTTTTTTTTTTTTTTTTTTTTTTTTTAATCTTCGTGTTATTCGTCAAAAATCAAGTTTTGAGAAAACACGACTTAAAGTTGAAATTATATGGATGCGGCTATGTATAAGTATTGATACATAAATGCTTATAACTCCGTTAAAAATGCTTATATTTTTATGCGGTTTTTTGCATTGAATTAAGAATTAATTGAGTAATCAAACTATATTATAAAAAAATAATCGATTTTTTGAAATTTTTTCAACTCCTGAGACCCTTTAAGTGGGCACTAGAGCTACGTGACATAAATTGTCGGATATCTCGAAAACGACTCATTTTCGACGGGTGATTCTATTAAGTTTTTTACTGCTCACGATCAGATCTTTCCAACGATACCTCTTTCGTCAAAATCGGTGACTTACACTTCTTGCAGTTCCCTAGTTAGTAGAAGCAGTTTGCTACTTCATTTAAAATAAGCTTAGTTTCTAATTTCTAGCTTCCCAAGTCCTAAATAACTTTATAAACATTCAGAATTGAATCTTGGAAATCTAACTTGTGTAATTTTGATAGTTAAAAACGTAATAAATTAACAAATACGAATGAAAATGTATAAGAGATAATAGGTAAGTATGTTAATAAAATTTAAAACACAAAACTATTTGTTATTTATATGCAATTGAAGTTTTAAGAAATAATACATTTTTAAAATATATTTCGATGCAAGTCATAAAATAGCATATTTTTTTACATAAGAGCCTCCTTACTTTTGAGATTAATCTTCAGCTATTGAGAAAGAAAGTGAATTTAAGGAAACATATGCAAATATTCTTAGGTATCAATAATTACAGTGTAAAAAAAGATGATTTAGAGCAAAAACAAGTACAGTATTACTGAAGTAAGATCATGGTAACTAAATTAGATAATATCTAAATAATTGAAATCTTGAGCAAAATTCTAGTTCTACATTTAGTAAATTAGATTTAATTTATTACAATCGTACCAATAGAATGTTTTTTTTTTTTTTTTTTTTTTTTTTTTTTTTTTATCATTGCAATGGCAAATATAATATGTTTGTTCGAGCTTATAAATAAATAATTCCACAGTAATTTAAAATTTCAAACAAATTTATTATAAATGTATTAGTTTGCTAACCGCGTCCATATAATTTAATAAGGAAATTTCTTCATTTATTATTTTCTCTTTTAAACTCGCCAAATGGGCATCAAGTAATCTGTACTTTGGTTTCCCAGTTGGAAATTGATACCCAGCATCTATCATTCGCATTACAGCTTCATTTTCTCTCTGCTCCTGTTTAAGGAGCAGAACAAAGTTATAAATGTTTAAATGATGGCTGTGAGCTCTCTTGTTTATTTTGCTGTGCCAGCCTTCAACGTTGTTTGTCGTTCTTTCTCCTGTATTTTCGAAGTGATTCCACAAAGAACTGAAAATACATCAAGATTTATAATTCTAATTATTAAATGGGGAAAAAAAATATCTGATTAAAAAAAAAAAAAAAAAAAAAAAAAAAAAAAGACAATTTAAAAAAAAATGCATATTTTTTTTTTTTTTTTTTTTTTTTTTTTTTTTTTTTTTTGTACCAAGAGTTGTTTTTGACTATACTATTACATTCAAAGCTAAATGAAAGAAAGATATGAGGTAGTTTATTAAATAATTAATTTACATCAATTAAAAACAAGTGATCTAATTCAGATTTCTCGGTGTACAGAATGTAAATGCATTGCATTTTTTATTGAAAATCTAATATATGTGTTACATTTAATATATTTTACTATACTTCCAACTAACAGCAAAAAGCATTTATGATATACGATTTTCAGACAAATTGCATTTTTAAATATATTTCTTGCTATTTCAAGATGCAAAGCAGGCATAAAATTGCATAAAAATAAATAAAAACGCGTGAAATGGGAAAATGAGAAATAATTTAAAATAGTATTTTAATGCCTGCCTTTTAGATAAAATTATTTTTTCCACAAAAAAAAAAAAAAAAAAAAAAAAAAAAAAAAATATATATATATATATATATATATATACTTTTGTTGAAATGCTGCTTTATTTTTAGGAGAAATGGGGGGGGGGGGAGAGAGAGAATCAACAGTAATACACTATATGGCCAAAGGTGACTGGCCACTTGCAATTTTAGACATTTTGTGTGTGTGTGAAAATAACTTTTCCAGCGATAATTTAAATAACTGTATTTTAAATTCTCTTCAAAAATCGAAACCCAATATCTGCAACCGAAATCGTAAAAGTAAAAATACACATCGATCTCAGCTATCCAGTGCAAAAAGAATCGTATAAAAATATTGCAATGCAAGCGAGATATCATCCATTATTGGCATTTAATCTTATAATGTGACGATAGTTTTTGGGTTGACGGGATAACCTAGTAGTACCGCTTTATCTCCCGAACGAATTGATCTAGAGACTTGAAATTTTGTATGAACTTAGTATGCAACAAGACGAAGAAGCCTATTTAATATCAATAACCTCGATTATCCGGAACTATTTTTTTCGTACTCTCGAAAAAATCGCTCTGATGGAAAGTATATAAAAATTTCCGATTTTTTTAATTTCAAGGTATGGTCGTAAAAGGTGATAAAATAGCAAAACTTTTGCACCAAGAACGTTATCGATCGGATCATTAGTTGTCGAGATATTTAGAATCGAAAAATGAATCACGCAGATATTACGTCGAATTTTTACGTCCCTGTATTTCATTCAAATTTCGATTCAAAGATATATTTGAATGTGAAATGAGACCCTTAACCCGACGCAGCAAATTGTTAGTTGATAGGATTGTTACTTTTTAAGAAAAAGCGTGGCAAATGTGGTGCGTGTTCTTTATTTTCTTTTTAAAATAATTTCAAATTTTTTTTTTAAAACACAATATATGTTTTTGAGCACATTTCTCGACGAAAGCAGAAAAACCGGTCGGAAAGCAGGAGAAAAACGGTGATGACGTGATCGAAATCGCTCATAATGTCTCTTATAATTCTAATCACTTAAGAATGTATAAATACATAAACCAAATAAAAGATTAGACACAAGTTCGATGGAAGAAAAATATAAAGCGTCACTGACGGACAGACGGCATTCAATCTTATAATTTGGCGATAGTTTTTGGGTCGACGAGTTAATCTACTGTATCTCCCGAACAAATTGAGATAGAGACTTGAAATTTTGTATGGACTTACTATGTGCGAGTACAAATAAGCCCCGATTATCCGGATAATATTCAGTGACCTCGATTATCCGGAATTTTTTTTTTCGTACCCTCAAAAAACCCGTTCTCATAAAAAATACATAAAATTTTTTTGATTTTTTTTATTTCAAGGGATGGACGTTAAAGGCCTTAAAATGGCGAAAATTTGACAACAAGAACCGAGTCCATCGGATTGTTAGTTGTCGAGATATTTGCAATCGAAAAACAGGTTACGTCAATATTACGGAGAATTTTCCTGGCTCTGTATATCATTCAATTTTCGATTCAAAGATATATTTGCATGCGAAATGAGACGCTTAATCCGACGCCGCAAATTGTTATTTCATAGGATTGTTAATTTTGGAGTTATAAGGATGCTTCTTTTAAACAATTCGTCCCTCCCGGAGTAAATGTGACTGATTATATTAAATCGCCAATTATAGTGCCAATTAATGTGATATAAATTTATTATAGTGTTACAATGCCGTACAGCGCGGGGCATGAGGGGGGGAGGGGCAATCGCCCCGGATTTTCACGAATTTTTGAGAATTTTGGATTTTAATATCTCTGTAAAATTTTTAGATATGGAGATTTTTTTTTTTAGGAATGGATAAGGAATAATTTCCTAATTGGGAATTTTGCCATACGGGGGAATACGTATGAAAAATTAATTTTCGTACTTTTTCAAATAGACCCCCCATGGAGTTGCAACTTATCAAACATTTTTTGCAGCTGGAAGCATGAGTCTAGGGGCAATATTTAAGGAGATAGCCTATTGTTTCGATATTTATGACTCACCCTGTATATACTGTAATTAGATATTTAAAATTTCCTTAATTTTTTAAATGTTGAACAGAAAACTTGTTTTTATTTTCCTGTTTTCTTTCTGGAAAAAATAAATTAAAATTAAATGATTATGGGTGAAAACGAAAATTATTAAGAAGGTTAATTAAGAAGGTAGATTTTGTATAGAATACTACCTATTGCGATCGTTCTTATGTTAAAAATTCTGCAATTTTTTTTTTTTTTTTTTTTTTTTTTTTTTTTTTTTTTTTTTTGCAAATTTACATTGATTATGACCCCTAGACCCCAAAAGTTCAATTAGTAGAAAACTTCATTAATCTATCTATCTATATGTATGTATGCATATAAATATAGAGAGAGGGTGAGTCGTAATTAGCAAAACAGGCTAGCTCCTTTAATATCGCCTCTAGGCACTTACTTCCAGTAACAAAGTTTCATAAAAAAGGCGGCAAAATGTGATGACATTAATTGCAGCTCCATTTTTTTTTTGGGGGGGGGGGGGTGTCTATTTGATTTTAAATTATTATGCGGCCCCGTAAGACAAAATTCCCGTATTATAGGAAATTATTCCTTATACGTTCCTGAATTGATCAAAAAAATTTTGATCTTTATAGCTAAATGTCTGACAGAGATATTCAAATCCAAAGTTGCTGTGACTTACAAGAACTGAAGAATATTTCAAAATATGCTGCCAAAGTGGGCGTTTTGAACAGAATTTCTGGAAGCGATCATGATTGAAGAATATAGAATGTATTCAAATAACAAATTGCCTAGTTTCTAACTCATTTTTATTTCGAATTTGTTCTCAAATGCGTATTGGTCGATGGTTGGATAAATCCAGAATATATTTCAAAATATGCTGTCAAACTGAGGATTTTGAGCCGAATTACGCATAAGATGATTCTAATAAAACCTGCTCTGACAAAAAATAAATAAAATAAAATAAAAGAAAACAAAAGAAAACAAAAGAAAAATTCTTTAAAAGCGGCCAAATAAACTTGTTAAAACTCGGTTTACCTCTATCATATTTTATTTTTTATTGTTGAAAAGAGCACTTAACTTCAAAATCAATCTGCGCCTGTAGGCCAAGCTGGCAGGAATTTTTAAAAATTTGCTATGCTAGTTTCTTTTAAGGACGAAATCTTTTAGTCACGAATAGAGATGGGAATATTCGGAAAAAAAACGGAAAAACTGGGAAAAAAACCCGGTTTTTTTCGTTTTTTTTTTTTCCGAAGGCTTATTTTTCAATTTTTCCGAACTGGAAAAATTGAAATTTCATTTATGAAATAATATAGTGAAAATTTTGTAATAGCTACATTCTCATACTTTTTATTTTACTTATTTTTATGTTGAGTGTTTCACATGAAAATTTTAATGTGGGTAATCTGATCTCTGAGCAGAAATCTGTTTGAGAAAACTTAAAAGGATCCTTCACATTTTTTTCTTGCTTGAAACATAAGACCCTTTGCAAAATTTCTCTTGAAAATAGACATTTCAGAAAAAGTTTAATCAACAAACTGAATCTTTTGCAAGTGCAGTGATTGAAGAAAAAAAAAATCTCATGCCATACAGCAGCTGAATCTTATTAAGTTGCATATATGTATGTAAATAACCTTATTAAAAATGTCTAAATAGGAACCTAAATATAGTAATAATTTTTTATTCAAAAATTCTGAATATATTTTGTACAAGTATATACAAAAAAGTTCACAATTTCACAAAAACTTGATTACATGAAAAAAAATCTAGATATGTAATTAAATGCAACTTCTCTTTCTAAAAATTATTTCATGTGTAAAATTATTGCAATAATATGCCGATTAATGGTAATGATAAAAATAAAAATTCAACGTAAAATTTTGAAATATGCATTTATTACTTTAATCTATCTTTTCAAGAAGTAAGTATTGAATTCGTCAAAAATTTGACTTCCAGTTTTTGGTGTATTTAAAAGTTTTAGAAGGTCCTGAACACGTTTTGATGATTTTTGGAAAATATCAGCCACTCTGTGAGTCTGTATATGACAAATTTTATGGGCACTCTATCTCAAGAACTGATGCACATAATTTCACAAAACTGTAGATTCAGTTACACCTTGATATAAACTCGAGATGTTTAGTTATTAGTGTATATCGCCAAACCGATGGTGCTGCTATGCTGCATTATTCATAATTTGTACAATAGTTCTATCTCAAACTAATGTATGTATTTTTATAAAATTTCAGATTAAGTTAATCTTTGACATAACTTCGTGCTCATTACTTTTTGGTGTAAATTGCTCAACAGATGACGCTGCTATGCTGCATTATTCATGTTTATCGCAATAGCTTTACCTCAAGGACGATTTTTTTTTTAAAATCAAACTACAGCTTTAGACAGTTTCTGATATATATTAATGTTGTTTAGTTTTTGGTGTAAATTGCCCTATAGGTGGCACTACTATGCTGCATTTTTCAAGATTTCGTTATAGCTGATTAATTGAATGTTTTTTCAAGGTGTTGAATCTAAAATTGACCTCCATTTTGCCTCCATAATGTGCAATAATGTTGCAAAAATATGGGCAGTTTGCATTAGAAAACTACAACTGTGATTAAAAAAAAAAAAAAAAAACATTTTATTACAAATAACTATGTTCCAAATTATACTTTCCCTCTTGATTAAACTTTGAATTTTTGTAGTTTTCTAAAGCACAGTAGAAGTTTATCTCTGTATGTAACTGCTTTTGTCAATTCCTCAAATAGTGAGCATTTTCTATTTGTAGTGTTCTGTTTTCATAACTTTTGAGTTCCACTCTTAGAAATATAAAATTACCATGTGGAAACATTATTGAATATGATTTCTTACTCGAGAATAGAATACCAGATTTCAGGGTAAAAAGAAAAAAATTACATTTAATTAAACTAATATATATATATATATTCTGGTTTCAGTGAGTAAAAATCTAACAGTCAATAAATCCTACGCTATTTTTTAGTTGCAGACCTGAGTAAGCCAAAGTAGAACTTAGTTTTGTTTGAATTTAGATTATAAAACTAAATCAAAACTTTTTTGAGGTGAGATTGGAAAGCTATACCAAAACTAAATATATTTTACAAAGGAAATAAAATTATAATTCTAAGAAAAAAAGTATTAGTGTAAAAAAATATATTTTTTAAACAAACAATGGAATTTTTGAATACTGATATTCATAATAATGACAAAACTGCAATAATTTCTTTAAACTAGTATCATTTACTTAAAAACTATACTTATGTAAATGGAATGCATAATTTATTTCATTCCAAACTGCAGACATACTGGCTCAGATTTTTACATTAGGTCAATTGGTAGTTAAACATGTAACTGAAAAATCATTTCAACAGAGATATGATATAACAAACAATAGCGTTTAATAAAAATTCTTAGGCTGTGGAAAAAAAAAACTAAGCTTTTAAAAGCAGGCTTTGCTACTTTCTTTTTATTTTGTAATATAAAGTGAAAATAATTTTCATTTAATACATATAAATGGGAAAAAGTATTTATTATTTAGTATTCTCTAAGAAAATATAATTTATTTGGGAGAAACAGTCATGAAAAATAAATTTTTCCAATTTTTCCGTTTTTTTCCGAAAAAAACCGGTAAAAAACCAGTTTTTTTCCGCCACTTATATTTTTCCGGAAAATTTACATCTCTAGTCACGAATCCAGACAGATTCGTTTACTAATGCTAAATGAGAAAAATGTGCAAAAGTATCTCGGTTACATTTCAATATTTTTATATAATTTTGCAATGGATAGCAAAAAATGGCCTGTACAAGACATTTTTTTACTTCTTCAATTTCGATTGCTGTTTTTTTTGAGAATGCTTTAATATTTGAAACTGGTTTCGAAGTATGCTTATTCAAATAAAATATCATTTAAGTAAATTAAAGTATACTCATTAAAAAATCTCTAAACAAAAACAAAAAAGTAAAAGCGTCCTTTGTACAGATCGATCTCATCTATCCAGTGAAAAAAATAAGTTAAACATCGAAATGTAACAAAGATATCTGTATAAAATTTTTTTATAGCATTAGCGAATGGATCTTTTCGCTTGACTGAAGTAGCCTCTTAATGGCTTGGAAGGCGTAAAATCGTTTGGTAATCTTCGACAGAGGAATAAAATGAAAATAATTTTTTGAAAATGCAATAAAAGATGACTGTATAACAATACTTGTGAATTAACTCGCAGGGACTAGTTTATGGTTTTAATCATTTTTACCTTCTACCCATATATCCCATTTTTTCAATATGTCTGTTAAATTGTATTCCCAGAAACTTTTCAAATTATCGGCACCTTATATTTATGATATATTAAAATATGGAGCATTTAGTTAACAGATACCCACATCCCCTCTCTGCCATATATATATATATATATGTGTGTGTGTGTGTGTGTTACTTGTGATTTGCAATGGCTCCATTATATTTAGTATGTTTTAAAATTTACGGAGTTTTAATTAAAAAGAAACACAATGCATTTATTAACGCTAAAAAGAGAGAAACACTACAGTCATATTTTGTTTTCTTGAAGAGCTGTTTAAAATTCTATAATTCCACCAGGCTACAAAATGGATGCCCGTTACATACTCCTTACAAATTCACGCCAATGCGCTAATCCGGTTTAATCCAAAGGTAACAGCTACTTCGCACCCCGTCTGACAGTCCGGCACTCCCCTATCGACACTCCCCCCGTGCAGTATGATGCGTATTCGGGGGGGTAGATGTTTGCTTTCCCCGTTCGACAGAAGGAATGTCCGGTAGAGGGGTAGTTTCTGGGAAATATGTTGATAATTATGTACTGTATGTTGGATATATGTTGTAAAATAAAAATGTTAGTTGAATGCAACTGAACGCAAATAATAAATAAAAACAAATTTTCTTTATTTTTTAATTTAATGATTGAAACCAATTATGTCAGAAAACATTATGACACATTTTACGTTTTTCTTATAATTATTAATTACAATTCATTTTGATTGGATTCATTTAAAACTGTTTTTTTATTTATTTTTATTTATTTGTGAAAAAAGTAATATGCTAAATCATTTGTTGTAATTGTCACTTTAATTTAGGCCAAATGTTTATCATTTAAAACAGGATTTTTATTCATTCATCTCCACACTAATACATTTCAAAAAATACAGTACAAAACATTTAAAAAATATATGTTAGAAAATTTTAATGTACTAACTATGTTGCGTGTCTTCATTAATTTGTAATAATAATGATATTTTTTTAATTACTAGCTTATATTAGTAATTAAAAAATTAATCGTTTAAAAACCTGCAGTTCTTGATAGATTTTCAGTGTTTAAACGCATTTAAATAAATAAATAAATAAATAAAAATAAAAACAGATTTAAATAATAATAAAAAAGATTTTTTATAAAAACAATATATTTTTTTATTTGTTAGGATACTTATAAAATACTGAAAAATGCTATGCAGAAACATAAACCAAAATTTTAAAAGCAAACAGATATTGAGGATAATTTTAAAAATATAAAGATTAATAAATTAATTTTGTAAATAATTATTTTTGATATGCAAGAGCGTAATTTATTTATTTTTAGGCAGTAACAATTTAAATTTATCCACAATATAAAATAATTTTCCATGGAATTTGTATTGTACTTTTTGTTTTTACATAAAATTTACATTGAAAGTCAAATTTTAAGAGGAGGGGATACAACTAAAGTCTTGCATTGGTCAAAATGTATACGACTCGAGCCCGAAAATTCTATTTATATCCCCCTGACCAGAATCGGATAATATCTGTATACATATATATAGATAGGTAGATAGATATTGATAGATAGAAAGATGGAACCACAACTTGATCCTAACTCGAGACAATGATTTGAACCACAAACTGAAATAACAAAAAATCTTCAATTATGAAAAGCGATCTTCAGTTACATTTCTTATACCAATTTTAATGTTTTATATAAAAATAAGAACATATCTTTATTCTTTAATAATCAAATATAGTATAAATTTTAAATAACGAATTCGGCTCGGATTATATATAGATATGTTTTTCTTTTTGTGCATGCAGAGTAGAAACATATGGGGGGGGGGGGGTTCTGGTCAATGAAAGGCGAAGGGCAAAATGATGATATTTTTTTTCGTTTAATACAAAAGTACACATGCAAATGAAATACCAAAAAATAAAAATAAAAATAGCAAACTAATGTTAAACCTAGAGAAGTTTTTTCTTTTCTTTTTTCTTTTTTTTTTTAAATTTTTGTTTTCATTTTAATATGTTTTACTTTTTTTCTGAGCATAACTGAGCTTGATTTTTTTCGTTGCAATGTATTTTCTTTTGAAACCAGTACTAAAAGTGAAATTAAGTTTATATAAATATCAGCAATCAAAATCGAAAATGTAAGCTGAAATACCCAGTTAGAATTCAACTTCAATTATTCTAAGCAAAGAAATGAGAAAAAAAGCTATTAAAATAAAAGTTAGTATTTAATAAGGATGTTCTAATAAGTTTAACATTAACATTTCAATTTTTTCGTGGGCAAGTTGTTTATATATTTATATCTCGCATTTTATGTATTTATACTCGCATTCGAACAACAGCAGCCACGTCTGATCCACTGTCAGAAAGCTATTCCTATAAGCTCCAAACCAGCCTTTCACCCCCCCCCCCCCTTCTTTTTAAAGCTGAATCCAAAACTATGTGAATATAGCAGCTACGGTTCTGAAATCGAGCATATTGACATTTAAAAAAATGGGTTTGGATATTTCACATCAACCATCGAAATAAAACACTTCATATTATACTAGGGACAATGCTTATTGAACCACCCTCGTACATGGTTAATCTTAGAAAATAAATTCTAGATTGAGCTGATTTTTTGAAAATTGAACCTCCTTTGCTCTCTCGTGACTGAGATTGAGTGTGTGTGTGTGTGGGGGGGGGGGGCTTTAAAAATTATTTCAAAATGTGTCATTGCCTCAATGAAAAAAAAATTAGAAGATATGGAGAATTAGAATATAAACACTAGGTATTTAAATGTATTTTTTTTAATTCAGTTTCCCTTATTTTTCTTCTTCTGGAGGATGGAGGGAGTGTCAACAAACTCCGAATCTATCTCTTATAGTGTTTATTTTTTTTAGATTATATATAATTTGATTAATAATAATTTTAACTACATAGAATAATTTATACATTATATAATAAAAATTATTATTATTATAAAATTACATATTAAAGTTTTATTATATTTTGTATTATATTTATATATTTTTATTTATATAATACACTAGTTTGACCCATGCCTTCGCTCATATAGTATGTGAGCTTTTCCAGTACTATTTAATTATTCTCTCGACCAATTTCACCAAATTATATAGATTGCTAAAATATTCGCTAAGTTTTGCAAGGTTACGATTAAATAATATTTCTTAAAAAAAGAAAAAAAAATAGATTAGCTTTGAATAAATAGAGAATCATTGACGTAATTACAAGAGAGAGAGAAAAAAGTACTTTGTACATTCAGGATTGTAATGAATAGAACGTTAGCATGCATTTTGGCAGGATGCTGGTATAACAAGAAAATGCCGTAAGATAATCGAAAAAACTTTGTTCAAATTTACCTTATTTGCTGAAGATTCGAGTATGGAATGGGACTTCTTTAAAGAGATAAAACCAATATAAAAAACCTTTTAAAGTTAAGTATTTGTTAAACCACGCTTGGTAACATAAACCTATTATACAATGCATATTATAATAAAACACCTACTTTCCAATCATGATCAGTGGTTACAGCTAGCAGTAAATACATCTCTCATTATCACAATATTTTAGTTTAAATATATACTAAATATTATCATGATATTTTAAATTTCGTCATTATTTTCAGTCCTGGGAATGGTCTTTCTCTGGAGAGGGCACACCAATGTATTTTATAAACTATTTTAGTGATAGTCTGCTGTAACAATTGCAAGGTAAAGCAATATTTTTATGTTATTCGTGCGCATGTGATGAATCGGTAAATATTGTTCTGATAGCCATGATTCTTATCACATTCATTTTATTTAAAACATTTCACTCATTTCATTTAAAATACATCCGTCTAAAAAACAAATATTGAAAAAATCTAAAATAAATAGCTTTAACACGTCATTTCATTTGTAAGAGAAATGGACACGACAGAGAACGGCTGTTTTCGTGGATGATTAAATAAGATCAATTAAATATTTAAAATTCAGCTCGCCTAAAATGGATATATAAACAATGTTGCGGCTTCTCGGAATTTCATAAAGACAACAGAAAAAAAATTGTTTAAAACAATGCGTTTTAAACTATCATTTTAAATTTGATTAAATTTCTCTATACTGTAAGTCTTATAGCACACAATAATTCAATTATAGCTTTATAGCTTTTTTTTATTTTAATATTCACTCGTATTTTTTTTTTTTTTTTTTTTTTTTTTTTTTTTTAATAATTGAAGAGCAACACTATCATTTGTGCTATTATTCTTAAACAAAAAATAAGTAACTTGTCAAGTGGTATTGGAATTGTAAAATTTAATGGTATATTCGAAAAAATATTTTTCCAATCTCAACAGATCGAAATTTACTGGGACATTTTCAGACTCATTTTTAAAAGTAAAATCATAAAATTTCTTGAATTAATTATAGAAGAGATGTATAAAAGGCAGGGTGCTTTCATTTTTAGCTCAATTCATTAGAATTTGATTTAAAACAATTATTTTCTCAGTATGACCATTTTTTTTCTCCAGCTTCCGAAAATTGGGTTCAAAACGCCAATTTTGGCGGCATTTTTTGCAATACTTTCCACATTTATCAATAAATTGAGAGCATGTCACATTGTGTAGTCTCTAAATAAGGAAATTTGCAGTTGGATGCGTTTGAGAGCAAAACTGAATTTAAAACTAAATCAGAAAATAAGCAGTTTAGATTAGAATACACCCTTAAGTGCGTTCGTAATTATATAATTATGTAGCACCTATAGTCGCTAAAGGCGTCATATGATCCACAGTCTGTTTGCTCGCCTGTTCACATATAATAGTTTTTAAAAACCCAAACAATATGTTTAAAATGTAATTTAGAGCAGCAGCAATTTGTTGATTCGTGTAAAAGTTTATGAAAATCGAATGAAAACTTGAAAAGATCTTAATAAAGTTTTTTCCTTCTGTTAAATCCTATCATACGTAATTTATTGAAAAATTCCCCATGATAGGTAATGATTCTAAGTTTCCATGGTGATAACGTTTTTTTAAATGGAGTCCTATTATTTTTGTATTGCTGAATTCAATACATATATAATCGTAATACATTTCGTGTTTGTGGATTTTTTCATAAGAATTCAACAGCTTATTGCATCAAGATCTGAATATTTATAAAACTAATTATAGCACGAACTAGTGCATCAACAAATTTGCTACGTTTGACATACAAATTCCGATTTGTTACATTTGGCAACAATAGTAAAAAAAGACTTTTTAACTAGAATAATTATAGAATAATTTTTATAGAATAATTTTCTAATCAATTAATGAATATTTAAATAAAAATTTTTAAAAAGTAAAAAGTAAAATAAAATTAGTCAAATTAAAAAAATATTTCCACACCGCAAACTTGTCAGGTCTGTGAAAGATTATTAAATTGTTATACGTAATTTTTTTATCCTAGAAACCTTTTTTTAATGCAACTACCTTGACTAATTTCAAATTTAAGAAGCGCTTAAAATAATTCTCAGCTTAATATCAGCTAATAAATCAGCTTCAGCGAATTTATTTAATTTTTCTCTACCAATCTTATACCGATTTTCACAATTTTCTATCTAATAGTTTTTTAAAAATAAGCGGGGAAAAAAATACGAACGGCAGCATTAATAATTACTTTTTTTAGAATAGAGAAAAATAAGCTACAGCTTTTATTTCTTTGTTAATTTTGAGGCTATACTAAACTTCTGCTTCTAATAAAGCAACAAAATTGATTTATTTCTAATGCTTAAATCCTTTGAAAACCGAAATAAAAGATTACACCGACATTAAATTAGCAACATATTTCCGAGCACATGTTTTTTGCACATGTGACAAAGCTAAAATTCCAGGAAAGATTGTATTACTTAGTACAAGCTAAAGTGTATGACACGCTAAGTATGACATTCGAAAATGTTTTTTCTATCTTTAACAAGTGGCACTCAGGCCCGTAACCAGATGGGGGGCAGGAAGGGGGCGAGCCCCTCCTATCGTCCTCTAGAGCCTCCTCTAACGATTTCTTTACTTCTATTTTTTTTTTTTAAACAAAATACATATTTTAGCTTTCCTTAAAAAAATGCAAGAAATTTTTTAGAGTGTTTACTGTTTTGAATAAAATGGGAATACGCCAAAAAATTTGTATCCGGAACCCTATTAGATTAATTGTTTCCTGTTATCTTGCTAGCGGTAAATTGCAATTCTCGAAACATATTTTAAAGGAACATTTCTTTCTCCTGAAAAAAATTAAGTCCAGATGCAGTAACTGGTCACCACATGTGTTAGTACATCGATATATTTACAAAGCAACGGTCTTATACAGGATGAATGGAAGTGGATACATGTTGTTCAAGTTGATCGATACTTAGTAAAGCAATGGTCAATGTCTTGACTTAAACATTAAAAACCTGTTTCTAAATTTTAATGGTTTGCTTGTTGACAATACGTAGTTTTTTGTAGATTTAGTTAACGATGAAATATCACTTGAAAACTAGAATGTTTGAAAATTAGAAAAATAAAAAATGTCAATTTATACACGTGGGATAAAAAAAAAAAAAAATAATTGAAAGCCAGTAATTGTTTCATGTTATGGGGGTTGGAAAGGATATATTAAGAAAGTAGGAAAAGGGTATTTTCATTTGTTTTGCTTTTGAATTTTCATCTTTTTTATTTATTTATTATTATTTTTTTTTTTGTGTGTGTGTGTGTGTGTGTGTGTGTTCAATGAAAACTTCTTTTTTTCAATTTGTCATATAACTTTAAACATATTAAGCAAAAAAGCATGATTAAAGTTAAGTTTATTATAAGATTACAACAAAAATATCTTCAATTATTTGGTGTATGGTACATTAAATTTATTTTGTAGTGTAAATCCGCTACATTTTAACACATTTGCATCATAAGTTTTATTTATAAAGGCATAAAATTAGCAGATATTTTGGATTTTGGTTATTCAGTCTCAAAAAATAAAGCTGTGATTGTGTTTTATAAGCTTTTTTTCCAGTCTAAAAAAGTCACTTTTCGGCATAATCCTGAAATAATTTTATTTATAAAGATATTTGCAGGTATTTAGACTATAAGAAATCAAACAGCATTTTACATTTTTCTGTAGCAGAAAAATTATCTGTCAAAAAATGATGGCAGATTTGACATCGGTTGATTTTTATGGCATTTAATGACAAAATGCTCGACGTCGTGTAGTAAATGATTATAACTCGTGATATATGGCCATAGCTGCCAACGTTTACGCATTTTTGCTACCACTAAAATTGTACAGAAATTTTCTATTTGTTTAATCATAAGATTTCGAAGATTAAATAAGAAAATATTTATTATGAAATTTTTTTGGTAGGAAAAATGCGTAAAAGTTGGCAGCTATGTATATGTCATTTATAAGAAAACGGGAAACAGTATTCAATTCTTAGGCGTCTGTATGTGAGAAGATGAAATTTTTAAACAAATGGTAAGAAAATCATTTCTTGGATGCATCATGAATATTCTCGTTATTGGGTGAAAGAAAGATATTTTTTAAGATCAATTGAAATGGTAAAACACTTAATAATAAACAGTCATTTTACATTTAATGAAAGTTGTTCACTTTAGAGATCTGCACGGGCCGGGTTCGGGCCGATTTCCATTAACAGCATTCGGGCCGGGCTCGGGCCGTGCTTCTGAAGATTCGGGCCGGGCCGGCCGGGCCTAGTCACTAATCTTTTCGGGCCGGGCTCGGGCCTTCATTTTTTTTCCTGGAGTATCGGGCCGGGCCGAGCCTAACTTATTTTTTCCGTACAAAGCCGAGACTGATTTCGTTCTTCCTAGTCTTCACGGACCAAAATAATCAGTTCCTGTTGAATTTTCCCGTATGAAAATACTTTTTTGACGTGGAAAAATCTGTTCATAAATTAGTAAAGTTTGGCTTGGTCCAAAAATTTTTGCAAAATAGGCATATACTTTTAAGTCGTCATTATTCTACAATTAAACATTTGAATTTTTTCTTTTTAAAGAATCGTAGATCACTAGGCGTCTTAAAATAGAATTAACCGGATTAAACTCATAAGAAAAAAAAAAAAAAAACATTATTATAACGGAATTCTAGTTTAAACTGAAAAATGCAAATTTCTTTTAAAATGTTCATTCATGCAAAATGAATACAATAATACGCGAGAAAAAAAATACATTAAAGATTTACATATGTTAAGAAGGAAACATAATTTTTCTTTTCAATGTCTTAGAAGATTTTACATTTTTAGAAATTTTTTAAACGTATTAATAATACTAATGATAACTGAAACATTTACATACAACAAACAAAGGTTCATTAAAAACGTAAATATCGCAGCCTATGACACTTCAGCATAAATAGAGATTATAAATGTGAAAGAAAAAAAAAAAGACTAAGATAAATTTTTGTGGTTTGAACTCTTCCGTTAGAGAAAATCACCCGAGTCGGGCTGGGTTCAGGCCGATTTTTTAACTTTTTTTCCGGGCCGGGCCGAGCTCGGGCCGAAATTTTAACTTTTTGGCCGGGCCGGATCGAACCAATATTTTTTTCGTTCGGGCCGGGCCGGACCGGACCGGGACAATATTTTTTTTCGTTCGGGCCGGCCCGGGCTCGGGCCTGGAAATTTCGGCCCGTGCAGACCTCTAGTTCACATATTTCGAAAATCGGTGTTTATGTCAGTGTGCTTTACTTTGATTTGTTTTTACATGACGTTGGACAAATTTTAGGAAAAACAAGTAAAACGTATGCGGCAAAAAACAGCATTGAATAATATAAAATTAAAATCACAATCACAGTTTTTTTTTTTTAAACAAAACTGTTATTAATCCCTTGGGGACGAGCGACCCATGTATATGACGCCAAAAAGTGCTCAGAATCCTTGTTTATATCCACCAGTAAAATTTGCCTTATTAAATCCGAGCACTTTCACTATTTCATAAGGCACAAATTTGTTTTTTAAAAACCAGTGACAAAACATTAAAAAATTTTTTAAAAGCTCCTGTCTCTAAGGGGCAAAGTCAAGTTATGTTTCAAAAATATTAAATTAATATATATTTGAAATAATGATTCTTGTTTGAAACTATATAATTATACACATAATTGTAAATTTAATTATTGTGAATTGTTAAGTAGTTGGTTTTATAAATCCTATTTTTAATAAAATAAGGTCAGGCAAGATTAGTTTTAAAGAGAAACTTATATCATCACTAAATTAAATCGTATTTAGAACAGCCGTGACTTTAAAATGATCTAATAATTCAGCAGAAAACTAAATATTAATAAAATTAAATAAACCACGACTTACTGTTAGTTAAAAATATTTAACATATGAAATTAAAATAAGAATAATAAATTCAGTTTCATTAAGTCTGTAATTTAAACCAAAACAATCATGCAAAAACTGTTAACTTTTAAAACTAAAAATGAAATATATATGTATGTATATTCTTTTACTAAAAAATAAAACCGATTGCAAAAACTATTGCAATATTTATATTATATATTATCAACTCTGACATAGAATCTCATATTTTAAAATCTATGTTTTTTTTTTTTTTTTTTTTAAGCTATTGCATAGCTTTTATCACGGGCTTTGAGCGCGGCGGCCGAATCCAAAAATTCCGTAACGCGAAAAATCCTAACACTTCCGTAACGAAAAAACCTAACAGTCGGCTAACGTCGTTTTAGTTCGGCAAACTTCGGCACGGTATCATTCGGTAGACTTCGGCAGACATTGACGCGGTATTTTTCAGCTATTAGGATATCAAGTCTCACACTTATGTTTCTTATGATCTAATTTTCATAGCGCGGCCAAATTTTGTTTGGTAATTTATTATGAGACAGTGTTAATTTTTGGTGACAGGAGACCCCCACGGTGAGGGACGAAAACTTTAAAATGCTTATAACTCGCGATCTAATTTTCGTAGCGCGGCCAAATTTTGTTTGGTAATTTGTTATGAGACACTGTTAATTTCTAGTGATAGGAGACCCCCCACGGTGAGGATCGAAAAATTTAAAGTGCTCACAACTGGCGATCTAATTTTCGTAGCGCGGCCAAATTTTGTTTGGTAATTTATTATGAGACATTTTTAATTTTTGGTGACAAGAGACACCCCACGGTGAGGGTCGAAAAATTTAAAATGCTTATAACTCGCGATCTAATTTTGGTAGCTTGGCAAAATTTTGTTTGGTAATTTATTATGAGACAGTGTTAATTTTTGGTGACAGGAGACCCCCCACGGTGAGGGTCGAAAAATTTAAAATGCTTATAACTCGGGATCTAAGTTTCGTAGCGCGGCCAAATTTTGTTTGGTAATTTATCATGAGGCAATGTTAATTTTTGGCGACAAGAGACCCCGCACGGTGACGGTCGAAAAATCTAAAATGCTTATAACTCGCGATCTAATTTTCGTAGCGCAGCCAAATTTTGTTTGGTAATTTATTATGAGACATTTTTAATTTTTGGTGACAAGAGACACCCCACGATGAGGGTCGAAAAATTTAAAATACTTATAACTCGCGATCTAACTTTGGTAGCTTGGCAAAATTTTGTTTGGTAATTTATTATGAGACAGTGTTAATTTTTGGTGACAGGAGACCCCCCACGGTGAGGGTCGAAAAATTTAAAATGCTTATAACTCGTGATCTAAGTTTCGTAGCACGGCCAAATTTTGTTTGGTAATTTATCATGAGGCAATGTTAATTTTTGGTGACAAGAGACCCCGGACGGTGAGGGTCGAAAAATCTAAAATGCTTATAACTCGCGATCTAATTTTCGTAGCGCGGCCAAATTTTGTTTGGTAATTTATTATGAGACAGTGTTAATTTTTGGTGACAGGAGACCCCCACGGTGAGGGACGAAAACTTTAAAATGCTTATAACTCGCGATCTAAATTCCGTAGCGCGGCCAAATTTTGTTTGGTAACTTATTATGAGGCAGTGTTAAATTTTGGTGACAAGAGACCCCCCACGGTGAGGTCGAAAAATCTAAAATGCTTATAGTTCGCGATCTAATTTTTGTAGCGCGGCCAAATTTTGTTTGGTAATTTATTATGAGACATTGTTAATTTTTGGTGACATGAGACCCCCACGGTGAGGGTCGAAAAATTTAAAATGCTTATAACGCGCGATCTAATTTTCGTAGCGCGGCCAAATTTTGTTTGGTAATTTATTATGAGACAGTGTTAATTTTTGGTGACAGGAAACCCCCATGGTGAGGGTCGAAAAATTTAAAATGATTATAACTCGCGATCTAATTTTCGTAGCGCGGCCAATTTTTTTTTGGTAATGTATAATGAGGCAGCGTTACTTTTTGGTGACGGGAGCCCCCCACACGGTGAGGGTCGAAAAATTAAAAATTATTATAACTCACGATCTAATTTTCGTAGCGCGGCCAATTTTTGTTTGGTAATTTATTACGAGACGTTAATTTTTGGTGACATGAGACCCTCACGGTGAGGGCCGAAAAATTTAAAATGCTTATAACTCGCGATCTAATTTTCGTAGTGCGGCCAAATTTTGTTTGGTATTTTATTATGAGACAGTGTTAATTTTTGGTGACGGGAGACCCCCCCCCCCAACCGTGAGAGTCGAAAAATTTAAAATGCTTATAACTGGCGATCTAATTTTCGTAGCGCGGCCAAATTTTGTTCGGTAATTTATTATGAGACATTGTTAATTTTTGGTGACAGGAGACCCCCCATGGTGAGGGTCGAAAAATTTAAAATGCTTATAACTGGCGATCTAATTTTCGTAGCGCGGCCAAATTTTGTTTGGTAATTTATTATGAGACAGTGTTAGTTTTTGGTGACAGGAGACCCCCCCCCCCCAAAGGTGAGGGTCAAAAAATTTAAAATGCTTATAACTCGCGATCTAATTTTTGTAGCGTGGCCAAATTTTGTTTGTTAATTTATTATGAGGCAGTGTTAATTTTTGGGGACAGGAGACCCTTACGGTGAGGGTCGAAAAATTTAAAATGCTTATAACTCACGATCTAATTTTCGTAGCGCGGCCAAATTTTTTTTGGTAATTTATTGTGAGACTTAATTTTTGGTGACAGGAGACCCCCCCGCGACGGTCGAAAAATATAAAATGCTTATAACTCGCGATCTAATTTTCGTAGCGCTGCCAAATTTTGTTTGGTAATTTATAATGAGGCAGTGTTACTTTTTGGTGACTGGAGTCTTCCCCCCCACGGTGAGGGTAGAAAAATTAAAAATGCTTATAACTCACGATCTAATTTTCGTAGCCCGGCCAAATTTTTGGTAATTTATTATGAGACATTGTTAATTTTTGGTGACATGAGACCCCCACGGTGAGGGTCAAAAAATTTAAAATGCTTATAAATCGCGATCTAATTTTCGTAGCGCCGCCAAATTTTGTTTGGTAATTTATTATGAGACAGCTTTAATTTTTGGTAACAGGAGACCCCCCACGGTGAGGGTAGAAAAATTTAAAACGCTTATTACTCGCGATCTACTTTTCGTAGCGCGGGCAAATTTTGTTTGGTAATTTATTGAGACAGTGTTAATTTTTGGTGACAGGAGACCCCCATACCGTGAATTTCGAAAAATTTAAAAAGCTTATAACTCGCGATCTAGTTTTCGTAGCGCGACCAAATTTTGTTTGGTGATTTATTAAACTATTGCATAGCTTTTATCGCGGGCTTTGAGCGCGGCGACCGAATCTAGAAATTCCGTAACGAGAAAAAAATCCTAACACTCCGGCTAACGACGTTTCAGTTCGGCAGACTTCGGCACGGTATTCTTCGATAGACTTCGGCAGACATTGACGCGGTATTTTTGCATAAGTGGATAAAAATGCTATGCAATAGCTTTACCGTGGCAGTCCCCGAGTACCACACGTATTTTTTTTTTTTTTTTTTTTTTTTTTTTGCTATATTTTTTCCATAATGGCCAATGTAAACACACTATTTGATATTAACCATAGCTATAGTTGCTAATCTTACTTGAAAATAAACATTTATAACATGAGAAAAAATGCTACAAAAATGGTAAAATTAAATTTTTTAAACTAAATATTAAATCGTAAAAAATCTCATTGATAATTGGATGGGTATGTGTTGGATACTTATATTGAACTTAGCTTCACTTGCATAGACACCAAAAAGTCAAATTAACGTACATAAATATAATACGCATGGTAAATAGGCATGCTCTTAATTTCTTATTAATTATTATGTAAAAATATTTTTTTAATTTGCAATAGTTTTTGAAAAAGTTTTTATTTTTAATAAAAAATAATACATATATATATATGTTACAGGCCAAACTAGATTAGCCTAGGCCAAACTAGTCTATCCTAACGCCCTTCGGATAAACTAGTTTTTCCTAGGCCAAACTAGTTTATCCTAACGCCCATCGGATAAACTAGTTTTTCCTAGGCCAAACTAGTCTATCCGAAAGCCCATCGGATAAACTAGTTTTTCCTAGGCCAAACTAGTCTATCCGAACGCCTATCGGATAAACTAAATTTTCCTAGGACAAACTAGTTTGGCCGAACGATCATTAGGAAAAACTAGTTCAGCCTGCTATTCATTGGTTTGAACTAGTTTATCCTAGGCCGAACTAGATTGTCTTAGGCCACTTCAATTTGGCGTGATATTTTTTAATCTAAAGACCGCTACGGCGCCAACTTTCTAGTTTTGATCTATTTTATCCTAGGCCGATGCAGATTTTAGCTCATAGACTAAGCCATCAAGCCTGAGAGCTAATGTGCTCGCAGATTCTGTGTGTGTGTATGTAACCATTTACGTACGTATGGCCGTATGTACGTACGTATGTACGTACGTGTGTACGTAATGCGATAACTTCTGATAGAAATATCCAACTTGCTTCAAATTTTGGACATAGATTTATCTTGATAATGAACTTTCCTCATTAGTTTCAGGGATTCATTGAATAAGAATAAGGGAAGGAGAACAAAAGGATAATCCGCACCCCCCCCCCATCTCCTTAATTTAGTTAAGTCAGTTTTCCATGCAAAATTATCAGATTTTATTAAAATTTTAGGTATGATATCATTTTGATAAGGTACATCCATGATCAGTTCTGGGTGTTCATTGTTTACGTATAAAGAAAGGAGGAATAGGAGGTAACACTCTTAATTTATGTAAATAGGGTTTTCACAGAGAATTTACCGATTTGTTTCAAATTTTGGATGTAGGTTTTTTCTGATAAGGCGTTTACCTGATTAATTTGGGGGTTCTGAGTTTAAATATAAACGTAAAACGGTTTTTTTTTTTTTTTTTTTTTTTTTTTTTTTCTTCAATCGGATAGAAATTTTCGGTTTTATGAAAAGATTTTTAATTCGTAACAGATATTGGTTTTTGCACGCATCACTTCAGGCGAAATTATTCATATTAAGAAACTAAATATCCGAACCCTTTTAAAAATAAGAAAAGGCTTAAATAAAGCATGACACTTGAAATTTAGGATGGGGGGTAGAGTAAGAGGACGCTAGATTTTTTTTTAAAACCTCAGCACATTTTAAGGTTTTAGCTGCTAATTAATTATTACCATTATTTGAAACTTTTAGAAACATAATAAAACATGATATTAAATATTTAAGAAAAAAGATGGCGCGTCAAATACCACTGTTTTCTATTAATAATTTTTGTAAAAATGTTAAATTCTTGTTGAAACTGTTCGAAACTTTGTGATAGTTTATAACACATGATAAAAATTGTAAAAAAAGTCCCAATACGAAAGGGAAAGAGGGGGGGGGGGCGAAGAAAATCAGGAAATATAACGGAAATTCTAGGTTGATCTAGTTGAAACTTTAAGATAGTTTATGACACATGATATAAATTTATAAAAATATGTTTCGCGTTTAATGCCACTATTGACGAATAGTGATTTTTGCAAAAATCTTAAATTCTTGTTTTGCAGCACCGCGATATCGAGTAACATATCTACTGATAGATTGTTTAACGGAGTTTCCTTCATATACAGTTTTGTTGGCAATAGGGTGCGCTCCCTGGTGATGGAATGTGGAACTAATATAACGCGAGCACCCTGGTGTTGGAATTTGGAACTAATACAACGTGATCTAGTTCAAACAAGCTGGCTTCGTCTGCTATTGGGCTCCTTCTTTTATATAAAATCTCAAAACGGACGTATGTTAAGCGAACGAACCTCGAAGAGAAAGAAACATGATGATAAATATTTAAGAAAAAAGATGCCGCATCAAAATATCACTATTTTCTAATAGCAATTCTTGTAAAAATGTTAAATTCTTGCCGGAACGTTTTGAAAAATCTGTAACAACGTCTTTCAAATTCTAACTCAATCTGAAATTTGACGAAAATCTGTATATTAGTACTATTTGAGATAGAATTATCGCAGAAATCATAAAAAAACTGCATAGAATCTCTATCTATTGAGCCATTTACTCTAAAAACAAAAGAATATTAATTTATATCAGGGACTAACTGAATTCGAAGTTTGATGAAAATCCGTGCATTTGTTCTTGAGATACAACTATTGCGATAATTATGGATAATGCCACATAGCAGCGCCAGCTGTTGCACGATTTACTCCAAAAACTAAAAAGTACTTTTGTAATTTTTATATCAAGGACTAACATAATCTGGGAGTTTGATGAAAATTAATGCATTAGATTATGAGATAGAGCTATTGCAATAATCACGAATAATACCGTATGGCAATGCCACCTTTCGAGAGATTTACTCCAAAAACTACAGAATACTAATTTTTATCAGAGACTTACTGAATCTAAAGTTTGATGAAAATTCGTGCATTATTTCTTGCGACAGAGCTATTTCAGGAATTGGGAAAATTGAGCACAACAGTGCCACCTATTGAGAATTAATATAAAAACGTAAACAGACTTAGTTCATATCACGGATTTACTAAATCCGGAAGTTTGATGAAAATCCGTAAATAAGTTATTGAAATAATGTTGATGCATATCGGTAAAAATGCAGTTTAGAAGCGCCATCTGTTGAACGATTTACATGAAAATGTAATCAGAATCAATTCATATCAGGGACTATCTAAATATAAATTTATATTAAATTTCGTTCATTAATTCTTGAGATACATCTATTGTAAAAACTGTTAAAAATACAGCATAGCATAGCCATGTTGAATGATTTACTTCAAAATAGAAACAACACCAACTCATCTCATGGACGAACTGAATCTGTTGTTTGATGGAAATTTGTGTATTAGTTATTAAGATAAAGCTAATGCGTAAATCATAAAAAATGCAAAACAGCAGCTCCACCTGATGAGCGATTTACACCAAAAACTAATCAGCATCAATTTAGATCAGAGACTACCTGAATATAATTTTTTATTAA
Organism: Maratus speculifer; assembly: GCA_964019185.1. Classification (NCBI taxonomy): domain Eukaryota; kingdom Metazoa; phylum Arthropoda; class Arachnida; order Araneae; family Salticidae; genus Maratus; species Maratus speculifer. Next base: position 271,222,376 of record OZ025298.1, read on the forward strand.
ATTTCGTGCATTAGTTCTTCAGCTGCGTCCGTACAGCGTATAGCAGGTGTGCTGCACACGTATTGCCGAATGCCCTCTTCCTTTTCGAACGAACTACGAAGCGAACGAAATTCAAATCGTAGCAAGCGTGCTGAGTACGCACCGCCGAATGTAATCCTTCTTTTCGAAAGGGCCTCGAAGCGAACGAATTTCCCACCATATCCCCGCTGCCCACGCCACTCAGATAGCGGGCGAAGCCAGCAAGTTTTAACTAAGCCACGCTATATTAGTTCCTCATTCCAAAATCAAGATACGCACTCTATTATTAATAAAACTGTATCTGAATGAAACTCCGTTAAACAACCTATTAGTAGATATGTTACTTGAGGTCGCGGTGCTTTAAAAGCTAGAATTTCCGTTATATTTCCTGATTTTGTTTACAACCACACCCTCTTTCACGCCGACATGTGACTTTTTTTATAAATTTATATCAAATGCCATAAACTGTCATGAAATTTCAAAATGTTCCAGCAAAAATATAACATTAAAAAAAAAATTACTATTAGGAAATAGTGGTATTTCGATGCGGAATCTTTTTTCTTAAATATTTATCATCATGTTTTTTTTCTCTTTGAGGTTCATTCGCTTCAACATACGCCCATTTCGAGATTTTATGTAAAACAAGGGGCCCGATAGCGGGCGAAGCCGGATGATTTGATGATCGCAGTGGCGATCTTTAGATTCAATAAAATCACGCCAAATTGAATTGGCCTAGTACAATCTAGTTCGGCCTAGGATAAACTAGTTCAAACCAATGAATAGCAGGCTAAACTATTTCATCCTAATGACCGTTCGGACAAACTAGTTTGGCCTAGGAAAATCTAGTTTATCCGATGGGCATTCGGATAGACTAGTTTGGCCTAGGAAAAACTAGTTTATCCGATGGGCGTTCGGATAGACTAGTTTGGCCTAGGAAAAACTAGTTTATCCTATGAGCATTAGGATAGACTAGTTTGGCCTAGGAAAAACTAGTCTATCCGATGGGCATTAGGATAGACTAGTTTGGACTAGGCCAATCTAGTTTGGCCTAAAATCGGGTTTGGCCTGTAACATAAATATGTATACATTTATTTCCCGATGATCATGAAGTATTTTGTATCTAATTGTTTCCTTGTAGAAAAGTTCCGTTATACAGAGGTTTCACTTTAGACAGGTTCCGCTATAGACAGTTCCATTTTATCAGTTTTTGCTATATTTAGTTTTCTTAAGATATGGATTGTTAAAATATGTTAGCCCCCAGAAAAATTTCAGAGCCCCCCCCCCCCCCCCCCTGGCTTGACTCGCGGGTTACGGCTCTGGTGGCACTTGCTAGGCCACATTGAGAAAAAATGAATGTTAACAGAAAATAATCATTAAAAACTGTAGGTATGTTAAATGTTAAAGCGATAAATTGTTGAAATCTTTTGTTCGAAATCTTTTTTATGCCAGGAGTAAACATGGATCAAGGCTCCCCCCTCCCCCCCGCTCCTTACACACAATAAATTTTACCGACCGCAAGTATTTTATACAAAAAAGGGAAAAAATATCTATGAAAAATAATAATTAAAATCCTAGTAAGAAATACGTTAACAACAGTCCATATGATTAACATTAGCTTGAGCAGTCACCTGAAGAAATTGGAACGCTAATGTTAAATGTATGGGAACGGGTTTTACTTTTTTTTTTTCTCACATGCATATTAATAGTTTTAAATGACTTTTTTAATCTTGCTTAGAATAGCTGAGATTGAATTATAACCGGGATAGAGTTTAATTTTTCAATTTTAATTGCAGGTTTTTTTTTTCTTTTTGCATAGAAGATTTGTGAAGATGCATAACCTGTTAATATATTTTATCGTAATAGTAAATTTAGAAATGTAGAACTATTATACAGAACATTCAGTTATCACTCCATTTTGTTTATGGTTGAAAGAGTTATAGATGTAAATACGAATTTGCGAAACAGGGAAAATCCAAAAGTAAATGTATACTATAGAAATCTTCACAAACACATGCAGATGCAAATAACAATAATAATATTTCGCTCCAAAAATTGGTAAAAATACTTCTCATAAAGTTTGAGATATTTTCAACCTTCGACGCACAATCATGGGGAAAAAAAGTAAACATCCCCTATCAACCGTGCAATGAATTATTTTAGAAGAAAGTTGCTGTTACCAAAAGATTATTAATAAAATCTACTTTTGAATGATGTATGTAAAAATCGCTTAGGAAGTCATTTTCACATAAAATTCTTTAATTCAATACCAATGCACAAGTTTGCCGCCATAAATAGATTTTACTCCTTTCGATTATCCTAAATTCAAATTTTTATAAATTCCGTTCAATTATTTTCCGAGAAATTAATTATTTTAAAACGAGCGTAATTTATAGATTGTATTTAAATTAAAGTTCTGTACTCGATTATTAAATGCTACAGAATAAATATATCTCTTCTATTAATGCATATTATTTTTTTTACCAATAAGACCCTTTCAGTGGCTTAATAGGATTCGACTATTGCCATCCCAAATGTTTCGTTTAATTGAGTAAAATATAAATTTTTTTCTAGGCATAAATTGAGCCAAAGATTTAAAATATGTTGTTAAATTTGGCTATTGCCATTGAAAAAAAAATAAAGTTTCTGTTCATTTTAATATGTAGATGCCCACCCACCTAAGCAAATTTTATATGCATGATTTAAAAGTAGACTTTATTTCCAATCCTTTGGTACCAATAACTTTCTTCTACGATAATTTATTGAAGCGTAAGTAGGTGTGTTTACTTTTTGTTTTCATTTCCCATGACTGTATACTATTCTTTTAACCCAAACCATGAAATTTTCAGCTTATACAGTTTTTCACTATGCACACATCCTTCTTTAACTTATTTTAGTATTTAATATTACATAATAATTTAATTGTAAAGTACCTCCTCAAAATGCACGTAAAATATAACAGTTTATAAAAATGTTAGCTCTTCATTGAGCCTTCAAATCAAATTCATATCACTTGCCCTAATAAAAAAAAAAAAAAAAAAAAAAAAAAAAAAACCGCAGTAATACAGAACTGAAGGATATTCAAGTGATTTGGGATCGAATATATTTTTCTTTTTTCTAATCTTGAATCATAAGTAATTGTTGCATCATAACGACGAATCTCATGCATTTGAGACTAAATATAAATTCAAAAATAAATTCTAAGAAATCGGCACTTTTCGATTTCGAACAACCGTAATAAAAAATAGTTTTACTTGTAGCTTATCTGACTAAAATTCGTTATTACAGAAGTATTTTTTATTAAAATCCAGGCATTCGGAATGCGAATGAAGATTCAATCTGACAAATATATGCCAAATAACTTTTTATTACTAATCAGAGTGTAAACAGTGTTTTTAGTGATGTTTCGAAAGCAATATTGAACATCCCAAACACATTGCAATTTACAATAATTATTATTAACCAATTTTCATAATACAATATGAATTTTTTTAGCTTAAACTTTCACAACGGGATAGGAAATCTTTAAACAGTTTAAAGATTTCAAAGTTTTACTTTTAATTATTATTAAATTTTAATTTTACCAAAAATCTTATAGTATCCTATCTTATATATAAATATTTTTCATAATTTAGCAAATGCAAAATCTGTTTTCGTCTTTTTTTAATCATTAAAATATGTGTCTAAAATATTTAATGAAATCATATGAGTATATTCAAATTGATTTTGCGCAATATTAATAGCTCAGTAATATAGTTCAGCACAATAGCTTTAAATCGAAATCACAACTTTTCAGATTACTACGTATCCTTTGACTTCTCTGCCTTAAAGAAATGATTTGGAAAAAATTGTCCGTTTATAAAATAAATTACATGTTTGGAATAAAATTCTAAATAATGCAACATTACGAGGTAGAGAAAATAAAATAATAATAATAATAATAATAATACTTTATATTAATAATAATAATGATAATATGTACAGACATTTAGTGACCTATCCTACATGAATCCCATTTGTTTTGAAATAAAAATGGCATGTGGGTGCATATATCATGAGGTCGTAAATTAGGAATTCTTGCGAAAAAACAAATGTGTTCCTAGCACTGATTTAAGTTTCAATCTACTGTGACGTCATCAAAATGGCGTACCGGGATATATATCATAGGGATGTTAATCAGGATTTCGTCGAAAGTAAAATGCTTTAGCACTGGATTTAAGTCCCCCTGATTTAAGTCCCATCTACTCTGACGTCAGCAAAATGACGTATAGCGGGATCGTAATCAGTGGGACCTTAATCGGGGTCTCGACGAAAGTAAAATTCTCTGTGACTGGATTTAGGTCCCGGTCTGATAGCGGGATGTATATCAGTGGGACGTTAATCAGGGTTTCGTGAAAAGTGAAATGCTCAAGCACTGGATTTATATCCCGGTTTCTTGTGACGTCAAAATGACGTATAGGGGATCTTAATCAGTGGGACCTTAATCAGGGTCTCGACGAAAGTAAAATTCTCTGTGACTGGATTTAGGTCCCGGTCTGATAGCGGGATGTATATCAGTGGGACGTTAATCAGGGTTTCGTGAAAAGTGAAATGCTCAAGCACTGGATTTATATCCCGGTTTCTTGTGACGTCAAAATGACGTACCGGGACCTTAATCAGTGGGACCTTAATCAGCGCCCCCATGCTAGAGGTCTGCACGGGCCGGAATTTCCAGGCCCGGGCCCGGTCCGGCCCGTTTAAATTTTTATATTTTAGGCCCGGCCCGGCCCGTACAGAAATCAGTGAAAACAGGCCCGGCCCGTTTTGGCCCGTTACAATTTCTACGATTTCTAAAAATAATCAGATTTTTATCATATAATTAAGATTTTTTTAAAGAATACTGCATACATATCTATGGAATGATTTTACAGTATATTTTACAGGAAATACACATTAACAACATTAATGATTACTTAGACTCTTAGGCTTTCAACATTCGAATAAAGATTCGTTAAAAATTTAATATGGCTTAGAATAAAAGAAAAAAGAAAGAAAGCTAAAAACATCGTTACTTTTGAAGATGTTTGATAAAAGAAGATTTATAAAAATATTTCTATATCATTTTATTAAAGGTTTTAAATCCAAATTCATTCTCAAATTCAAAGAAGCTCCTTTCTGATACATTTCTAAATTCACTTTTTTCTCAGAAATGCATAAGATTAGCAGGTATCTTTATTCAAAAACTATATAATCGAGTAGCGTTATCCATTTTTTGATACAAGCAATTTAAGAATACTACAAGCAAATAAAATACTGTCATAATTAGCGATTTGAATAGAATTTCCGGAAGCGATAGCATGGGAAGGGAGAAAAGCCTGCAATCATTTGAGAAACTATTACATCTCAAAAAGGTCATACAAGTATTTTATTTACCAAAAATAAAAAACGCTATTCGATTCCAAATCCCTCCAATATCACTTTTATACTTTTACAATTTAAAATTAATCAGAAATTAATTTAAAAACCATCAAGAAGTATTTATCCGAAGATAAAGCTAACATAAGTTCTTTATCGCTGTTAATAATTGTAAATCAATTGTAAATCAATATAATTGTAAATGTAAATCATGTTTTCTGCCCTACAGATCTTGAGAAGAATTAAGTCTAGTTCCGGTCCGGCCAGTCTGTATGTAGAAAAATAATGCAAGCTTGATCTCGGACCGGCATGAGTCAGCTAAAAAAATATTAAAACGAGTTGCACACAATGTTATTCTCCGATGCTGATCTCTACACTGTACATTTTTATATTGATGCTGTCAAACTAATATGGCTCGTGACGCACATTTATACTTATTCTCGTTAAAACCATTGAAAATAGCTCATATTTTATCGTTCCAGCTCAAATCTTCAGAACAAAAAAGTTTTCTTCAGAAAAAAGAATTTCTTCAGAATCAAAAAAATTTTCGGGACTACCGGCCCGAAAATTTTTTTAATCGGCCCGTCTGGCCCGTTCAATTATTTTGCCGGCCCGACCCGTTGAAAAAATTATTCTAAATCTGCTGGCCCGGCCCTCGGGCCGGGTACGGGCCACGGGCCAAGCCGGGCCCGTGCAGACATCTAGTGTATGCTATGAAATGCTGAAATGCGCATTCACATTTTTCCCCCGGAGGAAATTTTTTTTTATGTAAGTTGTTTGAAAAAAGTCGGAACAAATTATAAGAAATAGTAGAGAAATGTGGTATACAAAACCACGATCGCAATCCAAGTAAACAAAAATCTAAGGTACCTACTTGAATCGAACCCTGATATTTATAATACTTGACAGTAATTTAGACAATTTAACGAAATTTTCAATCGACTTACCCTATTTACGATATTAAGAAAAATATTAGATATGCATAATAATTTTATGAACACACACACACACACAAAAAAAAAAAAAAAAAGTTTATTATATACTACTGATTTTATGTAAAATTTCTGAAATGCAGACTTTTTGTTTTGGGTAGAGATCTTACATTTTTTTTTAAATTAAAGGATTTTTTTTTCTTATAAGCTTATTCAAGAGAATGTTAAAAACAATAACTTTTCTTCCAAGATAAACTAACGAAAATGCTCCATGCTCCATTTCAATTTAGAAGAAAGGGAAGATATCTAGTATTTCTAATGGATATTTAAGTCTCTAACCATGTCTTTGGATATGGCGAGCAGTGTTCTCGCTGTCGCGCGCCAATGCGCCAAATTGCGACTAAATTCTTCATTTGGCGAGTAAACAAGCGGTTAGATTCGCCAAATTGCTAGTACTCAATTTTTGCTTTTTCTTTTTTGTTTTTCATACATATGCATATATATATTTAATATATGCATAGTTTTTTATTTGTAGCGGGTAGTTGAAATTAGATTAATAACAATCCCTGTCACAGTTATAAAAACTCAGCTTAATTTAGAACATATAAAAAAAAAAATTACATTAAAAAATTAAAAATATTTTTTTATTTATTTTTTTTTTTTTTTTGTGCTACATGGCGAATCTATTTTGCTAATACTTTTTTCATTTGGCGAATGTTTTTTATTTTTAATTAGCCAAATTACTAACGTTGGTCAAATGTCAGCGAGACCACTGATGGCGAGTGTGTTGTAGGAAATAGAGTATTTATCCTGCCTAATTTAATCTCGAATGCGGAGATTTGACTTCCGAAAAATGTAAAGTAGTAAAAAAAAAAAAAAAAAAAGCAATGTAACGATAACGATGATATGCAATGCAAATATTTATTCTGTATGAATTTGCATCAGTATGTATAATTATTATATATATACTTTTAAATGTTGCTCCATCAACCATTGCTCACATTTGTAAAAACAGAAATTTCCTTTTTGAATGGCGGCGAATTTGCATTTTCAGAGAATAGACGGCAAATTCTCTGCCAATGCATTTTCTGTTTTTTATGAATTTTTTCTTTTCTTTTTTTAAAGCAGTGATTTACATTATATTGAGTTTCAATATCATATGGAAAAAAAAAGGGAATACAACGCAATTTGTAATTACTGGGAAAAAACTCGGGGAAAAAAATGTCTGAATTTCTTTTATGTAGTCTTCACTGTTAAAACTAATGGTGACACATTGCACCTTTTAGGGGTGAAAGGCTTGTCTCACTGGTGACACCCCTAGAGGAGCTAAAATGGCACCCTTAACTAGGGTGAAAGGATGGCATCCCTAATCCAGGGTGTTTCAGGGGGGTGAAAGGAAGGCACCTTAGGGAAGAATAATGGCACCCCTTATCCACAGTGTTCAATAGGGTGAAACGATGGCACCACAGGGGAGAATAATCTCACCCCTTATCCAGGGTGCCCCAGGGGGTGAAAAAATGGCGCCTCAGGGGAGAGTAATGGCACCCCTTTATCCAGAGTGCCCCAGAGGGTGAAAGGATCGCATCTGAGGGGAGAGTAATGGCACCCCTCATCCAGGGTACCTTAAGGAGTGAAAGAATGGCATCTCAGGGGAGAATAATGATACCACTTATCCAGGGTGCCCCAGAGGGTGAACGGATGAAACACATAATCCAGTGCGCCTTGTGATCCTACAAGAAATAGCACTCAAAATCTATGGCCCACAGTTGCAACCCCCCTCCCCCACCCTGCTTGTCAAGAAATTGTATTGGTTTGAAACATGAAATACAAAGTGTTTACCCATTTTTAAATTGAATTCTGCAGAAAAAATTATCATGATCAGTCAATATTTTGAGTCTTTTTTTTTCTTTTAGATTGATGGAATATTATATTTTTAAACTCATTATCAGGTGTCCAAAGAAAAATTGTAGCATATTTTTGTAACTCAGAGAGGGATAATATGAACTACAAAAATAATCATAGAAAGGCAGAGAATTCAATTTGTACTTTCATTTACATGGAGAGTATTTTAAGAAAAATTCAAAGTTTTAACTTTTATACAGTCTTTGCATTTCAAAATCACCAATCATAAGTTATCACTATTGCATTGTTAGTCATACCCAAAAGGTTTTGTTAGAATAAATCGCAAAATTTACACAACCTCTACACCTATTTTCTGCCTCTAAAAATTACTGAGTTAGAGTCAAATATTGTGACTTTGTCATGCAATTTGAAGCCTGATTTTCAATTTTATGTTTTGAAGTTCTTGTAAAATGAAATAAATCCAGATTTTTGACTGTCTCTAACTCATATGTTTGGATCAAACTTTTTGGGTATGTTTAAGAAAGGGCCAGTAACTATTTTAGTGATTGAGCATTTTTAGATGCAGGAACATTATAAAAATTTGATGTTTTTTTACTCCAAAGTAAAAGAAAGTACAAATTGAATTATCTATCTTCATATGAATATTTTTATAATTTTCTTATAGTTTCAGAAGTAATCCGTAACCATCTTTTTTGACACATAGTATATTGCTTGACATGTATTTTCATTATTTTACATACAGGGCAACTGAAAAGTATGGGGACACAAAAAATGCTATATCCTGTAAAATATATGCCATAATTTAATAATAAAAAAAATAAATAAATAACAATATTTTAACAAATTGTTCACTGGCTTGATATTTATTTTTTACACATGTTTGAAAACGAAATATCACTGTATTGACAGTCCGCTGCAGATAATTCTGATTTAAATCATTCTATGCCTTGATAATTTCGCATCACATACAATGCAAACTGGGGATTTTTTATTTCTAGCTTTTCTACAGATGTCAAGTGAGTTAAGATCTGATTGTTCGAAGGCAATACACCTGTTATTAAATATCCACGCAGATGGGTGTTGAAGGTCAATGTTGTTTTTGCTCCATGGGAAGGCCCCAATACTGCTGGAAGTTCCATTAAAATTATTTTGCTTCCATGAGGCGAACATTTCGTTGAACATATTAGTTGCTGATCATTTTGACGGTTGTGAACTTTTCGGAGGATTAAGATTCTCATATAATAGAAGAAATGCTACAAGATTTTAAAATAAGCATTTCTCAGATTTTAGTTGTGAAATATCAATGTCAAACAACGCACCAATATTTTTTCAGCTACCCTGCTGTATCTAATTAAAAAATATAAAACACAAATTTGAAAAGAATATGTAATAAATGCTGTGTAACTTTTAAATTAGTAAGAATATTTCATATTCTTTAAAATTCTTCCAGAAAGTTAGCCATCAAGCTATGAAATGAATTATAAAAAATAGGTTCATTTTATAGTTGTGGTAAAATCACAGATGAAATTGAGTAAAAAAATCATTTTTACAATATATGTAGTACTTACCTTTATAGTGAACTTATGCAAATCCATATTTTATAGCATATATCCACACAGGATTAGAAATTAAGAACTGTATGTAAGGTGACAAAATAATACCTACAATTTTTTTTCGATGTGCCAATTGCATTTCATATTTTCTTACTTCTTTTCAAAACCATGTTAATAGTAATAATATTGCATTGCATATTTAATTTTAATGTATTGAAGGGAAGTGGAGAGGAAACTTTATATATTAAACACTTTTTCTTACTAAACAAAATAAAAACTGACTTTCCATAAGAATGAAACCTGATTAAACTACAATATTTGGATTCTGGAAAAACTTATTCTTTTTATAAAGCTAATATGCATACAAAACAGATAATTAAGCAAATATGTCCACAGAGAGAAAATATGGGCTTTAGATACAACTAGGGATAAGTTAATTTTTAAAAAATCTCAGACTAACAGTACGTCAGAAAATAAAAAGTTAGCAAATAAATGAATCTTTTATGGTGTGGCATTTAAAACATTTCCAAATCACACATATTTTTTTTGTTTGTTTGAGGAAGGGAATACAAAAATTTTAAAACAATTTTAATACAGTTTCTTATTTTAGGAACATATAAGGATGCAGAAATATCTCATAATAAAAGAAAATCTTGTTTACAGGGGTGTAATATCCAAGGACCAGTTTTATCAGTCATTGGTGAAAGTGAAGTTAACTTAGAGGTTATTGAAATGTTCAAAATTCTTAAGACACGTGCTGATGTCATGGTGTATAGGGGGGGAGGATGTATGCTAAAATACAAATGAAAGCATTTGCTCAACAAAAATTAAAGTTAAAGAAAACTAGCTATCAAGATTTGACGACTAGGAATAATGTTTCTATAATTTAGTTTCATTTGACGAGTAACGACTGCTGATTTCTAGTCCTGTATCCACGTCAAAACACTCTCTGCCAAATTGTTTTTGTGTTTTGACTTATTGCATCTGAAATTTTAATCGAAAGAGTAATTATAATGAGATGAATAAAACACTGAATTAAAAAACAACCTTTTAGTTCAAATAATCTTTTTATTGTAAACACCAAGAATGTATTAAATATTATTAAACAAAGACGTAACACAATGTGGAACTGATGACACTGAGAAAATTTTGAAGACATAAGTATCTAATAAAAATGATAAAAATGTAAATTAGCTTTCGCTATAGTTGACGTTAAACAACCAAAATAATGCATATCACAAAGTAACTAAGCTTATAAAATTATCAGTTTTTGTAATTAACTGTTTATGTAAAATTAATACATAGCATGAGTAATTTAACAAGTTGCTTGAGTTGCGGAGCACAGTAACAGGTTGAAACACAGAAATGTCTGTACCTTCTTCATGATAAAGAGTCGGAAACTTTTCTTGTATCAAGCATGGTAATGTAAGTACTATAAATGTAAGTTCACTATCTGAAATAATAATAATAACACATTAAGGAAAACACACAACAAGACAGCCCAATCAAAATCTATCATCAAAGTACAGCAAAAATGGTAGATGAACAAAAAAAGAAAGAATAAAATTTAAATAAAATTTAAATTATAGCTCACAAGGCTGTTAAAGCTTGACAGCTAATGTGCCCGCAGGTTCTGTATGTAACGTGATAACTCTTTATATAAATATCAGATTTGCTTCAAATTTTATATGTAGGTTCATTCTGATAAGGTTCTTCACTGATTAGCATTGGAGGTTCATTGGTTAAATATGATGGGAGGGGAGAAGAGAGTGCTACCCTCCTTAATTTATATAAATATGCAGAAATCATGCAGAATTATCACATTTTCTTCAAATGTTGTTAATAGGTTCACTCTGATATGGCACTTCCCTGATTAGTTTTAGGGGCTCGTTGGTTAAGTATAAAGAGGGATGGCAGTTAATCCACTGTCCAATAACTTACAGTTGATTTCTTTTATTTTTGGAAGGGCATTATACTTTGAAATAAGAGTATAATACACAGTTGTATGTATAGCCTGGGAGCTCAATGCCATCAGTTTAACTGGGCACTCTCCTCTTTATTGCCTTGTTTTCCTGTATTATCATTAAGAGTTACAAACTATTTACATTATTAACCATATTTACAAAACATATCTTGCAACAAAGTGTCTATTCCAGATTAGCAACGAATTTCCCTAACATGTACAGGTATTCCATACCAGTAATAATAATAAAAAAAATGAGGAATTTTATTCAAATTTATTAGTACGCCCCTATTATGTATGCTATATTGACACTAATCAATGAATATATGGATACAACTCCTCGTGTTTTTCCTTCATTTTGGGAATAACGAATTTTCAACGTATTCTATTGACGATTGTTTTCAAAATTTTCAAGATGTGATTTTGCGACTTTCACAAAATTTGCTCTATACATTTGGCTAACATAATATGCAAATGAAATTTCGATATCTTTGACGCATGCGCAGTGAAAAATTATTTAGTAAATCTACTCTATAATCGAACAATTTTTATTATTTTTAATTCTAATTACAGGGTATTGTGTGCAATGTTGTTTGTCACATTTTCTGAAAAGAATGTTACTTTATATTAAGAACTCTTCAAATTATAAGCAAAAATCTTGGGTAATTTTGAGACTGTTTTTCGGATTCGTAGAAAACCTTAATTTTTCTACGAATATACATACTATCAACATAAAAATGAACACAGTTTATTACAATAAGCCACTTAATCATAATCTACAGTTTGAGCGCTTTTGCTACATTAGTTTTGACAGGGTTATCCAAAAGATATCCAAAAGATATTCATTCTTTTTTAATTTGTTGACGGTCCCCTATTGGAGTTTCGGAATAAAACCTTCAGGGAAATATATGACTTGTACTACACTACCTGGCCATTGATTATCGTCCACTTACGATTTTAGACATTTTGTTAAATATCTAGAAAAATACATGAGGAATTATCCTGAAACTCTCAGTGTATACACATAATAGTACAGGTCATGTATTTCCGTGAAGATTTTTTCCAGAAACCTTATAGGAGACCGTCAATAAATTAAAAAATAATGAATATCGTTTGGATAACCCTGTCAAAACTAATGCAGCAGAAGCGCTTAAACTGTAGATTGTGATTAAGTGGCTTATTGTTATAAACTGTGTTCATTTTTATGTCGATAGCATGTATACTCGTAGAGAAATTAAGGTTTTTATAAAAATACTCCCAAATTTTTCCAAGATTTTTGCTTATGATTTGCAGAGTTCTTAATATAAAATAATAATATTTTCTGAAAATCTGACAAACAACATTGCACATAATACCCTGTAATCGAAATTAAAAAATAATAAAAATTGTATGAAAGATGAGAAGGTTTACTAAATAATTTTTCCCTGCGCATGCGTCAACGATATCAAAATTTCATTTGCATATTATGTTAGCTAAATGTATAGAGAAAATTTTGTGAAAGTCGCAAAATCATAGCTTGAAAATTCTAAAAATAATCGTCAATATAATAAGTTGAAAATCCACTGTTCCCAAAATGAAGGAAAAAAATGAGGGATTGTATCCAAATGTACTAGTAAGTTCCGTATTGTGTATTCTGTATTGACACTAATCAATGAATATATGGATACAACCCTTCTTGTTTTTGCTTCATTTTGGAAATAACGGATTTTTAGGTGATTCTATTGACGATTATTTTCAGAATTTTCAAGCTATGATTTTGCAACTTTCACAAAAGTTGCTCTATACATTTAGCTAACATAATATGCAAATGAAATTTTGATATCGTTCACGCATGCGCAGTGAAAAATTATTTAGTAAACCTACTCATTTTTCATACAATTTTTATTATTTTTTAATTCTGATTACAGGGTATTATGTGCAATGTTGTTTGTCACATTTTCAGAAAATATTATTATTTTATATTAAGAACTCTGCAAATTATAAGCAAAAAATCTTGGGAAAATTTGGGAGTATTTTTCTAAAAACCTTCATTTCTCTACGAGTATACATGCTATCGACATAAAAATGAACACAGTTTATAACAATAAGCCACTTAATCATAATCTGCAGTTTGAACGCTTTTGATGCATTAGCTTTGACAGGGTTAGCCAAAAGATATTCATGCATTTTTTAATTTGTTGGCGGTCCCCTTTAAAGTTCCTGGAAAAGATCTTCACGGAAATAGATGACCTGTACTATATTGTTTATACACTGAGAGTTTCAGGATAATTCCTCATGTATTTTTCTAGATATTTTGCAAAATGTCTAAAACCGCGAGTGGACGATAATCAATGGCCAGGTAGTGTATTACATTTATACACTAAGATTTTCAGGATAATTCCTCATACATTTTTCTAGATATTTAACAAATTGTCTAAAATCGCAAGTGGACGGTCATCTCTGGCCATATAGCGTATATCAGGAGCTTTAGGGAACTGGCTAATTCTTTATTTCCCCTTTTGCTATATGGGGGAAAGTCGGGTGGAATGGAACTGTAGGTTTTTCTCTTTGTGCATTATTCTAAACATTTCATCGATCGCATACAAGATGAAGCAATGGTAATCCATTCTTCAGTTTACAAAAAATATTGATATGCATAGACTTTCAAATGCATAAAAGAAAATTTTTTTCAAAAATCCAGTTTAAATTTGATTTATTTGCTCACAATATATTAAAGGCTTGTTTATGTATAAATGTAATAGTTTCCCTATTTATGGAACATTATACTGCATATTATCCATAATTTAAACTAAGCCTAAAACAGCATTTTTGTTTGAACAAGAAGTTTAACACAAACAAGGAAGTGGCGAGGAATGGGACATGCCAAAAAAGGGATGAATGGGACGCGCCCAGTTCCCTTTTTAAATTAATAATGATGCGAATTGCTAACATGCAAATTTTTTAGAGGATAATATATTATTTATAACATTGATAATATATGCATTCATACTTCAAAATGTAAATAAATTGATGATTATTTAAGGCGCAACGCTAGGCACAGAAAAAGACCCGGATGATAATGCAAAGTCGATGGGGGCGTTCTTTTCAAATATTTCGCCGAAATTTTAATATTTTTATGTGATTGTTTTGCACAAGATTGCTGAGGGCGATCCGCAACCGGCGTAGTTTTTACTTTTTCAGTTTTGGTTTCAGATTTTTTTAAAAAAATTACTTTAACTTATGAAATTGGTTTAAACCGATTCTGAAATTGAAACTATCGTTATACAAAAAATATAAAAGCAAAATCGAAAAAATAAAAACTAGGCCGGTTATGGATCATCCTCAGCTGTCTTGTTCAAAATAATCATGTAAAAATATTAAAATTTGAGTTAGGTATTTCAAAAGAACGCTCCTATAAACTTTTACATTATCATCTTTACATTCTGAGCCTAGTGTGGGGCCTTAATGACTCCTATGACAGAGAATTCTGAATTTTCATTCCAGTCATGAAGATACTGGAATTTTATATTGTGGCATATACATTATCAACTTATAACCTTTGTTTGTTTGTTTATCTTACCGACACTATAGGTTATTTTGTGCCTAATAGCTTTTTTTTATTATTATTGCTGTCCCATAACTCATAATGAGGAGGTATGAGACACATTTTGAAGCTTATGTTCTCTTTTAAATAAAATAGTATTTGCACGTTATGTTTCTATATTGTTCAGGGGGATTAAAAATGTTTTACCTTGCATGCTATAAATTGAATTTTTTCTTTTTGTTTATATATATATACATATATATATATAAAAATCTTATTTTTGTAAAAAAAAGTCCCACACCACCCCACTCTCTCCTATATAGATATTATATATTAATACACCAATTACATGAAAATAGAATTTTTATCAATAGTATTAAAATACAGTTTAAGGGCTAACAGTTTATTCTATATCCTTATGTTTTTACCACCTTCTCCCCAGGTTTTTACCGGTAAAAAGCCAACCCTGTTTATTGGTCTTGTTTCAGAACGGGTGGAGTGAAAGATTGTTAAAAATTATGTCATTAGAAAAATGTTTAAGATTTATAAATGACAGTGCAAAAATCGCCTTTAAAACAGGAGATCTTCATCACCTGCGGAAAATTTTCACATTTGTGTAAAATTACGATACAAGTTTTTATTCATTGTTATATTTTTTGAACTCACACTATTTCTGTAAACTATTCTGAAAGTTCAGTGGAGTAAATACAAATTGTTTTCCTTTTATAATTTGAATGTTCATGACTACAAATTTGTTATATCAGTTGATGTTGATGATTGAGAAAGGGGGGGGGGACTGATTACGGTCTAATCAAACTTAAATTACTATTATTGAAAAAAAATATTTTATTTTATTTAACCATAAAATTCTGCTACTAAATAAGGTTTAATGCGAAAGAATACTTTCGGGAAAAAATGGGTGTAAATCTGCATAGCCGATAATCAGATTATAAGGTTTATTCAATTCAATACCCAAACATTTTCTCACCTTTTTGAAAGAAAATGAAACCAAAAGTATGAAAATATGAAGAATTGGGAGTAAGAAAACATAATGGTAAACCCAAGATACCGCTAAATTCGGGTTTTTAGGCATTTCCTCCCAAGGTATGACTTGGCTTACTAATAACGTTTTAATATGCAAATCAAGGTTTTATCCGTGATTTTTATCCTTAAATGAGACTAAATGATTGTCCGTGCTACCGCCTCCCGATCTAATCTTATTATGAAGATTATTTTGGAAATAACGGTGGTTAATAATGAAAATATTAATGATGAAAACCCTGTAAATAAGTTTTGATTACTTTAAGATTTGCAAGTATTCAATTTTCTTAAATGAAAAAGTTACCCCCCCCCCCCCTCTCAAATAAAGACAAATCAGGTATACTAAAACAATATTAGAGAAGTTACGTGAGGCTGCAATATGGTGTGAATTAGCCTTTACAGGAGGGGTTCGGATAGTATCTATCTGACAATATATGCAAAGCCGGCCAGATGCTATCCGAGATCCCGTGTAAAGGTTAAAATTAAAACATCGCGAATAAAATTAATTGCTTTTAACTGTATATAGACGCAAAAACATATTTTAACCTTAACTGCTCTGACAAAAATTGTTATATAACTACTGTGAGCTGTCTGTCAGACCATTTAATCTGAAGATGAATAAAATGTTACATTAATTCTCAGAATACTATTTATGTATTAAACTTTATGTACAAGAATATTATAAATCAAATTCAGCTATTCAAAAGTATTTAGAGGTAGTAATAAGGCTCCAAACTAAAAAAAATTGACCAGTATCTATAGTTAAACTAAAAATTACAAGTTAAACTGTGGAACTTGAAAAACGCACGGTGTCTGAGACCACTAACAGGAGTTAAAGGTTAAATCTAAACAGTTGAGTTTAAACACAAGGTAAAATGGTCATAAAATATTCCGATTGCAACATTGATTCGTCTATAATAACTGATTTGTAATGAAAAAATATGTAAATATTTTTACAATCTTTCATTTCGCACTTTCTTATTCTGCGCCCTTAGGATTCCCGTGCCTAGAGCAGTTTGCTCCAATTGCTCCTCGGTAGCTAAGGCCTCGATAAATCATTTAAAAATATTGACATGTAAACGAGAAATTGTAAAATAACTACCTCATAGTTTAATATTAGCAAGCGTGTATTTTGGTGAGAGGTTAGCTTATAGCTTCACATAATAAACTTAACAATCAACCATACTAACAAAAAAATCTAATTTACTGTTTTTTTATGGCATTACTTATAAGGATGTACGATAAATTAACGTAACAATAAAATAAAGTAAAATAAAGTTAAATCTTACCTTTAATCAGACTTTGCCCAGTTCACTGGTCGCGCAAATCGGATCGTTAAGTCCTCATTGTGTTTCATTGTAGCTCAGTGGTTAGTCCACAATTAATATCGCCAATTCACACACTGCCATGTTTTCATTTGCTCACACTCGTAAACTTTACTTGCCGACAACGAAAGCAGAAAGACACGCGTCATAGCGCATGCGCAAGTTGCCAGTCACCCGATGAGGTGGTTACGAAGTGCATGGCACCTTATTTAGCTCCCATCATCCAGTAACAGATCTGTCGTCACCCCAACCGCATATTCAAGCTCCTATGACACCCTAGGGTTCCAAATGGCACCGCCTTTTCACCTCCGGGTCCCAAATGGCACCGGTTTGTCACCTTTATTTTTAACAGTGTTGTGTAAGATGTATGGGCGGGTTCGGTGCGAAATTTCAACTTTTTTTCCGGGCCGGACCAAGCTCGGGCCTTGTTTTTAGCTATTATGTCGGGCGGGGTCGGACCTTGTTTTTAGCTATTATATCGGGCCGCTAAATTTTCTCAACGAGCCGGGCTGGGCTCGGGCTGAAATTTTTATTTTAATATCGGGCCGGACATTTCTTTTTCTATGGATCGGGGCTGGAAATTTCCGTCCGTGCATACCTCTATCTTACATATCGAATAATCAAATGATTAGTTCATAAAATTTTGTAAATTTGGACAATAATATCCAAACATTTAAAAAAAAAAAAAAAAAAAAAAAAAAAAAGTGAACTTTTTAGTGAACTTCGTTCACTTTTACAAATGAGCGTGATTTGAACGCGTTCGTTTAAAAATTTTTGAGTTTGAACGTGAACTTAAATCACTTTTCAGAAATTGAACGTGAGTTTGAGTTAGTTCGTTTATTTTGTGAACGTGCCCAACACTGATTTTATGTAATAAAAATATGGAAATGATATTTTAACTAAAGCCTTACCATCTGATGTGCAATATATGTGTTTAAAAATACTTAGATCTCGGGAACACAAAGTTGATCTTCGAGTAAATGCGCTGATATTGTGGAGAAGTAATAGGAAGTAATTTCAAAAGTCAGTTCGATTATGGATTTTTATTACATCTACTCTCTAATTAAAATCTTGCTATCACACTCCATTCTAATTGGATTCTTCTAACAGTTCATTGGTCCACCAACTCACTAGTTATTGAGCATGGCGTGAGACGTTAGGTATGTTTACGTATATTGTTTCTGTCATGTGTTCATCTCATCTACATTTCCACTGTGCGTTAAGGCTTTGCAGGTAGCTTTACAACACATAGGTCTTATGTCTTGTATATAGATAAATATGTTGCTCGGTTTTTACTATTAAATCTTTAATTTTTTTTGCCCCATCTCTATAGGTGCAGATTCTCAAAACTTTTCAGGAGCTTGAGGCTCCTAAACCCAAATATTCCAGTAGACACGAGGGCTTCATTTCTGAGAAAAAAAAAATAAGAAACAGTGCGAATTTCGTTAAAAGATCGCAGAGAAAAAGCTAATTTTATCAAAGGATCGCCAACAGCGCTGCGATTTTCGTCGAAGAATCGCTGAAAAACGCGATTTTCGTCAAATGATCGCAAAAAAAGTTATTTTTATTAGAGGGTCGCTAAAAAACGAGTGATTTTTGTCAGAGGATCGCAAAAAAATGGAATTCTCATCAGAAGATTGCGAAAAAATGCAATTTTCGTCAAATGATCGCGAAAAAACCCCCACAAAATTAACTAAAGAATGGCGATTTAGATGCCGAAACTTAGTCGCCAAGTCAATAAATTTAGTTGCCACGAGGAATTGACGACTGTGAATCTGCCGCCCAAAAATGAGTAGAGGGTATCTAATACGTATCCATTAAGCGCAAGCCATAATCAGGCCTGTGATAAAAAGTTAGAAAACTGCTATGCTGACGCAGGATTTTGTCATACTGTTGCATTAATTATTATTGTTGTATTAATTATTATAATCGACATTTTCTTTTCTTTCACTTATGAAATTTATTAATTTTTTTGTACTTTTACTTTCAGAAGCAGCCGAGAAAAGAATGATGAACAATGTTGCGACTTTTGCTGTTTGTGCCTTGCGAATTTTTGCCTACATTTCCAGTAAATGAACTCATCAAACTTTATTTATCCCCTTGCACAATACACCTGAAGCTCATTCTTCTTTGCTGTTTTTATTATAATTGGGAACTCTCCAAAAACGTACAAAAAATGTTACGAAATACATTATAATATAATTGCAAGTGGAAATATGTAATAATGAAAATGAGGTATAATACACCCAATCATACAATACGAGAAATTAATCAAATAATAAATCATATGAAACTTCCATTTAAAAGAAAAATGTGTTTAAAGTGGATGAAGGTCTCAAATTTGTAGACTGTCTCAGACCTACTTTATACAATTTTTTGAGTCTATAAAATTGATTTGATTATTTTTTCATGTTATAGATAAACGTATACCTTATTTTTAATTCAGAGCAATTTAAAACTAATTTCATATTAAATTATAATGGACGGCATTTTATATTTATAATTTTATTTGATAAATAATTAATGTCACAGAAAATTGAGTCATATCCATGGACAGAAAATTAATAAAAGAAAAAAAATGACATCGGTTACATTTCAATGGCAAAAATAAGCCTGCTAGTTATACTTTGTAAGCTACAAGTCAGTTCTGTTTTAATGTAAAATATTTTTCCTCAAAATAACTATGAAAAAAATTACAAGTTAAGGAAAAAAAACTGTGAGTTCTATGGCAAGAAATAGATTGGTAAGAATTAACAATTAATAAATTTAACTAACTGCAATTGAACAAAATGTAATTCAGCATCAGCATTCACTTCAGTGTAATATTTAGGATATTTTCATAACTTATATATAAAAACGTAAGATGTGTTTACGTAATTTTTATGGATGTCCTTTTAAAGTCATAACAAAATAAAATAGCATGAGCTTTTTTGCTACAAGTGCAGCGAAAACAAAATTTTCAGACGGAAATAACACAGCCCAGTGCGATAAGTTAAATTTTTAAATATATACCCAACCGTTTTTAAATATTTAGCTGATGCTCGAAAAAAATTACACTTCAATAATTGCTAAAAAGTATTAAACAAAAAACATAAAACTAGCATAAAAGTATTTATATACAAACCTTCTACACGTTTTGATTTCCCCGAAGCCTTTTTCAAGTCAAATGAAAATTTTCTACAACTGCATCATGCATAGATGGCCACTGCACGATGGTTGGAAACGTCATCATTCACTTTTTCACGTTCTCTTTCTGATTACTTAGGTTATTCTGTCACAGTTTTACTTTGATGTTTAATTCGATACTCTATGGAGCAACTTAACCTGCAATTTATCTATAAAATAGTTAACTCAACTTAGTTAGGTCTTCTTAATACACTCTTTAATTTAAGCCAACTTGGTTTCTTTATGTTAATATGGAATTTTGTAATGAATTTTAACCCATTTCCTGATATGCTACGATTTTAAGCGTATTATATATGCATAGGTGCATTTCCGATGTATATACAATGTTTTAACTTTATTAGAAATTAATAAAGCAACTGTAAAGAATTTTTCTGTTATCTGAACGAAGGCGTTCAATCGTTAAAAATTCTTTATGATTGCAATAGCATACGAATCACAATAACAATAAGGATTCGCCAAATCACGCTCGCCAAGAAAGAACAACTGGCTGTGAAGCTCCAAAAAATTCACTATTTTAAACAATACAAAGAAGAAAATAAAAATTAAAATGATGAGTGTAATATTTGTTTTTAAAAATAGGATTTAATCAACTAATAGCTTCATATAGTGCGTGTCAAAAGTTTAAGCACAATAGCAATTTTCAAATAAAACTTAAAATATTAACTTTATTTCAATATCTGTCTTGTATATATGTTAATAATATCTATTTTAACACCGTATTCATTGAAATTAAGTTTTACATTTTATTTCAAACCATGAAGTTTAAGAATAGAACAAAAATAACCGTGTCAAAAGTTTAAGCACAAAATCGTTTTTATGCAAATTTTACAATCTTATGTAAGCGGTTGCGCACGCAAACAATTTCTGGGTGTATAAGAAACAGTTGTTGTTTATGAGTTAGTACAAAATGCCTCAGTCGAAAGAATTTTCAGAGGAGGAGGTGATAAAAATATGGAGTATGAGAGCAAAATCTAAGTCTGTTTCTGAAATTGCAAGTACATTAAAAAGATCGAAACGAGGTATTTATCAAATTTTGGCTCGTGGTAATAATTTCAAACGAAAATTTCGTTCAGGGAGGCCGCGAGAGACTAGTTTGCGCGAAGATAGCCGCATCAGAAATCTGGCTTCAACTGGTAATTACTCTCTTTCGCAAATAAAACGTGCAGTTGGTGGACAAATATCGAAAAAAAAAACTGTTCATAGAAGAGTTTTGGAGAGTCAAATACCGTAAAATGGCTCGATTACCGTGTCTCAAAAGACACAATAAAGAAGCTAGATTACAATGGGCCAAAGAGCATATGGCATTCGGTGAAAAGTGGCTGAATCTCATATTCAGTGATGGAAAAAAAAATGGAATCTAGATGGCCCTGATGGGTTTAAGTACTATTGGCATGATCTCCGTAAAGAACCTAGGAGTGTATTTAGCCGACAACATAATGGTGGTCTGTAATGGTATGGGGAGCTATTTCTTTCAATGGTCAGACATCTCTAGCATTCATCAATGGTCGTAAAACCTCTGAAAACTATCAAGAGACACTTGCCAATCATTTGCTTCCTGTTGCCGAGGTTTTGGGGAGACAAAAATGGTTATTTCATCATGACAATGCTTCTATCCATACCTCAAACTCAACTTCATCGTTGCTTAAGTCGAAAAAAGTGTCTGTTTTGAAATGGCCGGCAATTAGTCCTGATTAAAACCCTATAGAAAATATGTGGGGGTATTCTCACTCATGCAGTTGGAAAGCAGGAAAGCAGTATTCTTCAGTTAAAGATTTGAAAGATGCCATTTGGGAACGCTTGGTTTAAAATTGAACCAAAAACAATACAGAATTTCATTTTATCGATGGAAGACTGTATATTTAAGGTAATTCAACAGAAAGGAGCAATAATCAAGTATTAATTTTTTATTATTCTTGTTCTGCTAAAGACTGAAAACTAATCTGCTTAAACTTTTGACACGCACTGTAGTAATTATAATTATAATAAGATGTCATAATAACAAGCCTATGATTCTTGATCCATGATTATAACTATGATTAATATTAAATTATGATTGTATTTTCAGACATCAATTAACAGTTTAAACGCCAATGTTCCCAATTGGGAACATTGCATTATTTGTAAAACAAAACATATATTTTCCTATACATTAACGATGTCCTTATTTTTCCTATAAAATATAAGGTTGATTTCAAAATTTTGAAAAAAAAAAAAAACTATTTATGTTTAAGCATTTATCATAGGTATAAGGAATATGTAAATTCATTAATTTGCATAAAAAATATATTATTTGCTTTTATTGTTTTCTCTATATTACTTACATTTGACCGCTAGGAATCTAAATGTTTTTGGAATTCGAGAAAATATTAAAGAACAATATACAATAGCATACAGCGGAAAATAATTTGTTTTATTTGCATAGGTTGTCAATCAATAATCATGTTCCAAAATGCGAACATTGAAATGAAAACAGCCAAAAAAATTGCAGAAACTTTTTTTTGTTATTTTCTAAATTTACATGCATAAATTAAAACATTTGAAGCTCTAATATAGGAAAAACAAAATTATAACTACTTTGCGATAATAATTCGGCGTGTAAACGGTTAAGAAACCCTGAGTAGAAAGCATAAATAATGTTTTTTTAAATCTTTCCTGTTTCCGTATCTTAGAAATAGAGCAAAAATAATACATCTTTTTAATAAATTCATTAGCTCGCGCTTTCTATTAAAAGGAGTTAAAAGTGAGAATTTTCCACAGAGCTTCAGTACTCATGCCAAAATGATGCACTGTAACGGAATTATTTTGAAACATCCCGAATTGTAGTCATGAAATTAAGCATAATTTACTGGTAAAACATTGCATGTTTATAAAAGAGTGTAATAAAAAATTATTTTTACTTTCTCACATTTTTTTTTCTGTTTGCTATAGAGTATGGATTGTTTGATTTTAAAATTAGAAGCTCCTTTATTAAACATCTTGTATAATGTGTATACTGAAACTTTTTTTTTCCTTAAGATTGCACAACAATTCGTCTTCAACCATTTATCTATAAAGTCGGTAACTCCAGTTTAAATACCTCTTAAGTCTCTTTAAGTCGATACGAGTCGATACTACACATTTATTTTTGGACATGGAATATCATTAGTTGAATGAAGAAGTGGGTCTTTTCGGATAAGTGCAGCCCATCCAACAATGAAAACCATTCTTTCAGATTGACATTCAGATCCGCATGATGGGTAAAACATGGCTGAATCATGAAAACTACTTGTCAAACACTTGTATCCCGACAAAGTTGATCAGTGTGACAGAGTCTCTTTATGAGCTGGTAAACAGTTTATCGGGGTGTTAAAAAAGCACTTGTTAAAGAATATCAAATTGTTGGGGTTTGAAATGTTAACATGATTTTTTTTTCTGAAATTAGCGCGTAATTATTCTTGCGTAATGTATTGTATCATATCAACTCATTTAAAAATTCACTTCGAAACAATTTGTTTGTATCCAAACATTCAAAATTGAAAAAAAAAAAGATAAAGAAAAATCATTCGTCAAGCATAGATTATGAAACATTTGTCAACCCTTCTAGAATATTTTAACATAACTTCGTCGTTAAATAACGGTAAAAGAAGATATGATATGAGCTGATAAAGTTATTAATTACAATTTATTTCGAATTGCACAGGAAATTCATGTTCATTGGAAATTCAAATTCATGTAACTGAAACGGCTACATGATTTTTTGCTGTTACCGATACATGAAAATTTCAGTAAAATTACAGAAAATCTACGGGTAATCCATTATCTCATGTCTTATGTAAAATTACAGAGACTAGAAAAATCTTGATTCTGTTTAACAAAAGAGAAATTAGTCTGTAAATTTAGAACAGACTTTGTAAATGAACATCGTTAATAATACATAAGTCTCTTAAATGATAGTAATTTAATTCAGTTTTTTAAATTATTGAATCACTCATTCTCCAGTCATATTTCAAAGAATTTGCTGTATCATTTGAAGAAATTTTACTTTTAGGATTAATTCACAAATGACTAATTAAAGCATAATTCATTATTACACTACATTGGGCAGAAATGAGACTTAAATTAACATAAATTAATTCTAAATAAATGATAATTTAGGAAGTACTTTGAAACTTTTACGCTCATTTCATATCTTTATTTCAGTATTCCTTTTTACAATTTTTTAGAAACAGTTCTTAGCACTCATTTACATTTTAAAATTAACCATCATATCTAATTCCAAGATTCTTTTCTAATAATACGAAATCTTTCAATTATAAAGTAAGTAACTTATAGTAAACCTCAGCAACGCATATCAATTTCATAAAATGTGAAATAGTTTAATAAAATTAAAATGCGCCACAAACAATGTCCCCTCCCCCTACACCATTATGTAATGGAATACTTTTGTGAGGCCCTGTAAATTAATAACAAATATTCTTTGCACCAAAGATTGTACAGAATGTATATTTTAGTATATCTTCATAGATGTATATCAATTTTATTATGTTCGAAAGAGTGTAACATCATTAAAATGCACTTGAAACTACTTTTTCCCATTGGCCGTAATGTAACGGAATACTTTTTATTGTCCCTGTTATTAAACTAGGCATCCGATTTTTATAAAATTTGAAATGACTCGACAAAATTATACAACAATTATATATTTTAAATTTTAAACGATTCGTTTGGGTTGTTTTTGCGTTCTTATATGGGCAGATGGATTGACAGATAGACAGGCGAGCGGCCGGACGGACGGACGGACGGACTGAACGGCGACTGTTGGTGCTACGTATTTATAATAATTACGAACGCACCTAATAAAGTTTTGAAACTTTTAATAGTGTTTTTCAGCTCTACATCACCCTCAATAAAAACATGTCAATATTTTAATATTTTTATTGATATTTGACTTTTTTAAGCAATTAATATGTATCTAATGCAAGTTTAGAAACTTTTGGAATATATATTTTATGTTGTCGAACATACTTATAAATAAAAAAAATAAGAATAATTTTTTATCCCGGATTTTAAAATCAAAATCTCAAGTCCCTTGCGGTAAAGAAAGGATGCTTAGCTGTAAAAGTTTCGTACCATTGAAGAAGCTCACTGTGGACAATTAATTGTATCAATTTTCATCCAACAAGGCACTTGAACTTAAAAAGTTGAAGCCGCGTCTGTACAAAGGCCTCACAGAGCGATAAAATCGGTATTCAAATACAAAGTTTCAACAAGACCACTTGTTGATTGTCCATAATCATTGCTCAAGGTCGGAACGGATCTCAAAAATAACAAAGCTACCACTTGTTTACATTCTCACCGGTTAAAGACTTTGACATTTTATTCTTCATTTCTGTTTTAGATACGAACTTTTGTAGTAGCAGTAGTAGTAAAATTAAAAATAGTGTAATGCTATTTATGCATCTTATTTTGAACTGAACAGTAAACCTTTTGTAAATGCTGAAAGTATAAACAATTTTTTTAACAAATTATATTTTGAAATCTTAACAAGAATATAGTACTGATAAATTTAAATAAATAAATGTAAAATGTTTTTAATACAAATAATTAAAGACCATTTTTTCAATTGAAAACCCTAACAGATTTTTTACATTTAATGTGTAAAGCGAAAATCATCTTTATCTGAAAAATATCAATTACGTATTCAAATAACGTTTTAAAATTTATAAAACGATCCTTTTGTACTCCTCGCACGCCAGAAATCAATAGCTAAAAAATCGCTTCAGATTTTACCACTTACAGCAGCCTTTTTTACTCTGATCATTTCAATGGTTTAAGAGTACAGTTCTATAACATGTCTGTTAAATGGATGTTTTTCTTTATATTATTTTATTTATTTAATTAACTTTTAATGTCGTTCAGAAACGTTAGCTTGGAACAAATTCTGAACTATTTAAAATACAGTCAATCAGGTAACTTTGGCCTATCAGGGTTACTTTGGACCAAGAGAGAAAAAAAGATTAAATCTGCTAAATCTCTTGAGTTAACAGCAAAGTTTTGGTCTCAAAATATCGATAGCAGCCCTAGTGAGAGTTTGGCAGCTCACTGGAAATAATTCGTCAAGATTCCAACATGACAGAATAGATCAAAGTTTCGTAAAGGTAGAGCAAAGTTACACTGATTTGGCGCAAAGTTATCCTGATTGATTGTATTTAAAGTCCAAACGTGTTAATATTCCTTAAATGAATTACACACGAATTTAAAAAGTTAATACTTGAAAATTCTTTTTTAAAACCATAAAAAATCAGTAAATTGAGATAAAACTTTCAAACAATTCTATTTAAAAATACATTTTTTTTTCTATTCGTTGGTTTTTTAGAATTAAAAAAATATATATCAATACAGTGCTCATGGATTATACAAATGGCTGCACTTATTTTTAAATATATTTTAAACATTTTAGGGACGAAGATAATGGTTTTAATATAAGATAATATTTAATTTAACTAAAAAAAGTTGAAATTCGCATATTGCAAAAGTTTAGAAACTTTCTTGATTTTTGGCAACTGTTCGCAAAAAAATGCAAATTTCAAACTTAACACGTTGCATGCATGAAGTATTTAAGTGTTCCTTTCAATAGCATCGGTTTGTGAAGATGCTGCAAACTAGAAATATTCAGTCAGATGAAGTAATTGAAGTATGGAAGCTTAAATTGAATGAGAATACTATTACAGAAATTTCAGCCAATTTGAATTGTCCAAAAAAGGTCTGTCTTTCAAGTATTGTCTAAGGGTGACTCTTTCAAAACAAAACATAGATATGGAAGGCCTCGTGTGACCAGAAAACGACCAGAATGGATCCATAAACTGGCATCTACAAAAATGATGGTTTTTAGTCACATTAAAATTGACTCAAGAGTTTCTGTGTCGAGGGAAATGATTCGCAGATGAATTAAAAAAAAAGAGAGAAAATAGTTTACACGAAAATGATAAAACAACTAGCTTTGAAATCTCACTACAAATTCATGAGAATACAATGGGCTCACAAACATATATCACATGAACCCAAATGGTGTACTGTGATATTCTTTGAGATAAACAAAGCTCAATTTGGATGGTTCAGATGGTTGCGCATGCTATTGGTATGACTTGCATAAAGAGCCTTGGAATTTCTTTAGTCATCAACAAGGAGGTGACTCTTTAATGATTTGGACTTCACTTTACTTTAATGCTCAAGTATCTATGAAGCTCCTCGGTGGTTGCCAAGCAGCGCAAAGCCACATACATACCTTGGAGAACAATTAATAGCAATTTGGTGAACTTTTATTTGGTCCAAAATATTATTTGAGCAAAAAAATATATTTTTTCATGTGACATATAAAACAAAAACTTGGTTTAACTCTAAACATATTACTGTCTTTTATTGACCGGCCTATATCCCTGATCTGAACTCAATCGAAAATATTTGTGTCATCATATGTTGAAGGTTTACGCTAATTTTTGACAATACTCTTCTGATTTTTCTGATAATGAGCTTGGAGCTGCTATTGAACGTGTTTGGTACAAGAAAAAAAAAAAAAAAAAAAAAAAAAAAAAAACCTTTAAGTGATGCGAGGATTTAGTTTCTTCGATGAAAAGTCCCATTTTTTCACTAATTGCAGACAATGTAGTTTCAGTTATTGTGGTTATTATGGTTCATATATATGGTCCATATATGGTTCATATGGTTCATATGGTTCAGTTGTTATGGTTCATATTATGGTTATTTTTCTTCTAAATATATAGATTGCCTATACTTTTGCAACAATGTTAAATTTTTTTTTTGTCATTATACATTATGAACGTGTATAATTTAAAATTTATTATTTATGATTAAAGGATAAATCACAAGTAATATGTGACAGTTGAGTTAAAACAATTCGTTACATATTTCTCAGTACAAACTTTTGCTGAGCATTGTAAAATAGAAATATAGTGCACAGGTATAAGTAGGTAAAAAACATAGTATACAGGTATAGGTACTAAAAAGAAAGCTTATAGCACTAAAAACACTTTTATTTGTTGCAAACTAGTTTCGACAACCATAGCATACCGTCATTAGTGAAAAATATGATTTATTAGAAAAGAAATTTGCTTTAATAAATGTAGGAGAAATGGATTCAAAGATAAAGTTTATTGGCCCATAAAATTAAAATAGGAAATTTTAGGAAATGGGTATTAAACTGGGAGGGGGCAGCACAGACAACCACCTCATCGACTTCACGGATGAAAATCTAGAATTAGTTAAACCTCGAGTCGCATAATAAGATGTAGTTCGTCGGCCAAGTCATATCATGCTGAAAACAGCAAAAAATCTAATTTTAGAGATTGATTCCTAGATTTACCATCATGTTTTCCCGCATCCAAAACTATGAAAACATGGAGGATTGGGAGTAGGTAAACATACTGCTAAGTCTACGAGTCAACCGCTAAAATCGGATTTTTCTGTGTTTTCTACCAAGATATGACTTGCAGACCGATTTCATTTTAATATATGAATCGAGATCTAACTAATCCTAGATTTTTACCCGTGAACTCGATGAGGTGATTGTCTATGTCTCCCGGCCTATAGTAAAAAACCGATTTTGATGGGTCACTCTTTGGTTTATCATTGTGCTTTCCTGCACCCAAACGTTTGAAAATATGGAGAATTGAGAGCAGAAAAACCTATAAACCTATAAGTCAACTGTTAAAATTGGGTTTTTAGGTGTTTTCCACAAAGTTATGACTTGACAGACCGATTACGTTTAAATATGCGAATCGAGATTTAACTAACCCTAGATTTTTAATCCGTGAATTCGAAGAGATGATTGTTTGTGCGGCCGCCTTCCGGTCTGTACTGTAAGCGGATTCAAAGATCAAGTGAATTTCAGAATTAAAATTTTCAATACTAATTAATGGTGAGTTTTCGGATTAACGTCAAATCGAATTTTTGAATTAGGATAGGGTCATGCCTGATCCGAACAGGACACTACATTTTAACAAAGATATATATCTTTAACCCATTTTATGAATTGGTGAAAAATTGCGATAAAATACTTCATAACTTTAGACAGAAGATCAGACTGGTGATGAACGGCCATGAGTTCAAAAATCTGTGATTACTTAACGTAGATCTCAACACTAAGACACGCTTGCCAAATGTGACAGTTTTCCTAATCCCCGACTTCACTTAATTTTGTCTGCCTAGAAATAACAGCAATCGTCATATATTAGACGCCGTTTTAATGGACATTTTGTGCTCAGATGACAGATAGGTTTTAACATAAATTTTCTGGTTTTGATGTTACAAATGCGAAACAGTGAAAGAAATAAAGTTCAGGGTAACTGGGAAATCAACAATATGTTTTTTGTAAATTAGTAATATTGTGTAGGTGAAAACAAGTATATCCAACAGCAATACCTACGTATTTTATCTAGACTTCTTGATAGCCAGTACTATTTACCTTCTTCTATCTTTAAAAGAAGAAAGAATTGGATTCATGAAAAAAAATCGACTTCTTTTCGATGGATTTATATGTTTTAGAAAGTCCTGAACACAATCTGATGATTTTTAGAAAATGTCTGTCTGTGAGTCGTCACTCTATCGCTCTGTGAGTCTGTATGGGACAAAAATTTTGTGGGCGCTCTATCTAAAGAACTAAAACACGGAATTTCACAAAACTTTAGATTCAGTTAGATCTTGATAAAAACTAGAGTTGATTAATTTTTGGTGTATATCGTTCAACAGGTGGCGCAGGTTTGCTACTTTATTCACAATTTCCTCCATAGCTCTATCTCAAGAACTAATGCACGGAATTTCATAAAACTTCAAATCCAGTTAACCCTTGATATAACATGATGCTTACGAAGTTTTGGTGTAAATTGCTCAACAGGTGGAGCTGGCATGCTGCATTATTTATGATTATCGTAATAGGTCTATTTCAAGAACTAATGCACGGATTTTTCCAAAATTTTAGATTCAATTAATTCTTCATATGGATTAGTGTTATTTAGTTTTTAGTAAAAATCGCCCTACAGTGCAACCGCCCTGCAATTGCCCTGCATTATTATGCTGTATTTTTCACAATTTCCTCCACAGATCTATCTCAAGAACTAATGCACGGAATTTCATAAAACTTCAAATCCAGTTAACCCTTGATATAACATGATGCTTACTAAGTTTTGGTGCAAATTGCTCAACAGGTGGAGCTGGCATGCTGCATTATTTATGATTATCGTAATAGCTCTATTTCAAGAACTAATGCACGGATTTTTCCAAAACTTTAGATTCAATTAATTCTTCATATGGATTAGTGTTATTTAGTTTTTAGTAAAAATCGCCCTACAGTGCAACCGCCCTGCAATTGCCCTGCATTATTATGTTGTATTTTTCACGATTTCCCAATAGCTCTTTCTCAGCAGACTGTCAACCCTTATGAAAACTGTAGTATAATGAGCGCGTTCAGCAGAGTCACCGGCTACGTACCAGTGGGATCGGTCAGTTACCAAAGCGTTCAGTGCTGCTAACTGATACTCAACCAATGTCGTTCAGCGCAAGTAACCGAAGTGACTGGTAAGGGACCGAACTAACCTATAAAAAATCTGGGTTACTTGGGTCATGTTGTCGGTTACATAAACATTTGTGGCAACAACAATAAAGGAATAATTGCAGCAACGTGATACAGATGGCGCTACTAGTAAACAATACCAATGGAGTCCAGTGAATCTGTCAACTGGTTAGAAACCGGTCACATTGGTTGCTTTGGTTAGGTCTGCTGGAGCGCTCATTAATTTTTTTAAATGCTGTAATAGGAAAAGCAATTATACTAATGAATTAAACAACAATTATTGCAATGAAAAATTATGATTATTCATAATATATACATTAAGTCTCTTCTTCTATTAGTTTAGTTGTCTTTTGAAAGAAATATTAGCAAAAATATTTGCAATGTACTAGATTTATAAAGAAACTAGTTGAATGTGCCAATCCCAAAACTTTCTTCTATCTCATACATACATTTTAATATTTAAAAAAAATAGTTACTCATTTTAATGCTTTAATAATTTTCATTCAATACTCTACCAACTTTGATTTTCATCTTAAATTTCAGCTTCAATCAATTAATCGGAGTAAAAACGAATTTCTGTTTCTGCACGAGCCGATGGACAATAGAATGATAGGCAGATTTTTTTTAATTCAGGGAGGATCTACTTGCCTTACCAAAAAATAATCATATACAAAAAGTTTAGTTCAGTTTTAGAACTAACTTCATACACTTTTATGTGGTGCAATATTGAAAATAGCATAAAATTCACTATTGCAGCGCCCCCTTCCGGCAGATTTTTTTCAAATTTAGGGAGGACCAACTAGCCATAGTCATACAGATACACAAAAAATTTGGTTCAATTCGATGCATAACTTCATGCACTTTTGGTCGGTACAATATTGAAAATGGAACAAAAATCGCGATTGCAACGCCCCCTTTCGGCGGATTTTTTTCAAATTCAGGAAGGACCAATTAGCCATAGCCATGTAATTACACAAAAAATTTGGTTCAATTCGATGCATAACTTCATATACTTTTGGTCGGTACAATATTGAAAATGGCACAAAAATCGCGATTGCAGCGCCCCCTTCCGGAAGAATATTTCAAAACTGAAGGAGGACCTGCTTGTCACAGCCAAAAACATTCACAAAAAATTTGGTTCGATTCTATGCATAACTTCATACACTTTTTGATGGTGGAATGGCGACATACAGACACACAGACACACGGACAGACAGACATTTTGTAAAAACATGTTTTTTGGAATCTGATCTCTAAACGTGTAAATCCGTCGAAAACCGGAAGTCGAAAAAATTTCGATCACAATACTTTCTTCTATTGAAGATAGAAGAAAGTAATAACGCATTATGGGATTTTGGGGTTAATGTGATATCCACAGCAATTGCGCTGCTGGCACAATTGTAATTCCCTCACTAATTTCGCTATTTAATAATTTTGTACAGTTCTCAGTTAAAAGTATCGTAAAAAATTACCTCTGTTTTTAAAGACTATCTATTTTCTGACCAATTAGAGCATGCTCTGTTCGATAGCTGTTTATGTAGTATTCTCAATTGTCAGAAAATAGATAATGAGCACACAAATCAGATGTATGTTGATTAATAAACAAACAAACAAACAAAATAGATAATATTTAAAAACAGAGGTAATTTTCCAAGGTAATTTAAAAAGTATTGTATCTTTCGCGATACTTTAAACTGTGTGCTATCTTTCATTCAAATATAGTTCTTTACATATCTCTTATATATAGAGCTTCTAGTACAAATAGAACTTGTGGAAATATGTATAAAATTAAATTTAGTAAAAAATAATGACGAACAATTAAGGTATCTAACAGCAAACTAACCAAAACTATTGTAGTTCTAATTTATAACGTAGCTATTTTCACAATTGTTGTATTTTTCACTCTGATATTTTTAATACAATGAAAATTTTGAATTACCTCTTATAAAAAAATAATTAGTATAAATAAAACTTGGGGGAAAAGCCTGCCAAGTCATTTCAAATATTACATCAGTAAGTAAGGTAATTAATGCGTAATAGTTATTACAAAAGAGAATAAACTACAAAAAGCAGAAATATACTTAAATACACTACTTCTATTGCGTCTTGTATTGTTTCAAAAGAATTAAATAGTTATGCTATCTTTGATAACAATTATTTCTGAAAAAGTGTTTCCATTATGATATTTTTATTTCAAATTTACCAAGATTGATCTCTAACTAGGATTTAGAGTTATTTCTTAAATGGAAATTACATCAAACGCAAAGTACCGAGTGTATTACAATGGACAAATGCATTTTAAAATTCAGTAACTTTCAAACGTTGTCAACTGTTAACCTTTTCAACAGTGATGGTACGTTTAAGAAAGAACTCAATTTTAATTTGTCACAACATCACCAGAATTTTGGTATAAAATGTTCCATTTATCATGTATATGAAAAAAGCCCTTTTCTTATTTCTAAATAAATTTCTTCGAAAATTCTGGTACCATTAATTTATAGTTGGAACAGCAACAAAAACTTGCGATAAATCCCAATTAAAATAATAAAACTTTGTACAAATCCCCACAAAATCAAAATAGTTCACACGACGCGTTTCGATCGGGGAAATATAACAGCCTGTCATCAGCCAATGTAAATACGTGTGCTTAAGAAGACAAAGTCTCAAATGAATATTTTGATTTGAGCCTTCATTTGTGACTCTGTCCTCTTACGGACGTGTGTTTAAAGTAGCTAATGGCGAGTTGTTGTATTTTTCAGCTTGAAACGCGTCCAGTGAATTGTTCTGATTTTATTTGGATATATATAAAGTTTTATTAGTTTAATTACCATTAATTTAAAATTCAACAATTTACCAACTGAAGTCTTTTGCCTCTCAAAGGTAAAAGAAATTTTTGCATTAGAGTAGTGCATGACGTGAGCAATTTTTTAAATGATTTTAGTTCTAATAACAAACAATAGAGAACTGAGAGAAATAAAGGACAACTCATGGCAGAAGCAGAAATCACTGTCATGTTGCCAAGGGAGGAGATGAAACGTATGGCGTGTGTCATATTCGGCGTTTCAATTTTGTTCTTAGGGTCAGCCTGTATGATATGTACTTGTGGAAAAACTTGCCAAGTGTTTTTAAATATCATGTCGGTAAAAAAGGTAAATAATGCGCAATAGTTATCACAGAAAAGGTAAATTACCAAAAGCAGAAATATACTTAAATATATTACTTCCACAGCCTTTCGTGTTGTTTCAAAAAAAAAAAAAAAAAAATTAAATAGTTATGCTATATGAGGACCCCAGAAGCCAAGGGGTATAAGTGACAAAATTGAAAAAAATAAACTAAATACACAGACGACCTAAAAATATGCTTTTTTCATTTCAGGTAAAGAAATATAATTGATTTTCTTATTATTTGCTGAGTTATAGAGGCAAATCACTTTTTTTCAAAAAACAAACAATATTGATTAATTATACATTTAAAGAAAATTGTACTTTATCTTTAAACAATTATTGAAATAAGAATTCAAAAACCAGAATGCAACAAGCAGAAATTTCCTATTTCAATTCACTCAATTGTTATTGATGTTCCAATTCAACATCAATTATCTTTAAACTCAATTTACTCCAAATCGAAATTTTGTCACTTGTACCCCTTGGCTTCTGGGGTCCTCATATTTGATAACAATATTTAGAGTTGTTTCTTAAATGGAAATAACCCTTAATCACGAAGTATCGTGTGTAATACAATAGACTGAAGCATTTTAAAATTCAGTAACTTTCAAACGGTGAACTGTTAATATTTTCAAGGATGGTGATGTGTTTATGAAAGACTCAATTTTAATTTTCATATATCACAATATAACCAGGATTTTAGCACGAAATTTTTCATTTATCATGTATGTGAAATGTGGCCCTTTTTTTTTATATCCAAATAAATTTGTTCGAAAATTCCGGTACCATTAATTTATAGTTGAAACAGCAACAAAAACTGCCAATAAATCACAATTAAACTAATAAAACTTTCTATAAGTCACCATAAAATCAAAACAATTCACAGAACATTTGTGACTTTGTCCTCTTAAGGACGTGAGTTTGCAATTCCTGGAAATGGGCTGGTATATGTTCCAGATCGAAATAGGTCCTGTGAATTGTTTTGATTTTATGGGGATTTATACAAATCTTTATTATTTTAATTATCATTAATTTAGTTAAACATTTTTACTAATTCAAGTCGTTTACCTTTCAAAGGTTAAATAAATTCTTTCAGGAGAGTAATGTATGATGTGATCAATTTTTTAATTGTGATTCCTGGTTTAAGTTCTAATAATAAACAATAAATAGCGTTGAGAGAAATAGATGTCCACTCCTAGCAGAAACAGGAATCCCTCAGTCATGTTGCTAATGAAAGAGAACAAACGTATGGAGAGTGTTATATTTGCCGTTAAAATTTTATTCGTAGAGTCCCGATCGAGAACTTATTCTGTAAGATATTAATTTTGAGACCGAATCAGACACATACGATGATACCGACTGAATTGAGCCTTAATAGTTCAACTATAACACAGGCTGAGCGTCAAGAATTTTGTTTCTCTTTTAGATCAATCAGCGATTGTTACTAATGCGGTCAGAACCGTCATGTACAATTGCTCTTCTATTGTCAACAGTTAAATACAGGCTTGCATCAGCCTGAATTATAGGAGCCTTAGACCCTAAAAACAAGATTGTATTAGCTAAAGAGACACACTGTATATCTTTAACCTCCATTATTCGCACTACTGGTGGCAGATTTTATTTCTGCGTCAGTTGAGTGTCTACTACTTGCAACACCGTCTATCGGTTACATTTAACAATAAAATCTTTAATCACACTATAAAACGTCTGATATCATGCATCTCTCTCTTGAAAGAATTTCTCTCTTTAAGCGTTCTAACTGTGTTTTTCCGTCATATATATATATATTTTAAAATTCAAAGTCTCATTTATACAAAAAAGATAGTAATATTAATTTTTTTAAGTGCATAAGATAAATAAATAGATAGGGTTTTAAAATATAAATCCCCATACCAATACTTTTTATATTAAATGTTTAATGAATCATTAAACTTACATGAACAATTCTGCGAGACACTTAAAGGATCAATAGCTCTCATTATTTTCAAGTTGTTGAATTTTCAAATTATTTTAGGGCAACCGGTATTTTCCAAATATAAAAGAATGGTCAGGGAAAAACATCGTCAAAAAAGTGTTAAATATTTGTATTTTGCAACTTCAATATTGTAGCCCTATTGACTTTAGACGGAAAATATTAAAAATAAAATGCGTTAATATTTCATAAAAAAATAATGCATCATTGACAAAATATAATGAAAATATAATCCCAAAGTAGGTATAATATTTTATACTAATATTGTTGCCTAAGATGTAGCATCACAAGCAATATTGAGGGGATATTACTGTAAAATAGTGCTCGCGATGGGATACGCATAGCAGCTATACGCTTAAACAATATACGTATATCCGTACAATACGTTTTTCTGCTATACGGATACCTTAAAATATACGTTTAAACGTATTCGAATACGTATAAGGGCGTATCGATTAAACGTATATTTAAGAATACGTATATTTAATGTATACGTATATTCCACATATCGTATCTAATTTAAATAGCGGACTTCATCAGTCTTATGCCACTGAATGGAGAATAATTTGGAAATCGGTGGCGTTACGACAGGAATCCGCATAGTATGTCTTATACATACGAGATCGAGCAATGAAAAGCGTATATTTTTTAAAACAGTTTGCAAAAAAGTTCACAAAATATCAGACTCCTGATTGGCCAATCTCGTTTCACTAACAGTGCAACATCTATCTGGATTCCGACCAATATCTTGTTACTTTCCCTAATAAATCCTCTATATTATTATATTTTATTTATCCTCTTGTTATTTTCCTTTATTCTTTTTCCTGTAATTTGATGAAAATATGTGCATTATTTCATGAGATAGAATTATTGCAGAAATCGTAAAAAAGATGGGATAGTAGCGCCACCTGTTGAACGATTTACACACGAAACTAATCAGCACCAATTTCTACCAACAGGGACTATCTGAATACATAGAGGAGACTGGGGCACATGTGAACAATTCATATAAACATAGCTTTTTCTCATAACTGGGTTAATTTCTATAAGCAAAACTACTGAATATAGTAAACATAACTTTTTTTACGAGCCTAATATTTTTAAATTAACTTTATAGTACTTCTTACTTTTCTTAATAGTTTTATGAATTTAAAAAAATGTTCATATGGGGTCCAACAAAGGGGCAGTTGTAAACACACAAGGGAAACATGTCAACATGAGAAAAAATTATTTTTTGACACGTTTTTTATTATTTTTTTTTCATATGTTACCATAATTATTAGTTGTATTATCTGTTAAATTCCCCATAAAGTAAAATATATGTATATTTATTTAATTTCTGAGTGATATGTTTAAGCAAAATATTATAAAATAAAAATAAGTGGATTTTGGGGGGAGGGCTAGATAATTGAGAAAATATTGTTGCAATAAAATAAAAACTAAAGAAGTAAACTTTAGAAAATAATTAAAGAATTTAAATTTTGCTTAGGAATTTTTGTTTGAGGGAGATTTTAGGAAGAGAGTATTTGGATAATATTTATCGGAAATCTACCGAATGACGAAAGATTCTCATTCCTACATTTGCCTTATTTGCCTGTAAACTAAGGATAAAATTTTTTTTTTCGTTTATAAGTTTCCTGCAAATTTAATTTCTTTTGCTTTAAAAAAAAGGGGAGGGGGGATCAATAATAAAGATTTCACAGTAGGTAAAAGTTTAAAAATTTTATTTTCTTAAAATATATATCTATTTTCAAAGCACCAAATAACATAGCTGTTTTAGAAATGAAAGTAAACTAATACTACAAGTTTGCAACAAATGAAATAAAAAATTTTGCAAAGTTGTTAAACGTAATATTTTTTGCATTAACGATAAAAAATAGGAAAAAAATAAAGTAACATGAAAAAATAACGTTAAAAATAGTATTGAAAACCATTAAATAAAATAATATGTAACATTTATTGCATTTTAGAAATCATTAAATTTATTTAAATTACAATTGAACGTAAACGAGTTTGTTGCTTTTTATGTATTTGCTGACAGATGTGTTTGTAGAAGTTTCTATACAAAATCCACTTTATATGACAGAAATGTCTTCTATTTCAATAAAATTATTGATAATGGAGCTGGCATTATTTTCACGAAGTTAACTGAAAGGAACAGAATCACTGAATTATTGGAGAATTTAATGACGTGTTCGGATCTGCCCCAACAAGACTCTTCATAAGTGCCCCACACTCCCACAAGAGTTAAAATGACAAATCATTAACATTTCTCATTTTTTTAAAAAAATTATCATAAATATTTATTAGTATCCATAGTGTATGTTAAAACATTAAAATAAAAAAAAAATGAATAAATAACTAAAAATTATTCTCTTAGCAAGTCGGAGATTTTACTTTTGAGTTCAGTAAGCTGTATTTTGGCTTCTGGGGACAAACAAAATGTCAAAGAACTTCAATATTTTTTTTTCATATGTATATAGGTGCTACTGTCATTGGTAATTTTTTGAAATAAAAAAACATATAATAACTAGTGAAAAATGACAATGTTCTCATATGTCCCATTTTCACACGTGCCTCAATCTCCCCATATATGTTTCTTAATTCTGTGTATTAGGTCTTGAGATAGAGCGCCCACAAAATTCATGCCACATACAGACAGAAAATGTCACAGACTCACAAATTCACAGGCAGATATTTTGTAAAAACATGCTTTTCAGACTCTCTTACCCTTACGTGTAAACCCGTTGAAAGTATTCCCGAATCCAATATACTTTTTTTTTTGTAGAGATAAAAGAAAATATAAAAAGCTAAGTACTGCGCCACAGATCTTCATAAGATTAGTTTGATTCTACCATAACTAATGTAATACATTTTATGATAAATAACACAGTTTTTTTGGGGGAAAAAACCAAAATCTAAACTGAGGAACGAATTCAGATTTTTTTAAGTACCTGCAAAACAAGTAGCAGTTAAGTAAACACATCGTAGATCTTTGAACAAAGAATCGTTTAAACGTTTATACGTTTAACCACTTGGTTTAGATCCGTATATACGAAGTACCGTACATGTTGTTTTGTGTATTACGTATAACCGTCGATGCCGTATTATACGTATAGCAAATCCGTATTTCGTATAATACGTATTATACTTATACTCGTATAAACGTATAATCGGGAGCACTTATATAGCAGAGCATATTCCAAAGATCGATATCGGGAACCAATATCGGGAGCAGAACATATTCCAAAATTTGCTCCTGTAAGGATTAATAAAAATTTGTACTATCATGTCTAAGGAACATAATTTCTAGGATACTATTATTGAAAATTTCTTTTCTCTTTGAGTTTATTTCGTATGATATTCTACTTATTACATTCTCTCCTACTTTGGAATTTTTGAAAATATTTTGCAGATTTACATCAATTATTATTCCTACAAAACAAAACCACCCACACTAAAAAACTTTATCTATCTATCTGTTTCACTTTCTGGTCAATTTTTTGATAAAGGCAGAATATATTTCAAAAAATGTTAGTGGGTATTTTGAACCAAATTTCTCGAAGAGATATTGTTAGTAGCGAAAAATATAGTCTAGAAAATAATTGTTTATAGAGGAAGTTTTAATTAATAGAACGAAAAATTAAACCACAAGGTCCCTTATAAATGTCTTCAAAAATCACACCAGCAAATTTCACATTCTTGCTTTCAAAAATGAATCTGAAACAGTGTTAATTTTTTTTAAGTTGTTGAGCGTGGAAAAAAATATACGTATTTTTAAAATATTGCCTTACATGATTATATTAAAATCAACTTTTACAGAAAAATGAATTAAAAAACTTTTCAAAAGCGGCAAAATAAAATTGTTAAATTCAGTTTATACCTAATCATAATTTAGTTTTTTGTGTGTGAAATTAGCATTTAACTTCGAAATCTTCCTGCGCCTGTAGACCGAGCAGGCAGGGATTTTTTTTCTTTGAAGTCAAGATAAGAGATAAAGCGTCCCTTTATGACAACTCATCACGGGATATCGAAGCATTAGCAAATACGAAACAGTCAAATCAACTCTTACAATGAATTATATAACCATGTGTCATGAATCAATTATAGCCAGAAATAGAACAAAGAAAACTTTCTCATTTTATACTCAAGACTAAGCGAAAAAACCAAAAACCTTGGGAATAAGTAGATTATTGACTCTTTAAACACTGCTCATAATATCAAATTTTGTAGTCGTGAGACGTTTTCCATTGAGATCTCTATTGCTTTTTTTTTACCGACTGCAGCACATGTCATAAATTGTTAAGAATGGAAAGTCTGATTGAGTACTTTAGGAACATGCAAGTCATTTACTGAAATCGCCGAAAGCTGCAATAAATAAATTGTTCCCTCTGCTCATAACTATTGTTGATAGAGGGCGCAACAGAGAGCACAAGACTGTAGATGTATGGGAAACCTATCCCGTCAGTGGCGTAGCTAGGATGGGTGACTTCCGGAACGGATATAACTGGTGTCACCTCCAGCCATCATGGTTTCATCCCCTCCCCTTTTCCAATCCGTCATATTTTTTCAATCATAATTCTACTTCAT
Organism: Maratus speculifer; assembly: GCA_964019185.1. Classification (NCBI taxonomy): domain Eukaryota; kingdom Metazoa; phylum Arthropoda; class Arachnida; order Araneae; family Salticidae; genus Maratus; species Maratus speculifer. Next base: position 271,263,461 of record OZ025298.1, read on the forward strand.
TATAACAAATGAACATACCATTCCTTATTTACATTTTGTCCTCCTGCATAAAAAACCACAGAAGCGACTTATCGCTGCATAAGTCAGAGCCTGAATAAGTCAATGTGGTGTCTATATATAGAAGAAAATTAAAATTTGCTTTTGCTACCTAGCCGTTGGATAGGTAGGTTTCTGTTCCCTGGTGCATGTCTTATTTAGATACACCATTCTGTATAAAATTTGACATTCTCAAAGAAAATAAAACTATCTCTATTGCGACGTAAAATAAGTGCGTGCTAATATAAGATTATATTTTTTCTTTGGAAATAAAGATTGGGTGTCACCCCTTAGAAGGTGACACCCGGGGCGGACCGCCTCCTCCACCCCGCGCTAGCTTCGCCATTGCCTGTCCCGGCAGTTGAAAAGACATAAGAGCAGTGAACCAACAACTGACAGTCCTAGATAATTATTTTTCTGTAAATATTTTTTTTTAAATTTTAAATTGAATAGTTTTGAATCAAGTATGACAAATACACAGTTAATAATAGTAACTAATTCAATGCAACTTCTAAAGGCTATCGACGTTCATTAATTATTATGTAAAAGATTCAAATACTTGAAAAATTGTTTACATTTGTAATCGTTGAAGATGAACAAATCTAATGGTAATTGTAATCCAAATAATCAAACTTTTCTTGCGGCCTCTTTTTTTTTTTTTTTTTTTTTTTAACAGCATTTAATGTCAAAACTTAAATATGCGCAAACACATTCCAAATGGCTACATTATCTTCATTTACTCTTTTAAATATTTTTTTTTTTTTTTTTTGACAAAGAGTTTTGATTTTTTTTATAAATACAATAAAAAATAACATTTTTCTTTTCAATTTGAAGGTAAGCATAAAAGCGCCTTTAAACGTATATAAACGAATGTTTCATACGTTAATCATATAACATAGAATGCATTTTCAATTACTCTTTTTATAACATATTAGTTTTTGAGTTTTGATTATTTGAGATGTACAGAATCAAAGTAGTTGATAAAATTTTTATAATTTTATTCAGAGATATTAGGAGGAAAATTTATGGGTTGAAAAAATTTCATTCATAGATTATTACCATGATCTGTTGCTACCATTTATTAAGGGCTTTGTTTTTTATTGCATCGAAGAAATTATTATCAATATAGTAAGAACTCGTCTCAAACTCACTTTAATGAAAAAGAGCAATTTGATTCACATTGATTTTGAACGTCCATTTTAAATATACATAAAAACAGTTGTTCAACGGATTAAAGTTTTTAATGTTTTAAATAATAGTTTATTATCAGAAAAAGAACAGCTAATTATTTACATCCATTTGTTACGCGTGACTCAGCGCTGCTGATTCACCCCCTTTTTTGAAATACAGCTTGTTTGATTTAAAATGAATTGTCTATCTTTTATTTAATGGCATTCATTGTATTAACTTGAATTTCAAAACATGCATTAGGCATATTTTCACGAGAATACTATGCATTGTTTCATATATAATCAGTTTTGAAGTTTTATGATTGCTTTTTACTTACCCATCATACGTAGTATAGGGTAAGTCTTGCAATCGTTTTGAAAATCGAAAAATTTTTTTGACGGATTTACACGTTTTAGATAGTGGAGATTCCGAAAAACATATTTTTAGAAAAAAAAAATTTGCCGTCCGTCTGTCTGTCTGTCTGTCTGTCTGTCTGTCTGTCAGTCTGTCTGTCTGTAAACGCTCTATCTCCCGAACGAATTGAGATAGAGACTTGAAATTTTGTATGTAGTTAGTATGTAAGAATGGGACGAACCCTATTTAATATCAGCAACCTCGATTATCCGGAACTATTTTTTTCGGACTCTCAAAAAATTCGTTCTGATGAAAGGTATATAAAAATTTTCAAATTTTTTCGTTCTAAGAAATGGACGTAAAAGGCAATAAAATAACACACATTTTGCATATAAAACGAAGCAGATCGGATTATTAGTTGCCGAGATATTTGTAATCCTGTTTACCACATTCTCGGATTTTTCATGACCCTGTATTTCATTCAAATTTCAATTCAGAGGTATATTTTAATTGGAAATGAGACGCTTAATCCGATGCAGTTAATTGTTAGTTAATAGAGTTATTTTTTTTGGAGTTATAAGGATGTTTCTTTTACGCAGTTCGGTACTACTTGAGTAGTTTGGCGTTTTATGTAATTTGTCGAAATTTGTACATCAGCAGTTCTTTAATATGGCATTACTATGTATATTAACAATATTTAAATTTTGTTTATGAATTGCAATGCATTGTATAAATAGTTTTCACATGTTTTATTTTCATATACATATCCATGATGGGTAAGTATTACGGTGGCCCCCAACGACTAGTTTTAAAATGCACGCAGAAATAAAATGCATTGACAAAATCTTTTATATTAGATATAAAGATATATAGACTATATTAAATAGATATATAGACTTTGCACCTGTACTTTAAAACTAGGGGGACATATGAACCCCCTTGCTCATCGCCAGATTACGCCCATGATATAGCCACATGTCATCCACTGTCACAAATGTAGCCTCATAAGTCTCAAATCAGCATTTCACCCTCACCCCCTCTTCAAAAACTCCCAGAAAAGTAGGTCTTTAAAACTTCACCCCTACCTCCTTTCCATTCTGAATTTGAGCATATATTCATCTAAGACATTAGACTTCGATATTCCACATCAACCATCGCAGTACAAATATTTTATATACACTAGACACAATAATTATTGAACCAACCACGTAATATCTCTTTTCACTTTAAACAAATACTTATCTAACATTAATAAAATTAAAAAATAAAATTAACATTAATAAAATATAATTAAAATAGAAACAATGACAAAAAATAAATGAAAAAAAGACAAGGTTTTATTTCATTTAAAGTATATTTAAATGTTTTCTTTTCTCAGCCAAAATAAAAGAAAATATTTCTAGAGTAATTTATGATTGGAAATGAAAGGGCAAGACGCTCAGAAAACATTAATCGTGATGAATATAGATCATTCAACCGAAGTTACACAAACAAATAACTAATCGTGCAGTTTAATGTTCGGTTCACATTAGCCTGGCCTATTCATGTACAATTTGTTACAATCTAACGTCTTAGAAAAATTTGCGTCACGTAAATCAAGTAATTGTGCAGTTTAGTATTTTCATCGAACAAGACTCGAGCTTTTATTTTTAGCTATGTGTATTATCCAGAAATAGTTTGCTTATTCTAGTTCAAAAAGAATATATTTTTTACTTTTTAGTACATTTTCAATTGCTTTAAAAAGTATATAGTATATAGATTTTGTTTTACATTTTAGTCTTATTTAATAGTATAGAAATTTTTCTTGCTGAAAAAAAAGAAACAACTGGGTTAGTGTGATCGCAGATTACACAGAGAGTTTCGTTTAACATTTCTCTCAAAACAATTTATCCTTTAATTAATAAATCGAAATTGTTAAATTATACACATTTTACACGCATATTCTTACATGGATGATAGCACCGATAAATTTAATTTTTAAATAATTCTAAAAGAAATGTATCTATTTTAATCAAATAAAAAATGTTCAATCACACTATTTAAAAAAAAATCCAAAATCCCAAATTTTTTGAAAATACGAAAAAAAAAACGAAATTTATCGGAGATATAAATAAAATTTTAAATTTCCTTAAAAAAAAATGTTTAATCGAAATTTAAAATGCTGAATCATTAATAAATCACAATAGTTCTTAAATTAGAAAGAAATTTGAATTTCAAAAAAATATTATAAATGTCAGATGAACAAAACCCTATTAGTATAAACCCACGAATCGGCTTAAAAATACAAAATTCTTTTTAATTAAATCCATCTTAATATGAAAATTTCATCTTTCAGCACTGAGGCAGGAACAAAAACCTTCCGATTCCAGCGAAATCCTTTACTTCCAAGCTATGATGTCTATAGAAAACAACGTTCAAATTAAGGTTCTTCTTTCAAATATAAATCGCAAAAATGAACGGATGACATTGAAAAAATTAATTTAATTAAAATAATAAACCTTTCCAAAGTTCTTTGATTTGTCGTGTAACACGAGGTATTCAGCTGTAAGAGCACAAAATTTGAAATCTCAGGATTCGTAAAATCTTTAAAATTGAGTACTACAAATTCTAAATAACAATATTCGCCTTATATAATTCCAGGAAATTACTACAAATTACATGATCACATAAGATGAAAACTGCTATCCATAAATAGTGGTACTCAAATTTGACGAACTAGTGAACTCTGGCACAAACTTGAGTTAATGAACATAATCGATCTCGATCATTTTCGAAAAATGCAGCATGTGGTAGACTATTTCTGCAAAAATAATAAATATTTTAAAGTCTATATGAAAAGTCTATATGCATTTGCGAAGAAATAATTAAATCCTTTCCGCACATCTAATTTTAATTTCAGGCATGCCTAATTTTAATTCTAAATATGTAAACTGCACCAAGAATATTTTAATAAAATTTTGATTTTACAATGAAAGCTTAAATTAAGGAACTTTTTAATTTCTAAAAATAGTCGTTTATAAATTTCAGTGTCAGTCTATAATTTCTCATTTCACGAACAGAATTTGTCCGTGTCGGAAAGCGTTAAGTCATTTGTTATAATTTCACAGAATTAACCTAGACAGGAAAAGTTCAATGAATCAAGGTTCAAAATTTCAAATGAAATTATTGAAATATGTTTAAATAGATTAATGATAACGACAGGTTTTTCCTCTTGCGTTAACAGTTTCATTTAGTTAGAGGAACACTATTTCACGAAGATAATGTTACAATTGAAACATTTTTAACCTGGATCAGATGTCATAGCTATCGTTGGATGTCAATCCAAATCATGTGTTTATGCTGAAATATTGAAAAAGAAATGGGGTGTATTCTAATAGAAGGCTGTTACTCAGAATAGTTAACACATGTCAAACTAATTACCTATATAAAAAAATACTATAATTATTTTCTATGTTGAACGAATTATGCATGTTTAAACTTTTCAGGTCTGCAGTACTATTAATAGTACATGCCATTTAATGGAGTATTGTTTTGTTTTAAGAAATAGTTTTGCTATTATCATACAGCACGATAGTGCTGTATAGTAGAGCTCAGCTGCATCTCTAATGTTAAAGTCCAAAGTTTGCTTCTTAATAACTTTGGAACTAATCATCGGATCGCGACGAAATTAAAAAGGGGAAGTGTCCTATCCTAGATCTCAAAGTGTACAAAAATTCATCCAGATCCACCGATTAGTTTCGGAGATCCAGAACCCCTGTTTTGGCACTTTTTGCTCGTGAAACAAGAAAAAAAGAGAAACAACTCAATTATAACCCGAACCAGGAAACATTCAGCGACGTATTATAGCTTGTTCGAAAGCTTTTAATTTAGGGATGTGCCTTTCAAAGGTCCGATAAAAAAATATAAAAAATTAAGGAAATGACACCCATTTAAAATTTATATAACGCGATATCTTTCATAATTTAACATTGTAGAAATCTCTACTTTTTAATTGCTAATTCAATTGTTTCTTTCGTGTTGCCACCTACTAAAAAACAATTCAATAGTTTAAAAAAGAAACGATAACACGTATTCTTTCTTTTTATACATCAATAAAAATTCTGCTTCTCCTGATAGTTTTGAACTTTTGAAATTGACGTAATTCGAAAGATTAAAAAAAAATGCATTTATAATAAATATATATATAAATTGTAACTAAATGTATGTTTAAAATTTTTTTATCTTCATTTGAATGTTTTTGAAGTCAAAACAGCTACTATAATACAGATTTTTCAATTACAAAGGGATAAGTAAGGAAAAATAAAGTAAAAAAAATAGTTTCCTAGATGTGACGTCATTTTATATTGCTCACTTTCTAAAAAATTTTCATTCTGAGTGGAAACTCTTAATTTTCTGAAATTAATCCTTAATTCTATCATCTGTAAAACTGAAGTTTTATATTTGAGTCGTACGAAATAAATTTTCAGTAAATACTAGGCGTGGAACGAAGCGAGTCGCCAGTGAGAGCCAATCAAATGCTTGGAAACCCAAATGATGGTAAAGACTCTTCTCGAACAGCCAATGAAATGCTAAGAAAACGAAAAAACGCAGACGATTTTTGTCGCTTGCAGTTTTTACGTGTAATAGCATTTTAAGTAAAGTCACATTTCGATAAATAAATTGTTTTATTAAAAGATGAAACCTCTCACAATAAAGATTTTTTTTCGTTACTCCATGTATTCATTTTTTTTTTCTTTTTTTTTTTTTTTTTTTGAAACATAAAACGATGAGTGTGGCATATTTACACTAGCGGCTCTTTCGAAGAGTGGCGCCATGGAGGAAGAATATACTGGAGGTGAACTATAATGATTTGGGTGATGCCAAAAATGTAACCCTACATTAAGTCACATTAAGTCCAAACAAAACCACGTGCTTTGATTCGCCTATCAATTCAAACCAGGTAAAACCCGTATTTGATTGCTCTTGTTTTTTATCGTCGAATTTTTTATTAGACAGCGAATTAAAATTTCATAAACAATGAAGTTTGTGCGATAATTGGCTGTAATACTCGATCAATAAATACAAATTTATCGCTTCACAGGTAAAATTTTCTTTGATTATTTAATTATATGTGTTTTAAATATCAAAATAGAAAATCTTTTAATATTTTGCTAGAAAAGATAACATTATTTTGCTAATATCTGAAAATCGTTTGCTGTCAGAAATCTGTATTTTAGATTAATATTTATTACTTATGTTTTCATACATGATTTTTAAAAGAATGTTTTCATTATTATATTTTAAATATTATTTAAATGCAATTATTAATATGTAACAAACCAAATTTATTTTTAACAAAAATAAATAAAGATGTTTAAGTAAATTAGCAGCGATTGACGTAGGCAAAATGGAGATCTATTTAAAAATTTCATTCCATAAAAGAGAATATTTATTAATTATTTTGAAATATTTGAATTATTTATGCGTATTGTTATTTGCAAATAAAATGAGTTCATCAGACTGGAAAAGTTTAGCTGCAAGACTGAAATTATTATCAATAAATGCTTGGTTCACATTTGAATAATTGCTTTTGATCTTACGATACAAAATTCTATTTTCACAAAATTTTTATATTCATCGCCTATCATGGAAGATGAAGCCGCTGATCAACATTAGCTTTATATTTTAAATTTAAGCACTCTGCATTTTAATTAAAAAAAAAAAATCCATACCTGTATTGCTCTCTATAGTAAAAAAGCATCAGCCTTTGACTTCTAGTAAATTGTTTTAAAATTCTTGAATTAAGTATATATATATATATTCATCTTGATTTTTTTTATCCCTGAATTATTTATTTAGAATAAATCTATTTGTGATATCGAAACCCTGTATTTATGCTTCATTTTTCGCATTTAAATGCGATTAATCTTAAAAGATGTGTAATTTATTTTCTAATAATTTTAAAAACATGATAAGAATCGAAATTTTTATTGCGTGAAAATCAGCTCATTTATTTTACAGCTCTCAAATTTTATTATGCTTTATATCTGTTGTTTTTAGGTGCTTTCGTAATTATGTAAATACGTAGCACCTATAGTTGTCGTTCAGTCCATCCGTCTGTCTGTCCATTCGCATATAACAACTCAAAAACTACCCAACCGAATCGTTTGAAGTTTAAAATACATAATTAATACATAATTTTGTCAAATTATTTCAAATTTAAGATAGATCAATTATGCATAGATGAATTACAGGGACAATCAAAAGTATCCCGTTACATTACGATCAAGGGGGGGGGGGGGAGTTTCAAATGTATTTTAATCATTTGAAATTTAAAACAAATAATTATTACATAATTTTGTCTTGTCATTTTAAATTTTATAGAAATTGGATGCATAAATCAATTACAGGAACAATAAAAAATATTCCATGACATTACGGTCAATGGGAAAAAAAGTTTCAAATGCATTTTAATGGTGTTAAACTAATTCAAACATAATAAAACTGACATGAACCTATGAAGCATATATATACTAAAATATACATTATGTACAATCTGTGATGCAAAGAATATTTGTTTTTAAATTACAGGAGCACACAAAAGTATTCCATTACATAAAGCTATACGCAGAAACATTGTTTGTGGGGCGTGTTTTAATTACATTAAACTATTTAGCATTTTATGAATATGATATACGTTGCTGAGGTGTAATAAAAATTACTTCCTGTATATTTACAGGGACACAAAGATTTCTACTACTATAATGTAACCGAAGTACTGTCTACTATATCAGCAAGATCTGAATATTTTAAAAACTTCGTTATCGTACGAACGCACCTCATTTGTTACGCTTCACGTGTAATTTCCAACTGGTTTATTAATTGTTTCTCAAAATTTTTATTGATAATGCTGTTACTTTGAAGAAGTAAAATTTTTATATTTGTCAAAAAATTTTCTTATTAATGTAAGGCATGACTATATGCTAACAATATTTGTTTTAAAACATGTTTTGGAATTTTTTAATAACGTTGTAAGTATTAAAATTAGCTCTGTTTCAGGCGGAATACTGTTTATGTGTCGGATTCGAATTCAAATATTAGCGGTTCAGATCGATAAAAAACATTTATGTTGGATTCCGATTTGAATAGAATTTTCGTGTTCAGGTAAAATACAACCCGACCCATTCAAGGATCTAGTCTCGCTGCAAATTTAACATACATTTTTATTTGTGCAGCTTTAAGCGTTGAGCAAATAAGCAAAATTATAATATCATTTTTTTTTTATAATGTTGCAATATTATAATTTTTCAACATTACAATTTAAGCAACATTATATCATTTTAAACACTCTTACTTTCCTTTGCGTGAAATTTTATATCATCACAAAAAATATTGAAAAAGCCCGGTTTTAAACTATATTGAGCTACACTCTTCACATTTTGAATATGCCTATACAGGGTGTTTCAAAGTTATGCATCAGAAATGTAAAGGCAATTAGCGGGAACATTAATGAGCAGATTTGTAATGGAAGGTGGGTGCGGAAATGTAGCGTTGAGGAGAATCAGTGAATAATTTATGTCTATTTCACTATAATTTAGTAACATATTTTGGCCGCTAAAAGCTCCCAACCATATATCATTATCCCCATAAACGGAATTCTTTTGTGTGGCTCTTTAAATAAATAATAAATGTTTAGCAAACTCTATATTCTACAAAATGCTTATTATACTGCCATTTATAAATGCATATCAATTTCTTTATGTTTTAAATGGTCTAACGTCATTGAAATGAACTTGAAACGATTTTTACCATTGACCATAATGTAACAGAATACTTTAGACTGTCTATGCAAATGAACTATAAATTCTACACATTTCCTTTTCTATAGCGATCACGGTATAGTACACGTCAATAACATATAAAAAATGCTACGAGCATCAGAGTTTATTTACAAGAGTTAGAACTCGGCCACACAAACCGGAGTCATAAACATTTTTCATCTACGTTATAAAGTATTAACCAGTAAAAAAAATCCTGCGTTAAGCATAGATTATAAAACGCTATCCCAATTTCCTTAATTCTTTAACAAAACTTCGTTATTCAGGGAAATAGGTGTTACTGCCCATAACCAAATATGTATTCCAATACTTTTGAACAGCTCTGTATTTGATTTGTCGGTTGATATATATACTATATCATGGAGAGATTTAGTTTAGAAAAAAAATGCCTAGCTGGATGAAATTTTTCTTTTGGCAGTTTATACGAATAGATGTAAAACATACTTCAATACTTTGTTCAGCCTTGCAGTTTACCTAGTATTTTTATTACACGAAAGTATTTTGCTAAAATTAATTATATAAAAAAATAAATAAGAAATGTTAATCAAACATCAATACTCTTTAAACTATTTAAATCATATTTCCAGAAATTATCATCCTTAAACAAACCTGTATCCAGTTCTTTGCGTAACCCTGTATATCATTTAATCTATATTCTACAAACATTTCACGATAAACTAAATGCGATTCGACGTAAAAATGCAAAACTTCTTAAAAAACAAACCTTTAAGTAAATTACACTCACATTCAGTAACTTTTCCGAGTTCTTTTGAGTAACCCTGTATATCTTAATTGTGTAACTATTATAGCATTTATGCACACCATATAACGTGAATATATTTAGTGACACTTAAAAGCGCATATCATAATTAAAAATGCATTTCATCCATGGAACAGTTACCATGCGTAATATACAGAACTTCGAATAGAATATGCTTTTTGAAGTCTTCTGTGTGTCCCTGTAAATGCTATGCACTTCGTATTATGCTTGAAATAACTCATATTAAGTCTCAGCGACGTATATCAATTTGATTACACATGATACCGTTTACCATCGTTAAAATATGTCGCAAACAATTTCTTCCTTTATTATCATATATTAGAATTATTTTGTGTGGCCCTGTAAATGAATAACTATTCTTTTAGCTGCATATTTTAGTGTGCTTTTCGTAGATGCAAATAAATGGGAATACGTTTGTCCGGCCGCAACATCTTTAAAATTAATTTGAAACGATTTTTCTCCATTGCCCTAATATAATCGAAAACTTTTGACTGTCCCTGTAAATAAACTAATCGTAATAGAAACTTCATTTTTAATAGGGTTTGTGCGTGTGTAAACTTCAATAACATGGTAAAATTTCTTTGCATTCCGAGTATATTTACGAGAGTTAGACCGCGGACAGACGGACAGACAAACCGAATGCATAAACATTTTTCAATTTTGTTGAAAAGTGTTAATAAAAATTACTGTAAAAAGAAAACTTTTAATAATACAATTTTTAGTTCGTATCAAACGTTTCAATTTCTTATTTAATTTTAATTTGAAATTTAATAATAATAATGATATTTGATAATAATAATAAAATTAATTTCCCAATTTCAATTATTTTAAAAGTAAACATTTCTTTTAATAAATAATAATAGAACAAAGACCATTTTAAAAATTTCCTATTTCTTCTTAAAAAATGCTCAAGCTGTAATTCATTTCTTTCAATTCGTCTTATTAATACAAAATCCCTTCCTTTTTTGGAAGCTTTCCAATTTTCCACGTGCTTTTGTTTGATACACTAAAATTTGAGCGATAAACGGATTCACATTGCAAACCTTTTTTAAGGCTTAGTTCACCTCCACCTATCTTCTTCCTCCATGGAGTGGCGCACTATGAAAAATCACAACTGCGCATGCTTTGGAAGATTCCACTTTTTTAAACAGGGGTGACAGGTATAGGTGGGCGTTATAGGGTTCTCTGAGTCCTACAGCAGAGCCCTCTACAGTCTAACAGGCAAAGCGTTGAAAAATAAACAAAACTTGTGTTTAATATGTTGTCGGAGTGAGAGTGTTTCTCGAATATAAGATTTTTTGTAGAAAATTACTTTGAAACATTGTTTCGTATTGAAAAAATGTCCAAGTTGGTATCCAAACAAATTACTCACCATTATTTGACATTTCAGAAAAGCAGTATTAATAGCAATAAAATAATTATAATAACATTTAAACACTTAATTAGTTATAACAGTAATTGTTTATACTCTGTAATGATAAAAAAAAAATCATATGCATCACCAAACTGTGCTAATGGAAATTGAAGTTTCACTAATTCTATATGCCAAATACTTTTTTTTTATAATATCTTTGATATAATAATTCCTTCTTCATGAAAAAAGGCTATAAAAATCTTTCTTTTTCAGGTTTACAGTTTATGTACATGTTGTTATTACATTTCTATAGACTGTTTTTTAAATAGACTGCCTTATATCGTAGTTTTGTAATAATTTCTAATTCTAAACATTTTAAGCAGCTTAACCCTTCAGCAGATGTATACTTAAATTTCCCTTAAAGATAAATGAAAAAACATATGAAATAATATTGTAATAGAAAAATTACATAACATCAAGATATTGTAATTTATTATTCATAACATTATTTAAAATATATGTGTATATATATATATCAGGACACAGATGTCATTTACGCACCACACTGGCGCGATTTTTTCGTCTGATGCCAGTTTGGCAAAAACTTCGTTATCAAATATCAGTTATATATCAGTTATATATTTTTTAATCAATAGAGTGCAACAAAATGGCGATTTTGTGCTTCATATGGTAACCCGGTCATTGTTTTTAGTTATTTATAAATTGCTTATTTACTTTGTATTTCCTTTTATAAATCGATATAAATTGTTTTGTTCTATTATTATTAATTAAACTTTTGTAATTTATTTTTATTTCCTAATTAAAATAATAGAAAATGGTTAAAATATATATATATAACTCATATTTGTCAAAATATACGTCATGCACGGAAATATATGTGCAGTATGCAAAAATCCGCGAAAATCGCTACGTCATGCGGAGAACGATATGCGCAATGGCCGATCCCCCGCGGGATCAAATTGAGAAAGTGTGATCTCTAGACGCTTGTACCTTTCCCCACCTTCGATATTGGGATTTCTAAATGGACTAGTCCGATAGGTAGTGCGCCACTCTTGGAAAGAGCCGCTAGTCATATTTACGATGAAGTTGACATATGATATTTTTAAAAATGTTGATATTCGAGAGAATGTTATTGTTATCAATACATTTTTTTGTTATGCTTAAACAGATAGTATTTTGAAATATTATGAAGCAATTATCGTAATTATTAACTAAATGGTAAAAAGTTATAACTTATAAGATGCCCAGTAAAGAGAGAACTAAGAAATTGAAATTTAGGAAATGGCAAGAAAAAAACAAAGAAGATCGTTTTGTATATTATAGAGTTTGGAAAAAACAGAAGAGAGAAAAACACCGTGCTTCAAAGAAAAAATGGCAGGAAAAAAAGGAGGAAAAGCTTTTAGCTTCTGATAAGTACTTGCAAAGGAAAAAATTCTTGGAATTTTCCCACTTTAAATCCAAATGGTACCGGCGGTATATGATTAAGCTGCAGTCTCGAGCCAAATGTATAAAAGATAATAAAAGGCAAGTGGAAAAAACAATAAAGCGCCAAAGGTATTGTACAAATTTAATGATAGACCGCCAATATTATTACAAAAAAATTCTTGCATTTATAAATACGGGTCGAAGGGTCGCAGAGCAAAACCTTGCAAAAAATTTACAACCAAATATGTTTAAAAACTCATTATCAAATTTAAAGATTTCTGACAAACATAATAAAAATAAAGCACAGTTTCATATCAAAAAGCTTCTATCAGAAACAATTGTAGCAAGGGCGCTTAGCAAACGAAATCGTTTTGTTTTTCAGCTGAAATCCAATATTTCAAAGATAAAAAATATGTGTTCAACAATATTAGCCAACATTAAGAATAAGGAAAAAATTTATATTAAAGATGTATGTGGGCAAGGGTTTCACAGTATATATTCTGAACCGTACTTCAAGGAATTTACATACATGGGAATAAATTCAGTATTTGGAAATTTTCATGAATTAATAGCAGAAAAACGGAATAAAAGTGCTAAAAAGCATCAGATTCAATCTAATAAAAATCAGAAAGAAACAATAATAGTCGATTCAAACGGAGATGGAAACGAATTTCAAAATGATACCAAAGTTATTCATTTGTATTCAGAGAAAAATGATACAAAATCGTTGAATGCAAAACCGTGTGACCCAGCACTCTGTAGAATGCCAAAAAATATGATAAAGCGTATTACACACTTGTTAAAAATATTTGAAAAAACAACAAATTTTCGGAAATTTTTGGTCAATAAAATGGATACATGCTCACATGAGCATCAAAAAGATCCCGAAAAACTAGGGCACCCTTTTTTCTGCCTACCCGATTCATGTGAAAGTAATTTGTTATTTTTGCGTCGTTTGGCAGTTCATTTTCCAAAAATTCGATTACTGTTTAAAAAATTGTATATTGTTAGGCAATATGATTTAAAATTGCATGAGTTGGATGAAGCTTTAATAAGAGGCAATTTTGAATATCTGGAAAAGTTTGCAATTGCAGACAGAACAGAAAATACCTGTGTGGCAAATATTGAAACGCCACAGTTACCAGATGAGCACATGTTGGAAAAATTAAAATATTATAAGGTTTTTCTAAATGAATTGGGAAATATTCCCCATTTTTCATGCGTTTCCTGTAATATTTTTTATTATAGGCGTGACGTTCGGAAAATTACATTAGAATGTAACGAAAAAAATGATTTTGACATTTTTATTGGCTATAAAAAGCGAAAAGATTCAAAACAATCATCAAATGACCGTTGGCTGGAATTAATCGCATATTTAGTGCTGAAAAAATTTAATTTCAGCAATTTATTTTTATGTACAAAATGTCTTCAAAGCTTAAAATATGGTCAACGCCATAGTAATTTGTCAGTTTTTAACAACCTCGAAATTGATGATTTGCCAAATGAGCTTGCAAACTTGAACGAATTTGAAAAAATTCTGATTCAAAAAGCAAAGTGTTTTCAAGTAGTATACAGGCTTGGTACAGTAGGCTCAAAATTGCCAGCAACTGATCGTTTAATCCTTTCCGGCGCGGTGTCCCTAAAAAAGGACACCTAATTTTAATTTTACTGGCACCAAAAATATTTAGTTAAAATTTTCCTTTTATAACATGCCTAAAAATAAGCAAGTTCTTATTTACAAATTAATTCATTTATAAATTCTGATGGAAGTTAATTATTTCAAACAGCTTTATTCCGCGCCGGAAAGGGTTAAGAGCTTTGAAGGGGCATGTTATCCATTACCCCTTACCGTTGACAGAAACCTTGAATAACCTTCCAAACAAGGAAGGAATGCCCATTGATCAGAACCTCAACATAATTTTATTGGGTGTTCCTACAAAAAATAAACAAATTTGGCAGTCAATAATTGACATTGAAAAGGTAAAATCGGCATTATTGAAGCTCAAACAAATAAATCGCGAATATGCTGATGTGAATCCAAACTGGGCTCCAATGCAAGGCATTGATACGTCAGATATATCAGAACCAGAACCGCAATTTCGAGATATATGCAAACTTATATCGCATGAACCGATGATTAAAAAAGTTGATAAAAGCGACCAAGATTACATTTTTGAATCCTTCACGGTTCATCCATTGAATACATCAAAACCATCGGAATCAGACTTGGATTTGTATCAAATGAAACGAGTTTCAGCAGAAAGGATCGATAATCGAACAACCAAGCTGGACCTTTGGTGTTTTCCTTTATTATTTCCTAATGGTCGTGGTGGTCGACATGCAGAACGATATTTTCCTTTAACGAATTCAGAATGGGTCCGCAGTAGATTAAAGAATAAGGACTCCCGATTTAGATGTGATCATCAATACATTTTTAATTTACTGCATGACTATCACCTTCGGGCAGTTGCTGGTGGCATTTTACAAATGCTTCGAAATACCTACAGCTATAATGACATGCCTATCAAGGATTTTTTAAGTATGGTGAAATCAGGACAACAACAGCTAGAAGGAAATATTTTCAGCATTTTCAAAAAAATGCGGGGCTCCAATGAATATTTTGCATCGTTGCGTATGGACCTTAAAACTATGGTTCGAGAATTAGGTCCACCTACATGGTTTGTCACACTTAGCGCAGCAGAATATGATTGGTCTGATATGTCCGATGTGTTAATTAAGCTTAATTCTGATGTTGATGGCATTGAATCAATGCGGAACAGTAATAGATGTGTAATGGATCCAGTATTTACCTCGATTCATTTTCATCATCGATTTTCGGCGTATTTTCGAAATGTTTTATGCAACAAGTTGGGTGGTCCTCTCGGAAAAGTTGTTGATTATTTTTGGCGTGTTGAATACCAGTCTAGAGGTGCCCCGCATTATCATATTTTGCTATGGATTGAAAATGCACCTCGCATAGGTATAGATAGTCCTGAAATAGTGCTAGAATTTATTCAAAAGCACATAACTTGTCGAATGCCAAATCAAGATAAAGAACCACTGTTGCATAAAATTATCAGCAGATATTAAGTGCACAAAGTTTGTAATACTTACTGCCAGCGGAAACGGACTATTAACGGTAAATATTACACAAAATGTAGGTTTGGTTTCCCTCGCAAGTTAGTGGATAAAGCCATTTTGCATAACCCATTAGTAACGTGTAAGCAACGTACTAAGGGTAATTTAGAAAGTAGACTCTATGAATTGCGCAGAACTACTGGTGAAGAATGTGTGAATGATTATAACCCCATACAATCGCTGATTTGGGGTGCTAATACTGACGTGCAGTTTATTGGAGAAAACACATCAGCAGTTGTAAACTATGTTGCTTCATATATAACAAAAGGAGAAAAATCCAGTCTCCAAAAATTATGGGAAGAAATAAGTAATGACAAATCGCTTTCTAAACGAATTTTCAAATTTTGTATGAACATTTTGTCAACTCGGGAATGTGGCGCATATGAGGCCTGTGACATCTTGCTAGGACACCGCCTTTATGAAAAGTCTAGGCAAACTGTATGGCTTTGACCAAGAAAACCAAATTTACGTCCTCGTACACTAAAAACAATTACAAAGTTGCAACAAGATTTGGAACAAAATCCAGATGCAGTAAACAAGTACGAAAATAACAATATATCGGATTATTATCCCAATTGGCCTGACCATCTGCAAGACGTTTGCCTCTATGATTTTGTAAAATATTATGATAAAAAAAAGGTTGACATAGATATGTGTAATCCGCAAGAAACATTTAACATGATTCCATCCTATGTCGCTATTAAACGTACAAAACCGGTTTTAATCAGCCACCCTATATATCGGTATCCAGAGCAAATGGAAGACTATTGCTACTCTTTATTGTTATTGTTTAAGCCATTTCGAGATGAAAATGCCGAATTTCTAGATGAATCTGGCAAATCTGAACCAATTTTTATCAAAGAGCTGTTAACAAATTCAAAATTGGCAGATTACCATAGAAAAATGTCAGAATACGCTGTTCTTATTGAAAAGGTTGGAAAAGAAATTCACGGAGAAATTACCGAAGATAAGGGCAACACTGATATGTTGCAACTGGAACCAGATGCATTAGGTGAACCTCTCGAAGTGGCCAATGCAATGGCTGAATTCCGAATAGCAATGAATGTTAATATTTCGAGTGAAAGCTTAGATAGCAATTTGGCAAAAATGAATATTGATCAAAAACGTATTTTTAATCTAATTACCAATCAGTTGCAGAATAAAAAAGAACAAATGTTCATGTTTATTAGTGGTGCAGGAGGCACTGGAAAAAGTTTCTTAATAAACACATTGAAGTTTTGGGCACAAAAATTTTTTTGTTCTGACAATACAATAATAGCAGTTGCTGCACCAACTGGTCTCTTGGCATACAACATAAACGGAATGACGATACATAGGCTTTTGCAATTGCCAGTACAGCATGGTAGTACAGAAAAGTACATCGAATTACACAATTCGACTTGTAAGGAATTAAATTTAACACTCAAGCATGTTAAGATCCTTGTAATTGACGAGGTTAGTATGGTATCCAATCTAATGCTAGCATATATTCATAAAAGGCTGTGTCAGATTTTCAAGAACATGTCCAATTTTTTTGGTGGTGTGATTATCATTGTGATGGGTGATCTAGCACAATTGACGCCTGTAGCAGCCAGTCCAATATTTAATACAATATCAGCAGACGATGTAACAAATAAACTGGGTGGATTATGTTCTTTAAATTTATGGCAAGAAGCTTTAACTTCGTTTGAAGAGTTACACATAAGTATGCGGCAGAAAGACGATCCTCTATACGCTGCTTTATTAAACCGGCTAAGATTTGGCAAATTAACAAATGCTGATGTCATTGTTTTACAAAGCCGTTTAATTCCGATTGATAATGACATTAAGCCAATTGAAGCATTCGCAATTTTTTATGCACAGTTAAGCAAAAAAGATATGTAAAAAACATCAATGGTTTCTGAATTTAACGAATATTTAATGAGCCAAGAAAAAAACAAAATTTACTAATTAGCAGCAGAAGACAGTTTTACCTTTAGCAATGAGCAGCAGAAAAATAATCTTGATTATGCTAGGAAGCTTTTAAAAAAACGTGAAAAAAATGTAACGGAAACAGCAGGAATGGAATCGTTGTTGAAATTGTCAGTAGGCTGTAGGGTAATGCTCAGGCGAAATATCAACGTTAATACAGGCCTTGTAAATGGTGCTATAAGATCAATTTCAAGTTTTTTAGTTCGCAATAATTATGTCGAAAAAATAATGGTAAAATTTGATAACATTTCGGAACCGGAACCAATAGCACGTGTTAAAGTTAGATTTAATTTGACAAACGCTGTAATAGTCATCAGGGATCAGTTTCCATTAATTCTTTCATTTGCGATGACAATCCATAAATCACAAGGCTTGAGTTTAGATCAAGTTATTGCGGATGTGGGAAATACTGTATTTGAAAATGGCATGATGTATGTGGCATTATCGAGGGTAAGAACGTTATCTGGATTGTACCTGATGAATTTTGACCCAAGCAAGGCAAATGCAAATAAGTTTTGCGTTATGGAAGTTAACCATTTGAGAAAACAGTTCAACTCCACAGAGCCCCATATAGTTATAAATGAAGAAAAATTAGTCTGGATACCCGATCGTATTTGGTGTCAAGCAATGAAGCCAAAAATGATTTCGCCTGAAGATCTTTATCGCTTAAAAGAAAAAAATCCAGGACGAAAACGAAAAGCTAATAAAACTTTACAAGTAGCAAAAAGAACAAAATTAGATCTTTCCGTACATTCTGGAGCCAACAATCGTCAAATTAGATGGCCCAAGTTCGATAACAAAAACCCTGGAACAGTATGTTATTCAAACGCTGCTTGTCAAGTCTTGTTTTTATTGCCTGACTTCCGAAACGCCTGTATTTCATACCAGAATAGTAGAAACTCAGTTTGCAAAGCTGTGTACACTTTGTACCAACAATACGAAAACCGAAAACAAACAGGTAATAAGCGCAAATTGTTTACATCAAAGGTCAGAAAAGCAATGGGCTCACCATTTCAAAATAAGGATGGGGAACAATGTGCGCTAGAATTCATCAGCACACTGTTAGACAGATTAAATCTAATACACATGTTTGAAATTACTGTTGAAAATCGGTTCCGCTGCAAAGCATGTGACCCCAGTTTTTTTTTCAATGTTGAATATATGCCAATACTTGCACTGCCTTTCATACTTCATAACATCACAGATTTTAACCAATTTCTACTAGATTGGCAACCGGTTGAAGGTCGTCAGTGTCCAACTTGTCATATTTCAAGTTTTGTTGAAAGTAATTCCATTACGATTCAAATGCCGGACAACATAATTATAGAAATTCGTCGCCATATACCCGGAAAACCAGTCAATCGCAACAAAATCCAAAATTTTAATTGTAACAATGCTAAAATAGGACCTCATCATTATCGTGTTGTTGGTGCGATCATTCACTTAGGGGAATACAGTCATAGCGGTCATTACATCGCTCTCATACGTACACATTCAGATAGATGGCTTCGATGTAATGATGATTTGATTACCCAAGTCGACAGTTTTCCGAATGATTTAGAGGATATTTCATTGATTGTACTAGAAAAAATACCAGAGTAATGTCAGTTCTGCTACTCCTGATTAGTTTTCATCATTTTACACAGCTGAATAGATAGCTTGAAGGTTTTGAACTGCATAGGAATGCAGTGCTCCACACAACATATTTCTTAAATGTTCTATGAAAACCTCTCTTCACAGCATAAAAAGTTTCAATTTTACCATATAGTGCTTTTAAAGAATGCATGTAGACTTTAGAATACACTGAAATACAATAGTGTATTTTCAAATGCTACGTTTCTATCTAATAGGTTTATTACTTGAAAAATATAGCAAAGATTTGATTCACCTTCGATGTCTTTTATTGATAATTTTAATGTCTATTTTTAATAATATTGGATTCATGGTGCTTAGGTACAGGAACGTAAAGGAATATGTAGTATTCTCCATTATAATACTTGCTTTTTCTTTTCTGAAGTCACATTTTTTGTTTTGACATTTTAATGACAATGTGACCAATGGCATTTTATTTTTCCTCCTGTATTACGAATATCAGATACGGACTCTCTGTTTAAGCTAATGCATCTGTTGAGTGGTGGGGTATATTTTTACTTGTCAGTATAAAGTCAGCTAATGTCATTCGAAGAAAATTTATTGTGAATCTACAGCACAAACGTTGATATACAAATAACAGCTCTGTTGTACGATTTGTCAACATCGCCATGAATATTGCTGCATTGATTTCTAAAGGAAAAGTGTAATTGTTAGATTGGTGAAGTAAGCGTTTGCTTGAACACATGCCCTCTCCTTATATTGTATTTAATATGTGACAGCATAACTATATGCCCCGCCCCACGCCATTTGGTAATTATATCCTAAGTACTGAAAAGTATTTTTGCATATGAAAAACAATTTGACATTTGTATTTAAATTGTGGAATTTTATAATGTATTGTTGATTTTATATATTTTATAATGTATTTATAATTTATTCAGTATTGTATAGCATTTTCAATAACTATTTATCTTCTTTCTGCACGAGTCGTTTTTAGACTTTTTTTAATTTAAACTTCCATTATAGCCAAAACATAGAAAATTTCACTTTTAACAGTTTATATAAAATTTTAAGTCATCCCTTATAACTCTTCCTGACCCACGGTTTTTTGGGATGTTTGAGAGTTGACATAGAATGTTCCGTAAGCCTTTAAGCCAGCGAAGCATAGACATAACAGAAAAGTTCAAGAAATCAGACTATATATAAAGCTTAGACTAAGGACTTGTTTGGAGGCCAGCGCTTGTTAGAATACAGTACGAGGTCTTAATCTTGGGGTTAACAATAAGTATGAGGTCACCAAAACTTTTGACACTGGCGAATCAACGGTTCCTTTAGTTTCTGATTTTGGCAATTGATTAGGCAGGTTGATTGAAGTCATTCGTTGGTTAAGTTGGATGGTTTTTGCTTGGAGCAATTGGTTGGGCCTGTTGAAATAGGTTATTATTTGGTCAATTGGGGTGGTTGATTCATTAGTTGAAGTTAGTTGATAAAGTTTCTAAAAGGATCTGAAAAAGTTGTGAAATCATATGAAAAACTGGTGGAACCAGAGAGAAAAGTAGAGCTCGATCTAAAAAATGTTACATTTTAAATTCGCAAACAGTTTCAGTCTAAAAAAATGCGTAGAAAAGTAATGGAACCAGATTATCTGTAAAGCTCATGAAATTACCCAAATTTTTGTTGATAGCTGAAAATGTGGACTGAGCTTTACTGGTGCCTTTTTTCAGAATCAAATTATCCACGCAAAATGGCATTACTAGTCAAAGTAGTAAATCGAGTGTTGTATTATGTGAAGCTCAGCTGCACAACGCTAAACGAATATAATTCATGAAGTAATAATTAAAGTATAATATTAATATAATCAGGTTGTTGAGGAATTGACGTAGATAACTATTTTGTATATGAATACAAATATTTAATATACTGTTAAATCGTAAATGATCAGGTTTCGGATATACTTGGACTTTTGAACTTCAATTTATGAAAGAACTTTGCAATAGAATTTACTCCACATTTTGTATTGAATGATTCGTCAGGTTCTCGTTCTTTACCAAATCACCCAGTAACCTATAGTTATGAACCCAAGTTTTTAAACTGGTTATGTATGATTTCAATGTTGAATGTGTAAAAAATGTCACTTTATCCTTGATCAGAGCTGCCAAGTTTCCGGCTTTTTTCACACCACTATTATCTTAAAGAAAATTGTGTTCTTTTAAATCGCCCAATTGTTCCAATTTAACATAAGAACATTTTCTCTATAATAATACTGGTGTGGAAAAAGCCGGAGACTTGGCAGCTCTGTTTGATTAATTTTAAGGCACCAGTAAAGCTCAGTCCACATTTTCAGCTATCAACAAAAATTTGGGTAATTTCATGAGCTTTACAGATAATCTGGTTCCATTACTTTTCTACGCATTTTTTTAGACTGAAACTGTTTGCGAATTTAAAATGTAACATTTTTTAGATCGAGCTCTACTTTTCTCTCTGGTTCCACCAGTTTTTCATATGATTTAAATGTAGTAATATTAGTATATGTCTATGCATTTACATTTAACGTTATAGACGAGTCTATTGCAGATTTCATTAAAATATTTTTATTTATATATATATATATATTAAATTATGAATAGATTCGGTTTCAGACTGATGTGAGACACTCTGAATTTTCGTCTGAATAAATGGATTGAAGTCTATGATTTTGACTGAATACATGCATTGAAATCTTAATAAATGGAATGAGATTTATTAGTTTGATTGAATAAATATTTTGAGATCTATGATTTTGACACAATAAATAGATTTTGATGCCTCATTTTGTCTGAATTAATGCATTTAGATCTGTAATTTTGAATAAATAAATGGATTGAGATTAATGATTTTGATTGAATAAATTAATTGAAATCTATGCTTTTGACTTCATAAATAAATGAATTCATCTAGTATCTTGGATTTTTTAATGTTTATGCAAGCATTAGATTCACACATGTAAAACATATAAATCAATATGCATATGTGTAAGTGTGCGCATAAAGATAAGGTAAGATGCAGCACAAAGACAATCAAGAAAATCATGTGCTATAGTTATGTTAATAATAATAATAATATGCCAATCATAAATTAGAAACATTTTTCATAATTTCCAGAATATTAAGACGGAACTTCGCCATTTAAAAAAGTGAAATAAGATTCCAGCAATTACTATCTATAACTGGAATTGTACTCTGATCTTTCTTTGTATCCAAGTATTTTCTATCTTAATCTGTATATATACTGTACGAAACTTAAAAAGTACTTTAGAAAATCCTTAAACGACCATGTAATATGGTTATTTGAGTAGTTTTGAAAATTAATTTATTTATATTCTACAAAAATGTCTTGGTGTACCAAATATTGTCTCTCCACCTCTCCAGCTGGAAAATGCTTACCTAAAATGCATAATGCATGGAAATGCATAAGTAAAGCCCTAATGCAGTTCTTGCCGACACAATAATGTTTACGAATTATTTTGTGTAGCTCTCTCACTGAAAATGAACTGTAACCAATATCTGTAGATATTTTATATATCATATGTTATATGCAAAAAATTAGCTAAACATAAAAACACATACCACATCGTAAAATGCACTTCTTAGTTTTACCACTCATATAATGTACGATAATCTAAATCTTCTGGAGTCCCTGTAAATGAACCTTAACTGTTATGAACGCCATACCTCACAACAAGCATCTTGTAGTGCACCTCAATAATGTGTTTAAATATAATTATGTGTGAAATAGGGTAGTATTATTAAACAATGTTTTAAAGAATTTTCCCCTTAAACTATTATGTAAATGAATTCTTTTAAGTGTCTTCATAAATGCATATCAACATCATTATTTCTAATACAGTGTAATAGCACTAAAATACATCGTAAATGATTTTTCATATTAATCTTAATGTAACGGGATATTTTTAGTGTCCCTGTAAATGACCTATATAAACGCTATAAAAATCATTTTCTATAGCGAACATGACATAGTAAACGTTAAAAACATGTATTAATTACGTGACAATCTGAGCATGTGTATGAGAATTACAGCTCGGATAGATGGCAGACAGGCAAAAAGAAGTCATAAACACAGTTCAGCTATTTTAGAAAATTAAAAAAAAAATAAATCCAATGTACACGTGATAGTTAAAAGGTTAACGGCATCTCAGCAAAACATTTCCATAATAAAACGAAAAATGGCACAGTAAATATAAGATATCTCTTCATCCTTTCTAAAAAGAGCATCCCTCCTCCCACAAACAAACACATTTTCTTAGTTTAAACTTGCTTAGCTAATATTATACCACATATATGCAACACAATACAATTACAGACGGAGTTTAAATAAAGCATTCAAAAGCCCACCGTTTAAATAATGATGACAAATGCTTGAACGCCTCTTGCTTCAGCATTTGATCTCGTCTTTTCATATCAGGTATCTGACAAACATGTCAGTTTAGCGAAGCTTTTGAATACTAAAAATCTACCAACATCTGTCATCAGTATGCAAAAGTTCTGGCACTTTACGGGGCGGGAAAACAGCCAAAATTTGAGGACGATCGCAAAATGATTCATAGATTTAGTTATTTCTGAATGTATTACGGTTGTAGACATATTGTCTAGTTCTTTTACGAAATAGCGGCTTCAGACGAAACGGTCATTGAACGCGACAGTGAAAAAATAAGAGGATTAACCGTTATATCCCCTCCCTTTAACTTAAAAAAGTTCTGTTTTAGCCGTATATATCTTTTCAATCATGAGGAAAGTTGAACTTTCATGTAACTACAATATTCTGTAAAAGGCGTAACAGAATTTCCTATCCTGAAGTTTTATTGCTTTTATTTTTTCAGATGCCAAAAGAAGAATTAAATCTTTAAAAGATAGATAAATATAAAAGTACAAAATGTCGGATTTATTTTAATCCCTTTAGAATGTTTGAATTTTTTGATCGCCAGTTTCTTAATACGTTAAAAAACTTCAAAACAAACTGATTGACTTTAAAAGAGAACTATGAAAAATGATCGGAACTTTTTTTCTTTTTGCTTGTGTATATCAGTGGTTTTCAAACTGTGATTCTCGGACATCAAGACATCCTCAAAGACATCTAAGTTAAAATAAAATTAAAAATGTTCAATGTATGAGGTTTGATTCAGAAACTAAGGTCCGATCTGTTATGAAACATAAACTATAACAGATGTTTTCCAAGAACTAATATTATTTAATCCGTTGCATAGTTTTCTATTTTCCTATTTAGTTTCTTTATTTGTGTAATCGTTTACCATAAAGTTTAAGAAGCTTTTCTACGTTTAAATCATAGACGTCTGCAGTCTGAGTGAGGATAACTAGTCTTTAATTGCTTCTTTCAAAAGTTGCTGATCGAAAGTGGAAATTGCGAATTTCCGGTCTTCATGATTTTTTTTAATTCATGAAATTGCTGTAATCTTCTGTGATCTCTCATGATCGGCCTGTTTACGGCCCGACTATAGCTGGCGATTTCATCAATACCGTGAACGAAAGGATGTGATCCCAGATAGATCGGAAGGCAACAGCACAAGCAATCACCTAATCGAGTTCACAGATAAAAATCTGGGATTAGTTAAATCTTGATCCGCATATTAAAACGCAATCGGTCTACCAAGTTATATCATGGTGGAAAACACCTGAAAACTCGATTTTAGGGGATGATTAATAAGTTTACCCTTGTGCATTCCTGCACCCAAAAGTATAAAAACATGGGGGATTGGGAGTAGGAAAACATAATGTTAAATCTATGAGTCAACCGACGAGTCAAAAATCGCGTTTTAAGGTATTTTCAATCAAGATATGACTTGGCAGACCGATTGCTTTTTAATAAGTGAAACGAGATTAAGCTAATTCTAGATTTTCATCCGTGAACTCGTTTAGATGATTGTCTGTGCTGCCGCCTCCCGGTCTATGACGGTCGGCCTGATTACGGTCCGAACATCAGTGATCATAGAAAATGCCGTGAACGAAAAGATTCGTAAAGACTGGCACAATTTTCACTTTCAATCAGCAATTTTTGATAGAAACAAATAAAGACTGGTGATCTTCACAGGCCTTCTTAGACATACAAAAGCTTGCAGAACGTTATGACAGACGGTTAAACAAATATGGAAACTATATAGTAAAATAGAGAAATATAAAATGGATTAAATAAAGAAGTTTCTATTTAAAAAAATCTCTGATGGTTTATGGTTTATAAGAAATCGGACTTTAGTTTCTGAATAACACTCGTTATTACAAACTATTGTAAAAGAGAAATTCCTGTATCAGCATGACTTCAGCGTTATTCATGACATGATTGTACTTTATAATACAGATACATTACATATTATTGACATATAGTAATTCAATATAAGAATAAAAAGAGAAAAATAATAAAGGGAGAAAAAAAAATGAAATTCCAACTGACACGAAAACATTATTTGGTATTTTTTATTTATTTCCTACGATCATTACTTAAACTAATGCTTCATTTCGGTAACATAATAATTAAAATAATATTCTATTTGAATATCATTAGAAAGTTGCAGAATGAAAAAACATAGTAAATCAATAAATCAATGCGTAGAGAAAGATAACAATTGAATAAAAATCACATTTTCTGTTGCACAAAAACTTTAATTAGTACTTCCCAATGACCTTTCATAAAGTATATTCAAATTAATATCTCATTTAGTTAACATAATAACTTAAACAATATTTGATTTGCTTATGTCTAGAAAACATACATTTTAGAAAATAATCAACAAAAAAGAGAAGGAAAATGGAAAAATAAAATAAAAATTCACTCTAACACAAAAATTTTAATCAATATTTTTCAAATAACTCTTGTAATGTTTATTTGAAATACTTGTTTTAGAAATGCAACATGTTAAAAATGTTTTAGTGCAAATGATACTTGCTTTAAAAAATAAATTTGCAATTTACTCACTTTATAAGTATATGAGTAATTTGTAAAATTACATTTTTGTCATGAAATTTGCATTCTTATCGTAAGCATATACCTGTATTTGTGTGTATTTATTTAATAGAAGTGTGTAATTTGTTATCCGTTCAAAAATTCAAGCAAGTGTGTAAAAGGTAGAAAATTGTACGGATTTACACAAATTGTTGTATTTATGTAAATTTAGAAATTTTGTATATAACACAAATAAATGTGTATTTTGCATATTACACCGAAAGATATGTAAGAATATTACATAGATGTATACGTAAGAACCGTATATTATGCAGAAATCCGCGAATGAATTTTACACAGCTATATGTGGGAGAACAAAACAGAATATTACACAGAAATATATGTACTTACATGAACACAATAAATATCATTATTTGAAAATTTAGTTTGTATAAAAATAGCTGAAAGGTCGAGGTGCACTGTAAAAAAATTTGGTCACAAATCACGGTGGTTATACCGTCAACTTTGTGACACTTCCTTTTACCGTAATTTAACTGCACGGTATATATACCGTAAAAAATTTAAAGTACATGTACCGTAATTTAACTGAACATAAATTTAAATATTTTGTGGTATATGTACCGTAAAATATTTAAAGTATATGTACCGTAATTTAACTGCACGGTAAATGTACCGTAAAGTATTTAAAGTACATGTACCTTAAAAAATATCGTTACTGCATATATACCGTAAATTAAATATATGGTATATGAACCGTAAAAAATATTTTTACAGCACAGCTACCGTAAATTAAATGTACGACATATGTACCGCAAAAAATATTTATACAACATATATACCGTAAATTAAATGTGCGGTATATGTACCGTAAAAACATTTGTAATCAGTATGTGTACCGTAAATGAAGTATGCGGTATATATACCGTAAAAATACAGGATGATCCAAAAAAAAACCTCCCACATTTGACAGGTTAAAAAAAAACGACACTAATGAGAAACTTATTTGTTAAAAATATAGAATAGATATGACGAGAGTTTAAAATGACTATTTTTCAGAAATGACTGCTGGAAAGTGTCTTCCATTGCGAGCAATGCACAATTCAAGACGATGTCTGGAATCTATCATCACGAACGCACCGTCTTGTGGGAGAATTGCTACTCTACCTGAATTACTCTCGAGGTGACAATGAGTGTAGGTCTTGTCTCAAGCAGAGGTAGCAGCTTTCACAAGACATAATATGTTAGGTGATGATATATTTCAGATATTGTCTAGATATTTGCATCGCTTATAATGAACAACACTTACCAAGCATTATTTCTAAAACATAGTCATTTTAAACGCTTGTCATACCCATTCTATATTTTAAAACAAATAAGTTTCTCTTTACAGTCATTTTTTGTTTTATATTATCCTGTCAAACATAGGATATTCTTATGTGTTATTCTGTAATTAGAATCACCGAATATACATGGTAAGCATGAAGTCTTACTTATTATAAAAATTTATTTTGGCGGAAAATATTAGATATGTGAGGATACATTTAAATATTTTGATAAAAATTTTAATAAGACCATTTGTTGGCCATCAAATTGTGCAAAGATATGCATACTGCTACAAAAACAAAAAAATACATTTATTTTTTATTTTTTATAAATATTAAATTTTCTGTATTTGTAAAAGAAGTTTTTTTTTGTCATTATGTATAGTTGTTGAAAAAAATATGGTAATATATAACTAAAAACAATGAATTGTGCAATTACACTTACATAGCTGTCAACTACTACATCTTTTTAGACATTTATTTTTTATACCTCTATTTTAAAACAGTTATTACTGTCACATTTCAGGTTTAAATATATAGCGAAAATTATTATTTTAAAATAGAGGTATAAAGCTGCTATAAAAGTAGCATGCACTTACAGAATTAAAAAAAACAAAAAAGTATTTACATATGACCGCTATGATAATGTGAGATGATCCCTGATAAAATAAAATGCTAATATTAAATTTCTTCCTTTCATTTCTATAAACTATTAAAACTTTACATAATTAATAAATCTTATATTATTTTTATTAAATAGTAAAAATTTACTAAATTTTATTAAATATTAACAAATAATTCAAGAATACTAATTGCTGAAAAATTATTTCACACTTCTTTTGTTGTTTGAAAGTCATAATTATAAAAGCTAAAGGATCAGAAGGACGTGAAGAGAATACAAACACATACAATTTCAAAAAATAAAGTAAAATTAATAAAAGTGGTCAAATGTATGTACATAAATATACATATTTTAATATCATTGTTAATTACTTGGAAATTGTTTTTTTTTCTTTTATTTCTTAACATACAAATCTAAATTTTCTTACATTCAGTTAAATGTTTAAGAATATCACTGTCTAGCAAATCACCACTTTTGTATTTTTTATTTAGTTATTTATTTATTTTATTTTATGGAAATGTGGTATTATATTATTCTTACAAGAATTGATATATAGTTTATAGCTTATAATCTTAATAACAAACTTTAATTCTCCACACAGATCAAGAAAAGTAAAAAAACAGTTGTTGTGGACAAAATTGCTTATAACGCGAAAAATAATTAATAAAAAATGAAAAATGTATTTTCATTCCAAATTTCTAAATAATCAAGACTAAATTTATCCATACATACTTAAAAATGAGTTTAAAATTGTATCAAAGCTTTGCATTTATAAGGAGATGGTTTGAGAATCACATAAAAATTCAAAATATAAATGTTTTAGAACATTTACAAAATAAATTAATATCATTATGATTCAGACATATTTAAAACAAACAATTAAAATATAAAAAAGATATTTATTACAATGATTAAATTACATTAATACACTATATCATAATACATAGTTATAATATTTATGTAAACATTTTTTTTTTTTTTTTTACACAGTGTGTCATTTACTCTAGTATACAAATTCCTATAGCTTTGCCGACTTTATAGCATTATGATTTTCCGCCAATTGATTTGTTGTAGTTTGTACAACAAACAGGGTTCATCAACATCAAGTACCTTAAAGAAAAATGTTCTTTCAGCATGGATATAAGCATTAAAATAAATCATCAAAGAAAATACAAAAGTAATTTGTAGAAATGGTTTCACAAAATCATTTTAAGAGGTTATTTCAATATTCACAAGAAGGAACAATAATGCTAATATTAATCCTATGGGAGCGTTATTTACAATTTTCTCGCTCTGATTTTAATATATATATATATATATATCTTTACATAGAATAGATAAGGATGATATGCAACTGTGGGCTAGTTTTCTTTATCCTATTTTAGTTATAGATTTTTTATTCAGATTTGGGTAGTTTCAATTTCAGGAACAGTTCTGTAAGTGAAAGAAAACTTTTAAAAATCTTAAACTAAAATCTAAAAATTACCCCGGATAGATAGTCCTCAGTTATCCTACACAAAAATAACAGGTAGTTTCTATTTCAGAACCAGTTCTGTAAATGAAGGAAAACTTAAAAAAAAAATCTAAATCTAAAATCGAAAAATTAAAAATTACCCCGGATAGACCGCCTTCAGTTATCCTAAACAAAAGTCATTTAAAAATATTAATATCCAAGTTAAATATTATAAAATAACGCTCCCATAGAATTTACATAAGTGTTTTCGTTTCTATCCATGACTAGTGTGGGACTTCCCACGACTCTTAAGAACCTACACAAGTCCCATGGCCAAATTTTCAATGTTAATGTTAAAATAACGGGAAAATTTCTTACAAAATTCGCACTTGTATTTTAATATTTTTATACAAGGTAATTCTAAATTTTTTTTTACCAAAAAAAAAAAAAAAGAGTGTGTTAGTACACACCAAGGGTGTTAGTACACACCAAGACAAACAATATTAAATAAACCAAGGGTCGTGCGGAGTTGTTAAGTAGCGCAAAGTGAACTGTGTTCAAAGGGGATTGGGGGGAGGGGTCAACTTTCAAATAATTATAGAAAACGGAAAAATTGGTCGATTCGTTTGCGGTTTAAAATAAAACTGTTCTTTAAGCCAGTATCTTCTTGAAAATAAATTTTAAAGATAAATTTCAAAAAATTACGTTAGGGGGCTCCTTAAACTTCAGAGTAACCACCAACTAATTTTAACATTTATTTTTTGTATCTAATTAACCCTTTCATGGTTATAAGCGCGTATAGGCGCCCAGAATACCACTTAATTTGAATTGCGAAACGCCATACTGACACCGGAATTTTTAAATGAAAACTTCAATTTTACAAAGAACGTAAAAAAAACATTTATGTATTATGAAATAAATTTGTTTTTAAATTCCGGTGTCATTCAATCATTTTAGTATTTTATGAATAGAAGTGCTTTAACCGTCAAAGGGTTAAATGCTTGCAAAAGCTCATTAAATGTTTTTGGAAGCTTAGATTTAATTTTAAATTTTGAGCTCAAATTCTGAATCGTTGGGGGAACTGAATGCATTCAAGAGTTGAAATTTAACCCTCCCCCACCTCCTCGAACACAGTTCAATTTTGTGCTATTTAATCACTCCAAACCATTCAGAATTTGAGATGAAAATTTAAGTCAAAGCATTTAATAAGATAATATAACGGTAAAAAATAGTTATTCGTTGCTTCAAAGTCTAAAGCGCCTCTCTATCGGCATTTTTTGAAATTTATCTTTATAATTTATTTTCACGAAATACCGACATAAAGAATATTTTTTTTGAAAACCGCAAATCAATTGACCAATTTTTCTGCTTTTTATTTTTATTTGAAATTTTGGACCCTTAACTTTACTGGTGGCTATCTCTTTTAGAAAACGTTCAGGACCCTTTCTTAGATGCGTTCGTAGTTATGTAAATACGTAGCACCTATTGTTGTCGCTCAGTCCGTCCGTCTCTCCGTCTGTCTGTCCACATATAACAACGCAAAAACAACCCAACCGAATCGTTTGAAATTTAAAATACATAATTATTACATAATTTTGTCGAATCATTTCAAATTTTATGAAAATCGGATGGATAGATCAATTAAAGGGACAATCAAAAGTATTTCGTTCCATTGCGGTCAATGGGGAAAAAAGTGTCAAACGCATTTTAATCATTTGAAATTTTAAATACATAATTATTACAAAATTTTGTCGAGTTATTTCAAATGTTATCAAAATCGGATGAATAGTTCAACTACAGGGACAATCAAAAGTGTTCCGTTACATTACGGTTAATGGAGAAAATGTTTCAAATGCATTTTAATGGTGTTACACTCATTCGAACGTAATAAAATTGACATGCATCTATAAAGTACATATTATAATATGCATTTTGCATAATCTGTGGTGCAAAGAATATTTGTTATTGATTTAAAGAGCCATACAAAAGTATTCCACTACATAATGCTATACGGGGAAACATTGTTTGGGGCTTATTTCAATTATAATAAACTATTTCACATTTTATGAATAAGATATATGTTACTGAGGTGTAATAACGTTATCGTACGAACGCACCTCTTTTGCTACGCTTCACGTGCAATTTCCAACTTGTTTTTAATGCGATACTTTAAATTGATATCTATTGTTGTGTGTATGTACTTTTTCAACTTTTGTAACAATTTCTTTATGGGAGAATAGTTTTATTTTCAGAACTGCTTTCAAAGTAGAAGTATCTGCATATCAAAAAACTGTAACAAACAATTGAAAAGGTAGAAATGCACAGTAAAAAATAAGTACTGCACCCTGTGTGAAAAAAAAAACATTTAAAAATATTAAAAGGGTCCAAGAGGTCTGTAAATAACACTATTATAGGATTAATATTTAGATTGAACATTTCTTACCGAGCCGAGTGTAGGCTAAGTGTTTAAACAAAAATGGAAATGTCGGTGCTGAAATCCTTAATTTAATACATTCTCTCAACAACGCAAACATTTTCAAGTAATTGTTATTAATTGAGTTAAAATTTTGAATTTTTTTTCTGATGGTTTATCATGTCATTTGGAAGCAAAACACGTGACAGAATTTCTCATAATGTTTTTTAATTTTTAAATTTAAAAGCAATTAAAAAGTGGGGTAATTTAAAATCTTCATAACTCGAAATACTATTTATAGAAATTCTTTTCATTTATGTAAACAGAAATATATAAGCTTTAATTCTGATTTAGGAATTTTAAAAACAAATAATTTGAATAAAATCTAAAAATATTTAAAGCAAAAAATTGAAAAAAAAATTACTTTTTAAAATCATATTTTCAAAATTAAATATATATACATATTTTAATTTGCTGAATCAAAATTAAAATAAAACAATTGAAAAAGACATGTTCCAAATTTAAACAAGTTTTCATTTATATAAACAGGAATATATAAGCTTTAATTCTGACTTAGGAATTAAAAAAAACATTAATTTGAATAAAATTAAAAAATATTTAAAGTAAAAAATTGAAAAAAATGTGATTTTTTAAAATTATATTATCAAAATTAAATTATATTATTAAAATTAAAAAATTAAATTAAAAAAAAATATATATAATATTATCAATATTATTATCAAAATTAAGTTGCTGAATCAAAATTAAAATACAACAATTGAAAAGACTTGTTCCAAATTTAAACAAGTTTTTTTTTAACAATTCTTGAGTTATAGCAATTTAAATACAAGAAATAGTGAAAAAACTCATGAAGAAAAAAGCATTTTCGCAGAAAGTCATTTCTATGAGAATGATTGCTTTGACAGCTAGATTTTAAAAGAAACAGAAACGAAAAAAATAATATTTCTTGTTCCAGTTAAAATCGAAACAAGGTTTTAAACGTCATTAAGCAGAATTTTTTAATGCAATAGAACTGTTTAATAAAATTTGAATATTTTTGTGTCCCGCACCCTTTTAAACACCGAAAGTTACAGGTCGCAGCAAAAAATTAGCCATGTGTGGCATCTGGCGACAGTGAATCGGTAATTATAATGAAGAGCAGGGTATGAAAAAGAAATCAATTAAAAAACTTGGTTTACTTGGAGAAGGGAGGAGGGGTTAAAAAGCTTTTTATAAAAAATTCTAACTAGAAATAAATAAAAGTATCGTTTAATAATGATAATACTGAGACGCTATTTTAGCTAAATTATGTGTGAATTAAATGTAGCGACAAATAAAATTATGCTATTAGTAATAGCTGAAGGTCATTATTTTATTATTAGCTATATGTGTTTGAAATATTATAAGAAATGTATCAAGCCGTTAATTAAAAAATAAAGCAAATATCAACTTTAGTTTGTGTTTGATTTTATTTCTTTTTGAAAAATTAAAAAAAAGAAAGTATGATGAGTATTTGTGCAATAAAAAAATGCTGATATTCAGTCATACCCACTATTTGTTGCAATCACTATTCATATTGCAAGCCCTTTAGCAGAATGATAAAGAATGGAGACAGGTGTAACAGATTTTCTTTTCTTCCTTACAGATTATTTTTTCATCAAATATCTATTTTGCTTTGTATTATATTTAACACTTTATTACTTAATGCAAAAACTTGAGTTAGTTATTAATAGAAGTGAATAAAACGCGTAAAATCGTTGCAAGTAAGGGTTTAGTTAACGCTGCAATTGAAAAACATTTTACCTATGGATCATTTTCTGCCTCTTTAGTATCTGTCGCAGACCATCGAGATCTTTTTTGTCACTGGGTAGTAGGTAGTTCCAAGTCTACTCTTCCACCATGCTTCAAAAATGAAATTAGGTAGCCATATTCCTCCTCCATTCCAAATTTCCTGTTATTGAAAATAAACATATTATTTCTTAACTACTTAAAAATACCAAATGAAAAAAAGTCTTTATAGGGTAACATCCCCTGTAATTGGCACATTAAGAATTTTTTCTTTAAACTTACTTCAATTTTCATTACAAAGAAACAAGATATTTACTTGGAAATATTTTTAAATCAAAGAATGCATATCTGTGCATCTATTTTGCCCACTAAAAGCAAACAAATTTGAAAAAATATTTTTCTAAAAATATATTTATAAAAACTTGCTGAACTCACCAGTAATTGGCACCTAGAGCACCAATGTACGACACCTTGTGATCCAGTAATTGGCACAAGTTTATGTTACAAAAAAACTTTACACTTCGAATTGGGTTTAATCGCTTTAAATGAATTTACTATAGATGAAGATGCCATATTCCAGGTTTTTGAGACGAAGAAATCAGCATATTAGTCTGAAATGTGAACACTTTAAAACAATACAATATACTTATATTAATACCCAGTGATTGTCATGCTGTCCCCAGTAATTGTCATATGAAGCTTTAATGGATTCCAATTACTGATAATATTTCATATTTTCAAATAAAAACAAATGTTAAACAAAATTAGTCTATAACTTTAA
The DNA here is from genome assembly GCA_964019185.1 of Maratus speculifer. Classification (NCBI taxonomy): domain Eukaryota; kingdom Metazoa; phylum Arthropoda; class Arachnida; order Araneae; family Salticidae; genus Maratus; species Maratus speculifer. The sequence goes on from OZ025298.1 coordinate 271,298,469, forward strand.
AAGTACTTCCAAAATAAGTGGTTTAATCTCAAATTCCTTGTGAATTCTTTGTAAGTGGAATAGGTGCCAATTACTTTGAACTAGCAAAATTGAAGCACCATTAATTGGCATCTATCATTAATTCAGAAATCCAAATATTTGTGTCGAAAATACTTTTACACAATTAAAGTAACCCTTTTTAACCAAACAAAACTATTGTCAATTAAAATTTAAAATATATTATAAATCAGATATTAATGACTTGAAAAGCATGTCTTCCTTAAGCCAAAGAAGAAGCATTTGCAACAAAAATGGCTAATTTCATACAAGCCATAATTGTTTCTTTTTCCTAGGCACTATTGTCATCTAGTAGCATAAATCAAAATTATAATATTTAGCATAAATGAGCATATAACTGGTATATGGTCTTGCATTTTTAAAAGACTGGATATAAATCTTATTTTAGGACATGTTGTAGGATGTGCCAATCACTGGTGCATGCCAATTACTGGGGATTTTACCCTACCAGCCATTTTATTAGTAAATATCAATATTTCTTCTGGATTGCTTGTCAAAAACTGTGAAAACATGTTTTAATTTCAAAACATTTTGAAGAGTTTGGGCGATAATGACTATGAAAAGAAAAATAAATAAATAAATAAATAAAATAACATATGAAGACCCCTCCCTTTTCCGTCATATTATAATTACTCATTATCGAAATGCAAATGTATTTTCATAAAAAACGAAAATATAAAAACCATATTTTTTAAATTCTCTAAATAATCAATTTGAAAAAAATATATATCACACAAGGTTTTGACTTGTAAGAAACTAAATAGTTATGCTGTAAATCAATTTTTTTACAGTTATTAATATTTATCTCTTAAATTACGCAGGCTGATTTCGAAGATGTCAAATAGATGATAATTATAATTTACACTTCCCGTAAAACTTCTAATATTAAGAACATGTGATAAAATATGGATTGAAAGGTAAACCTCTTTGGTTTATGACAGGGGTGCAAAAGTCTTTGCGCCAGTTTCTTCTCTCCAGTTGCGCCTATGTTCTCACTAATAAATTTATTTCGTTTCGTATCATCTAATAATTTGTATAAATTTCTTGGTAGAATGCTATTAAATTTTAGTGGTGAGTGACCACTAACGCTGGTGCGTAGATTTTTGCACCCCCGGTTTAGGATTTATATGTGTAAAACTCTAAATTTTGAGTGTAAAGTTACGCAATCAGGCTCATTCAAAACAACATTTGGGGTCTATTTAAAAAAAATCGTTTAATAATAGGCCCCTTCGCAAAATCAGTCACTTCATTATTTTTACCATCTCAATTTAAAAAAAAAACTAACACAAAGACCGATTCAATAAACCGATAATCCAATTCAATAAACTCTCTATTTATGCAAAAAAGACAAATTAAAAAAATATTACTCCGATAATTTGACTTTAACTGGCTTTTTTTTTTTTTTTTTTTTTTTTTTTTTTTTTTTTTTTTTTCTAGAGAGGAGGGGAGGGGGTCAAAATTGGCCGTAATTCGCATTTATTCAGCAAAGTATTTGAATTATAAGTTACAAATTTTTAAGTTTTTTTATTAATTTAATGACATTTATATTCGTATAACATGCCGAATCACAAAATACCGGATCGACTATTTAGTCAAACACTAGTTTTAATGAGATTTAATTGAGACTTAATATTTTAGAAATATTTAAAACCAAAGAAAGTCTTAATATAAACACCATTTCTCACTCTTTTTTAAACCAGTATTATGAATGGCATATACCGGGTGTCCAGTAAATAACTGACCCATTTTGAACTTAAATAACAAATAAACGGTCGGAGATAATAATGCGCGGTTTGCGGTATTGTTATTAGAAAATCAATAAATTTTTAAACATGTACATTGTTAATACAGTTCAAATTTCGGAAAAAAATATTGGGCTGGCGATAACAGGCTGTTTGAATACAGACATGACTCTAATTTTCATAAATATGAGATTTTCGGCTGGATCTGAATCTATATGTTGTCGAATCTGAATCTATATGTTGAATCGACTCTCGAATCAGCTTCAGAAATAGGGTACGTTGGTTGGAAAGTGATTTAAAATAATATTTGTGATTGAACCATCCCCCTCATTTCCCCTCCTCAGTCTTGAGACTGAGATATTATTTTAAATATTATTATATTACATTAACAAAGTTTATATTTTAAAATTTATTTATATTCTAACAATACAGCAATTTTTTGTGTGTTAATATACTATGTTTTCAAGTTTTAATTATTGTTATTAGTAGTACGGGATATATTAGTTAGTACTAGTTCTAATACAGTGAAACCTCCAAATAAGGGACATTTTTGGGGCCGCAACTTTTGTCCCTTAAATAGAGGTGTCCCTTATTCGGAGTGTCCCTTATTTGGAGGTTTCACTGTATTAGTAATAAATAATACTAAAATTTATTACAGTATTATTAATTAAGGGAGAATGGGATGGAATGGGACAGAAAATTTTCCTCGTTACGTATTATTCTAAACATCAATCACATACTAGATGGACGCAGTGATGTAGCTAGTTGGGAGCGGTCCGCCCCGGGTATCACCCAATATTTATTTCCAAATAGATATATAATAATCTAATACAAATTTGGAAAAGAATTCTGAAATAAAATTAATTTCTAGCGTAACGACGAAATAGAGTTAATTTTCTTAGAGAAGTCGAAATTTTATGCAGATTGGTGTGTTTAAATAAGATATATGCACCACGGAACAAAAACTAACCTATCCAACGAGTGGGTATCAAAAGTAAACTTTAAAAGAAAGAGAGAATCTTCTAGATACAGACACCACATTGATTTATGCGGATTATGGGTTAAGTAAAAAATCGCTCCTCTGTTGTTTTTTTTTTTTTTTTTTTTTTTTTTTTTTTTTTTCCTTAAAGCAGAGCAAAAGGTAAATGAGGAATGGTGTGGTCATTTTTTATAATAGCGTACATTGTGAAAGAAAAATATAACGGATCGGCAGGGGGGGGGGGGGGAAATGACACCATGGGGGCTGGGGGTAACACATTTTACATCCGCCCCGGGTGTCACCCATCCTAGCTACGCCACCAAGATGGAGCATCCAAATCTTCTGTTAAAAAAAGTTGCTGATGAGCATAAACTTAGATTTGTATAAAAAAATTGTTTATTAAAAAAAAATAAATTTGCTTCATATAATTTAATGGTTTTGCTGTATATTAATGACTTGTTTACGTGTAGCTGTAATAGTTTCCCTATTTAGAAAACCTAATATTATGTATTATCCATAATTTAAACTAAACTTAAAAGCAGCACTGTTGTTTATATAAGCAGTTTCACATAAAATAAGATAAGGGGAGAAATGGGACAAGCTAGCAAAAGGAGTAATGAAATAAGTCGAATTCCTTCTTTTGAATAAGATAAATGTAAATTACTAATACTATTCAAATATTCTAATAAAAAGGATTAAATTTAAACAGAAATAGTTGAAATGTTGAATAGAAAATATTCTAAAACTTACAGAAGTCAGTTGCCTATTTTTAACAAAATCTAATCCAACGCGCACTTTTCATAAACTGATTTATTTTTTAATTCTTAGGTAATGTAGGACAACAAATGAATTACATACTTTTAAGACAAAGAAGTTTAAAATAGATATAGTTCAAATTATTTATCTAACTATGTAAGTTAAAGGAAAACATGAAATATAACCCAATAACTCACTTTAGTTTGATTAAGTGGAATCGCAAGTTCTTCCATTGCCGACAACAACAGTTTGACGTCATAGATTGGTTGGTTGGCAAATACTGAAACTTATGCTACTACCCGTAAAGGAGGCTATGGTCTCGAAAATCTAACGCCATTACTTCCGTCGAAAATAACTTTTATGTGCTGCATTATCTTACCTATAATTTAGACATTTTCAAGGAAAATGTTTTGATTAGTCAATAATTACGATGGTTTTACTAGAAACAAGAATGATAATTTTTTTATTAGGAGCATATATAACATTATCATTTTAGGAATGAGGGGTTGTCTGACACATGATATCATAAGATATCTCTAGGGGGGGGGGGATTTGCCTTTTGATATCGATATCATTTTTGACCCAATAAAAATTATCTCTTTCTTTGTAACATGGTTTTTTGTTCAAAATAGTACATTACGTTTTTTTCTTATTCTGTTATCTATTTTCGCGAAAATACAAAGCTATCATTAAAATCCCTAAATTATAAGGAAATTATCTAATTCTAAAATATGGTATACCCCAACTTTTGACATTCCTATTCATCTTCTTATGTGTATGCATATATGTATAATCATGGATCGAGAAACCTTATGTGAAATTTATTTGAAATTTAGCTTGTATTTTCTAATAAATAAAAGAGAAAAAATGTTGTCCACTTGTTCTGTTGATAAGAATTTCTACGTCTCCCCCCGCCCCCTTCGTTCGGAGGGCAAGTTCGAGTAACGAGAGACGCTTCTATTAACAAAAATAGCAGTCTTGCCATATCAGTGTTGGATTCATGGGGTGGCCCGGGGTAAACTCCCACCCCCTTAAACAATGAGATGCATCCCCCCCAGAAAAATAGTTTTTGTGTTTTAACTGGTGAAAAAGTGTCATTCCCCCCGGTATTCTATAATGTCCCGTCCCCCCACGGAGCCACAGAAGTTACTCTCGAAGAAAAATGTCTGAATTCAACACTGCGCCGTATGGCGAAATAGCGTTATTGTCAGTACGTCGAGTGAGATAGGTTCTAAAATTTTGATTTAAGATTTTTAGAGATTTTGGACTTTACCACATTTTTAAAAATTAGAACAAAAGGATTGTTAATTACTAAATCTATGAGCTCATCAAGATTGTGGTCTGAGGTCGTTAAAATTCCAAAAACGTATGCGAAAAAGATTTTTGAATTTTAGTTATTTATGAGATTGGTAGAGGAAAAGGGACCGGTGTTTGTAGTTTTACCGATGGATTATCCGTAAATCTAAGCCAACTGACTGTTTGGTATTTTATTATATTTTTCTAATAAGCATGTATTTTTTTCTACTTTTATGATAATTTTGTCTAAATTTTGAAAGGGGCTGATTCGCGGGTGGGGGGGCGGTATTTATAGTCTCCAAAATTTCCCCATCTGCACACACACGATACGTTATACCATTTCGTTTTTTCTTAAGCAGGCAACGTACTAGACGCCAATCTTCAATATTTGAGCGATGCGACTTTCGATGCATTAGTATTGTAAGGAACGTTAAGAAATTGTGTTGCTGAATACGGAAAAAAGAAATGGTAAAACAGATCGTGCTGCCCAGCTTGAAATTTTCGAAAAATAAGAAATACCATATTTTGGTGCTTCTCTTTATTTTGCTTCATGGATTAACTCAACTTTGAACGGAAATTTTTAACATTGTATTATTAGCTTTTTTCAATGAATTTTGAATTAGTGATTTTTAGCTGGCAAATTTCTTATTTGTCATACTTTAAAAAAAAAATGTTTTTTAGAGTTAAAATAAGTTAATAAGACAGATATATAACATTAAAGAAAAACTTTATTAAGAATTTATGCAAGTTAAAAATGTAATAAAAATACTTGCATACTAATTACATTCACTTAAAAATTATTAAAATGTTACATACTTCTTTGTCTCGCACGTCCGGTAAATGGATCCAACTGAATGAAACACAAAGAGCTTACAAAGATGAATAAATCCTTTTAACGTTGTCACTGGTATACAGGGTGTTTCTAAATTCATGGTACAAACTTTAAGGAGTGATAGTACACATCAAGACAAACAATATTAAATAGGAAACTAAGGGTCCCAAACGTCTTCCAAAGGAGATATGCGCCATTAAAGTTTAGGGTCCAAAAATTCAAATGATTATAAAAAACAGAAAAATTGGCCGATTCGTTTGCGGTTTTCACTAAAATTATTTTTTATGTCAGTATTGTCTTGAAAATAAATCATAAAGATAAATTTCAAAAATTGTCGATAGAGGGCGCTTTAGACTTTGGAGTAACGAACAACTATTTTTTACCGTTATTTTTTGCATCATTAATTTTTTTAGAAGCTTAGACATAAACTTGAATTTTGAGCTCAAAATCTAAATCTCTGGGAGTGGTTAAGTAGCGCAAACTGAACTGTAGGGAGAGGTTCAAATTTCAAATGATTATAAAAAACGGAAAAATTGGTCAATTGATTTGTAATTTTCACCAAAAGTATTCTTTATGTCAGTATTATTGTGAAAATAAATTATAAAGATAAAATTCAAAAAATGCCGATAGAGGACGCTTTAGACTTTGGAGTAACGTACAACTATTTTTTTACCGTTATTTTTTGCATCTCATAATTTTTTTTAGAATCTTAGACATAAACTTAAATTTTGAGATGAAAATCTGAATCGTTGGGAGTGGTTGAATAGCGCAAACTGAAATGTGTTCAATGGGGGTGTGAAGGTTCAAATTTCAAATGATTTTAAAAAACGGAAAAATTGGTCGATTCGTTTGCCGTTTTCGCTAAAACTATTCTTTTTGTCAATATTTCCTTGAAAATAAATTTTAAAGATTAATTTCAAAAAATACCGTTAGAGGGCGCCTTAAAATTTAGAGTAACCAACAACTATTTTTAACCGTTATTTTTTGTATCTAATTAAATGCTTGCAAATGCTTAGATTTAAATTTTGAGCTCAAATTCTAAATCGATGGAAGAGGTTAAGAAGCGCAAACTGAAATGTGTTCAGGAGTTGAAATGTTACCCTCCCCACCCCTCGAACACATTTCAATTTTACGCTACTTAATTACTCACAACGATGCAGATTTTCAGCTCAAAATTTAACTTTGAACATTTACAAGCATTTAATTAGATACAAAAAATAACGGTTAAAAATAGTTGTTGGTTACTCTAAAGTTTAAGGCGCCCTCTAACGGTATTTTTTGAAATTAATCTTTAAAATTTATTTTCAAGGAAATATTGACATAAAGAATAGTTTTAGCGAAAACGGCAAACGAATCGACCAATTTTTCCGTTTTTTATAATCATTTGAAATTTGAACCTCCCTACCCCCATTGAACACAGTTCAGTTTGCGCTTCTTAACCACTCCCAACGATTCAGATTTTAATCTCAAAATTTAAGTTTATGTCTAAGCTTCTAAAATAATTCATGAGATGCAAAAAATAACGGTAAAAAATAGTTGTACGTTACTCCAAAGTCTAAAGTGCCCTCTATCGGCAGTTTTTGAATTTTATCTTTATAATTTATTTTCAAGATAATACTGACATAAAGAATAATTTTAGTGAAAATCGCAAATCAATTGACCAATTTTTCCGTTTTTAATAACCATTTGGAATTTGAACCTCCCCCCCAGAGTTCAGTTTGCGCTGTTTAACCACTCCCAACGATTTAGATTTTGAGCTCAAAATTTACGTTTATGTCTAAGCTTCTAAAAAAAATTTAATGAAATGCAAAAAATAACGGTAAAAAATAGTTGTTCGTTACTCCAAAGTCTGAAGCGCCCTCTATCGGCATTTTTTGAAATTTATCTTTATAATTTATTTTCAAGGCAATACTGACATAAAGAATAGTTTTAGTGAAAACCGCAAACGAATCGACTAATTTTTCTGTTTTTTATAATCATTTGAATTTTTGGACCCTAAACTTTAATGGCGCCTATCTTCTTCGGAAGTCGTTTGGGACCCTTAGTTTCCCATTTAATATTTTTTGTCTTGATGTATACTATCACCCATTAAAGCTTGTACCATGAATTTAGAACACCCTGTATATTCAATGGTACACAATATAATAATTTTAATTACATGACTTTAAATAACTGATTAATTACACTAGTTTAAAATCCTAGAGTTTCACGTCTACGAATGCTATAATTCTTAAATAAAAATTAAGGATTGGTTGAACTCATTCATTAGATTGAAATTTCACACTAGAAAAACGACATCTATCCAGGCCATCGAGAGCCGTGACGTGCCCAGGATCAGTCACACATCCCCTTCCCTCTTATACAGACTGTCAAGATACATAAAAAGCATGTGAATCTTTAATAATACCTCCTCGACTTTGAAGACTACTTTGTTCGCCTTTCATAAAATTAATTATTTATTGTCCTGAATTTAAAGATACTAATTAGATATTAATACTATTTAACAAAAGTAATTATAGACCTTTCCTTTTTTGTTGTTACGTTATGGTATACGTAAAAATTATAATGTACAATGTGTATTGTAACTATTGGGCTCCTTTGAGCTTCTTGGTCCTCCAAACAATTTGCCGGCTGAACCCCCCCCCCCCCTTCTCTCCTCAGATCTGCACTCATTAAGCAGCAAGAACATCATTTGATAGGTTGCCGTACACCGAGGCGAGAATAACATTTTTTCCCTTACTGAAATAGAAGTATTTTACAGTATAAATGGCGTTTTTAATGAAAAAACATTATTTATGGTACAAATACTGTTTATAATCGAAATAGCATAGATACTGGATTTTTTTTATTCCTAATATACCTTAAAAATACGGTACTGATATCGTAAAAAATGAAAGCAGTAGAAGCACCGTAAAATTAAGGTACACTTATTGAAATGCTACAAAAATGTTTAGAATGTCATTTATCTTACTGAAAAATAATTATTTTACGGTATAAATACCGAGTTTTTACTGAGAAACAATCATTTTACTGTGTAAATACCGTTTTCAATCGAAAGGGAACAAAATCTATTTTTTTACGCTCAATATAACTTAGAAATACGGTATTCATACCGTAAAGAGTGAAAATGGTAGTAGTACCGTGAAATTTACGGTACATCTACTGGAATTTTACAAAAATTTTTTACAGTGTGGTGCCTTAGAAAGTTGCAGTACCTCAATTTGTATCAGATTTCGGCAAGTACTGCATGTTTATTGTAGACTGAATTAAATTAAAAAAAATTCTGTTAAGATAGATGTATCTTTGAAAATATGTAGCTGAAACTGATAGAAAAAAAATCCAACAAAATGCACAAATAATTCTATCATCACATTTTCTTCATTTTAACGAAATTCTATTGTACAGTGTATTTATCTTGATTATACAATTTTATACTTAAATTGTACACACGATTTTAGGACTTTTAAACAACTCTAACGCTGAAATCATATGCAGTAAATATAATTTCAGGCGGTCCTGCTTCTTGTAAATTAAGGTTGCACTATTTTGTGGTCTTAAAACAAATATGGAAGAAACAGAAAAAGATACGGCAAGCACATGAGTTTGTTCTGCATGCAAATTTGTTTTGCGATCATAAAAACAGTTAGTTCCAAACTTATATCCTAAATTATAAGTTTGAGTACTATGTACTCAAAATCCATCGTTATACATAGTATATATCTGTGTATATTACACAGATATGTCTATACTCATGTGCAATTTGCACATTAAACTATGTATTTCTGAGTTATCTGATAACTTTTTACACACTTAAGTAGCTTAATGTACTACCATCAAACTATATAAGACAATGTGCATTTCGAAATCTGCAGAGAGGGAATGTATTTGGCATTTTTACACGCGCCTTTGCTTATATAGATAGATCGGTTTTGTAATAATGTGTATAATTGTTGTATTATAACTGTTTTAATATGTACAATTGCGCATTTATTTTTTAGAGCAGCCCGTCTGACCTTTCAACGATCGGGGGTGCACTTGAGCCCTTCGCAATCAATGAAGGGCGTCATCATTCCTCTGGCTGAAAACATATGCGGCAATATTATCGCAATGTATAGTTTGCGCGTCTATACATTTTTCCATAAGAGATCTATCTCAAAAAATGCCTGTAGGATAAATTGCATAAAACTTTAATCGCGCCTATCAAACTATTATTTCATTGAAACAACACCACTTTTTGTAATTTTTTTTTATTATTATTATTTAGAATGTTCTGAAAATTCAGAGGGATGCTAATTAACACTCCACAAAAAGAAAGAAATAATAAAAAAGAAATTATTTTATCATAATGATTTTAGTTGTCAAATAATGCTCCATTTAATAAATTTTAAAAAAGGAAAAGAATTAGTAACTTGAAATATTTTGCGGGAAATAATTTTTATTGACTTTCTTTTCTCAACCTCGAATTAATACTTTATTTAAATAGCGTCATTTAAATACTGTTTTATTTGGATATCACTAAAACTTTATAGGATTGACAAATAAATATTACATAAATTAATAAAAATATTAAAAATAAAAACAAATACGCTCTAAAACATCAATTTTAATTGATTTTCCCAAGCAAGTTCTCGTAAAACATTTTCAAACTTTTATTTCATTGAAGCAACAAAATTATGTAATGTGTTTTTTTATTTAGAATGTCTTGAAAATTTTGAGGGATACTAATTAACGCTCCACAAGAAGAAAGAAATAATAAAAAAGAAATTCATTTCTCATAATAATTTTAATTGTCAAATAATGCTTCATTTAATAAATTTAAAAAAGGGGAAAGAATTAGTAACTTGAAATCTTTTGTGGGAAATAACTTTTATTGACTTTCTTTTCTCAACCTCGAATTAATACTTCATTTAAATAGCATCATTTAAATATTGTTTTATTTGGATATCACTAAAACTTTATAAGCTTGACAAATAAATATTACATAAATGAATAAAAATATTAAAATAAAAAGAAATACGATCTAATGCATCAATTGTAATTGATTTTCCCAAGCAAATTATCATAAAATGTTTTGAAGCTTTTTTTTTTTTTTTTTAAGAATTTTTTAAGTTTAGAGGGATGTTAATTAATAGTCCAGAAAAGCAAAAAATAATAGAAAAGAAATTCATCTTTAATAATAGTTTTAATTGACATATAATGCTCAATTTAATAAATAAATAAAAAAAAGAAAAAAAAAAGAGAATTGAATCGAAATCTCCTGTAGCAAATAACTTTTATTGGCTTTCTTTTATCAACCTCGAACTAGTACTTTATTTAAATAGCCCCATTTAAATACTATCTTATTTGGATATCACTAAAGCATTATAAGATTAAAAAAATAATTGTTCAGTAAATCAATAAACATAGAAAAAATAAAGATAAGATGTCTTTTCACGCAATAACTGTAACTGACATTTAACCACAACTTCTCGTCATATGTATTCAACTCAATTTTTTTTTTAGGTAATATATTATTTTTAAAAGCATTTTATTTGGACATAATTAAAATTTATGCGACTGACAAATAAATATTACATAAATGAGTAAAAACTTTTAAAATAAAGATAAATACGCTCTAATGCATTAATTTTAATTGATTTTTCCAATTTAGTTCTCGTAAAACATTTTCAAACTATTATTTCATTGAAAAAACATAATTATGTAAGTGGTTGGTATGTAAGTGGTTTTTTATTTAGAATGCTTTGAAAATTCATATTGATGCTAAGAAACGGTCTATATATATATATATATATATATATATATATATAAAGAAATTCATCTCTCATAATAAATTTAATCAACAAATAATGCTCCATTTAATAAATAAATAAATAAAAATAATTGTATGGAAATCTCCCGTGGGAAATAACTTTTATTGACTTTCTTTTCTCAACCTCGAATTAGTACTTTATTTAACTCTTCACTGCACCATGTGTCAGATCTAGCAAATACTTAAAAATGCTATAATTCTCATTATGTGCCATGAATTTGCCCAACAGGATCGCTGTAACTAAACAAAAATAGTCCTAAGATTGGAATAACACTTATTTTGTCCATGTCTGCATTTGAGAAAAAAAAATAGAATTTGTCCTTCAGAAACAAATAAACAACAACAACAACAAAAATTTTGATCAAGTTATTAAGGCAAAACTTACTTTTATTATTTTTACTGTTTATTTAAAGATATTAATATAAAGAATATTACAGGGTGTCAAGCAGATAAAATTAATTTATTTGAGCCCATTTAATTGCAAAATATACCAATAAAATATTTAAAAACCCTAATTGTGTAGATAGGGTACACGCTACAAAATATAAAATTTTAGCTGAAAATTTTAAGTTAATATTTTATTATTATTATTATTATTATTATTATTATTATTATTATTATTATTATTATTATTATTATTATTCCCAATATACGACAGACATATAGATTTGAAATAATTTGACTAATTATCTCAATATATTACTTTTTTTAATGTTAATGTATTGTGATATTTAATTATGTTAACAAAATAGCAAAACTTTATCTAAATTTCATTGGAAAAAATATAGAATTTACAAATAAATTTACTTGACAATTTTTCTAATATATACAATGTTTTCTAATATTAATTTGGATGAATTTTTAATCGAGATAACGAAGTAAATAACACTTTATTTGAAATGTATTGGGAAATTCATAAAAATTCAAAAATAAATTCTTTCATTAATTTTTTCATTATACTAATTTTTTAATATTAATTTAAAGAAATGTTTAGATAACTAATGGTTAAATACACTATTTTAGTCTATAGAAATTAAACAAAGTGTTAGTACTTTTTTAATTTATTCTATTTATATACTATTATACTATTATAAATCTGTACTATTTCTTATTAAGTTCATAGAATAATTGGAATTTACGAATTTACAATTTAATATCTTTCGGGTCTGGTGTACTATTAATAGTACATGTCTTTTAATCGAGCATTACTTTCTTTTAAGAAATAATTTTGCTACATTTTACATGTAGTAATGTTAGTATATGTCTATGCATTTTCTATATGACTTCATTTATGTTTAAGCATTTAATGATGATAATAATAATAATAGTATGCTTAATTCTCTTTGCGCCGTTTGCAATTCTTTTATTTTAACCATATATTTCACTCAATAAATTTAAAATAAAAGTTACTTTACTGAAAGAATCACATATACAGGGTGGTGAGTAGTTAGATAAAAACACAGTCAATATAGACGATAAATACCAGTATTTTGTTAAAGATAAATTCAGTTTATATAATTTTTTTATATTCTTTGAAGTATTTTCTGTAAAAAGTTACTGGTATTTTCCTCTTTTCCTGGTTTTCCCTGACCATTCACCACCCTGCATATAACAAAGCGCAAAAAGTATTAGAAAGTTGTAATGTAAGTTAAACATTTCTATAATACAATACATTCTAAACATCTCCAAATATTCTTCCTTAATCTATTGTCATATGAATGTGAACTGAGTAATACGCAAAACAACAACATTTCATATGTTTCAGAAGAAGAAATATTTGTTAAACACTAATTAATCTATTAGGATAGTAAAAGTTAATGTTATTAACGTAAAAGTAATTTTTTCTAAAACTTGAAAAGAAATTTGGACCCGAAAGAGTTAATACCAATAGATTTCTTTCCTGAATATTTTTAATCCTGTTTCCTTTCTAACATTGATTTAGAGAAAATTTTTAATTTAGATAGCATAATATAAATAATAATTTATTTCAATCAAATCATGCGATGGAAAAATAAATAATTATCCACTAATTGAATAAGAGGGAGAGAATAAAAGTATAAAAATGAAAATGAAATTCTTTTCCACACCCATAATTTTTTACTATTAATTTTTCACAAGATATTATATGATATAATATTAAATCTATAATGGAATGGGCCTTAATCATGATACAACCTTACGTGCAAGAGTCTTTTATTTTATTTCTAAGGTAAAACGCTAAATTATATCGACTTTCTAATATTTCAGAACCAGAATTCATTTCTCACAAATTAACTCCAAGCAATGAAAGGAATTTTTACCACTATCGTGACAAGTAAAATGTTTAAACCCGGTTTCATTCACTATAATTCAAAACTAGTAAATTTATTTTAAGAATTTTTCTAAAAGTGATTTGAAGTAATATTTAGTTTAGCTAACAATATAAACAATACTTTTTTTGAATGAAATCAAAGAATAGAAAAAGTAGTCGTTGGAGGCCACCGTAATACTTACCCATCATGGATATGCGTACGATAAAATATGGAAATAAAACACGTGAAAACTATAAATGAAATACATTGCAATTCCAAAATAAAATATAAACGTATGTTTAAATATTTTTAGTATACATAGAAATGCTCTATTACGGAATTGCGAGCATTACTTCATTATTCCGTCTAACAATTTCGACATATAACATAAATCGCTAAACTGTTAGTTTATGCAAATTGGCGTAATTTTTATCTTAAATAACGAAATAACAAATAAATTAGTAAAAGATTAATAATACTACAAATAAAACATAGAATTTAAAATCTGTTGATGACGTAACAAACACACGTAACATGTTTAATGTCAAATGAATGTGATATTTACGGTAAGCCATTATTGGTATTTAATCTTACAGTTTGGCGATAAATTTTTGATCGACAGCATAATCAAGTAATACCGAATTGCGTAAAAGAAGCATCCTTATAACTCCAAAAATGATAATTATACTAACTAAGAGTTTACTGCGTTGGATTAAACGTCTCATTTTCATTTGAAATATATCTTTGAGTTTAAATTTGAAAGAAATACAGGGTCTTGAAAAATAGAAGGATGTGGAAAGTATAATTTCAAATATCTCGGTAAATAATTATTCAATTCAATTTATTTTTTATGCAAAATATATATTTTTTTATTGTCTTTTACATTCACTCTTTAAAATAAAGAATTCGAAAAATTTTATATATCTTTCATCAGAACGAGTATTTCGAGAGTCCGAAAAAAATAGTTCCAGATAATCGAGATTACTGATATTAAGTAGGCTTCTTTCCATTCTTACATACTGCGTGAATACCGAATTTCAAGTCTATCTCATTTTTTTAGAAGGTAGAGCGTTTACAGACACACAGACAGACGGACGGTAATTTTTTTTATTACAAATATGTTTTTCGGAATCCCCAGTATTTGTAACGTGTAAATCCGTCAAATGTTTTCTTCAATTTTGAAAGCGATTGCAAGACTTAAGTAATAAATAACTGTTTACCAATTCAATGAAAGAGAGAGGAAAAGAATAAAAGACTAAAAATGAGAATCTGAAATTCTTCTTTATACTCCTAATTTTAACTGAATAACTTTTTACAACATATTATTGAATCTAGTAGGAAATCTATAATGAAATGTTCTCAATCCTGTGACAACTTTACGTGCAATAACCTTTAATTTTATTTCTGTGATAAAACATTAAATTATATAGACTTTGTCTCATTCCAAAACTTGTATCAATTTCCCACAGTCTAACACCATCTCTCTATTTTGAACAAAAATCTCATTAACTCCATTATTAATCACTATAAATAAAAACAAAATATATATATATATATATATATTATTTTAAGCGTTTTTTTTTTAAAGATTGATTTGAAATAATATTTAGGTTAGATAAAAACATTATTTTTTGTTGAATCAGATCTTGGAATAAAAAAGATAATAATTGTTTATTCATTTCACGAGAGAAAGACGGAAAGAACGAAAGAAAAAAATTGAATCTGAAATTTATTTTTACACCGTAATTTTAGTTAATTAACATTTGACAAGTTATTGCGTTCCTTAATATTAAGAGGCTAAATGACTTACGCGAAAACACCCATTCATAATTTCAGTGTTGCGGAAGAAATTTTTAAAGATTTCTCGTTTGCATTTCATTTAATATTTTATCTATTCTGTTTGAATTTCAATATTTTAAACGATTTTTTTCTCTTTAGCATTGATTAACTGAGATTGATCTGTACAATGACAGTGTCTTTTACTTTTTCAATTTTGTTTATAGATTTTTTTATTAGGATACTTTTATTTTCGGATCCGATTTAGAAAATAACAACATCGTCATTTAAAAACCTAAAAAAATCGGAAAAGGAAAAAAACGGCTTTTGTACAAATTGACCTGAGCTAATCAATACAAAAAATTTAAAAACATTAAAATGCAAACGATATATTTTACAAAATTCCTTTCATAAAGTTATCATTAGCGAATGGATATTTTTCGCGTGGTGAAGCTGATAAACGATGATGGAATATTCTCAAACATTAAATCACATCAACTTCATCGCATTTCAAAACCACTACCCATTTCTTACAACTAAATTCCATGCGACAAAAGAATTTTCTTCTTCTAATTTGTCGAAAATTGCATAAATTCTGGTTTCATTTGCTATAGTTTAAAATTGGATGCTTATTTTAAGATTTTTTTTTTTTAGATTTATTTGAAGTAATATTTAGATTAGACAACAATATAAACATTAATTTTCTGAAAAATTGTTTACTACTTCATTCAATGAGAGAGAGACAGAATGAAAAAATAAAAATGAAGGTGAAATTCCTTTTCACACCCCCATTTTTAGCTGATTAACTTTTCACAAGACATTATTTGCGGTAGCATTAAATCTATAATGAGTTGCTCTCAATCATGTGATAAACTTACGTGCAAGAATCTTTTATTTTGATAAAATACTAAATTATGTCGACTTCTTCACATTCCAAAACCAGTATCCATTTCTCACAAATTAACTCTACCCGATGATAGGATGTTTTCCTTCTATTTTGACAAGAAATCTCATTAAGTTCAGATTCATTCACTATAAACCAAAACTAGGAAATTTATTTTAAGAGTTTTTCTTTTTTTTCAATTGAGCAGACGATCTATTTTTCGAAATTACCACTCATCATCCCCAGTCACCTCACCCTAATCAACCTCATCTCCTTTTTCCTCGCGTGATTTTTTCATTTTTATTCTGTACACATATTACCCACCTGTCCGTGGCAATTTATTTTCATAGGTATGTTATCTCTTTAATCGAGTACCGAGCCATTTGGCGCAAGATATTGGCGCAGTTTTCAGAATGGATTTAAAACGCCGGTATGTCAGGGAGACAGTCTCAGAAAGAAAGCCTATGTCAATAATGCTGAACTGTTTAGCGTGTGTGTTTATTTTAGCGGCATGCAGGCATGTAAGTACTGATTATATTTTATGTTATTGGAGTGGCAACATGTAAAAATAAAAAGTCATGTGTATATAAGGTCGAAATTGAGACTATGTTTACACTAATAATTTTTTCGTGATACTTTTTAATTTTATAGATTTTTTAATATTAGATTGAAATAATTAATCAGTACACAGATTTGAAATTGTTAAATTAATGAATAAATTATGAAAATCCTTTTTTAAAGCATATGCTTCAAAAATTGAAATATTGAGATTTATTAACTTAAAATGTGCAACTTATATATCTATCTTTACTTAAAATCTATCAAAAGAGTTTTTCATTTCAAAATTAACTCTATTTTAAAAGTATGCCATTTTTATTTATCAGATTTATAAAATTTATCAAAAATAATATTTTTGATAAACATATGTATATTTATCAAAAATATGACTGCTTAAAGTAAATTTTCTTTCTTTCTTTCTTTCTTTCTCTCGCTCTCTCTCTCTTTTTTTTTTTTTTTTGTATGTGCGCGTGTGTGTGGAATAATATTCTATATTAATAGATAGTATACCGATTTCGTTTTTTGTATTTTTTAATTAAGGGATAAATTATTAATAACATTTTTCAACTTAAAAGAAAATATATATATTCCTATTGAAATATATATATTTTGATAAAATGTGTAAATCTTAAACTAGCTTTCATAGAATATCTTTTAAGATTAGTTTCTATTTTAA
This sequence comes from Maratus speculifer, assembly GCA_964019185.1. NCBI lineage: Eukaryota > Metazoa > Arthropoda > Arachnida > Araneae > Salticidae > Maratus > Maratus speculifer. Next base: position 271,316,124 of record OZ025298.1, read on the forward strand.
AGATTTCATTACAGTACATCAATTTTATATGTAATTTTATGAACAGATCATAATTAACATACTCAAATAATTTTATATCATTTTCTTTAAAATTATACTGTGTACATATACATGATGAATAAATTGTGTCAAGAATATAAAAAATAATGGAGAAACATATATATTTGATATTTTATTTATTATAAAACTGTTTTACATTACTTCTACGAAGTTTTGGTGACTAACCCTTAGTATTCCCCTGTTGCAAATCTACAACATGCCTAAAAAGCAATATTACTTACACAGTAAGCTTTAAAATACTATTTTAATTTATTGTTTTTATTTTCCAACACTGCAGTTAATATAAATTGATCACAGAATTTTTAACAGACGTCAATACGAAGTTAAATTTCCACATCAAAGTTTTTTTTTTTTCCTTTTTGAGCAATTTTACGTCGATATTGCCAAACTAATCTTCATAAATTATGTAATATTAAATCTCCTTCAGGCATTTAAAAATAGATTTCTTTGAAAAGTAATTTTGCATAATTTACAATTTTGTATTAGAAAATGGAAAATATTTTTGAGAAGTACGTCAATTTCTTTTTATTGTAAGTGTAAGAAATAGTACTTTTTAGTCAAAAATTTTATCAGGTTTGCGTTCTAATATTTTTTACTATTTTTACGTGCATAAAATGTTGTTTTCTAACATCTGAGCCAATATTTTAAAAATCGGAGTTGGGGTTAATCTCATAAAAGTAAATCTATGTACTTACAAAGGGTTAATCTCAAAAAAGTAATAATTTTGTTATGAAATTATTATATATATATATATATTAATTTTTTATTATAAAAATTTTAATTCTGAGTATTTTTATCAAATAAATTTTTGGCAAGTTTTATTCAAGCTAAAAATAAGCTTCTTTTTTAATTACTAGATATTATTCGAATTAAATTTCAGTAATTTATTATTTAATATGATTTCTTTTAAACTTTTACTTAAGAAGTAAGAACACATAAGTTTTTCTTCCTTCTTATCTTTTGTTCGAATAATTTCGAAGTATATTAATACTGTGATTAAATGTCTGTGTAGTTAAATTAATAGCAATTTTCAATGTAAAAAATATACATATTGAGAAAAATATACATTTGATAAACATGCAAATTTTATATTTGTGTACATAGAATATCTTTTAAAATTATTTTGCATTTTAAAGGTATCGTGATTATGTATCATTTTTACATGCAATGTTATGCATAGATCATAAATTATATATTAAAATAATTAGATAAAAAATTTTAAAAATAATTAGGGCATTACATGTATATGATAAATAAATGATGCTAAAAGCATTAAAAAAAACCAGAGAATTTGATGAAATTTTATATTTACGCAATTATTTTTACATTACTTTTACGAAGTGTCATGGTTTAAGTTAATAAAATGAAACATTTTTTAAGTCATAAAATTATTATATATATTTTTTTTATTTGTGTTATAAAAAAACTTACTTTTGAATTTTTTAACCAAATAAACTTTTAGCAAGTTTTATTTATGTTGAAAATAAATTCTTTACTTAATTATTAGATATAAGTCGAATTGAACTTTAGTTTTCCGATACTTAATATTCTTACTTTTAATTTTTTTAGATAAAGAACACATATTGAGTCTTTACCTCTTTGTTTGCTTCTTCTTTCGTGATATTTAATGAGTTAAATGATACATTCCCCCCCCCCCTTTCTTGTCTTTTGTGAAAATAGTTTTGAAATAATGTGAATGAATCCTTTCGACCCTCAATTTTCTTTCAATTTTGAGAAAAAATTACTTTAAACTAACAAAATTAAAAGTAGCTATCGAAATCACAAAAGTTACTGAAATTTAAGGAATATGATGTTTACATAAACCTAATGAACGCGTTTATTTTCTGTGTTTTCCATATATCAATAATCCAAAGAACAACTTTTTAAGGAGCTTGGAAAATGTCGCATTACCAGAGGCGTGCGAAGAGAAAATTGCACCCGGGGCAAAGTTAGAATTTGGCGCCCCTTTTCCCTATCTTTTTCTTGTGACAGGCCAAAAATGACGTTGGTAGTATAAATTTGGCGCCCCCAAATTTCCGCGCCCGGGGCGACCGCCTTCTTTGTCCCTTTTTCGCACGGCGCTGCGTATTACAACACCAGATTAAACAAACATTAAAATTTAGTTGTATTTTTTATCTTCTTATCACAAATTGTCAATTCGTAAAAAGAGTTCCTTATTTAAATTTAAAGGAACGCCAACGGTTTGCTAATAATGAATAAAACTATTATTATTATTATTATTATTATATTATTATTATTATTATTATTATTATTATTATTATTATTATTATTATTATTATTATTATTATTATTATTATTATTATTATTATTATTATTATTAAATGTTGAAACATAAGTGGGAATAGTAAGTCATAATAGTAAGTGTATCGACATATGCTATCACTTATAGCTGTTAGAATTAACAAAAATATTTTTAAGGCAAAATAATACTCAATAAAAGAGATGTCCTATTTATAAGAAGTCAGTGCCGAAGGGGTTCTGCATGCGATTGTGTATGCGATTAATAATGTGAATAAATATTAATTATTTTGTGACAACTTTCATCGTAAAATATATATGCTGATTGAGAGATACATATTTTGAAAAAAATGTCCAATTTTTAGATTCGCGTCTATAGAACACTTTAAAAAAATTATATTTTAAAACTTTCATGATTATACATATAATAATTATACATAAATTTTTTATGTAATTTTATGCAATAGAACATAAAAAATACACACACATAATTATACATAATAAAAAATAATGTGGATTGTTACAAATGCAGGAGGAATAAATTATTTCAAAAGTAATAAAAAATATATAGAAAGAAACTTATATATTTGATAGTATTTTATTTATTTTAAAATTATTTTTTCGTTACTTTTACGAAGCTTTATTATTTAATTTCATAAAATGAAACACTTTTTATCATAAAATTATTATAATTTAACTTTTCTATTTATTATTACAAAAAACTGACATTTTAATTTTTTATCAAATTAATTTTTAGTAGATTTTTTTCATGATGAAAATAAATTTCCTATTTAATTATTTAAATATCTCTCGAATTGAACTTAAGTTATTGAATACTTAATATCATTACTTTTATACATATTTTTAAATATAAAGAACATATGTCGAGTCTTTACTCTTTTTTTTCTACTTTTGTGATATTTATTGAGTTAAAGATATATTTTTTTCTTTCTTCTTGTCTTCTGTTCAAATAATTTCGAAATAGATTAATAATGTGATTAAATCTCTATGTAATTAAATGTTTCAAATGCCCGAGAGCCTTTCAAGATTATAATTTTTATTTTTAAGATAAAACTAATTAATTTTCTCATTTACTCTCTTTAGAGTTTTTTTAGATTAAGGATTGTTTTATTAATTTATCGAAGATACTAATTTTAACAAAGCATTGCAGAATAAAATATCTTAGATTAATTTTCAACACGATTAATCAATAGGTAAATTAATTATAACAGATGTAAATAAACAGATTTTATTACAGATGGAAAATTTACATCTGTAATAAAATATCTTATTAATTTTTAGCTTTTATAAGTTATAATTATTTAAAGAAATAAGTTATTTATAAATAGAAAGAGTTTATAATTATTATAAATCATATGAAATTCATTTCATGCTTTCCTCAGTAATTATTTTAATAATCTGTGTACAAAATCTTTGAGTACAAGATAAATTTGATTTTCTTTATTTCTTATTTGTTTCGATTAATTCATAATTTTGATTTTATGCAGTCTTATTAATTAAACTTGTTATTTAAAACATTTTCATTAGTTTTATTTAGTTCTATCAAAATTCTGCTACAATACAAAGAAAAAAAATCATGTAGTAAAAATATTTTTATTTTATAAGATTTACCGGATTTAAATTAAATTTTAATTAATAAAATTTTAGCAACCACGATTATCTATAATAGAAATGCAGATACAAAAAGAAACTAGACGCTTTTGGAAAATCCCAAAACGTTCTTCTATACCATACGCGTTGATACTTCCAGAAAAATGAAACACAGCAGAGTCACCGGTTGGCTAATTTACACCAAAATCTAATCTGCAACAACTTATTTCAATCTTTAAGTGAATCTGAAATTTTATGAAATTCCATGTATTAGTATTTGAGATAGAATTATCTCAGAAATCTATATAAGAAAAACTGAATAGAAGCGCTATCTGTTAAACCATTTACACTAAAAACTAAAGAATACTAATTAATATCAGGTACTAATTGAATATGAAGTTTGATGAAAATCCGTGCATTAGCTTCGGAGTTAGAGCTATCGAGATAATCATGAATAATACAGCTTAGCAGCGTCACCTGTAGGGGGGGATTTCCTTTAAAAACCAAAGAATAATCATTTATATCAGGAACTAACTGAATCTGAAGTTTGATGAAAATTCGTGCATTAAATCCTGAGATAGAGTATTGCGATAATCATGAATAATGCAGCATAGAAGCGCCACTTGTTGTGAGATTTGCTCCAAAAATTACAGAATATTATTTATATCATGGACTAACTAATCTGAAGTTTGATGAAAATTCATGAGATTCGTATAAGTCCTGAGATAGAGCTATGGCAATAATCATGAATAATATTGCATAGCAGCGTCACCTGTTGTGCGATTTACACCAAAACGTAATCATAACCATATAATAGCAAGGACTAACGGAATCTGAAGTGTCATAAAAAACCGTTTATTAGTTCTTTAGATATAGCTATTGTAGGAATAATGAAAAAGGCAGTTGTTGAGCAATATACACCAAAAACTAATTAGATGCAGTTTATATCAAAGTTTAATTAAATTAAAAGTTTTATGAAATTCCGTGCATCAGTTATTGAGATACAGCACCCAAAAAATTTATGTAACATTCAGACAAACTAAGAGACTCGCATACAGACATTTTGTAAAAACATGTTTTTAAGAATCTCTGACCTCTAAAACGTGTCAATCCGTCGAAAATCCAATACTTTCTTCTTTTAAAGATTAAAAAAAAGTAAAAATTATAATTTCTTAATGGGAAATATAAAGTGTATTTATTTTTCTTACACATTTCTGCTTTATACTCTTTAAAGTAGTTTGTCACAATCGATCAATTAATTTATATAGTTGAATTTTTATTTTACAAAATAATTTTTTATTTGTAAAACTTAATTACATGTCGGTAATTATATATGCGGTCGAAGCAGTTTTCCCAGGCATTGGATACCACAGCAAATCCTCTAGGAGAAGATTATTATTATTATTATTATTATTATTATTATTATTATTATTATTACTATTATTGCTGTATATACATTTCTTGATTCTTTTTTTAGTTTTACTCAGTTATTATGGCGCAATCCTTGTTTCCCACAGTAATTATTCTTAATTATATTCTATTTTTCCTTTTTCCACAAAGAAAAGTAAATTTAGCAAAGCCTATGATGTACTAGTCAGCTCGTCATTATAATAATACTACTAATAAAAATACTTAAATTTCATTTTCGTATTAATGTATTTAAAAGCAAATCTTAAAGGATCAAAATTGTCTTAGAATCACTACCTAAGGAATTTAACCCTTTGAAGCAGATAATATATTATATACCACTTATTTTTAATTCAAAACTGTAAACGGTACCTACAGTTTTTAAATGGAATATTGTTTTTACAATGTGCAAAAAGGAATTTATTTATTTATTTACTTGAAGTCTAATTTGTTCGTAAATTCTTGTATATATTGCAGACTAATTTCAACATTTTAGCAAAAATGTAATATAAAACGGAAACGTTTATGAAATAAATTTCCCATTTAATTATCTATATATTTCTTGAATCTACTTTCAATTTTTCGATATTTAATATCATTACTTTTATTCATATTTTTAAAAATAAAGAGCATATGTCGACACTTTGTTCTTTTTTTTCTACTTTCGTGATACTTAATGGAATAAAGATAATTTTTTTCTTTCTTCTTGTCTTCTGTTCAAATAATTTCGAAATAGATTAATAATGTGATTAAATCTCTATGTAATTAAATGTTCCAAATGCCCTAGAGCCTTTCAAGATTATAATTTTTATTTTCGAGATAAAACTAATTAATTTTCTCATTTACACTCTCTAGAGTTTTTTTTAGATTAAGAATTGTTTTATTAATTAATCGAAGATACTAATTTTTAAAAGAAGCATTGCAGAATAAAATATCTTATTAATTTTTAGCATTTGTAAGTTGAAATTACTTAAAGAAATAAATTATTTATGAATAGAAAAAGTTTATAATTATTGTAAATCATATGAAATTTATTTCATGTTTTCCTCAGTAATTATTTTCCTCAGTAATCTGTGTACGAAATCTTTAAGTACAAGATAAATTTGATTTTCTTTATTTCTTATTTGTTTCGATTGATTCATAATTTTGATTTTATGCAGTCTTATTAATTAAACTTGTTATTTAAAACATTTTCATTAGTTTTATTTAGTTCTATCAAAATTCTGCTACAATACAAAGAAAAAAAAATCATGTAGTAAAAATATTTTTATTTTATAAGATTTGCCTGATTTAAACTAAATTTTAATTAATAAAATTTTAGCAACCACGATTATCTATAATAGAAATGCAGATACAAAGAGAAAACAGTCGGTTGTGGAAATCCCAAAACTTTCTTCTATCCCATACCCGTTGAAACTTCAAGAAAAATGAAACACAGCAGAATCACCAGTTGGGTAATTTACACCAAAATCTAATCTGCAACAACTTATTTCAAGCTTTAAGTGAATTTAAATAAATTTCAAGTTTTAGAGCTATAGCGATAATCGTAAATAATATCGCATAGGAGCGTCACCTATTGTGCGATTTACACCAAAATGTAACCAGAACCATATAATATCAAGGACTAACGGAATCTGAAGTTTCATGAAAAACAGTTTATTAGTTCTTGAGATATAGCTATTTTAGAAATAGTGAAAAAAGTAGCATAGCAGTACAATTTGTTAGGTGATATACACCAAAAACTAATTAGATCCAGTTATATCAAGTTTTAATTAAATTAAAAGTTTTGCGATATTCCGTGCTTCAGTTATTGAGATACAGCATCCAGAAAATTTATGTTACATTCAGACAGACAGAAAGTTCATGTCCACGGAATTTATTTTGCCTTGCTCGGATCCAGTTATGGTTCTTTGGCATGTTTTAGTCGGTTTCAGATTTCGTTCGGGTCTTATTTCTTTTTCTTTTTTATCTTTTTTTTTTTTCTTTTCTTTTTTTCTTTTTTTTTTTTTTTAAATCTTTTTTCAAAAACCTTTTTCAGGTTCGCGTCGGGTTCATGTCCATGGAAATTATTTTGTTTTGTTCGGATCTGGTTATTGTTCTTTTGTATATTTCTGTTGGTTTCAAATTTCGTCTGGGTCATATTTCAGGGGATTTTTTTCAAACGTTTTTTTTTTTTAGGTTCTGATTGGATTCATGTTGTCTTGTTCATATCCGGTTATGGTTCTAAACGGCTATGGAAATAAACTGTTAGATATTAGTGGTGTCCAAAGCATCTGACGTCTCGATTGACGAGGGATACCTGACAACACTAGTGGTGTCAGCTCTCGAATGCAAAGTGTTGAAAAAAAATATTCAAAACTAATTAGAAAATAACTCGTTAACTTTTTATTACATATAATTGAATTTCTTAATTTAATTTAAACTTGTTTCCAGTGTACTCTAATAATATTTATTTCAGCTCTAATATAATAATTCATAAAGATATACTTGTGTTTAGAAAAAGCATAATCATTGAAACAATATTTCAAATTTCTATCTGCACCATCAAAATATAAAAAGGCGATTACAGAAATTTAATACTAAACAAAAAACTATTCGACATTAATAAAATAACAATAAATCAAAGAAATTCTTTCACGACGATAACGAATCTGTAATCTAATAACTACATTGTTAAGACATATATAGTTTTTAGCTTTATCAAGTATCGTTTATTAAATTGTAGCAATAGATATTTTTTCCAAGCAAATTACGTTAAGAAACATTAAGTACGTAACATAAGCTTTTTATGCTTCATTATAGTTAGGCGAAATTTAATACAATTTCTCCCCTTTTTTCTATAAGGTAATAAAATAAAATTGTTAGAGTAACATTTTATTTCCTCAAAAGATTATCTTTGCATCATAGTAATATGATCGTTTTCGAAAAATAAAAAAGTATAAGATGGTAAAACTGATAAAAATGAAGCAACAAAATTTAGTTGCTTTATACAATTTAAAAAAAAAAAAAAAATTAAGAGAGTTTGTCATTACTGCCAATTTAAAGATTGTTTACTAGCCTACGCAATTTTCATTAATATGATATTTTATTTTAATCCTTTCTACTATCTTAGCAATTTAAAAATTAAAATACAGTTATTGTAGTTAAAACATGATTCGAGATTATAAAAATACTTTACACGCAAAATTTGTAAAACGAAGTTTAAAAAATAATAATTAAAATTACGGTAATGAAAAAAAAGAATGTTTTAGTTTTATATATCGCATTATAATGCACTTCGCTAAGAAAATTTTCAGTTTGTTTGTGTAAATTAAAAAAAATAAAAAAGCTTATATAAAAGAAAATTTTGTCGTCTGAATAAATAAAAAATGCGTATATTACTTTTTTATTATATATTTTTTAAATAATTAAATTTATTTATTGCTTTTCATTTAATTTATAAAAGTACAAAATTTCATAATTAATAGTCTGTGTATATATACACTATATGGCCAAAGGTGGTCTTTGCGATTTTAGACTTTTTTTAAATATCTATAAAAATACATGAGGAATTATCCTAGATCTCCAAGCACCTAAACATAATAGTACAGGTCATACACTTCCATATATTTTCTGTTATATGAAATAATGCAATTTTAGCAATATGTAGTATTCTTGCAAACTGATGATTAATGATGATTAATTACTGATGACATTCCTATCTAATATATGATTGTTACAGTGTCCTGTAACAACCCTTAAATTTGTACCCTGTATATGATACGTATTTATATAATTACGACGAACGAACCTAAAAAGAGTTAACTCAACCATTTGCATTATATGAAACAAAATAAAAAAGATAAAGAAGATACGTTTCGAAAGATCTCGGTTTTTTTCATCAATAGAAAAATAATATCTTTGAAAGAACTTGTTGCATTTTTTAAGTCTTGCTACTGGTCTTGTTCCTTGTTGCAGGTTTCTTATTGATTACATCTGCATTTTACGTTTGATGAAGAAAGAATATGAAAACTTATAACCATATTTTAGATTGATTTTTTAAGGGATACTGTCTACTACGTTTTCCCCTATGTTAGAATTTTTGAAATTTTTTTGCAGATCTATGTCGATCACGACTTTTAGAACCCAAAACCGTCTCGTTTCAAAACCTTATCTATCTACGACATTTTTTTTTTTTTTTTCATGTACACGATAACTTCTATACTTTTGCATAAATTTCTTTCAAATTTTTACATAAAATTAAGGGACGAAAAACTTAGATCAATTCGTTAATGGACAAAAGCGGACCAAAGGAATGGAAATAGGAAGTTGGTTTTGCGAAAAAAAAAACCTTAACTTTAATCATAATACATATAAATTAATTAAAGTTATTATTACTTGTAGGAAACGGTCCAAATATTTATGTATAACAGATATTTGATAAAATTAAAAATGAACTCAAGAGAGGGGGGGGGGGATTTTAAGGAGAAAAAAAATCATTACTTCGTCAGTTCGCAAGATATCTAATCCAATTAAGTTGATTGTAATGTTTCTTGATATTATCTACAACTTAGTCTGTCTCACAAGTTTAAGCACTTTGATAATCTGGTTTAAAATAATTGAAGAAGAAAATATTTTATGCTAATTTACAATAAATATAATCATTTAATCAAAATAAGCCATTTTTGGTAGTTAAAATGAAAATATATATATATTTATTTTTATTTAATTTTTCTTTTTTCTTGAAGAAACACTGTCCCAAAAGTTTAAGCACTTTATGCAATTATGTTTTTTTAAACACGGGATTTCTATTGTGTAATGACGTTGTATGATATCATATTGCATTTTTATACAAGTATAAAAGGTGGAGAAATTATTTCCTCTCGTTTTAAAAATGTCGAAGAGTAAACAATTCACAAAATGTAAGATTTTCAAAGTTTTTAAAGTGAAATCGCAAAATAAAACTCTTTCTAAAATTGCAAAAGCTTTAAATCGATCAAAGCGAAGTATATATCAAGTACTCTCTATAAATGATTATTTTAGTGGAAACCAAGATGTGGACGACTACGTATGACGACTGTTCTGACCGATCGGAGAATACGGAGATTGATATCTAAACAAATATGCCCATACTTCAAATTAAAAGTAATATCACTGTATAGGTATCCAAAGACACTGTAAATAGACGTATTTAAGAGTGTGATTGCATCATACTAAAGAAAATGGCTTGCAAACCATCTTTCAAATTACATCACAAGCAGACAAGAATGAACTGGGCTAAAAGACGCATGTCCTATGGGGTCAAGTGGCTTACTGTTTTATTCAGGGATGAGAAAAAGAGGAACTTAAATTACCCTGACGGTTAGAACGCATATTCGCATGACTTACGCAAGAAACCAAGGGCATTTTTCAGTAGGCAGCAAGGTGGTAAATCTGTTACGGTTTAGGGGGCATTTGGATTCAATAGCCAGACCGCTGTAGCTTTTATAAAAGGAAGAGGAGATTCAAAAAGTCTCAAGAGACGCTAAACCCTCATTTGCTTCAATTCGGTGACTTTTTTTTTTTGGGGGGGGGGAGTTTTGCATGGGCTTTTCAACAAGACAATACCTCAATCCACGTATCATATTCTACATAACTTTGTTTTTCTCAGAAAAATTATAAAGATTTTGACTAGCCAGCTTTAAGTCCAGAGTTAAATTCGATTGACAATATCTGGAGTATTTTAGCCCGCCAGGTTTTTGGAAAGCAATGACTGTGTTGAAGATCTCCAAGAGACCATTGAGAGAGCATAGTATTCTTTGCTACCAGAAACCCTAAAAAAATTAATAATTTCGATAGATGCACGTTTGTTTGAACTAATCTGAAGGCACTGAAAAATAATTTGTTAGAAAAAGTTCTGTAAATATTATAAATGTGGTTGTTTTTGATGTTGTGCATAAACTTTTGAGACAGTTTTTTATAAAAAAAAAAAAAAAAAAAAAAATTATTATTTTTTAATTATGTAGTTTATTTTTTATATCATTTATACAGGGTGTCCCTAAACATATGGGATATATGCTAGGGGGTGATAGAACACATCAAGACGAGTAATAGTAAATAGGAAACCAAGGGTCCCAAACGTTTTCCAAAGGAGATAGCCGCCATTAAAGTTTGGGGTCAAAAATTTAAAATACACATAAAAAACGAAAACATTGGTCGATTGATTTGTGATTTTCACTAAAACTATTCTTTATGTCGGTATTTTATTGAAAATAAATTATAAAGATAAATTTCAAAAAATGCCGATAGAGGGCGCTTTAGACTTTGGCGCACAGCTATTTTTTACCGTTATTTTTTGCATCTCATTAAATTGTTTTAGAAGTTTAGACATAAACTTAGATTTTGAGCTCAAAATCTGTGGTTAAGTTAATTTAATAAGTTTTCGAAAGCATTTAATTAGATACAAAAAATAACGGTTAAAATTAGTTGTTGGTTACTCTGAAGTTTAAGGCGCCCTCTAACGGAATTTTTAGAAATTTACCTTTAAAATATATTTTCAAGAAGATACTGACTTAAAGAATAGTTTTATTTTAAACCGCAAACGAAACGACCAATTTTTCCGTTTTTTATAATTATTTGAAATTTGAACCCTCTGAACACAGTTTAGTTTGTGCAACTTAAGGACTCCCAACTATTCAGATTTTGAGCTGAAAATTTAAGTTTAAGTCTAAGTTTACGAAAACATTTAATCAGATGCAAAAAATAACGTAAAAAATAGTTGTTCGTTACTCCAAAGTCTAAAGCGCCCTCTATCGGCATTTTTTGAAATTTATCTTCATAATTTATTTTCAATAAAATACATAAAGACACAGGACATAAGACATAAAGAATAACATACATATACATAAGACATAAAGAATAGTTTTAGTGAAAACCGCAAATCAATCGACCAATTTTTCCGTTTTTTATAATCATTTGAAATTTAAACCCTCTGAACACAGTTAAGTTTGTGCTACTTAACCACTGCCAACTATTCAGATTTTGAGCTCAAAATTTAAGTCTAAGCTTACGAAACCATTTAATTAGATGCAAAAAATGACGGCAAAAAATAGTTTTTCATTACTTCAAAGTCTAAAGCGCCCTCTATCGGCATTTTTTGAAATTTATCTTTATAATTTATTTTCAAGAAAATACCAACATCAAGAATAATTTTAGTGAAAACCGCAAATCAATCGACCAATTTTTCCATTTTTTATGTGTATTTGAAATTTTGAACCCCAAACTTTAATGGCGGCTATCTCCTTTGGAAAACGTTTAGGACCCTTGGTTTCCTATTTACACTCGTCTTGATGTGTTCTATCACCCCCTAGTGTATATACCGTTTGTTTAAGGACACCCTGTATGTCATTTATTGTTGCGAAATCTGCAAATAAAAAATGTTATTCATTCTAACTTTTTATAATTATTTAAAAATAGACATTTCATGCTTGTGCTTAAACTTTTGAGACAGACCTTACTGAAAAAATTTTGATAGGACCAACTCTTACTGCAAAAAAGGGGTATAGAAGAATTTTTAAAAATCATAATTTCGTCAATTTATAAGATAACAAATCCGCTTAGATTTCTTATAAATTTTCCAAATATTATCTATAATTTTTATGTTGATAAATTTGAGATAGGACCGATCCTTATAGCAAAAACAAATTTATGAAATAAAAAAATGAAAAGAAAATAGGACTTGAAGGAAAAAATATAGTATTAACATTAATCTGATAAAACTATCTCTTACGGAAAAATGGAGTTAAAAACTCATCGAAATAGGAGAGATAAAATTGTTAAGATTGGGTTTACTTTCTTGATTTAGTTTTTGTTGATGAAATTAGTACTTAATTTCGAAATCTACCTTCGCCTATAGGAAGATCCGGCAGGGATTTTCCTTTTGTATTCTTCTTATTATTTATTTATTTATTTATTTATTTTTATAAAGGCTGAACGTATTTGCGCGTGACGCATACTTCACTTTGCGAATGGCAACACTTTTTTTGAAATGAAAGTTCGGTTTCACATATTTTTTTCTACAACAAATTTTTAAACTTCCAAACATCGCACATTTTCAATTTTTACACCATCGTATAGAGAAAAAAATACACTTTTAAATACAATTCGTCTGAAAGCTGTACCTTAATTTATCATTGAGATATTTTTTTGTTGTTGTTGTTTTTATAATATCATGTTTGTAATCGTGGCAACAAAATTACACCATTTCTAATAAAAGTAAAGGGGAAAAAAGAGAAAAAAGGCCGAAAATTATTGTTTTTTTTTTGTTGTTGTTGTTTGTTTGTTTTTGTAATTTTTGTTATTTTTGTTATTTTTTTTTTTTTTTTTTTTTTTTTTTTTTTTTTTTTGCCATTTTCTAAAAGAAAGTGGAAATTTTTAAAATTAAAATACGTATTATGGTTAAAAATATCAACTGTTATAAAACCAGGTGTATTATGATTTTATTTTGTTTATATTTAATAACCAAATGATATTTAGTTTAATACAAACTTACTTTAAACACAATACACCACTTTCTCTTTACAAAAATGTATTTTAAAGAATAGTTGTGTGACTTACTTTTTCTGCTTTTACTTAATTCGTATCAAGTAGCTGAAAGAATGCAAATTTATTAATCTGTGCATAAAATCATTTTCTGAATTTTGTAGAAATATAAATAAATAATTTCGGGTAAAACATGTAGCTATTACTTACAAACAAATTAAGGTATATGAACCATTACATACCGAATTTACTTCTGGAATGACGACATTGCATTTCTGTTGGGTTTCCGTGAGAATGATGTCATATGCACCTTTTCTATAGATGTTGTTTAAGAATCATAATAACGGATACAAATAACGTCATTTTATTTAAAAAAAAAACTCATATTTTAACTCTTAAAACTGGTATAAGTTTTGTAGAAGAGAGGCATTTTGACTCCAGCTGCTTTGAAATATTCCACAGATGAATAATTCATCTTTGAAAATAACGTAATCGAAATCACACACTGATAAAACTCAATGTTTTAGAAAATTTTAGAGAGTCTTTGTAAAAGAGCAGTGACATACAATGTGCATAGTGTGATCGGAAATCTTTGTCGAAAAAATAGCGATTTATTTTACAGAACTTGGTGATTCTCGACTGGATGAATTCGCTTAGCCGAGTTAGACAAGTACTCGAATACGAGAGTTAAAAATAGCCATTTTACCTTATGTGACATCACAGAAAAATTGCCTTTTTTATTTGTTGCATGCAGATTATTTCAGAAAATTTTATTTGCATTTAAAAGAACATAAAGAACTTAATATTTATTTCTAGCTAATAACAATCAACGCTTCAAATTTTGAATTAAAATGTTTTAAAATGGTCAAATTAAAATATCAATTTAAAAAAAATAGGTGAATACGGATATGACAAGTGCACGTGTAAATTTTGAGATGATGAAAATAACGTCGGGCTTGGATTACATGGGTGAAAAAAAAAGTATGATTGAATAAAAGTGGAATATATGTTGCTGTTTTTCCTTTTGGAGTACCAATCATACGAGCTTTAATTGATAACTGTATCATAATAACTCATCTTTATTATATTTTACTGCTTAAATATACGATAAAACTTTAATTTTAATAATTTCTACAACTGAGTTTTATAGAAAAAGTATTTAGTTAACTTTAGGTTAAATATCATTTGTTTAAGAGTTAGATTTACCAATATAGTGTGCTTTTTTATTGTAACTAATTTCTTAGATTTATTATAAATCAATGAAATAGTTCCTCCTTATCCATTTCTTTCGTCGAAATTCGACAAGTTCTACCTTTTGTATATAAGAGATATAACATTAAATCTTGCAGTTTCAACACTATCTTATCGCTACATTGTTTGTAACTTGTAAAGCGTTTTCTAAAATCATTAAATAGTTCGGGCTGTATCTGCACGATGGGAAATACCTTGAAGTTTTGCAATCAATATTTTCAGGTTTGAAATTACAAAATATTCATTGGTTGTTTGAGACGGTTTATATTAATAGGTAGTTGATATCAAACTGAAGGCCACAAGACCATAGTAACATAACAAATGACTTTAATGAGCAGCTCCAATTTTCCTCAGAAATAACAATTCAATCAAAGCGACAACAACATCTTTGATCAAATATCAAATTCTAAGATTCGCGTAATTAGTGTTTTGATTTATTTGTGCTCGATTCATTCTTTTTGCGATTGTAATTTTTAAGACTCTACGAAGTTCCATGTAATCTATTTGCTCCATCTACTCTTTCAGTTAATATCAGATTCACATCTTGAAATATAAGCTCAAAAATAACAAGTTATAGCAGAAGGTGATGTAAATTTTGTCAACATGCCATAATCTCGACAGAATAATTACAAAACTACAGGGAGTACTTTAAAAGGGTATCGAAATATGTATATATATATCGGTTTTTGGATTTTTATGTTTTTTAAATAATTGAATCACGCCCTGTAAATTGATATTAATATTACCATACATTTTGTTTAAAAGTTTTTTTTTTTTTAAGCACAATTAGGAAATATATTTATTGATCAGGTGTGAACTCAGCTTATTCAAAAAATATAATCATAAAAACAGCCTTCTTGAGCCAGTGATGAAAACAATGCGGTTTATATTTAAAGATTCGTCACATGTGACGTGCTAAATGATAAGGTGTCTAAGGGGATACAGAAAAACCTAATGTAAATGCGAACAATGTAATATGGTTCCGCATTCCTAAAAACACATTGGTACAAATATAAATATTATCAGTTAATACTTATGATGTAGTTGAAACTTTCAACAAGGGCTTTAATGCAGAACTCAAAGCACTGGTAAATTTAGGCATATATTCAGTGAAATACATTTCAGCTACTGTGAAATGTCTTGAAACAGTAAAAGAAATAATAATAATAAAAAAAAAACTTGCTCATTCCCTGCCAAAAAAAAAAAAAAAAAAAAAAAATTGAAAGGATAAAAAGAAAATTAAAAGAAAAACAGAAAAAAATAATCTACAAAGTAATCTAGAAAATTACGTGCATGATTCTGGTGAACTTTTTAAAAAGTATAGTTTAAAAAAAATCATGCTTTCTCGAAATGTGACTTTTGCTATTTTGTTTAACTTCATGAAATATATTACTTACTGGGAATATAATTTTTTGGCATGTTTCTAATTAACTTAATATAACAGCATGGTTTTTTTTATATTTTTTAATAATACTTATTTTTTTACTTTTATTTTATTTTATTTTATTTTATTATATTTTATTTGCAATTTAAATTGCTTTTTTTTTTTTTTTTGCATTTAAAATTTTAATTTTTTTTTTTTTTTTTTTTTTTTTTAACAATTCAGAAAAGTTATTGATAAAACTCACTTCAGTATAATGTCTAATAGTGTTTGTAGTATTAAAAAAAAATCATATGTTTATTTAAAAAATGTTCGGAGTTAAAGTACATGAAAATTTCGCGATTTAACATTATAGGTATTAACTCTACCGACGTTCCTAATAAATGAATTAAAGAAGTATTTTTAAGGGTAAAAATATAATCTGAGTGTAAGATATTGTTTCTTATCTTATTGCACTGTATGTTTATTTATTGTCAGGTATATTTTGGTAAGATTGATTTGTCACAATAATATTTTTGTAACAAACTGCTATGTGGGTTTATTTCGAAATAAGGCAAGGATATTTGGACCCGCATAAAAAAATATTTTACTAAATTAGTCCCGTGTGTAGTGTGACAAATTGGCGTTAGGGAGCCTCAATATGAGAGTGGCGACATACGGGGTATAAAATTAGACTGGATGAGACTTTTCAAATCAAAAGCGAACTGACAAGCATCATGGAGAGTTTGCCATTTTACCACAAAGAGCTAATACTTTTGAAAATGCCTCACTGGTACAATCAAAGTCGAAGCAAGTGTTGCCAAGTCTGGTATGTATCTTTGGCACAGTTTGATTGAAAACGCCTATCTAATAGCAGTCTGTGTATGCCCCCCTGTGCATATGTTCTCATTCACATTAGAGATATGCACGGGCCGGGTTCGGGCCGATTTTCATTAACGGCATTCGGGCCGGCTGCTGAAGACTCGGGCCGGGCCGAACGGGCCTAGTTACTAATCTTTTCGGGCCGGGCTCGAGCCTTAATTTTTTTTTCTGGAATATCGGGCCGGGCCGAGCCTAACTTATTTTTTCCGTACGAAGCCGAGACTGATTTCGTTCTTCCTAAGTCTTCACGGGCCACAATAATCAGTTCCTGTTGAATCTTCCCGTATGAAAATCCTTTTCTCGACATGGAAAAGACTGTTCATAAATCAGTAAAGTTTGGCTTGGTCCAAAAATTTTTGCAAAATAGGCATATACTTTTAAGTCGTCATCAATTAAACATTTGAATTTATTCTTTTTAAAGAATCGTAGATCACTAGGCGTCTTAAAATAAAATTTAACACATTAAAAAAAACATGATTATGACGAAATTTTCGTTTAAACTGAAATCTGCAAATTTCTTTTAAACTGTTCATTCATACAAAATGAATACAACAATAAGCGAGAAAAAAATATTAAACATTTACATCTGCTAAGAAGGAAACATATTTTTTTCTTTCCAATGTCTTAAAAGATTTTACTTTTACCATATATCATTTTTTAGATTTTTTTTTAATGTATTAATAATACTAATGATAACTGAAACATTTATATACAACAAACAAAAGTTCATTAAAAGCGTAAATATCGCAGCCTATGGCACCTCTGCATAAATAGAGATTATAAACATGAAAAAAAAAAATAACTAAGATAAGTTTTTTTGGTCTGAACTCTTTCGTTAGAGTAAAGATCAATGTTCTGTAGAAATTCAACCGAGCCGGCCGGGTTCGGACCGAATTTTTAACTTTTTTTCGGACCGGGCCGAGCTTGGGCCAAAATTTTAACTTTCGGGCCGGGCCAATATTTCTTTCGTTCGGGCCGGGCCGGGCTTGGGTCAAAATTTTAACTTTCGGGCCGGGCTCGGGCCTAGAAATTTCGGCCCGTGCAGACCTCTAATTCACATACAGAGGCACCCAAGAAAATGTTCTATATAGAGCACTGTTAAACCGCTTAAATACTACCAAATGCAGTAGATTTAAGAGTCTACACTAATCACTGAAAAAGTCCCGGATGATAATGTAAATTCTATGGAGGCGTTATTTTCGAATATCTCACTCAAATTTTAATATTTTTGAACGATTTGTTTTGCATAGGATAGCTGATGACAGCTAGTTTTAAGGTTAGTTTTTAATTTTTCGATTTTGGTTCTATATATATATATATATATATTATATTAGGATAGTTTTAATTTCAAAACCGGTTCAAACCGGTTCTAAAAGTTAAAGTGATTTTTTTTAACAAAATCAGAAACCAAAATCGAAAAAGTAAAAACTAGCCTTAAAACTAGCAGTTCTCAGTTATCCTATGCAAATAAATCATTGAAAAATATTAAAATTTGAACGAGATATTTTAAAATAACGCCTACTTAGACTTTTAATTATGATCCGGGTCATTTTCAGTGACTATTGTGGGCTCTTAAGACGAATATAAAATAGTTCTTTTAATTCAAGAATCACAGCGAAGTGCAAATAACCACAGTTTATGATTACTTGGGCTTAAAACTGGTTTTTTCGTATTATATCTCACTGATATTATTTCCCATGGGTTTTCTACCAAATTTACCTCAGGGCTCTGTAAGGAAAGTGAATTCAGTTGAATTAAATCACGATTTCCATGATGATGAGACATGGGCCGACTGAAAATATTCTTCTTAGGTATAATAAGACTTGCTTCTTTCGATAAGTCTTCTATTCTAACAATATCCACAGCAGCAACAGAAAAAAAAAAAAAAAAAAAAAAAAAAAAAAAAAAAAAAACTAATGCTACAGCCACTGTTTTTGTTGCCGTAATTGAATTTATTGCAACTTTTTAACTTTATAGTCTCATAATAATAATAAAGAAAATTATTTCATGTGAAAGCACAAAACTGGTAGTAGAGAAAAATTTATGATGAACATGCTGGGGCAGGCAGTTTTTAAATTACAGAATTATTAAAGCTGTTTAGTGTTAAACTCATCCAAAACAGTAATTTTTAAAATACTTTATTGGATATAAATCTAAACATAGCAACTCAACCATAATTCGCAGGTAAAGTAGATTAACTTCGTTGGCATGCAATCATTTGCTATAAATTTGTGTAGTTTTTTTTCCGCTTTCTTAAAATTATTATTTCATTATCTGAATAGAGATTTTCATAGTTTATAAAGTGGTCTGGTGTAATAACGCCAGGCGGTGTAATAACGCCAAGTGCTAATATTTTGCATAATTGTGAAATAATCTGGTAAATGACACCCATGTGCTCTGCGCAGAAGGGTTTTGAGTCATATAAATCGCAAAAAACAGCTTCAAGTTAATTTGTTTCATTTTTAGGTCTTATTGTTTTTACAAGCAACTAAAATTAACGCTTGATCTAAAATTTGCGAGATAACTTTTGTGATGTGAAGACTATTTTTTTTATCCGGAAATACCTTGTTAATTACATAAATTTGTAGTACATTTCATGGACTTTCCAAATGTTGTTGAGGATTTTGGATATCTTCTCGAGATAATTTGTAATTTAAAATGTACAGCGCAATAACTATAACGAAGTAATAATGCCAATCCTTGGCATTAATACCCCTGTTGATTCCCTACAGTGGCCGAGCTACATTCTAAATACTGATTCAAATAAACACAGTTAAAACTGTGCAATGTTTCTGATAATTCTATTTAAGCGGTCCTTTTTAAGCAAAAAGAAGCTCACGATCTAACATTCTTTTGCCTCATCCTCCCCCCTCACACCACACCTTTATTTTTCTTACACTTTCACAAAAAATTGAACATTTTCAATAGCTTAGGATGCAATTTGTCAATTTCTAAGTTTGTAGAGTTTGTATTTTTAGAATTGGGCAATCCACATGCAATTATTCCATCTTATTTCGTAGTTTTGTTTGCATGGCGTTATTACCCATATAGATGGGTAATAACGCCAAATAGCATTGGTCAAGAAATCACGCCATTACATTTTATGAATACATATCTGCTAAATTATTTTTTTTATATAGATAGTCAATGAGTTCCTGCATCAAATCATATATTTGTTTGAAAAATACAAACTAAAACTGAGCCATGAAAATTGGTAGAACCTTAACGTGGCGTTATTACCCCAGGGTACCTTAATTCCAGTTTTTACCTATAACTGCCAGATTTTAATTAGGTCCGATAATATTTAAAACACTTGAGTTTATAGTAATATTTATAACTCTTTAAAAATGTATGTAATAGAAAAAAAGCATATTAAGAAAAAAAAAATATGTTCGAAGATTCCAGCGCATCTTGATTGAGAAGACGAAAAATAATTAAAAAAAAGAAACGAAAACCACGATTAATTTCACATTATCTCAAAGTACTTAACAGAAAAGTGATTGATTGTGACAATAACATGATATATTAATTCGAAACATAAACCTGCCACTTCGTCTTCATTTTTTTGTTCCATCGATCACTCTATAGGAAGTTGCAGTCAAATAATGCAGCTTATTGAAAAACACTCCAGGGATATAAATTGCTTGGGGAATACAATAGTTCATTCATAGATATATTAGATGGAAAACTACGAACTGAATCCGGTATGGTTGTTTTATAATAATAAAATTTCACTTTAATACAATCGGGTCATTCAGTAACACTAGTGGTATTCTCACTGGGGATCGGATAATTTCGATTGTTCTTTAACGATTGGTCAATAGAGAATTCTTTATTGTATATTAAAGCGCTCATCTAGAGAAAATATGAACAATATGATTTCGAACTTTAGTAAAAGCCGTTTTTCTATTTATATGTATTTATTTTTTGTTACGAAAATGTCTATATAGTTTATGCACAGCTGAATGATTGGAAAAACTGGCGATTTTGAAATTTAGTTTCATAAATCGAACACTTCAATAATACTAGTCGTATCCTCATGAAGAATAAGATCATCTCTATTTTTATTTAAAACTTGATTAATGGGAAACTTTCTGCTGGATATATGGAAAATTCTGTTATAGAGAAAAAAAATCAGAAATACTGTTTATGTAATACTCGACCATCATCACACAGCATCGCCCACTGTTCTAAAAATAAGAAGACAGTCTTCTGTTATTTCAATTTAAGATCGCAAGATAAGAGTGAAATAATAAAACATAAGTTCGTTTCTGTTTAATTATTATTTAAGAGTTTAAAAAATAAAAAACACTCTTTAAAGTATCATCAAAATAAAGAAAAATGATAGAAATAAAAGCAAATTCAATGCAATTTATTTTATTGTTAGGGATATATTAAGTCATAAATAAATGAATAAAGGTATGACGCAAATAGACGTGGTATGACGTAGTTAACATTTAATTTATTTTATAAAATAAACTTGTTTACATTTATATTAACTTTATCGCAAAGGTACTTCCATTCACAGTTTTAAATCAACGTATCAAAAGTTAATATAATACTCGAATTTCATAGTGGTTCAATTTTTACTATCACACGCGTTGTCAGAGTCTTTCAGAACAGAAAGTCTACCAAGCGCTATTTAATATTGCGTTTCTGTTTAAGAGGCCAGATAGAAGCTACTCATTCGAACCATTGTGCTTAGAAAACAAATTTCTGAAATAAAGTAGAGAATGTTGCCAAAAGCACTTCAAAAATTATATTTCTAAATCAGCTAAAAATGTTTTATTCAACAAGTTAACTATTCATTTGATTCGTAATCGAAATACTTGTTTCTGATACGAATATTCAGTTTATATTTAATTTTTGTGTTAATTATAATTATTATTATCAATCTGAAATAGGATCATCATTGATATAAAGAATTTTCTTACAAAAAAGAACTTTTTCGTGCTATAGTAATATTCCGTATTTTCCATCTTATAACACACTTTTTTTGATGCAAGAAAATCAATAAAAATTTCCAGGAGCGCGTTATGCACCGAATATGAAAGCAAAAACTTAAGAACGAAAGACAGGGATGATAATAAGATCTAATAGTTCTAATTTATGAAAAGTTACTGTTATTATGTGTTATACTAGTCTTTATTTATTTACTTGTATTTTATAAAGCTTTTTTTAAAGAAAGAGATGCGTGTTATAGGTTGAATATACTTTGAAACAGAAAAATTATGTCCGAAAATTTAGGTGCATAATGTACTCTATAATATACGGTGTATATTGTATCTGCAGATTCCCAAAAATTTTATAGACCTAAACTCAAATATTTCAGTCGCTTGCAGGGCTTAATTTCTATAAAAATAATAATAAAAAAAAAAATTGGGAAACAAATGAGAAACAACGAGAATTTCCTTAAAAGATCGCAGAAGAAAACTAATTTTATCAAAGAATTGTAAAAAACATAGTAACTTTCGTCAAAGAATAGCTGAAAAACTCGATTTTTTTTTTTCAAATGATTGCGAAAAAAAAAACGCGATTTTTGTCAGCGGATTGCGAAAAAACGTGGGAATCGTCAAAGCATTGCGAAAAAAACACACTTTTTGTCTTATGATCGCGAGAAAAAACGCAACATTAGCTAAAGGATGGTGATTTAAACGCCAAATTAGTCGCCAAGTCAAAAAATTTAGTCGCTATATGGAAAGTTATTAAGAGTCAAACTCTGGACTTTAAAGTTAGAAATGTGTCTGAGCTCTACTATACAGCACTATCGTGCTGTATGATATTGTGTGAATCTAGAAACACAAGATTTTGAAAAGTCTCTTCATAACCTGAAAAACGTAGTATATGAAATTTGATTAAAGTTTAAACCACATATAGTCCAGTGAAAAAAGGTAAAATAAAGGGCAAACCTCGAAATTAAAGAAAGCAAGCTGAAAATTTGCAAAATGGAGTTTGTTTGGAGATATAAAGTTGCCTGTCTCATAAAATCTTGTGTACGCTTCGCCAAATATTCAAGGTCAAAAGTTACGAAAACCTGGTTATCGATTATATTTCGAAAATCGTGCATTTTATCAAAAAAAAAGCTAGTTACAAAGTTAAAGTAGATAAAATTTCCTATGGATTACATACATTATCCTTAATTTTCGGACAAATGATTTTGTCGCTAGAGCGCGCTGAAGAAAGGCAACTTTCTTTCTTTCTGTTTAACTGATGACCAGGCCCTTACCTGCCGAGTTACCTCAGCTTAACGGGTTAGATACCTGCTATCGGGGCACAGTGATTAAAATTGGCAATAAATCGGCAATAGATCGGTAATAAATCGGCAATAAACTTGATTTTTTCGCTCCGCACATAATCATATCTGTAGTACTTGTTTCTCGTTTGAGCATACTTTGTTTTGTCGGTTGCTTAACATTACATTCTGTTGTTTGTATTGCAAATGACTATTCAAGTTGGTCTCGTAATTTAGATAGGTAGTTTAGTCATTTTAGATCTATTTTGTCTATTATATCGCAAACATCGACTTTAAACGGGATAATATAAGATTATACGAATAAAACAACAATTATGGATGTTTGATTAAACATTATGTTTTTTAAAAATCTTTATTAGATGTATTTCGTTTAATTCAAGGTTCCTATAGAGAAACTGATCAGCATAGCGGCGAAGGCTACTAATGAAATTTGTTTTTTGAGAGGAAACTACAATAGTATTAAACTGGTAATATCAAATTTTATCTTAATTAATTTTTTAATAAAATAATTGGAATTATTTACGAAAACCCGTTCGAATAATCACAAAAATAACACTGACCATATATATAAATATAAAACATTTACGGTATCATTTTATTGAATTTAGAATATAAATTTTATGAACATAGAAATTCTGATATTTCTAAACGATATTTTTACACATCATGTCATTTTCATTTAAATGGCATGTTTGTTCCCATATCCCAATACTTTATATATCAGGTTGTATCATATTATTAAAGATATCTAATGAAGCTACATACCGACAGAACTGAATTGGCTGCACCCATTTTTGTATGTCAATCATTACTTGTATCATTCTCAGTCAATTTCTAAACTTACAAGATTCAATACGATACAATAAATTCGAGTCCAATTGGATGCGATTGATGTCGAAAGAAGAATGAAAGCAATTCAGAAATCTCCATATTCGGATATCGAATTACTATTAATCGATGAACACTGTCATTAGATTCGATGGTTCTCTGATTTATTACATTGCAAACAATATTGCAGGTTTCCTCCCGATGCCTTGAAGCTATTTTGTATTTTATCGCGGGAATCGAAACTACTTACGTAATAGAAGAAAGGATAATTGGTGATAAGGCTCTCTTTTTCGACTTAATGATAGAATTAATAAATATTTTTTTCTCAAAAGCATTTCCGGTATCATTTTATTGAATTTAGAATATAAATTTTATTGACCGTATAATTACAATTTCTGCTACTTTTAGATGGCATCTTTACACATCGGGTTATTTTTAGATATACTTGAATGACATGTTTATGTTCACTAAATATTTTTATAAATTTTATTGAATATGTTCCACGGTGGATATTCGAAAGCATAGCTGATGCTAAATTTGTATCATTGGAATTTTGAATATGAACAATTTCAATTCTCTAAATATTTATGATAAATAAATCCCCATTAATCACTTAACGGATCGGTATATATTTTTTAAAACTTTCAAATAATACCTATATTTTTCCTGTCTGTTGTAGAATTTTTAATCTTTTATCACCGGTAAAATGTCTGGAATAAATAATCCAAAATTTACAATAAAAATTTATGGTGAGAATAACAAATCTTCATTGGATCATGGATGCCTGTAAGTGATACGGGCAAATCATGATTGGCAAAAGCACATTGTCCGTATAACGTACGGGCAAATCAGGGAAGCGGTTAAATCTATGGTGAGGAATAAAAAAAATGGTGGGAAAGCATTGCAAAATGCAATTGTTTTAAAAATGCACGAACTTTTTATTTTATTTTATTACTCGCCAGTTGGCGTAATTTAGAAAGCGTGATATGTACCAGATATTATTTTACTAGACAGTCATTTATTGTTACCCACATTCAGTTTAACTCTTTATCTACCGAATTATTTATCAAGAAGAAATGGCTTCACATCAATAATTGTCTTCTTTAATATCTGAAGATATACTGGAATTTTTAAATAATAATAATGTGAAATTTAGAAGTTTTTTTTTTATTAAAACTGGTTAAATATATTGGTATTTATAATTTTTTGTAAAATATTTACAAAAATGATCAAATTAATTAACCAAAATACTCTTATGGAAATATTACAATTCCTATAAAAGCAATGTATCTAAATCTATTATGATCCTCTCTGTAAATGGAAAGGTTTTACAGTTGAAAATATTTCATATAACTTTTTTTCAAAGAAAAAAAAGATATACGTATGAAAATGATTAAGAAAATTACCTCCTTTTTAAAATATTTAACTTCGACAGATTTTCTGTTCTATCTAAATTAGGTCGAGTAACGTATATTGTGTTGTAGGAAAAAGAACTTTTATTAATAGACTGATTAAATACGTTTTTTATTAAATTTTTCACAATGATACTTATAAGTACCGTCGGTAGATAAAGGGCTAAACAACAATGCTGCCATCTTCGCTCATATCTTCATCTTGCTTAATATGACAGTTTGATCATGTTTGAATGCGTATTAAAACTTTAACGTAATTATATTATAAAGAAAAAACATGTCTCTGAATAATACTGACATTCTATTGACGTAGGCAACAATTTCATCAATAAAAAACGTTTACTGTTATTTTTTAAGACTTATTAATATGGTTAAACTAAAGTTATAACATGTAAACTAAAGTAGTAACAGGACAATTAAGAATGTATTTGTTAAGAACATATAAACTTGCTCATTGGTACACAAAAAGCAAGAGCTTTGATATGAACTTGTATAGTTAAAAATGAAATAATCTTTAAAATCTACGTTTTGAGCTGCATCTGCAGTCATCCTCAAGATAAAATACGATGATGAAAATACAATTGTGGTCTTTTTTCCCCACCATCGTATTTTATCCTGAAGACGACTGCAGATGTTGCTCAAAACGTAGATTTTAAAGGTTATTTTTTTTAACTGTACGAGTTCATATGAAAGTTCTTGTTTTTGTGTACCAAATGAGCTAGTTTATGTGTTTTTAACAAATACATTCTTAATTATTATATCTTATGGTGCATTTGCCCAACATGTGTTAAAGTAATAAAATAACATTTAAGGCCAATTGGAAGTCCCTCTAACATGTTAAATTAAAGTACCTGTTTTTAGAAAATACCCAAAATATTCTCTTGAGATTTGTCATACACATAATATGAATAATTCATAATAAATTGAATTCGATTTTATAAACAGACATTCTTTAAAATATGTTAATTTTTAACGCAATAATTCAATTGGTAAATAAATCATATAAACAAACAAATCAGATGTAAATTTCCAAACACTTTAATTATGTTAAAAACAAATCTAATATAACTACTTATGCAATGTTTATTGCAATTCCGTAATAAAATGCACGATTTATTCTGTTATTCTTATTCAATATCAGAACAGATTATGTGATTGTTAAAAGCTTGCAGGGTGAATTAATCCTCCAGACTCATCCGGGATACCTCAGTTGAGAGGACATTGGCGGCTTCGATCAAATTTTCCATGGTTCAAATCTCGGGCTCTTATCACACATTTGAAAATTTACAATTGACTAACATTAGATTTTAAATGAAATTAGGGATTGTACCCAAATATTGTAGAACGTACCATATTATGTTTTCTATATTGATACAATTCAGTATATACAGGGTGGTTATAAAATAAGTATCCCTATTTGGAGCTGTCTGTAGCTTGAAGGAATAATCCGAATGAAACCAAAATTGCTACACATACTATTCAAGAAGAGGGAAGAAGAATGGAACAATAAAAAAAGATAGTTACAATAATCGGCTACAGATGACGCTACGAGTCTTGTCGGTGCAAACGTTGTTGTAATCATTAGTAAAATCAAAACGTGGTCATTTCTGCCATTAATCTTGTACGACATGGCTCTCAGTTTACCAAATCGCGCTTTAATTTTAAAACTATTCTACGTTAACAGTTCAAACAGTGCAGTTGCTTTACGTGAATTTAGGCGTGTGAAAGGAATGCGTAAAGGAAAAGGTCCTTTGACACCGTGTGCAATGAGAAGAAGGGTGAAAAAGTTCGAGGAGACTGGATCGTTTACTGTAAAATGTGGAAGAGGGAGAAAACCATTACCTCTTCGCAATTAAGAAGTTATTGTATTGAAACTTTACATTTCAAACACAACAGCGCCATCTGTCGCCAATTATTGCAATTTTTTTTTTGTTCCAGTCTTCTCTCTTCACAAATAGTATGTGTACAAATTTTGGGTTCATTCGGGTTATTCCTTTAAGCTACAGACAGCTCCAAATAGGGATACTTATTTTATAACCACCCGGTATATGGCTACAACCTTTCATATTTTTGCTTCATTTTGGGAGTAACGGATTTTTAGCTTCTATCAACGATCACTTTCAGAAATTCAAGCTATGTTTTTGAGATTTTCACAAAAATTGCTCTATACATTTAGTTAACGCAATATGCAAATGAAATTGTGATAGCGTTGACGCATACGCAGTAAAAAATTATTTAGTAAAACTGCTTATTTTTCATACCAGTTTTATTAATTTTTAATTCTAACCACAGAATATTATGTACATTTTTTTTTTTTTTTTTTGTCATGTTTTCGGAAAATAACATTATTTTAAATTAAGAACTCTGCAAATTAAAAGCAAAAACTTCGAAAAATTTGGGTACTGTTTTTATAAAATTCTTAATTTATCAACGATTATACATGCTATCCACATAAAAAATGAACACAGTTTATTACAAGAAGCTACTTAATCGTAATCTACATTATGAAAACTTTCGCTACATTAGTTTTAACAAGGTTATCCAAAAGTTATTCGTTCTTTTTCAATTTGTTGACAGTCCCCTATGAAGTTTAGGGAAAAGACCCTTCACGGAAATGTATGACCTGCACTATTATGTTTACACACCTAGAGTTTCTGGATAATTCCTCATGCATTTTTCTTGGTTTTTAACAAAATGCCTAAAATCGCAAGTGGCCGATCACCTTTGGCCAGTGTAGATTTTTATGTAAGCGTAGGATATTTTCCTTTTTTTCATGGAATGGCCCCAAACAGGCAGATTACTTAGATTTAGAGTTTAAATTGTGGAAATATCTAGGTAACTTAGGTCTAGGGTAAAAATATGGAGATTTTTAATCTTATTAACCCTCTCCAGCTTAAACCATTTTTGCTGATAATATGTTGAATTAATTCATTGAAAACGGGACTTACTAAAAAATATATTTGAAATTCAGCAAAATTCTTAATTCACGTGCGATTTAAAAGTCAAAAAGTCATTTTAAAAAACTGGTGTCAATGTGGACTTTAAAATAAAGTGGTACAGAATTTAATACACCATGCCGGAAAAGGTTAATGGACACTTCCGTATAGTTTATGAGGCAGCTTTTCTACATATTACTGTTGTTTTAACCTTTCAATTATATCTTAAAATTAAATGAATTGTGTTAATATGAATATCTAAGATCTTATGTTTAGCATATTATTTTTAATGCATCGTTTATATTTTAAGTACTTATGAGTTAATAGGTATAGCAAATTTTAATTTCCCGATTTCATATCAACTATCAGACATTATTTTATTGTTTAAAAAGTATTTTCTTTAATATATACAGGTCTGTTTTTATAAAAATATATTATATATTTTTACATAAAAACTTTAATCTTTACAGACGTAATATTAAAAATATATATATCTTGATGAATTTACATACAATATACAATACATTACAATAATGTTTTCACTCTTATTGGAGCACTCTCTGTTGACCCAGGTCAACTATATACATTACAGATAGAAATCTTTTTTCAAAATATAAAATAATGTCTTATAATTGGTATATAAATAGAAAAATAATAAAGCAGACATTACAAACTAAAATGCGGATATATGCGTTTTCATACAGATATAAGTATTTATGTAAGTGTCACGTGCAAGACATCTTGTCTGTTTTTCATGGAATGGTTTCCATAAAACGAACAAACAAATATATAGCAACAACATAGAATGAACTTGCCCCACTTTCAAAATCAACAGCACAAATTTACACTTTCCAAAAAAAAAAAAAAAAATTGTTTCGTAATATTACGAGATAGATTTTTAATCTATCGCCAAATATCTAGCAAAAACATAGATTGGACTTGCCCCATTTTCAAAATCAAAGGCTCAAATTTACATTTTCGAACCAGGAAAACATTTCCAATTTCTACCTAAATGGTACACGATAGATTCTCCCATCTATCAGCATTAAAAAAAAAATAATAATAAACAGAATAAATATCCTTCACTTAGAAAAAAAAAATTCGCCCAATTGCTGTGTAATCTTTTTCAAAACCAACCGCCAAAGAAACTGATGCATGATGCCTAGTCAGTTATTTCCCAGTTGCCAAAATGTTTTTGCCGCAGCCTCACACAGCGGCAACTTAAAATGCAGCACACGCAAACAAATCTGCAAGAGATTTGTTACTCAGTAGTTAAAACATAAAGAAGATGTTAATCATCCGTAAAAAAAAAAGAGGATGAAACAAATTTGAAGGATCCAGAGGAAAATTAAAGACTTGAGCTGACGCTTTTTAACGCTGACAGCTGTTTGGCACTGAGGGTCAAGAAGGGTGGCCAGACTTAATAAAG
The DNA here is from genome assembly GCA_964019185.1 of Maratus speculifer. Classification (NCBI taxonomy): domain Eukaryota; kingdom Metazoa; phylum Arthropoda; class Arachnida; order Araneae; family Salticidae; genus Maratus; species Maratus speculifer. Next base: position 271,346,311 of record OZ025298.1, read on the forward strand.
CTGAGAGTAATTTGGGTATGTTAGCTCTTAGATGATATTCAAAACAAAGTTGATTTATTTTATTTTATTTTATTATTTTGTTTCTACGAAATGAAAACTAAGTCTTTATTAGTTCAAGTATTATCAGTACAAAGATACCTATTCTTTTTCATTATCTGAGAAAAAAATTTCACATCTTTTTATTTAAAATATCATTTTTAATATAATATTTCAATGTATTAATATTGATTTTGTTGGAGGTGGCCACTACTAAAGCTGAAAATAAGAAATTTTGGCTAGTAGTCAGCGACTGTAGATTTTTCTTTCTTTTTTTAAGCAATTTTTATCATAATTTCTTTTTATTTAATAGCCATTTGAAAACTGAAAAAGGAGTATATCGAAATCTAAGTTACTTAAAATTGTTGTTTCATCAATCTAAAAATAAAGAAAAATTATTATTTGGCAAAAAGAAAAACGGATAATTATTCGATCTGCCTGTCAAAATTTTTAATTCTCATAAAATTTAATTGGTAACTGGGGTGTAGTTATTTTCACCGGTACAAAAACAACAGTGAGCTCCTCATTTTCAAAATTACCTTAAAATCAAGAATCTAAGTTGTACCACTGCATTACATAAAAATAAGGCATATTTCTTGTAATTTTCATTACATTGTTATCATTTTAACTGAATTTTTATTTAATTATATCAAAGTTTCAAAAAAAAAAAAAAAAGCTCAGTCCAAAGTTGAAAAAAAAAGAATAAAAGTTATAACCTTTATTTTTTTTTTATTTATACTATGAAATTCTAATGGTCATAAAGTATCACACCTTATGTTATGTTTGATATCATGAACCTTTTCTCACACTTTTATTTCTTCAAAGATCTTAGCGTTTTTTTTTCTTTTGTTTAAGGCAGCAAGCCATTATTTATGTATATATATTTACTGAAAGTTTCAGAAACCAAATATCACGCCTGTTATTTTAAAAATTATGTAGCGGTCATAAAATTTAACTATAGCATTCCAAAGCTGTTTCATATCTTTGAAAAAAATGTCCTCTTTTCTTTGCTATTTGAAATTCAAGTGAAATTCCAATAGACACTGGATTTCACATTCTAAATAATATTGTAAAATATAGTTTTTCCTTTTGATTTGTCTGAAAAATTTATGTTTATTTATTTATTTAAAATAGTATGATATTGTATTTCTAATGATATGGAGTGATCATCAATTTAACTTCTGCTGTACAAGATTTGGAATTATCCGCTGGACTCACGCGATTTCTACATTTTATTATTAAAATTTAGAAAAGAGGAATTTAATGTAATAATTTTCATCTTATTAAATCATACAAACTTTTCTGTGGGAAATTATTAAGGGAAATTATTGTATTTAATTACGAAAATTAAAATGTAGGAAATGTATTACATAGTTCCCACCTCTTGTACAACTTTAAAAACTGAACTCTGAATTATCTGTAATTTTTGAAAAAATAAGAATGACCCCTTTAAATTTGTCATTTAATCTCATGAAATATCAATATACACAAAATGTCAGGTTTCTGCTTTAATCGCATTAATCTTTTACCACACTTGCTTGTTTTTCTTCGAAATTGTCAGCGATTTTATTTTTTGTTCGTTTCTATAAAACAACAAGACATTATGCGTACGTTCAAGGCTTTGCCATCCCAAAACCGTCCCCCTATTATTTCTAAAATTATACAGCGATTACACAGTTTAACTTTAACTTTCTGACCCTATTGTTTGCAATTTTCGAAAAGCAATGTCCTCTTTTAGAGGCTACCCGATCCTCTAACATACAGCAAAGGCTCTCTTTCAAGAGAAAGGCTCAAATTCGGCCTTGTAGTAACCTTGCTTTTTTCTGAAGCCCTTTTTCCATTCATGCTCTTTTTAAGATCTTATGCGGATAGTACAAACATTGCACGTGGAGAAGGATATTGGATTTCAGCACGTTTATTTATTTTCTACTGAAATAAGTAAAGTGCTCAGAGTGGCACATTGAATGTTCCAGTGAAGTGGAAAAGTGACAGTAAACCACAATTTTTTATTTTAAAAATAGAAATGATTATTATTATTTTTTAAAGTGTCAAATTTTATTGAAAGAATACCGCTGCTAATACTAGTATATGTTGAATTGGTAAAAGAAAATATTTGTCATCAAACTGAGTAAAACTAGTTTTAAAAAAAATATACTATTATCAACTTTTGCTCGCAGAGAATGTAAGTTTTGCAATTAGCATTACAATTTTTTCATACGATTTTTCTTAAAATGAAGTTTTTGTTTTTCTGTTAACCTCTTCAGTCCCTGAGTACCCATATGGGTACATCAGTTTTGTCCCATTTTATTAATGATACTGAAATATAAATGAAATTTCGATATAAGAATAATATGTTTCGAATTTTAAGATTCGAGCTAATGAAAATAAAACAAAAATCTCGCCCAGAAGTCAAACAAGAGAAGAAATAATTCAGTAATAATTAAAAATATTGTAATAATCGCCAGTAGTGAAGAGGTTAAGTCATACTTTGTCTCACACGAACTTATGATATTATGCATTGATTAATTGTCCAGCAGTGCAAGATAAATAAACACAGTATATATATATATATATATATATATATATATATATATATATATATATATATATATATATATATATATATATATATATATATATACATATATATATATATATATATATATATATATATATATATACATATATATATATATATATATATACATATATATATATATATATATATATATATATATATACATATATATATATATATATATATATATATACATATATAAATATATATATATATATATATATGTATATATATGTATATATATGTATATATATATATATATATATCGAAAAAAACACCATAATATACAATTTTACAGAACTGATAAAAATATAAAATATTAAACTAAACAAGAAAACTAACATACCTCTTGAACAAACTTAAAATCTACTAAAAGTTGAACAACAAACGATAAACAAAAATCCAACTGAAGCATAAAAACTTATAAACATAGAATAACAAGAAAGAAAAATTGAAAATAAACCACTGAAGGCGAGGCCGCGGGACTTGTGACCCGCGGTGTGGCTTAAACTAGTTTTATACCGGTAACACTCACCAAAACCTCGCCACGACCATGTTGAAAAACTAAATTCAGGATACATAGGCCGGCGATACCTAGCTACCAAACCTCCGCTAGCAAACGTCAAATGAAAGTGAGCAGATCTCAAACAGTTTTTACCCTTAAGACTCTGCTTATCTAAGTTTTGCAACTTGGAATTTAAAAAAAATCATATGTTTTTGTATAATTTTTGTATAATTTCATCTCATTTTTGTATAATTTATCTAATTAATAGTTACACTACCATTGAATTTCGTTATTTCGAAATTTATTTAAATAATAATCTTTCATTTCCGGTTCACCTGATTATAGAACTATCTCCCATATCCATATAACTAAGTAATATAAAACTATGTGCTATACACGAAAATCAAATCCCTAAAATTACTTAACTAACAATGTATATCCCATAAATATCGATTTCGCAGAACGTTCAATATCAGCATGAGGAATGAAATTCGTTTTCAAAATCATGTTGACCTAAGCATAAAACTTTCTCTCCTAGATCTATAACTAAGCAACGTACAACGGTGTGTTACACTCAAAACCTCATTCCTAAAATTAATTAACTTTCACAAAAGTCTCAAAGAAATCCTTTTCGCAAAAGATCAGTTCCAGACGAGGCTTCCATTTGCATTTTATAAATACATAACACATATTTGAACTATAACATTTTATTATTTTATATATCTATGTATCAATTATCGATTTTGTTAAGAAATATTAGCCGGAAATAAATTTTAAACTATTTATATTGTTTTATAGTTGCAAATGGGTTAGTCTTTCGCAATCGGTTTGCACGCGATAGATTTAAAAAGCACTATTTTCCAGCTTTAACCCTTTCCGGCGCAGTGTGTCCACTTCCCGGGAAATCTAATTTTAATTCCAACTGTACAAACGGCACCAATAATATTTTAGTAAAATTTTACTTTTACAACGACGGCTTAAATCAGGGAGTTCTTAATTTCTAAAAAATGTATTTAGTAAATTCCAGTGCCAGTCAACAATTTCTCATTTTAGGAACAGAATTTGTCCGCGCCGGAAAGGATTAGGAACTAATCGAGATTTTCATCTATTACATTATATTTTAATTGATATTACCGGCCGACAACCATTGGCAGTTTTTATAACGTTGAGTGCCACAGTATTTGACGCGTTTGGGCCTCGTTAGTTAGTGACTGACGGTGTGAGTTAGGATATATAACTAATAAAATTATATTGTTTTAAGTAATTATCAAGAAAGTACAATCGTGTAATGAGAAAAACTTAAGTACGTTTTAAATAAATTTTCAGTAATTACTTAAAACAATATGGTGTTTTTAGTTTTATATAATATTTTAGACTGCCATTCCTCGGTGACATATGGAAAGTTCAGTGTCAGTCACCGCTGGCTAACAATCCCAGGTGAAGTCGACATGTTAACTACTTCACTATTTATCGGTGGAGGGTAAAAGCACTGTTTCATCATTAAAGCTTGCTATTCACCGAATGATGCTGACCATTCTTTCCTCGAATTGAATCAGCAGACTCGAAATTGCTTTTGTATATTCATATTTCATAAGTAACTATTATGTAAATTTGATTATTGGGCGAGCAAAGAATTTTTAGAGACAAAAAAATAGTTTACAAAAAAAATTAGTAGCAATAAAAATTCTTATAAATAAAAGCGTGAATGGTTTAAAGGATCGTTTACCTTTAAACGATAGTTTAATTTTTAAATATACAGTTCAAATGATGAAATCATTGTATTTCAATGTTCAACTACAATTACATAATGCCAATAAATAAATAAATAAATAAATAAATAAATAAAATAAGCAAATAAATAAAAAGAAAGAGAAAGAAAAAACAGAAAGTAAGAAATAAAATAAAATAAATAAACAACAAATAAACAATTAAACTAATAACAACTACATATTTAATTAAATTTTTTAAAAAATAAGTTTAATTAATTTTAATCTTTATTACTTTCTTAAATATCAATATTTTTGCCAAATTTTCAAATGTGTATTACACAAGACTACGCATCAATATATTTGTTTACTAATATACAGGGCCGTAGCTAAGGGGGCGCTATGGGCGGCTAACCCCCCCCCCCCCTTGAAAACATTCCAAGGCCACAAAATGAACTTCTGTTCCAAAAATGCAAATGAAATTCTGTTCAAAAATCTAATTTAGTTTTGAGATCCTTTTACAGTTTTGCAGAATTACTAAATTGTATCTAAAATAAGCAATTCAACACTCCCTCATCCTATGAAGCTAACATGATGTTTAATTTTGCAGCAGTTATACACTCAAAATTTTCATAATTATATACTTTTCTTATTATAAAATGAAGTTATTACAACAGTTTAATAAGAAACATAGTACCTACAGTGTAAAAATGCACTTATTTATTTTTCTGTATCAGGGAAAGAGAAAAAAAATTATGAGCCCCCCCCCTACAATCTCTTGAGCCACCCCTATAGATCACTTCTAGCTACGACCCTGCTAATATATGAGTATAAAACAATGAAATCGAACACATCTTCATTAATTCCGTGCTTATATTTATCACATGTAAAATAAAGAACATGTACAAAAATTTTTAAATTTCTATCTCAAATATAAAAAACCCTTTTTATTTTCAAATCATGAAAGTGGAGAAAATATGAACATGAAGAAAAAACCGTTTAAAATCTTTATTTGTGTGGGAAATTTCGCTGGTTACATTAACAAGCTTTACAAGATATTGCGATATAATTACCGTACGGGTAAAAATGAGGTGTCAAGATGTTCACAGTTAAATAGCCTTTCATTTATTATTTAAAAACAAAAATCAATTTTTTGATCAATTTTTGGGTAAACGGTCCCTTTCAGTCTCATAAATGCAAATCTCACATAAGCAAATAAAAAGTGACGAGGAAAACGAAATTATCCTTATCCCTCGTGGAAGAATATTTTTAACACGTTCGCTGACGCTTACATGAAGATGTGATGATAGTTGATGCCGCACTGTAGAAGTGGATTTTTCCCAGAAGCCGATTTACTTTTTTATAACAAAGAATCAGTGAAAAATTTTCTCGCACCAGCGCGTGACTGGGTATTGGACATCACCCCACATCACGCGCTGGCGCGTCAGTGGTTCCTTAATGTTGGCGCCATATCACGCGCTATCGCGTGAGCGGCAGAGAACGTGTTAAGCTGTCTGCGAGAAGCCTGAAAGTTCTATTTTGTGTGGGGAATTGCGTTGGGTTTATTAAAAAAGTTTCAAAATCTCGTGATATAATGGTCGCATGGTAACAGTGAGATGTCAAAATATTCACAATTAAATTAGCCTTCATTTAAAAACAAAAATCGATTTTTTGATTAATTTTTAAGTAAACTGTCCCTTTAAGCGACATCTTTAACATTATTTACAAATAGAAATGACAAGGGAAATGAAATTGTCCTCATTCCTACGTGACAGAATATTTTTAAGCTGTCTGCGACAATCTTGATTAATAGCAACATTTTTCTGTGATTCTTTATAGAGGAAGTAATAAGTGACAAATTTATACAAAGCACAATTAGAACTGTAGAATTAATATGATAAATCAGGTATTATATATTTTTAATATGTTATCGATTTCTTAGCTTTTAAATGCATGTAAAAAAAAGGCAAAAACTTAACAGCCCACATTACTGACTGAAAAATCTCTATCGGCTGGGCCTATAGGCGGAGGTAGATTTCGAAGAGTGCTCATTTCAACAACAACAATATATATATATATATATATATATATATATATATATATATATATATGATTAGAGATGAACCCAGTTTAATAACTTCATTTGGCCGTTTATGAAAAATTTTTAATTTCATTTTTCTCCAAAAACTGGTTTTATCAGAATCATCTTAAGAAAAATTCAGCTCAAATGCCCATTTTGACAACATATTTTGAAATAAATTCTGAATTTATTAAAAAATCGACCAAAACAGTACATTATACAGTTCCTAAATAACAAAAAACTGTCAGTTGAATGCATTTGAGAAAAAAATTGAATTTAAAAATGAGTTATAAAATAACCGATTTGTTGTCTGAATGCATCCTTAATTCTTTAATCATGATTGCTTCGGAAAATTTTGTGCGAAATACTCACTTTGACAGCATTTTTAAAAATATATTCTATCTTTATCAAAAAACTGGCCAATGAGTCACGGTATATAGTTCCAAAAATAAGAGGATCTGTAAATTGGATGCGTTTGAGAGCGAAAATGGATTTTAAAACGACTCATAAAAAACGCAATTTGCTATGTGAAAACTTCCTTAAATTTTCAAATCGCGAAAAGACTTCGGAAAATTCTGTTCAAAATACCCTTTTTGGTAGCCTTTTTCAAAATATATTCTGTCTTTATCAAAAAATCGATTAATGCATCACATTATGTAGTTCCTAAATAAGAGGATCTTTAAATTGGATGCGTTTGAGAGCAAAAATGGATTTAAAAACGAGTCAGAAAAAAACGCAATTTCTTATTTGAACACTTTTTTAAATTTTCAGTCACGATGATTTCGGAAAATTCTGTTCAAAATACCCTTTTTGGTAGCCTTTTTTGAAATATATTCCGTCTTTATCAAAAAACTGACCAATGCATCACATTATACCCAGGTCGAAATTCATGCTGGCATTTGTTTGCTAGACAAGCACCAAGTGTTATAACCCAACAAGTAAAATAGCATAAACTAGCATTACACATTGCTGGTTCCAGCAGAATTTCCAGCAATTCATGGTGTGTATTGGCCCATTTTGCTGGAAATAAGCATGAGATGCTTGCATATAGCTTATCATGCTTTTGTTGTGCAAGCTAGCGATATAGCATGTGATGCTAGCTAGCATATAATAGCATAGAATTTCCAGCAATTCATGGTGTGTATTGGCCCACTTTGCTGGAAATCTAGCAGACATAGCAATACCTAGCAATAACTAGCATATTTTTGTTGCTGGTACAAGCATAAATTTTGACCTGGGTATAGTTCCTAAATAAGAGGATCTGTAAATTGGATGCGTTTGAGAACAAAAATGGAATTAAAAACAAGTCAGAAAAAAACGCAATTTCTTGTTTGAATACTTTCTTAAATTTTCAGTCCCGATGACTTTGGGAAATTCTGTTCAAAATACCCTTTTTGGTAGCCTTTTTTGAAATATATTCTATCTTTATCAGAAAATTGCGTCCCTTTATACAGTTTCTAAATAAGAGGATCTACCATTTGGATGCGTTTAAAATCAAAAATGAATTTAAAAATGAGTCAGAATATAAGCAGTTTGGATATGAGGTTTTTTCTCCAACTCCTATTTTTGTTTAATTTCTTTTTGCTATACGAATTGGTCCTATGAAAAACTTGTCAATATAAAAGTTGTAGATATTTTTGAGAAGATGTAAAATAAATTTAATCTGATTTGATATCTTAAAAATTGACGGAGTTATGGATTTTTATCTTTTTTCACCGCCCTTTTTCTTTTCGTTTTTATTTTTTTTCATCGGTAAATGTTGGTCCTATCAAAAACTTGTAATTACAAAAGTTTTAGATAATTTTAAGAACATTTACAAAAAATTTAGTTGGACTTGATGTCTTGAAAATTGACGAAGTTATGAATTTTTTTCTCTCAAAAACCCTGTTTTTTTCGCCCCTTGAGCCCACTTCTAAATTTATCAAAAATCTGTCATGCATAAACTTTTGGCCCATTTTTAAGAAGTAATATAAACTTTAAACCGATTCGATATCTACTTTAATTAAGAAGTTATGGCGTTTTTTCGGTTTTCACAAAAACGCCCCCTATTCCGACCCCCTTAGTCCGATTTTGCCCATTAACGAACTTAGCCGAGATTTTAACCCCTTTTATTTTATGTATTAGTTTGGTGGAGATTGGTGAAGAATTATAGAAGTTATCGTGTCCATAAAAAAGTGAGATATGTAGATAGATAGATAGATAGATAGATAGATAGATAAACTGGTGCGATTGCAATAGGTAGTATTTCATACGAAATCTACCTAAAAGACCCAGATGATAATGTTAAGTCTATGGCGGCGTTTTTTTCAAATATCTCGCTCAAATATCAACATTTTTACATGATTTTTTTTTCTTTGCGTAAAATAACTGAGGACGATCTATAACCGGGCTAGTTTTTACTTTCTCGATTTTAGTTATATATTTTTTATATTATGATAGTTTCAGTTTCAGAACCGGTTCTAACCAGTTTCGAAAGTTAAAGTAATTTTGTTTTTAGAAAATCTGAAACCAAAGTTGAAAAAGTAAAAACTAGCTCGGTTGTAGATTGTCCTCAGCAATCCTGTATAAAAAAATCATGTAAAAATATTTAAATTTGAGCGAGATATTTGAAAAGAACACCCCCATAGATTTAACACTACATCCGGGTCTTTTTCAGTTGTGTGGGCTCTTAAAAAATCCAGAGGCGGAGGCTCAAACCACCACCTCATGGAGCTATTTGCGCAAATTCGAGGATTAGTTAAAAATCGATTTGCATATTATAAAGAAACTGATTACCAAGTTCTACGTGGAAAAACACTCACAAACATCATTTTAGTGGTTGATTGGTAGGTTTAGCATTGTGTTTTTCCACTCCCAGTTCTAAATGATTTCATACCTTTAAGAACAGAAAACCAGAATGATTAACTTATTGATCAACAACTTGGTCTGCAGGTACTTTCCACCAAGATATGAGTTGGCAGGCCAGTTGCATTTTAATAAGCTAATCAAGTTCTGTCTAATGCTGGAATTTCTGTCATCAACTCGATGAAGTGGTGGTCAGTGCAACTGGACCCCGGTCTATAAATTCAACAAAGCAGCGTTACAGAAATTATTTGGTACATTTATAATAACTTATAATAAATTACTCCTTTACTTTTTAGGATTTCGTTCATCTGACGAAAACCTATTTGTCTCTGTCTTATGTCAGTCCTTTGTCACAGAGTCCGTACACTAAAACTGGATAAATCAGAGACTTCAAATTTTGTGTACCTACAGCTGAATACATCGTATCACGCGGCAAATCAATTTTTTTTTTTTTTTTTTTTTTTTTGAAAAAGTCTATTATTTTAATTAAATTAATTTTATCAATCATGTTCATTCATTTTTGCGATTTACATTTTAAAAGAGAATCTTAATTTGAGCGTTTTGCGTGCATACATCATAACTTGGTGGCAAAGTTTCTCGCTAATAAGCAGGAGATTGTTATTTCGATCCCAGGTGCTGCAAGTTGAAATTTTCATATTACGATGAATTCAATTAAAAAAAATTTCCTTTTTTTTTTTTTTTTTTTTTTTTTTTACCAATTTAAGGGTTTAGATTATTAGTTATTATTATTATTATTCATCTGATATTCAAAATATTGTTTGGCATTCAATATTCCTTTATTTTAAAAAAATTGAGATTTATTAATGATTCAGTATTTCAAATTTCGTTTAAACAATTTTTTCGTTTTTAGAAATTAAAAACTTTATTTATATCTCCGCTAATTTTTTTGCATTTTGGATTTTCGAAAAATTTGAAATTTTGGATTTTATTTAAATAATTTTATTTGAACATTTTTAATTGAAATTGAATAAATAACTTCCTTTTATATAAGTATTTTAAAATTAAATTTGCTGGTGCTACCAACTATGTAAGAATTTATTAATTATAAATTAACAGTTTGGATTTCTTAATTAAAGTACAAGTTCTTTTGAAAGAAATATTAAACGAAACCCTCTGTGAAATCTTATTTTAATATCTGTTGATTGAATAAATTTATTTACGATGTAATTGATAGCCGTGCCCCATATATTTTTAAACTGGGATTAGATAAATTTATTGAGGGGGGAGGAGAGGCATTATACGCATAGGTTTAATTATTTAAAATAATTTAAATATAAATTAATATGCATATAAAAATACATACATGTATCATTTTTCTTCTTGCTAGATATTGATGTCATTCTTATTCTTGGTATAAATAAAAATACAAAGCAAATCTCCTTCCATCAAGCAGGGGCGTATTTAAGTAGAATTCATTAGGGGGGCGTAAATGACGATTTTGCCGACTAACTTAAAATATATAACTTAAAATATATATGTTTATATCTTTAAAAGTATGTTTCTGTATTTGTATATATGCATCTACCGGATGTCCTAAAATTGACTGACTGAATTTTAAACTCAGTAACTTGCAAATTGTGGTAGCTGTTAAAATTAAATTCCTACAAGAGTGTTATGTAAGAATGTAAGATAGCAGGAGTTTTTTACCGTGATTCTCGATTTTAATTTAAAATCGCGGGGATAGATGGTACTGTTAGCAACAGGCGCTAAATCTGAGTCCTTTTGGCCTCTTTTCTCAATCCTGGTGTGAAAGAAAAAGATTAAATATATGCAGTGGACTCCTAATAACAAAATTGCATTGGCAACTGAGAGTCATTTCGTATATTTAATCTCCTTTTGTCGCAACAAGACAGAGTGAAGAGAAACAAAATATCGGCCCCCAATTTAACATCCATTGCATAGCAATGTCATGTATTTCTTCTATTTTAAACTTAAGTCGAGAAACGCTGTAAAAAACACTTTTCACATCTTACCTAACCCTTCTGCAAATATTTTTAAATAGCTGCGACCATTTGTAAGTTATTGAATTTTTAAATCAGTTAATTCATTTTAAGACACCCTGTATGTTTTATATAAAATTCAACATTATTAACCCACCGAGGTTAACTCATTAGTGCCTAGCGTTCCTTTTTAGGAACAATTACAAAAAAGCACTTTTCACACCAGTAAATGGAAAGATAAATAAGTACTATTTTTTAAGAGACCTCAATAAGTTAAGATCAAAGTTATTCTTCTTTTAAAAGTGATGGGAAACCCAAAAATTTCATTTTTATTGAAGAAAATAATTGGATATTAATGGGTTAAATTTTTCACTTTAAAACATCGAATATTTTACACTTATTGAGAAGACTATAAGATAGATTTAAAGATGGACATTCTATACTACCCCTTACGTTATATTGCTATAAATACATGTATTCCAGTTACGTATTTTGATATTAATGAAAATTTGTTTATTTTATTGCTGATAGTACCGCAGGAAATTCGAATCCAAATTAATTAAACAAGTTGAAATTTTTCGTAAGAAGTTACTTGGAATTTATTTACAGTAAACTTATTTATATTAAAAAGGATTAAATCAAAATTTATTTTATTACTCTTCCTAGGTCGGGCTGGGATAGGGACTTACTTTTTTCCTGAAAGATCGGATCAGGCCGGGCCTAATTTATTTTTTCCGTACCGAGCCGGGACTGATTTCTTTGTTTCTTGATTTCATTGTTCTTAGCCTTCACGGGCCAAAATATTTTGTCCTAGTTTTGGGCTAGCCTATATGAAAATCATTGTCTCGGCGTGGCCAGGTCTGTTGATAGATCAGTAAAATTTGGTCTGAGCCAAAAATTTTTGCAAAAAAAGCATACAGTTTAAAATCGCCTTTATTCTTCAATTAAATATAAAAATTTATTCTTTTTTAAAGAATCGTAGATTTCTAAGCTCATTAACATGTAGTAAAATGTATAAAAAAGTATTTGCCTATGGCGGAATAATGTTTTTAATTGAAAATTGCGTTTCATCCATACAAAATTAATGCAATAATATGTGAGGGTAAAATATAATACATGCTAAGAAGGAAACATGTCTATAACGATTTTTTTCTTTCCTATGCGATTCCGTTTTAGAAGATTTTACTGTATACCATTTTTAAGATATTTATATCTCCAATACATGGAAAACGGATTAATAGTATTCAGGGACGTAGCTTTAGAAGGGGAGGGGGGAGAGCCTCCCCTCCCAATATGTTCATATAGTAGGGCGCCGTTAGGCGCCCGCAAAAAAGGCTTTGTTAGTAGTAACAAGCAATTATAAAATAATTTTAAATGTAAAATTACAAAGTAAGTTATTATTCACTTACAAAACATGAAAAAGGCACTTAATTTTAGACTTGCTACTACCTGTATTCCCTCACTCCTATCCCGAAGTAAATTTATGCATCCTAAATAAAAAATTTCAAAAACAGACTTGTAATGAATTCCAGAATAGATGTACAATTATTTCCTTCTTATAGTAGTTCTTGGTCACCCTTAGAAATAGATGGAAAGGGAAAAGAAGTGTGGAAATGACTGTAATGCGTTTGAATGGTTCAATAATATGGATTAGTAGTAGGGCGCCACAGAAGGTTTAGAGGCGCAGTCTCTAGGGGTCTCTTTTAGGTGTCTCTTTAGAGGCACCTAAAAAAGAGAGTATCAAAAAGGGCGCCATGAAAGGTTTAAAGGCGCCGTTAGGTACCTAAAATTTTTATTATTAATGTGGGATTCTTAGATTATTTTTTACACACACACACACACAAAAAAAAAAAAAAAAAAAAAAAAAAAAAATGAAGTAACAGTAACGTGATTTGGAATTAATATTATTGTAAATTTAAAAGAAAATAAATCAAAAAATAAAATTTCAAAACAATATGAGATCCATTAAATTTGAGAAATTTTAAGATTACTAAAAGGCGCTATCCCCAGTGCGAAAACAAGAACACATTCGAAATGGACATTGTTCGATCACTACGTGTAATTTGATCTTTCGGAGAAAAGCTCCCCCTTATTCTAATTCAAGGTTGGTGGTCCTCGAGAGGGTCATCTGACCTCCCCTCTTATGTCCTTCCTTGTGTGAGGTTAGATAATTTCCGGGCGTCACCTACATACATCTTTGTTGTCCAGTGTCTAGTGTTGTCAGATTGTACTAAAGCTAACAAAGCGACTTTTCAAAACTAGCGATTTTTTTCGTTCAATTTTTAAAATAAAAATAAAAAGCTGTCTTTCGTAGTCGTCCAGAGAGAAGAAATTCAGTCATGAGTGATGACTGAAATAAAACATAAAAGCAAAAAAACAGGATCTTACTACAGAGAACAGAACAGAAAAAGAAGTTATGAAGCGGAGAAATGATGCAAATTTATGAAAAAATGGATGAAAAACGATGATGCAGTCGAAGGTAAAAAATGTTAATATTTTCCTTTAATTAAGTATGTTCAATACAATGTTCAAGCATGTTCAAGTACAATGTTTATATTTCTGACGCATTTGTTTCATTTATTATCATTGCTATTAATAATGGGAAAAAATCGAATAGCATTACCAGTTTTCCAATAAATTTAAATTTTAATGATTTTTATTATTTATTTCCTAAACAGATAGCTATTTTTTGATTAATGGTGATTTTTGAAACTTTTACACTATTATAATCGACCTAGTTTTAACCCAGGACTGGGTAGCAATGAAGCTTTCCCCAAAATTAAAAGAAATATATGTTTAAGGGTGTACTCGAAAACATGCTTTTCCACCTTCAACACCTCGAAATTTTCTGATAGAATTTCAGACTCATTTTTAAAAATAGAAACATGAAACTTGCTGGAGTGATTTTCGAAGAAATGTACAAGGTGTCGTATGTCGTATGGTGGCCGAGAGGTTCTGACCTCTCAACTGGTAGACGGCAGGTGCTGGGTTCGAATCCAATCGCAGCCGTCGGTCTAACCGTTCGGAGTTTTCGTGGCTTTCTCCGAACCTTGCGTAAATACGGGTTAAGTTCCCTTAGAAAGACCCCCACGAAGGACACCCCTCCTGGTCCTATATCCCTAGTGTAGATAACCGGACGACAAAAATAAATCAAACCAACCCAGGTTGTATGATCTTATTTTTCGCTCTATTTATTAGAATTTGATTGATAAACAATCATTGCTTCAGCATGGTCCTTTTTTTCGTCTCCAACTCTTCCGCTTCGGAAAATTCGGTTCACAACGCCCACTTTGACAGCATTTTTCACACTATTTTCTGCCTTTATCAAAATATCGAGATTTACGGCACTTTGTATAGTTTCTGAATAAGAGAATCTGTCAGTCTGATGAATTTGAGAGCAAAAATGAATTCAAAATTAAATGCGAAAATAAGCAGTTTGGATCGGAATACACCCTTACTTACAAATGTTTTTCGAAAAAGCAATCAAATATTGTAAGATGCAATCGAATGGAACCAAACAAATATTCAGTTTTACACGATTTTAATTTAGGTTTTTTATATCCACTTATTGCATTTTCACAGATTTTATTGTATAAAACACAGCATTTAAATTGTAACATTATAATTAAAAATGCATTGTTACTGATCAAGTGGCACTGATTCCATTCTTGCGAGGGTTAATGATCAAGTGGTAAAAAAAATGTTTTTCAAAAATGTTTTCAACTGAGCAATAGATTTTTTTTTGGCTCTATTTTTGTTTTATAATATAATTTCTAAATATAATTTTGTTATGTTTTATCAAATGTACGTATACATTTCAAGTTGTTGTCACTCTTCTGATGGGTCTTTTTTCTGCCTTGCAATGGACATTACAGATTAAATTTGATTTATCTGAAAAATAACAGCTTTCAATTAACTTTATAAACATCACGATGTACCGACGACGTGCAAAGTGAACACTTCTATCTGAAATTCCAAAATATATGTGTATATATGTCTTTATTTTAAATCGAGATTGAAATGTTCTATGCATCTGAGTTTTTTGCGTCGCTAATTGCTATTGTGATAAATTACTTTTGACGAAATATAATAATATCCGGTATTCAGCATACTATTGCTAAATTGAACATGTTGCTTAAGGGGTTAAATAAATTTTTATTCTAGTGATTTGATAAAGGGATTTGGAAATAATTGATTTTTGCTTTTAAAGTAGCCATTGTCAAAAGAGAAAATTAAATTTACTTTGAACGACTGTCTTTTAATGTTAAAAAGTGACAGGAAAAAAAAAAGTATTCGTTGATGTATTGTATAATTAATAGAATAATCGTACGACCGATTTAAAAAAATGCACATTAGAAAAAAATAACTACTTTAAAGTTTTGAATTATAATTGCAGTATGATACAGATTATTTTTTACTTATATGTATTTACTGGGGAACTAAGATAATAAAAGGGAAAATATGTTATTCCATTTTACAGAAACTGGAATATTCAGTATATGTGGTATATAAACCACCGTTACCTCCTTGAAAAGGGGTCGAATGTTCATCGAGAGATTTAACATTCCTTTTTTACATTAGTGGGAGTGATAGTAGTGGGCCCGATATCGGAGGATCTCACCAGAAAAAATTGAAGGCTAAATTCAATTATATTGACCAGCAAGTTTTGGGTGGAAGCTGCGGTTTTGAAACCACTATAACTCTATATTCTAATTAACTTTGCGTTCTGTATTTTTATTTTTCTTCCAAATACAATTGTTCTTATCATGTCGGGAAAATAAATTTAAGGATCCAGGATTCGGATTCTCTTCAAAGATTCTACATTGCCTTTTTAGACCTTGGAAAAACAAGAGCTGGGAGAGATATTTTATCAGCACATGTGCATGCACGCTTAAAATGGAAATTTAACCATGGCTGCATCACTTATATCATCTAAATAGATGCCATTGCCATGAATAAATAACTAAAGATAAAAAGTGCATAACTAACACCCCTCCCCCCCCCCCCCCGCTCTCCTAAAAAATGTGGTAAAACATTAAAAAATAATTCAAGGGCGGCAAAACATTGAAAGGCGCCGAATTTTGGTTCTCCCCCCCCCCCCCCAATAAAAATTTCAAGCTACGCCCCTGATAGTATTAAGGATAACTGAAACATTTACATACAACAAACAGCGGCTCATTTTAAACATAAACTACGTCATTTCTATATAAATAAAGATCCTAAACGTTAGAAAAATTCTAAGTTTTTTTTTTTTTTTTTTTTAATCAGAACTTCCCCATACAAGTAAAAATCACTATTTAGTAGAAATACAATCGGACTGAGTTGGAATTTTGCTGGCCGGTTTCGGGCGAAATTCCAACTTCTATTTAGGGCCGGGCCAAGATTTTTTTCAAACAGGTCGAGCCTGAATATTATGGCCCGTGTGGATCTCTATATCTAGTCTCTAAAAGGGATAAAAAACATTTTATTCAACAGACAGGTCAATTTTTCAATAATCGGCTTTAGACGTAAATAATCGACTAAATGATTCAATTATTCAACCCATTTCATTGAACTTTACCTATGTCACATCAGCTGCGGAATCTAGAAGATAAACAAACACCATCAGATTGAGAATCAGCTGCACGGATCATCACCACATCGAATTGACGGCTGAATTTTCAATATTCGCATGTTAAAATGCAACTGGTCTGCCAAAGTCATTTTTAGTGCCACCTGCAAACCTGATTTTCGTCAATGATCGATAGGTTTATCATCAAATTTTCCTGTATTAGAGCCAGAATTTCACTATGGGCCAGAATTTTCAGGCCCAGCCCCGACTCGAATGATAGTTATCTTGGATCGGCCTATCCAATGTAAAAATTTTAAGTTTGGTCCGTTTATATTATAGTACACAGCCCCGCCCTGCGCGATCTGACCCAATTCAATTTCAGTAAAAAAGAAAAAAAAATCACAATTTTGTCTTAACTACAATTAAGATTCCTTTAACAATATTGCATGCATATTTATATAATAAATTTACAGTATATCTTACAGTATATACAGTATATTACGATGCGTTCGCACGACAGAAAGTACATAAAAGCAACATTAATGACTACTTTTCCTAGACGTTTCAACATTCAAATAAGGATTCATAATAAATAAATAATATAAATAATAATAATTTAGTTTAGAATACTTTTGAAGCTGTCTAATAAAAAGTAGATTTGTGAAAATATTTCTCCGACATTTATTAAAGTTTTCCCAAAACAAAAGGGCTATTTTTGGACACACTTCTGAATTCATTTATTTTCGGAAATGCATAAGACTGGTAGGTGTTCTCATTAGAAACTATTCAATCGAATGACGTTATTTATTTTTTGGTAAAGGCAATGCATCTTAAATAAAATAGTGTTAAAGAAAGCGTTTTGAAACGAATTTCCAGTTCCGACATCACGAAAATGGAGAAAAACCTGAAGCCGTAACAAGAATCTTTTATTGTCAACCTTATATATATACAGGGTGAGTCATAAATATCGAAACAATAGGCTATCTCCTTAAATATTGCCCCTAGACCCATACTTCCAATTGCAAAAATTCATAAAAAATGGTGAAATTTTTGATAAGATAAGTTGCAACTCCATGGGGGGTCTATTTGAAAAAATACGAAAATTAACTTTTTATACGGCCCCCGTAGGATAAAAATTCCAATTAGGAAAACTTTCCTTATCCAGTCCTGAATAATACACAAAAAGTTGTATCTTCATATCTTCAAAATTCGCGGAGTTATAACCGTTTGAATAATTCATCAGGTTTTAAGGGATTAGACACAAATTGAAATGCGCTCAATTCAAAAGACAATGTTACTTTAACAGCTCAAAGAAACATGTAAAAAAAGCTATCTTTTGAATTAGAATTTTGATTTTTTTTTTCTGTGATGGTTAGCTATATAATTTGCTAAGAAAATCAAATCCTAAAATTTATCATAAAATTTATAAAAAATTCATATGGTTACTACTGATTTAAATGGGATAATTTAAAATCATTATAACTCCAAACATTGTTTATCGGAACTCAATTTCTTTCTATTTAATTAAAAATGAAAATCTGATTTTAGTTTTGTTTCGGGGTTTTTGTTTTTCAATATATTTTTTAGAACTATTAAAAATATTTATTTAAAAAATTATAACTTTTAGAAAACTATATTTTCAAAAGTATATAATTTTTCATTTTTTTAAAACAAAACTAATGTAAAATAATTAAAAATGACATGGTTCAAGTTTGTACTATTTTTTCTTAAACAATTCTTCACTTTTAATAATTTAAAGACAAGAAATAGCCGGGATAAAAGCCATTACACAGATAAACGAAATGTACTCCTTTACTGCCCATCACTTATTAAAAAAAATGCTTTTCTAAGATGTAGCTTAAGTCCTTTTTAAAAATTTAGCTCTCACAACTTCAAGCTTTTTATCGTCCTGGAGAGGCTGTTAAAAAATCTGTATTCTGGGCTCAGGTCAGATCAGGACCGAGACGTTACTTTTTTCTGAAGACTCGCCTATCCGGGTCAAATGTATTTTTTAAACCGGAGAGAACTGCTTCCTTTTTCCCAGGCCTGCACTGGACGAAATATTCATTCCCGGTATCGAACAATCCGTATTAAAAGAACAGACCTAATACGTGCATAAAATAAGTAAAATTTGGTTTAATCAATATTTTTACAAAAACCACATAACTTTTAAAATCGCTTTTATTTTATTTAAAAAAAACCCTTTTAATTTTTTTTTAAAGAATAATATATTTAAATGCTAAAAAATTAAACAAAATAAAACCAGAGAAAAAAAAATCTGCCTATGACGGAATTCTGTCTTAAACAGAAAATGTGTTGATCCATGCAAAATAAATACAATAATACCTGAGAAAAAAATAAACTCCATTTAACCCTCCTAGGAAGGACATTTGTCTATTACGTATTTTTTCTATCCTATGTTATTCCGTCTTAAAAAATTTTACTGTTTAACATTTTTCAAAGTCTCCAACGCACGGGATATGGATTAGCGATAATAAAATATAAGTGAAACATTTACATATAAACAGAGATTCATTGATAAAATAAATATATCACAGCGTTTGGCGCCTATTTAATAATAAAAAGTATAAATATAAAAAACGAAATTCTATATTAAGTATTTTTGGTCAGAACTCCTCCACGCGAAACAATTTTTAAATACAGTGAAGAAAAAGACTATGTAGAAATTTACGGCTGGGCCGGCTATGATTAAGCTTTTTTCCGGGCTGGTCCGGATTATGAATTTTACATTATTTCATGCCGGGCTGAACTTTTTTCCCTATGGGTCGGTTTAGGACCGGACCTACATATTTCGATCTATTCAGACCTCTAGTGCTTAACGATCAACATGTTTTGAAAACAAGTTTCGATTTAAATCAATTCGCTGCTTTATTATGTCCAAATAAGAGGCACGGTCTTAAACCGACATATAATAACGAATAGTTTGTGGACGATCCCTTATTTGCTTTGAGAGTGGATGAAAAACACTTGGTTTACAGACTTGGTAAAGTGGTGTAAGTCACGAATTTTTGAGAATTTTGGATTTTAATATCTCTGTCAGATTTTCAGATACGGAGATGAAATTTTTTTTGTTCATTTTAGGAATGGATAAGGAATAACTTCCTAATTGGGAATTTTGGTCTACGGGGGCCGTATAAAAATTTAATTTTCGTATTTTTTTTCAAATAGACCCCCCATGGATTGCAACTTACATTATCAGAAATTTCACCTTTTTTTATGAGCTTTTGCAATTGGAAGTATGGGTCTAGAGGCAATATTTAAGGAGATAGCCTATTGTTTCGATATTTATGACTCACCCTGTATATATATATATATAAATTACTATTGGATTCAAAATCGCTTCAATAGTCAGGCTTGTCAGTTTTAAGCCTTTACAGTTAAAAGTAGTTTAAAAAAGTACTGTTTAGCAATACATTTGACCACCTTACGATATATTTCCAAAGATTACTTTAACAGAACATTATCGTTTTTAATATTTTTACAAAACATGTTGTCTGCACTATACATCCTGAGAACAATTAAGTACAGTTCCAGCCCGTCTCGACTTCACTGAGAAAAAAAGCAAGCTTGATTTCAGCACTGCACGAGTCTGCTAAAGAAAAAAGAAACTCAGCTCAGACACCATGCATAATGCCGACTTCTATGGTGGACATGCAACATTTCTGTATTGATTTATCAAACTAACATCGGTTCAAGACGAACATTTACACTTATTCTCCCGAAAATCATATTCATTGAAACTAGCCAATATTTTACCGGTTTTGCTTACTCTTTTAGATCGGGCCGGCAGGCCCACTAAATGTTTTTTAACGGCCTAACTGGTCCGTTTAATTTATTTGCTGGCATGACCCGTATTTTTCGTTTATCAGACCGTTGATAAAAATGTCTTAATTCTGCCGACCCGACCCGTTTGAAAATTGTCTTTATTTCGACTGGCCGACTGCGGGCCTCGGATCAAGCCCGGGCCCGTGCAAGTTCCTATCTTGTACCCTAAGATATGAAAAACATAGACGATTGGGAGCAGGAAAAAACGGTGATAAACCTTCCAATTGACCACTAAAATGGAGTTTTTGACAGTTGTTTCCACCAAGTTATGGGTTTGGCAGATCAGTTGCATTTTAATATGATAACCGAGTTCTGTCCAATCCTAGAATTTTAGCAACAAACTCAATGAGGCCTGTATAGTGGCTTTCCTGTCCAATAAGAATGAAGAACATTTTTACTCAACTTTTCTTTCGTCCAATAAACAGTCTTTTTCGGACGGTACATAATCGCCGAAGTGTGATTGTTGCCACTCCTGGGTTAAGTCCATGCACACGAAAAAATATGAATATCTTCACCGAAGTTGTCATCCTCTTTAATGCTAGTTGATCTACTAGAACTCTACTCATTTACTGCAAATTCTCAGAAAAACTAGTCTTTCCCGAATTTTTTTTCAAATTATTTTCAGCAGTCACGAAAAGTCGAAAAATGGTGAGGCAAACTTCGGATTTTCGGAAGAAATCCTTCAGAAAAATACTAAGGATTGGTGTTTTTTAGTGTATGTTTTTAGTAAAAACATATAAAATTGGAAAAAAACGGGTGTTTTACAGTTGTATCGATTGATACTGACTACCTAGAATTTGCCGACTGTCATCGAAGTTGCCGACATTAGGGGGGCGAGACGCCCCCCTACGCCCCCCCAGTAGCTACGCCCCTACCATCAAGTTAATTTACAGCCAATTTTTCAAAAAACGTCGCGAACAGTATTCTTCATCCGGTTCGAGGCTATAAAACCCTATTGTTAAGAAACACATTGAAAAATCGCTCCATTGAAAGCATTTTATGCTCTTGAATAATTCAATTATTATTTTATCCTGTTACTGAATGTATGCAATATACCTAAATAATATAAGGAATATCCATCCAATTCTGATTAATTTTACTTAATTATATAACTTGTTAGCAATATAACATTAAAATGTTTAAACATTAAGATGTTTTAATTGAGATCTATTTATAAATTATTCAAATTGAACTTACGTTACTAAAATATACTTTTGTTTCACGATTTCAATGTTGATTAATCTTTAATATATTTAAAAAAAATTACATTTAAATTTTGCAAATCATGCTTTTATCAGATTTTTCATTATTTCATAATAAAATAATGTAAAAAATATGCCTTTGTTTTGATTAATTCGTTTTCTGATCTCATATGTATCACATTAGCGTAACTGAGAGAAATAGCGAAAAAATATTCATGAATGCAAAATGTAAACAAACGATCAAACCTCCTTTTAATCTGACGTTATGATAATAATTTGCGTTACTTAACTAAATAAAGAGTTGTTCAGTTGCATAAAAATTTAGACTTCTAAAAAGTTGTAACATAACTTTACTAACTGTTATATTTCGTATTTTAAATGAAAATACGAATTCTCAAAAAAAAAGATTTCTACCATTTACGTTTAGCGACACAAGCATCAAAATTGTCTGTTGCCATGATTATGACGTGGTATCGCTGAATTCTGCTACAAGGCTCCTGATTAACCGGAGATACGTTTTATTCGGAGACACATATCCGCATAAGACATTGTACATGTTTGATGGAAAGATAAAAAATAAATTCACTCTAATCATTTCATTTCATCTTCCAAATTTTATGTTAACTTCAAGCAGATAAACAAGTAAATTTTAAACAAAAGTAGAAAAAAAAATCAACCATCTGTATCTGAATCTACATCTTGTTTAGAAATGTATTATTAACCATCGAACATCTTTGAGGATTACAGGGCAGGTGTTACACAAGCAGCAGGGTTTCCTTTAGTACCCTGGGGTACCAAAGGTACTTGGAACTTTAAGGTTACTTTTTGGTAAAATGATTTTTTTCCCTGGTGTGGTAACTCAGGGAATTTTGTTTCGTGTGAACTCATAGTAGTCAATCTACTTTATTATAAAATTAAATGTACGTGTTAAAAAAAAAAAAAAAATCTGTGAGAAAATAAAAATAATGCATGTGATAAATAAAATTTAAAACGTGCGCTACATCAAAAAATTATAATTTCATAATAAAATAAAGCTTTATAGTTTAATAGTTTAATAAAATAAAGTTTTATCCAAAAAAAAAAAATCTCGAATTCCAACAGTTGTTTCGACATACTTATTGACCGCAAGTTGGTACAATATATTTTGTGGTAAATTTTTACTATTTTCCTCATTTCATTTAATTTACGTTGTTACAACTAGCCTTTATAAACAAAATTATTGCTGCATATTTAGAATATATCTGTAATTTCTCATACTTGAAGACCATGTATTCCACCATTTGTCCTCCTATCAACCGGCTTATATATTCCCACATTATAAAACATTATCCCCCCAAAACACCGCAAAATTCTTAGCCGGCCTAAGAAATAATCTTGATTTTCTAATGCATGTACTTATCAAGATATACGGATGAAAAAATGCTTTGAAAAAGCGTTTTTTAGAATGCAAATTCAGAACCCGAGTAAGATGTACAAATGTAAAATCTGTTTACGTATCTTAAAGATAACTGATATAAAAACTGATAAAACAAATATTAATCCTAAAAATATCTATGATTATAAAAATAAATATTAAGTTATATTTATATTTCTTTATTTCTTTAATAAATAGTAGAATTCCATTTAAATAAATAAAAACAATACGTACACAGGGTGCATGCTGAGACAAAATGTTTTTGCTTAAATTGTGGCTACTCACAGGTAATATTTATATTGACACGTTCAATTAGACGTATGAAAGCAAATTTACGAGGTAACTAACTACTGGTGATGATTATCCAAAACCCTCTGGACCAATCATCTTTTTACTGGCCACTTATCGTCTCTTTTTAAAAGCACTCTAATTTCAAGAAGAGCTAGTTACAAAAATCTCGGTTTATCCTTGAGTTTAGACAAAATTTTTTCAAGTCTTTTCGATTCTGTTTGACACATACTGGAGAATCACATATTGAAATTTTTTATGAGTTCAGGTAAAAAATAAATTTGTGCAAGGCAAATGTAATATTTATAGTTTAAAACCTTCCCTTGTTTACTAGAATTGTAGTACAAAAAGTTACATTTAAGTTTGCTGATTGGTTTTCACAAAGAAAAATAAAAGCGGACATGCATAACTATATGCATAAGTTTGAAAACAGAATCTTATTCGTTTTAACTCAATTAAAAAAATTGACTTTATTCAGAATTCATGTATTATTTCTTTCAAAAATGAAAACAAGTTTTCCGCCTTTTAATTAGCCATGTCTCTATTTTGACTCAATTAAGTTAAATGTATATAAGACTTTTGTTAATCATTTAGGCTAGGGAAAATGTAACAGAACGAAAACTTTTACGTTTTAAAAATCTCTTTATGCTAACAATATTTTCCCTGGAGATTTAATTATACTTGTTCCGACACTTTCTCTAATGCAATTAACTTTTTCTTTCATACAGCAATTATTCGCATTATAAAAGGAGGTTCAAGCAAACTTCTGTTTATTTTTACTCTAACAGTATTTTTATTATATTAGAGTAGTTTTCAGTTAACAAAAGACAGGTTATAGAACTTGACATATTTTTTTATACAGCCAACTATTAATAAACATATTTTTTCATAGTAATTAAAGATTTCGTTTTACTCTCACCAGGGAATCTAACCCGAGTTTCCCGGTTTACAGCATATACTTCCCATCGACAAATCAGAAATAGAATTTCCTAATTAAAAACTCTAAAAAATATATTTTTTTTTATTTAACATATTTTTTAGGTTATCCACTAGCAATAACAAAAAACTTTTCTCTAAGAAAAATATCCATTATAAATTCAAATAAAGTTTTCGAACTTATATAAATAACTGTACTTTTGTATTTGCCGCGCATGTCAGCAATTCACATCAGTCAAAGCAATCGCCAAAAATTTCACTATTTGAGGAAATTTACTTGATCTTTATTATTTTAGTGTTTAAGCATTGCCCATTTACATATATGGTAACAATTTTTATTTATTAAGTTTAATTTCATTATGGCATAGTAACCAGAAATTTTATTCTGAACTATTTATATATTTTTAAGTATATCTTCTCTAAGCAATCTTCTCTAAGCCGGCTGTGCGTGATATATATATTTAAAAGACTCAGTCTGGAGCTTTCTACTGTACCGATTTTTATAATTTTTTTTATGAAAGCCTTTTATTTTTAGATGTGTCCGTACTTGCTCTTTTTTAATTTATTTCTATTCTTATATTTTATTTTTAATTTAAAAAGCATTTTATGATATTTATTCAAAACGGTGGCAATCAGGTTAAGCTTTTCTCCCTATAATGTAAATTTACTTTGCTTTATCAAATTCCACCAATCCGAAACAAGATTTCTTCATTAAATTTAACCATAATAAAATGATTTGTGTAATTATGTATTAATCAGCGTAGAACAAATTATGTATTCAGAAATAGCGTTAAGTAATTTATGTAAATAAAATAACAGACAATAATCTGTGATAAAGCCTAATATCAAAAGTTAAATACCTCCAATGTAAAAACGACGTCATTCGAAAAACAGATAAATTAGCTCCATTATAATATATGCAGTTATAACTCTGTCAATGATGATATCATATTCACTGATTTTTATTCCTGCATCTATATATACTGAACTTCTTCTATTTATTTAAAAATATTTGGCATGCACAAATGAAGTTATGTTCTTAAAAGAAAGTACTTTCTTTGTAGATGTGGCCTCTTTCGCTATTTTTTAAAATAATCCCAATTTTCAAATTTTAATTTTGAAAGTATTTTATGAAATTTCTTCACATTAGAAACAACGGAAATTTCCATATCATCACGGATGCGGTTTCCGCATCACAATAAAAAAAAAAAAAAAAAAGTGTAATTTAACAAATAACCACAACCATTTCGAAAATGAAATTCTAACCAATTTGACATGTTACATTCAGATTCAGGTGACGAAAGTTTACCTGATTTAAGTTTATCGGACTTAGATTCGAGATGCAAGTCGAGTTGCAGATTTGAGTCCAGTGCGAATAGTCAGCTAGTGCTTTGATAATAATCAGCCCGACGCAGCTGCGGTCATTCGGTAGTTTCGGAGGTACGACCCCTCCCTTCTTTTTTTCGGTGTATTTGATTTAATAAATTTACTTTTTAAATTTGACCTTTTTCAATTTTTGATTTTTCCCCCAATCAGGCTTTTGGTAGAGAATCGCAATAAAAGAAGAAAAGCTAAAGGATCACAAACGTTAAAAATGGTTTAAAAAAAAAAAAAAAAAAAAAAAAAATGAGGGCATTACGAGATCCATTCGCATCCGAAAACAACAACCATTTTCCAAATGGTTGATAACTTTTGAAAAACTTTTGAATAGAAAATTACTTCACTATATAAAATAATCCTGAAAATTTTGTCGTATTGAAAATGAAATGAGTGACTTCTTTGATAAAACTAAATATTTTAATGCGCGTACGTCTAAAAGTGACTTTCTGGATTTCGGTAACTCTCAGATTAGAATTTCAGGTAAAGAGCGTGAATATTTACATTGCGAAATTGTAACTGGCAAACTCGACATCAAGTGTGAAATTATATTCATTGAACATTCTTTGATTATTGTATGTAATCATTTCTGTTATTATTTTTTTTAATTCAGTCAATTGGTTCTTTTAAACATTTTCATTCGTTGAATTCTACGAGATTCGGCTCGTAGAAATACATTTGAAAAATATTAAATAAAAAAATTTGCTAAATTTAAGGTTTGAAATATATTATATAATTAATAAAATATCAGTAAATGGAGATAACAGTCTCCCTCTTCTTGCCTTTACATTTCTGATAGTTGATATTTAAAAAAAAAAAAAAAAAAAAAAAAAAAAAAAAAAAAAAACTGCATAAAATAAAAGAAAACATATTCATTCTGAAATGCAAATTTTAAGATTAAAATAATAAATTCAAAGTTCTTGATATCTCTAGTAACTAAAAAAATGCCATACGCGTTCAAATTGTTTTTTTATTCATTCCTTTCTTTCTTCAGTCCTTCTTTATTGGATAGTAAAAATGCACATTATTAAGCTAGTTTGCTAATTAATTATGATGTAAGATAATCGACATTGATTGATGACTCAATTAATATGCGTAATTTAATATGAATTGTTACTGTGTTGTTGAAATCGAAAATTACAAAGGTACTAAATGATATATTATCTTTAAAAAAAAAAGAAAAGGATTAAATGCATGCATTTTTTGATGTGAACAACTTCGTTTTCTTTTTTTCGTTTAAGTTCTTTTATATTTTTGATAACTAAAAGAATGTAGTTGACGTCATGTACTTTTACCATTGGATTTAACCTTTTCTTTTGTGTTGTCTTATCTTTTTTATTTTTTATTTATTTTTTATTTATTATTATTATTATTATTATTATTATTTTTGCACAAAATAATATAAAAATCATATAGTCCATTATTATGTTTTTTTTTTTTTTTTTTTTTACAATTCACGAAATAAAAATGTGAATTAAGAATCCTTTTTTAAGATGAATTTCTAAAATGTTTTTTATCATTCGAATCCGATACTTTTCGGGAAAAAATCTAATAGAAATATATTTAAATATAAAAATATAAAAATATATTTAAATGTAAGCTGACTTATACATTTATAAATTGAGTAACTTGTTCAATTTATTTATTTTTTTTTTTAGAAAACTTATAATGCACCCAGAATATTGTTGATTACACTTGATATGCTAAATTATTTAAAGATGTTGGGATAATTACTAAAATCGTGTTTTCCAGTGTATAAATTACCACTATTTTTTTTCAAACCTTACTAACGGGCTCATCCTTCTATGGGCTTTTCTTGTCAATCCCCGTTGAAGTACCTCAAATTCTAAAAACACGCTAATTTGATCGGCTTTTAAAAGATTGCGAAACATTGAACTACGTATATATATATATATATATATATGTGTGTGTGTGTGTGTGTGTGTGTATGTATGTGTGCGTGTGTGTACTAAATAACCTATCAATAAACAGGTTTCCCTATTTCCCTTTGATTGGGGAATTTTTATGCCGAATCAGTTACTGTTAAACATCTACTGGCCATTTACATATTTGATTAAACAAGATCGGCTAAGCAATGAAATTCGCAGAGTCTTTCGCTTTTAATATTTTTTTGAACCGAGATATGAAAAAATAAGCAAAGCACTTTAAATGGGTCGTTTAAATCTGGTGTAATTTTCACAAAATTTTTCTTTCTCTTTTTAATATCTACATAAAAATACTTTTGTTGTTTAAAGATTTTAGCAGGCCTTTTACACTTTGTATATCCCGTTAGATTGCCTACTAACAACACCAGAAAACATTTTAAACATAAAAAGTACCAACAGTATATTCAAATAACGATTCGAAGTTTTTCAAAAGAGATATTTTTTCTTTCTTTCTTTTTTTTGCAATTAATCGCTGAAGAAACCACAAAAATTTTGATATTTAGACTAGACTAGCATTTTTAGATTTCCATAACTTTGTCTTAAACGTGTTGTTCAACGCGTCTGTTGAACTTGTGTTACGTTTATTTCATGTTATTTATTTATTAATTTGTTAACAAAGTTTTAGTTTTGTTATAGCATACTACAATATAATAATATTCTCGGGAAAAAAATGCTGAATTATTTATAATGTGTTAAGTGCAAACGATTCAATCTTCTGTAACCGACTGTATGTGATAGGGATAGCTTTAAAAAAAATAGTGCATGAAAACTGTACCTTTCATAAACCATAAATTTCATAAACCATAAAATATCAGTAAATTGAGATACAGTTTTCAAACATATTTCATTTGAAAATATTGTATAATATACTGTGTATATAGTATACTGAAAGTAGTGTATTAGTGTTTCATTCGATGGTTCAAAAATTGGAATTATTCAATGTTTAAACATTAATAAATTTTCAAAAAGAAAAAAAAGAGCAAAATTTATTAATAATCTCATTTGAATCATCAATATGACGTCATAGTTTTTCGACAATGTTTTTTTTTTTTTTTTTTTTTTCATGATATATACCATCAAATCATCGATTTCATAGCTGAAATTTTAAGACTGGATTATTATTATTATTATTATTATTATTATTATTATTATTATTATTATTATTATTATTATTATTATTATTACCATTATAACTTAAATTACGCAGTAATTAAATACTATTTAATAATAGTTTTTTAAAATGTTGCATTATAATTTTAGAGTTCTCATGTATTTTATTATGCAAATAGAGCTGCATTTATACTGAGTAATAACAACAAAAAGAAATCAACACTTATTTGCAGCGACATAGTTGATTACAGGAGGTAGCAAAATATTTTGTGTCTTTTATAACAAATGATATTCAGAATAAGTGTATCAAAGATTTTATAGAATAATAATGGCTTGAATACCAATTAATTAGTGATCAATTAATACATCAACGCTATATAACATATAAAATTCTAATGTTGGGTTTGTAGAACGTTGACGGCAATGTAGTTTGAATATGTTGTTAGAGTCACCAACAGTATGTTCTATATACTTGAGGAAAATGTACATAGGTTTTATAACTTTTTACAGGGCCACACAAAAGTATTCGTTTACACTATCATCTGCGGCGGTTTTTACTTCAAATTTATTGTAGTGCTATTGTGTTATTTCTATTTCAAACTGTACATAATCTATGTATGTTATTAAGACTTATTGCGACATGCTCCCCATTGAAAATGTGAGACATAATATTTTATAATTGTTTTACAGGACAAAATAAAAGTATTTTGATATATTGATTTTATCACAAATTACTGTTAAAAAAAAAAAAAAAAAAAAAAAAAAAAAAAAAAAAAACAATTTTCTATGACATTTATTTAAATCGTGATGCTTCGCAATTCTTCGTATAATCATATTTTCAATAAGTAACTTTTGTCTTCAACAAACTTTTCAAACGTATTTTTAAACTAACTTTCCACAAAAATGTTTCTCTAAAATCTTTTTTTTTATTATTATTATTAAATATTTGTAGGAATTCTAGTAAGAAATTTTACAAGCAACATTTTAAAATATTTTTTCCCTATGTTTCCGCAGTATGGCAACCACATTCTAAATTTTAACGTAGTTTAAATTCAACTTTCTTTAACGCCGATAACGTCTCCTAGTCTGGATTAGATTTACCAAATTCTATTAAAATTTGATTTTTAAAGTTGCACTGTACTTCGACCGTACTGAAGATAAAAATAGTTAGTACATATTCAACATAATTTTCTTTTGCTTGCTTATGGTGCATTCAGCATGTGTGCGTATGAAGAGGATATTAACTAAAACAGATGTAATATTGTGAGGATAGAATAATAAAATTAAAAAAAATTTGATTTTTTTATGTTTCACTACATGAATTTGTACTAGAATTAAAAATTGGCAGCGCAAATTTAATCCAATTTTCTTTTAAGTTTATAACATCTTCTGGCGAGAAACAAGGTAAGTAATTTTAAATAAAATTAATTTTTTATGGGTACGTACATATTGAGAATGAGCTTCTGGCCTCAGAGAAATTTGTGTTTTGATAAAAAAAATTTACGTGATATTTTTTTACGGTGGTAGCGCCTCTGATGGGAAATTACATAAGTAAATTTTTTAAAACCGGATCTCTAAAATTAAAATTAGATAAGCCAGAGTAACTTTACTTTGATTTATGTTGATAACGCCACATATCAAGAGAATGATTAACTAACTTTAACCGAATGAATGTTCTTATGCCTTACTGTATGGCGGCAGTTCTGAAGATGAAATAAAAAATAGTACTAAGTTAACACACTTTTGTTTTGCATTTACAGTGAAATCTGGCACAAAATAGGTTAACTCCATTTAAATAAAATTGATTTTTTTAATGTTTTACTCTGTAAAGATAATTATGGTAATTATTTTGAATTTAAACTTATTTCTAATGCAGATGCGATTTTAAACTATGAATATGGAACTAGCTACAAATTAGCAAGTAAATAGTATTCATCCTGTACAAAAAGTTGTAAGCATCCAAGAAAAATCAATATCATTACGGAAAAATACAGTTTGTTTTAATTATCTTTTGTTGTTGTTGTTGTTGTTTTGTTTGTTTAAATATTTCAAAATTTTCTGCCTGTTTTTGACATTATTTTAATTGAAATTTAGGTGTCATTATATACTTGAATCAACTTAATTTAATACTCCCTAAAGGAAAAATTGGATGAGAAATTTTGCAACTGATTTTCACGGTTAGCTATTTTTATATTTCAAATAACTAAACATAGTCTGAATCGAAATTATTAATTAAAAAGACATTTAATAAATATAAAAATTAACATATTAATACAGCGTAATAAAATAAATTAGAGTAGACATTTCAGTTTTATGCAAGATTTTCTTAAGTACAATTAACAATCGATTTCTGCCGAATTTATATGCAATAAGACGAATCGACTGATCAACATCGATTGAAGGTGATTTGAAGCAAGACGACTTCAGTAGGAATTTCTAACATTCATGCATTAGTTCATTGGTTCAATTGAAAACCGAAATCGTTATTTACATATGTTTCATATAAAATAATTAAATGGCATATACTTAGTCCTCAATATAATATAAAAAAGAAAAATTCGGTTACTGATAGACATTTATACTGATGAATTGCTTGTACAAAGATTGAAACATCCCTTAATTCACTTATTACTTTACTATGTAATGTTAATGTGTTGTTTTTATTTTTTAAAAAAAGTTTTATTTCAAATGTCTTTAATAGTAACTCTTTTGTTGTTATTCAATATTTAAATATGAAAATGAAATATTCAATTATAACTTTAAATAGATAGCGATAAGATATTTTAAATACAAGGTGTTTTAAATACACTCTCAATGGCTTTCAAAAGTTAATTTCTAAAACATTAGTCATAAACATATAATTCTAATTATTATATTATCATTATTATTATTATTATTATTATTTTGTATGAGGTAAAAAAAATTATTTTTAAAGTCATTTTGATCAATCAAAACATTTCTTAAAAAGTTAAGAAATTTAAATTTTTAGACGTTCCCTCAGTCATATAAGTGATATTTAAGTTTGAATTTCACATGAACTGCCAGTTTGATGTCCTGATGTTTAAATCTAAATTTCATATTAATAAATTTATTTTTTGATATTCTAAAATCAGGTAGTAGCACATCTTTTTATGCTTAATTCAATGCATTCATTAGATTTTTTCAGAGTTATGAAATAGTGATCTTTTTTTTTGTACTTTAGTTAGCAAGTATAATGGGAATTTACTTGTCCTGAATAAAAAACTCGCAAAATTTCAATCTTTTTTTATGCTTCCAAACATTTTAAATTTTTTATATATGGATTAAAAGTAAAATATCCTGTGTTAATTAAACAAATAGATAGTTTATATATTTAAAATTAGTATCTAAGAGTTAAAAATTTAAATGTATTTTGTGTCCGCATATGCAGAACATGAGTGTTACTTTAGGGAAGTTAATATTATTTGTTTTCAAAATATTTGTATATTGCAGTTGGCAACGGTAGTGAGAAAACGATGTTGTTTCTTTTTTACAGTGCGCTTATTTAGAACGCGATAATTTTGTTTTATAATTGCTATTTATCAGAATGTTCAATTCAACATGGTGAGTATTTTTATTTTCTTACAGGAGTGTTATCCATTTATTTATTATTTTTTTTAACGTATAAAAATGTTAAGTTAGGGAATGCTGTATTTTTTGTTCAGGAATCAATAGGCCCAACTAAAATTTCAATAAAACAATTAGAATTTATTTTAGTGAAGAATTCCTTAATAAATATCATGAGTGTTACCGTACATGAGTGTTACCTTACATGAGTGTTACTTGGAAAAAGTAACACTCATGAGAAAAGAAGTTAAGTAATTCTAAAACTATAAATCATGTGTAAGATTTAAGTTATGATTATAATAGATTCATGATTCAGGGATATATTTTGTCATATTACATATATTTATAATTATTTAAAAATTGTAACAGGATTTTCATGTCTGCAC
Source organism: Maratus speculifer (assembly GCA_964019185.1). NCBI lineage: Eukaryota > Metazoa > Arthropoda > Arachnida > Araneae > Salticidae > Maratus > Maratus speculifer. The sequence goes on from OZ025298.1 coordinate 271,379,662, forward strand.
ATGTGTTTTGTAAGTGCTATTTAAGATTCAAATTTTTAATTCTTAATAAATAATTTTCAAAAGACTATCTATTTTACACAAATCACAGTTTAAACTTTAAAATTTATATATATATATATATATTGTTACAAAAAAGCTGTTTGCTGCAAGATGAGTCTTATCGCTTGTCATGAGTGTTAACACTTTTCATGAACGTTACTGTAACTAAGAATCAGAATTTTATTAATGCATTTGTTACTTCACTTAAATTAATTGTTTTGTCTATTAGAACTTTCTAATTCTTTATTATAACTGCAATGAAAATAATTAATTTTTAATTAAATTTGTTTTTAATCAGAAGTTACACGCTTTATTTAGGAAGCAAAGTAACACTCATGGCATAAACAACTATTAAAATGCTTTAAATTTATGAAATAAAGAAATACTAATACATTTTTGATTTATTAATACGTATGTAAGAGCCTTAAGCAATTTTTTAATTAATTATTGATACAAAAAAATCAGAATGTTTTATAGAGAGGTCACACTTATGAGAAAAATAGTGACTGTGGAAGACATTTCTTGAAATTTCTGAAATATAAATAAGAAAACTCGCAAATAATCTACTACTTAGAATGTTGTAAACTATAAGCAACTCATACCTGAGTAAATTTTTATATTTAAACCAAATTTTTTTTTTTCAAATTTTGTTTCACCTAATACGGCAATACATTTGTATAAATATTTCTTAACCTCTTCACTACTGGCGATTATTACAGTATTTTTAATTATTACTGAATTATTTCTTCTCTCGTTTGACTTCAGAGCGAGATTTTTGTTTTATTTTCATTAGCTCGAATCTTAGAATTCGAAACATATTGTTCTTATATCGAAATTTCATTTATATTTTAGTACCTTTAATAAAATGGGACAAAACTGATGTACCCATTTGGGTACTCAGGGACTGAAGAGGTTAATAATATATAAAATATTAATATAATAAAATAATAATATAATAAAATATTCCTTAATAAAAATTTCTATTACACGAACAAGTAAGACAGTAAAACTCCATTCCATCTAACTCTAATATTGACCGAGTTATGAAAATTTGACTTGCTTGACCTATGCAAGTTTTTCGCATCTGAACACAGATGACTTCGGATATGCTTCAAGGTACCGTACATAAAATGCTTAAAGTATTAGAAGAATTTATTTCGAGTGCACATTTCTTCATCGCAGCCAAAAGGAACCACTTCGGCCATGTTTTAAGATAACTGTTTTTTTTTTTTTTTTTTTTTTTTTTTTTTATTATACTCTAGATTAGACAACCTAATAGCATTTTAAATATATGCTGTATAAAAAATTTTACTTAGCAATATTCATTTAAATTATTCTAATTTACTGTATATTCAATATTTCTCAGTTTCCTAATAATACCTTCTATTTATGCTTATCTAATTTCTTAAATCTAAAAATATATATTAGGAGTTATTTTATTCGAAATCTTAATCTAAAACTTCTATTTCCCTCATAATTTATTTTCAACTCTCAAGCCTATAATATTCTGAGAGAAATTACTTTTAATTCTAATACATATAAAAGTTATCAAATCTATTCAAAAAGCTGTAAGAATCCATCAAACGAAAAAGTCAATACCATTATTTCAGTTGACATAAAAGGTTTTGTAACATGGAAAATACTACAGAAAGTTTCCATCTGTTGGTGACACTATTTTCATTGAATTGCGAATAAGTAAGTATCATTATATCCAAGAATTCACTCAGTTTAATACACCCTAAAGGTAAAATAGGATGCTAAACTTTGGAACTGATTTTTTACGCTCAGCAAGTTTGATTTTATTATGCTATCTATTTGAAACGAGAGTCATCTGTCTCGATCAGCATTTTATGCACTTCCGGTGGAACATTTTTGGAATCAAATTATGTGAAACTAACACGCAAATTTGCACTTTACCTTAATGTTCATTTCCATTTTTCAAGCAGTTCGGCGATAGAATTTCTCGAACTTCCTCGATTTGTATTTCAATTCCATTGTCAATTCGCAAAAACCGGAAATAAAAGTGCTTTATTGTTGCATGTTTTTTTCTGTGGGTCGGTAAAATAGTGTTGTGTTATGTTTCAAACTATATTTTGATGTGAGAAAGTTTAAATACTTTAAAATCTGGCGTGATAAGAACTATCTTTCTGGATTTGATAAATGTAAAATGTGTGGTTTCCTTTAAAATTTTCGCGCTTTAGTTTGAAATAGTTATTGCTATAACAACTGATTTTCAAAATTTTGGCTCTAGTTTTTTTTTTTTTCTTACATAATATTATGCAAATTCTGTGGCTGATGCTGTCATTCATTTCTCGCTTCCAGACTGAAATAGATATTGATATTAGTAACGCATCCACAACAAGCAAGCTAATTTTTTTTCCCGTGAAATTATGCAAACTTTGGTGTTGCGATTGATATATATTCCACGCTTTTACTATCTTTGATCCGTGTTTCATAACTTGTGTATCATTGAATTTACCCTAAAAACTAACGAAAACGTAAGAGTAGTGTGCCACTTAAGGACATTTATCTAATTATTATTAAAGTTTTAGACAATTCCAAAAGATATATATATGTGTGTCATTCTACTCCACAACAATGCATTGTGCCATGGGCAATACTTACAAGAGCATCACCAAACATGGTGCACACAGATTTTGATGATTTCAAAGTATGTTGTAGGGGTCATACCACTAATTATTCAGCTGGAAGGATTCTTTCAAATGGGCCTTAGTTTTTGAAAAATTGGGGGTCAAAGTTGAGCGTATATTTCAAATACTTATTAGTACGAGCGCCGCATGTGAATTCGTGGCGTCGTGGTAACGTACGAGCCTGCAAGTCGAAAGGTTGCGGGTTCGAATCAGTTCTCGGCCTTTTACTTATTTTTATGTTTTTTTACACTTCACAAATTATAAGCAGAATTGAAAATTCTACAGCTTTGAACCTTTTGATATTTTCTGAAGAGGACAGTTTACTTTGTCAACATTTTTTTATTATTATTTTTTCAAAATATGGTGAACTGACTGCATTTCAGGGTTCAACTAAAAGTACAGTTTGCAACAAATAAATAAATAAAAATTTGTATTTAATTAAAATTTTGAAAAAGTATAAGAAAATTTCAATATTTTAAAATCTCCACTACTTTAAATATTAATATTTTTAGATTAATCAGTCACTTTTTTTCTTTTCAAATGTGTATTACACAATATTGTGCTTGGATTTTTAGATAATTTAATACTGCATTTAATATAATTTATATTACTAAAGTACTTAATTCGTGATAAATATGTTTAAAAATATATTAAAAGTAAAAAAAAAAAAAAAAAAAAAAAAAAAAAAAAAAAAAAAGAAGGTTTAATCACCATTTGTAAAAGTGGAAAAATAAGATCAATAAAAAGAAATCTTCATTTATTCTGATAATTACGGAGGAAAGCAGACGATTAAAAAAAGTATTTTTATATGTATTATAAATTTTATATCATTAAACAGACGATTTTCGTACTTCAGTTGAATTACGGAAAGAGTGTTTTGATTTGTTATAAAAATAGATGTAATCTGTCATTTCTTATTTGTGCAAACGATAACTTATGTTCATGTTGAACTTTGGGGATAAATGTATTTACAGAAAATTGGAAAATTGAAGACTTGGATAACTGGTAACAACTTGCATTTTAACATTACTGCATTAATATTTTATTATATTTTCAAAGATACGCATTACTTGAATAATCTAATCCTAAAGACGTTTAAAAAATTGCACCCGAAAATTATTTTGTATTATTTATACATATACAAAAAAAGGCAAGTTTTCATTTAGAATGCTATAAAATAAAAAAGCGATAGGAAAAAAAATCATTATTTCAGGATTGTGCTTAAAATAAAAAACGCGAATAATAATTAATAAAAAAAAATTCTAGGCGTAAACTAGTTTTGTAGTTTTGTCAATAGAAATATTCGTTTAAAAATTGCAGAAAAAAAAATAAATTTTCTTGAAAAAATTTAAAAATGTAAATGTAATTTATTAAGAAAATATCAAAAGCTGTAGCAATTTTGTAATAAAAATACTTAACATTTGTAACGTGTAAAAATACAAAAATAAATAAATAAAAGCCGATGACTGATTCGAATCCGCAACCTTTCGACTTAAAGGATCGTATGATACCACGACGCCACGGATTCACATGCGGCGTTCGTACTAATAAGTATTTGAAATATACGCTGAACGTTGACCCCCAATTTCTCAGAAACCAAGGCCCATTTGAAAGAATCCTTTCAGCTGAATAATTAGTGGTATGACCCCTACAACATACTTAGAAATCATCAAAATCTGTGTGCACCATGTATGGTGGTGCCCTTGTTAATGTACTGCTTTTAACCAGCACTCAATAGTAGAATATTTAATTTCCAATCATACGTGGCACACGATGGTAGGAAAAAAAAATGAAATTCTTGAAAATTTTCCCATTCAAATCACACATAAACTATGTCCTTAAAATACATTTATTTATCATTCACATAATAAAGACGCAATTCTACCAAACTACGGTTTGAACTAGGTACAAGCATAGCATATCGCCATAGAAAATCAGAAAGATGATCTTATCAAAATAGAATTTCACCATATTAAAAACTTAAACTCCACCTAGTTACAGCGTTATGTTTAGCATATGTAGAATTCCCCTTCGAAAATCAGCGTAATGTCGTTGTATACTAACATGCGCGCGCTTACGGGATTGTTCTATGTTTCCAATAACTCTAGTCGGTTAAATACATTCGAATGAATTTTTTGGTCATCGTTTTGCACACATTTCCCTTTTCTTTTTGTTAAACTTTGTAATCAAAAATGCAGACTTTTAAAATTCTTTCGAAATTTTATTAGAAATATAAAAAAAAAAAAAAAAAAAAAAAAAAAAAATAGTTTTTTTTTTTTTTTTTTTACTTTGAATAATTAAGAAAAGGAAAAATCATCTCATCAGTTTTAATGGGGATTTTTCCCTCTCTCTCTCTTATAGCTCAGTCAGTAAGGTGTACTTCCAATGTTATGAAGTCTCGGATTCAAACCCCAGGACATCTAAATACACATTATGTTAAAGTTTAATGATGCAGCAGTTCGAATTTGATTAGAAAATTCAAATTGTATAACGCTCACTACAGATTTAATGATTCACTATTTTTAAAAACTAAATTATCATTAAAAGTAAATTTAGTGAGTCTTGCGTATTTTTAACGTTGTTAAATCGCAGAATCTATTCTAAATATACCGAATACTTCTCTGTTTATAGCAGAATCTCGGTTTTTCTAATCTCTGTAATTTTGCATAAGACTTTAGATAATGGATTACAAGTAGATTCTTTGTAATTTTACAGATTATTTTTAGCAGTGCACAAACTCTTTTAGTTGATTATGTACAATAGTATTTGGTAAAGAAGATTGAACGATGTACAATAGACTAAAACAATCCCTGAAAAATAATTAAATTAACAATGCAAGTCCATCCCTAAAAAAATATATAAGTAACAGTGTAGGTCCCATCAAAATCCGCAAAATAAAACGCATAAAAAATACTTTTTTTTTTTTTTTACAATTGGATTTACCTGATCATTAAACTTTCCCCGATAACTCTCTAGCGAAACAACTTAGAAAGGAGTGCGATGCACTAAATGCATCCCTCAAAAGTTATGTATCTCAAAATGCATGTCTCGCAGAAATCCATTCAGGAAAATCTTTCTAAAAAGGCTATCTTTCATAAACAAATTCATTTGATTATAAAAATTTTCCCCTATTTCTGTAATTGAGAAACTTTGAATGATGTATTACATACAAATTATTCCCTGAAAAATTGTCTCACAGTGCATGTTCCAATAAAAATTGTCAAATGGAACCCAGGTTATATAAAACTGGAGCAAAATTAATATTTGCATTTTATCGCTGTTAACTTAGTAATTTCCTGTTGCATGTTTTAAAATCTGATGGAAATGGTAGTGCTTTTGACAGATATCCTAAAAAATAGCACATGGGTAGTTTTTTTTAAACATCAAAAATTTAAAATAAAGACGAAGAAAGAAATTTAGAAAAATATATTTCGACACAAAATTAAAAAAAGAGTAACAGACAGAATTTTGAATAAAAATATTTAATTAAAAAACTTATTAAATTTAGAAAAATAAAATTTGTTTCACTTTCTTTAACAAAGAAGTTAATATCTTCTTCTGTTTACGCTGTCAGTCTGTCATTCTCCATTCAGGCACGGTAAACAATATGGTTTTGTCTGTACAAAAGTATCAGAAAAAGAAGAAAAGGGAAAAAATAACGAAAAAAAAAAAAGGAATGAAAACACATCACGCTTCTTGCAGGTTTTATCAGATGAGAAGAAGAGTGAAAAAAGCAAAGGAAAAGGGTAACAGATGAAAATTTGCTTTCTTTGTAAGAGTGAGAGGTGTTTTTAGCACTGTCAGAGAAAAAAAAAATATTCTTATTTTTCTCCTTTATTTTTTAGAGTTGTATTAAAAAAATTCTATAGTTTTCTGTATTTTAGTTTTCTGTTCTAAAGTTTGAAATAAATTTTGAAGCATATGAGTTACTGCGAAATTGTATAATTTGTGTCACAAATTTTAGACATCTAAATTCGTTTCGTAAATAAATAATTTACTTTTGGAAAAATTAATATTCAGAAAGAGCTGGGTGCAATGCAATGGAATACAAAAATGACCAACGTTAAAAAGAACCAAATATTGTATGTAAACAGCAGACCGGTTAAAGCACCAAATATTGTATGTAAACAGGAGACCGGTTTCGGTAGCATTTAGCGTAACAAACGACGTACCAGCGTACCAGTCGTTTTTACCTCGTCCGTGCTCCAGCACCGACAACGGTACGCTAAATGCTAACGAAACCTATCTGCTGTTTACTGCGTGTAATATTTCGTGCTTTTTAACGTTGGTCATTTTTGTATTCCAATTTACTCTTGGGTCATTCCATACCAAATAGTCTAAGTGTCCCTGCTCGGTACTCTTCATCTTTATTTTAATCTCTGCAGGATACACATATAAAGTTGATATTGATATTCGCGAATTGAAAGAGACAAAAGCACTATAGCTGGAGCTTTTAAAACAAGAGGTTTTCTCTAAAGTTGACTCTTTCACTGTCGCAGGAAAAAAGATCAAATGACTAACAAGGAAGGTCTCCATACGGGCATACTGAGAAAAATCTGAAAAAATTACAGAATGTTCTTCTCATATAGTTATATATGTTTATAAAAAAAAATTCGGCGGAACTTCCTTATAACGTCCGTAAAAAAATAATAAAAATTTCGTTTATTTGGCGATTTATCTCCTGTTGGCGAAAAAACGAAATTTTGAAAAATACGCTTTTACGCTTCGAATACTTTTTAAAGAAAAAACTTTCTATATTCAATTTATTTAAATAAGTTTAGTTTAAGTAATTTTAATTTTGCATTTTTACTTTACTTTAAGTGTAATTTTGTCATATTCGTTTATATGTACTTATAACAAAATGAAATTAATATATTTTATCATTTAAAACACGATTTAAATTGATTAAAATTGTTCCAAATTGAAAAATACACTGTTAAAAATCTGCTGCATTTTGTTGCAACGCACTCCCTTGCTTGTATAGAAAACGGTTACTTGGCCGTGAAATGGAGCTTTTTCATTGGTTGGAATAGAGATACTATATACAAGAGGTGGAGTGCGTTGCAGCAAAATGCAGCAGATTTTTAACAGTGTTGCACAAGCTACAACACCGCTAAAAATCTGTACCATTTTCTGCAGCGTCACTCCACCGCTTTTATAGAAAACGGTCAATTCACCGTGCTATGGAGCATTCTCATTGGTCAGAAGAGAGATATTCTATAAAAGTAGTGGAGTGACGTTGCAGTAAATGCTACAAATTTTAAACAGTGAAGTCAATTAAAATCAATTTTCAGATTCGTTAAAATCGTCTGCTTTTGGCGAGGAAATGCACTGCTCGCCAAATCCCCCGTCGCTTTCAGCTTTTCACGCCAATTATTCCAAACTATTTTATTTTTTTACATATCTAATAATGTAATTCCGCCGCTAATTTTCACTGATCCTTCATTACCTACATGAGTAGTTTAATTCGTATTTTTTTCAAAAAATTCTGAGTATGCCCCCAATGGAGACCTTCCTTGTAAGTTTGACATTTTGCTGCTCATGGCAATTGTCAGCAATGTGCTTGCAGTAACACATTTTTGCATACATAGCTACAGATGGTGGATACGTGTGTATACGGTAACTCAAATTTCTTATTAAAATAAATTGTATCTTGATTAAATACGTGTTAGTTTTGTTAGAAAGATGCGTTTTCTTTTTATTATACGATATTAATAGCGATTGGTACCGGTGATTGGTTATCGAAAAATTGATGTTTCAGTGTTTTTAATAAAGTTATTTTTCCATACTAAATCGAAGATTTTTAACACCTTTTGTAATGTACAATTTTTTACTATATTTCTTATTTACAAGATATGGTTGATAACTTCCAAATTTAGTCATTAAGGGCATTGAAGTCATTCTCATGTGACATCATATAGTAGTTTTATTATAGCTATATACAGGGTGTCCAGCAAATAACACCCTGATTTCAAAATTAAATTTCTCAAAAACAAAGATCAATAGAATTATGCAGTAAACGGTTTGTTTATCAGGTAAGCTGTAAAAATCTTATACAAAAGTTTCAAACGGTAAATATTTTGAAAAGATTGTGTTCTGATTGCAAAGAATGCTTTGATTTGACATTTTTCTTGCTTTAGATTGCTGCCAGAGAATGTGTTTTTCGGCTTAAAGTGCCATATTTCATAGTTTTTTTAAACTAAATTTTTGAAATTTCGAAATTCTAAAAATTTACTTCGAAAAATCTTTAAAATATTGCTGTAAGCTGAAAAATTATTTCTCTGCAGCCAAACTAAAACAAGAAAAATGTCAAATCAAAGCATTCTATGCAATCAGAACGCAATTTTTTCAAAATATGCACTGTTTGAAATTTCTGTATAAGATTTTTAGAGCTTACCTAATGAAAAAATCGTTTACCGCATATTACTATCGATCTTTGTTTTTGAGAAATTTAATTTTGAAATCAGGGTGTTATTTGCTGGACACCCTGTACATGTTCTACAATAATAACTTTAACCATAGGACACTTGAGTGCAACGTTAGTCTTCTTTTATAGTTGCAAATCTCACGTGAAAAAAATCGTTTGATGATTAATATTTTCCACTTTATACAGAAGATGCTAAAAATAAAACAAATGCTTTCTTGTTAATTATTGTATGCATTTTACAGTAATATTAACGCCAATTACATCAGAAATGTGTCTTATTAAAATATTAGACCACCTTCAAATGTAATTTTCGATCAAGATATTGATTTCCCATTTTTGTAATACAATTAAAATTGAGTCTTTTATCTATCGAAATCTACTTAGATTTTGTCTGTATCTAAAATAGAATCCGAGTTACAGCCGTTTAAAATTACATCTATTACAGCTTTTGAATTGTGTTTTAACCGTCTCACCGTCGCGAACTGATATAACCATCCACTAAAGTTGCAGGTTTCACTGCAATAGTAGCATCATTTATATTAATTATTTAAATTAATTCTGCAGATAGATTTAGTTTTGAGAAATTAAGTTACGGTTAATATTCTGGAGGCTATGTACCTATACGTTAGAAAAAAATTGTTTTTATCAAGTTGGAAAAAACATCTTTTTCTTTTAGTATTTTAAAAGAATTACAGAGAAAACAATATTAAAATTATGCTCTTTTGCTCGGGTGGTTAGGGGGTTAAAATTATTTTTAGCTTTTTCTCAAAGCGAAGTTTTTTAGATTTTCACAATGCGCAAAATATTCTCAAAATAAAAATTATACATGGAATGCCACGAATTTTCTGCGCTTCTTTTACCAGTGTGAGAAGTTTTATATTTACACTGGTATAAATAACCAACTTGAAACAAATTTTGCGAATTTTTCATTACATTAATACATTAACTGCCATATTATCTGAGATAGAGATGCGATTATAATGTTTGTAGTCCTAGTTCGCATAAAATAGCCCTACAGATGATGCTGCTATGCTGCATTTTTCACGATCACTTTTGCAATAAATGTATCTCAAGAGCTAATGCGTGGATGTTCATCAAACTTCAAATTCAGTTAGTATTTGATAGAAAATCGATCCTGTTTAGTTATCGGTTACCTCACACAACATGTGGTGTTAATGTAATTTATTATTATTATTATTATTATTATTATTTAAGATTTTGCAATAATTCTATCTCAAAAATTAATGCACAGATTTTCATCAAACTTTAGATTCAGTTTAAGTTGACATAACTTGTTGCTGACTAGAATTTGTTTTAAACCACCAAAACATTGCAGCTCCTATGTTGCATTTTTCAGGAAGTATTAACATGCATAAGATAGAAGAAAGTTTTGGGATTGCCACATCTGACTAATTTACAGTAGTATTAACACCAATTAAATCAGAAATGTCGCTGTTGAGATACAAGTTTCTGAAAATGGCGCTGAATTTATAAATTTCATTTTTTACAAGATTTCAAAAATTAATAGTTTAGTAAGTCTTTAGGCAAGGAAGAAACGAATTTAGTAACTTTATGTCATAGACATAGGCAATTATCAGTTGAAGTTGTAAAGTTTAATATAAATCTTGTTAAAATAAAGGTCGAAGAGGTCAAGTGGTGATGGCTGTATTGACAATACAATAAATTCTTTAATAATGCAATTATGTTTTGAAGGACAAAAAGTTGTTTGAGATCTCATATTTGCAGAGGTAAAATTAACTTGTATCATGAGCAGTCAGATGAAAACGTTGGTAATTTAATCTTTGTTCTGTGACAGGAAAATAGTGAATTTTACAGAGGCACCCCATAGTTGGCGTCCCAGCTATACTACTTATAGTCCGGGAGCCATTGGCATTGAAAGCCCCGTCATCTCTGACTTTAATATATATATATATATATATATATATATATATATATATGCAAATTGACAATAAAAAGCCATACGAACAGAATGAACTATACGTATGATTAGATTTGACAGGCCGAAAATATGTTATATTAAATTAATTGTTATTAAAAAGCTGTAACGAATTAGTGTTTTTGCAAAAAGTCAACACTTGATCAGCGATCAAATGTGACATAAATTAGCCAACGGTGAAAATTTTAAGTAAAATAAATGTAAAAATCAATCACTTTCCGTTTCTTTAAAATAGATGTAACAGTCTTTTCCGAAGAATAAAATTTGTCATACCATTTTTTTTTTCTAAAAAAGCCAAAATTTTCCATAAAACGCTCTAAACATGATCACAATTCGCAATGACGGAAAAAAATATATATATATAATTTTTGAAAACCCTGTTCGTCTCTGTTCTCTGTCTGTCCGTCGGTCAAAGATTCCTTACAGAAAAAACTGTACACGTCAGAGACTTCAAATTTTGTGTACTTACAATTGAATACCTCGATAAATCATAAAATTTTGAAAAAGACTATTATTTTAATTAAATTATTTTTTTTCAATGTTCTCCGTTCATTTCTACGATTTCAATTTTAAAAGATAATCTAAATTTCAATGTTTTTCGAGTAAACATCATGGCTTGGAAGTAAAGCATCTCGCTAGTAAACAGAAAGTTTTTAGTTCGAACCGCAATGCGGGAACTTGAAATTTTCTTATTAAGATGGATTTAATTTTTTTTTAAATCGTATTTTTGGCCTATTTAAGGATTTATATTATTAGGGTTTCATTCATCTCACATTCATAATATTGTTTGGAATTAATTTTTTTTTTCTATTTTAAAAACTTTTGTGATTTATCAGTAATTTAGCATTTAAATTCAATTTTAAACAATTTTTTTCGCTTTTAGAAATTTAAAATTTTATTTCTATCTCCGCTATTTTTTTTTTTTTTTCAATTTCAGATTTTCAAAAAATGTAGCATTTTCGATTTTCTTTAAATAATTATATTTGAACATTTTTAATTTGTTTAAAATAAATAATATCCTTTCATAATTATTTTAAAATTAAATTTATTGCTGCTACCATGTATGTAAGAATTTAATAATTATTAATTAACAATGTGGATTTATTAATAAAAGAATAAGTTGTTTTGAAAGAATATTAAACGAAACCCTCTGTGCGATCTACAATCATACTTACCCACTTGTTCAATGATAATTGATTTAATTAGACATATTTTCCGCGTGTCAAACTTAGTCATACCTAGCTCATTTTATTCGTATGATATTTTATTGTCGATTTACATTTTAAAAAAAAAATCAATTTCACGATGTCGTAGCTTTTGATATCACAGATTCTGGTGGTTTATAAATATTTCAGCTTAGACCTATGTGTAAAATCTTTTTGCAAGTTCAGAAAAATTGAAGAAGCCCATATCAAAATTTGCACTCTTTGTCACGAAAAGACTCTCTACCTATTTTATTTTTGTTCAATATTACGTTTTATACTATACAATTTCTTTAATAAACCTTTTTTTATTTATCTTAAAAAAAAAAAAAAAAAAACTACAATTTTTTGAGTGAAATTAATTGGTTGTGGCAATCCCAGGAGTTTTTCTTAGCTCATACGTGTTAATACTTCAAAATTCGCTATTAGTCCAGTCATTTTAGCACCTTTTTTTACAAATAGGGGAAAAAATTAGAACAAAGCTGGATTTTTGCATAGGTGTTAGTTAGGGTATGTAGTTTAACATACTAAAAGTCCCCATCGATCCGATGTGAGCTTCCGCCGCCAGAGGGCGCTAAAGGACTTGAAAATCGGTTTTTTGTGAATATCTCATGAACAATGGCATTTAGAAAAAAAAGTTTAATTACAAAGATCTAGATAATTAAAGTTCCTACAAAAAGTGTCATTAAAATTTTTTTGTCACACCAACCCTTCCCTGCTGAAAATTAAAATAAAGTAAACGTGTTTGAAAAAAATGCGGAAGCACAGTCATAACGCGACGAAGAGGCAGAACATATACAACTTTGGATCCTCCCCTCAACTTTCCCCCATTTTCTGTATGCCGTTTTCGCGCTTGTGCAGCATTAATTGTCCAATATCCTATATCTCTTTGCATTTGTGGAAATGTACCACGTGCAGGTTCCTTTCCAATATTTAATTTTCATTTGGTGATCATTTCGCTAGTATGAAATCACTTTAATTTATTACCCCAACGAAGTATTCTTTATGAGATCAGCACTGTACGAAAGGGGGCCACCGGCGCGGATATTTGGAGGGCGCCAAATTTATGCTACCAAATAATTTTTGGCCTGTCATATAAAAAAGTTGGGGGCGCCAAATTGAAGCTTTGCCCCGGGCGCAGTTTTCTCTTCGCACGCCCCAGTGTATTTAGGAAGGGAATTATTTTATTTTCAACGCATGTTATAGAAATTGTTAAGTAGAAATGACAGTTTAAAATGACTCTTTCTTAGTTGCTGATTGTGAGCGAAAATTGGAGATTGACAGAATAGTATGTCTTGTATGCGGTGAGGATTGCGTTCCGAAAGATTATGTAAAAATAGGAAAAAAGGGACTGAAGTTCCTTGTGACAGGAAGTTCGGAAAGAGGTGACCATAAGTAGAAAATATTTGAAGAAATGGCTAAAAACAATAGTAAATGTACCGTTCACCCAAAGTGTAGAAAAAATATACAGGAAAGAATTCTATTAAATCATACAATAAATCTATTGCATAAAAACCATCAATGTCCGCACAAATTACTCCATTGAAGGAAAAATTGAGAAATAACAGTCCGTTGTTTGAGCTTAAGGAAAAATGTTCGTTATGTTCTGATACATTAGACTAAGCTTTTATATAGAAGGGAAAAAAACTCTAATCATTAAAATATCATCATAACAATAATCATTAAAATATGAATCTAATCATTAAAATAAGACACGTGTCATATCTATGCTTATGGAGAAATTTATAGAGAATGGTTTAGAAGCTAAACAAGCAGAAGATGATGCATACACACTAATTGTTAAAACAGCTATTGAAATAGAAAAGTCTGGTGCGCTTTACTGCTGTTTTTGGCGATGATGTTGACTTGCTCGTATTATTGACTGCTTCAGCACTTCCAGCGATAGAGATATTTTTAAATAAGCCAGGAAGAGGACGGATTGCAACCACCCTGTATTCATCGCACAGTCTTAACAATGATGCTGTTCTGAAAGATCATATATTTTCCTTCACGCTTTTTCAGGTTGTGACTCGACATCAGCGATGTTTGGAAAAAGTAAAATGTCGTTAGAAATTTTTTTTTAAAGAAAGAAGATAATAACATACAAGCTGCCAGCATTTTAAAAAGTGATCAAGTATCCCAATTTGAAGTTTCCGAGGCAGAAAAAACTATTTTTCTTGCTTTATATGCTGGTAAAGCAGAAATTTCTCAGAACAAGCACCATTATGTATGTTTCAAGAAAGAAGCTACTGTTGGTAAAAAAAGCCTTTCATCGTTGCCGCCTACCGAAGATGCAGCTAGATTGCACAGTTTACATGTTTATCATAATAGTACATGATAAACACGAGTAACTCACTCGTACAATACCGGTTGGGCGATAAACTATTTCCTGAGAACTGGTGCTGGCAAAATGCACCTAATTTGTCTCCAGTTCCAGCTACCTTACAGCTCGCACCAAAAAATATTATTATATCATTTTTTTTTACTTGCTCCAAAGGACGTGGAAAAGCATGTGAATGCCGATAATTTGGATTGAAATGTTCTGATATTTGCATAAATTGCTGCAGAATTTCATCTCATAATGCAAGTAAAATTGAATTTGAAGACCAGGAAGATATTGACATGTATCCTGCCCATTGCAAGGGAGGAGGGAAGCGCTACTTCTGAGTTCAGTGATGATATCGAAAGGCGAACAAAAAATACTGAAAGCAGCACAAAAACGAAAGACAGAAATACAGATAGTGACGAATCTGAATTGTGTGTAGAAATTGAAGTTGTGCTAAGAACTACTAAAGCAGTTAAATGACTGAAATTGGATTAAGCCAGTCACTATAAGTGGAATATACCTACGGGGGAAACCACAAAAAAGAAAACGCGCTAAATGCTTTTCCTCAAGAGTAATGTGAAAATGAGCATAAATTTATGTTATATATTCACTTTCTCCATTCAAAGGTGAGAATTTTAGATCTATTTACATATTTTTTTTAAAAAATAGCAGCAGATTTTTCGAATTTTTATAATTTTACTTTCAAATATGTTCACTTTTTTGCATTTTTGACAGGGAAGCGTTGGTGTGGCAAAAAAATGTTAATGACACTTTTTATAGGAAATTAAATTATCTACAACTTTGTAATTGAACTTTTTTTCCTAAATGCCATTGTTCATGAGATATTCACAAAAAAACGATTTTCAAGCTCTTTAGCGCCCCCTGGCGGCGAAAGCTCACATCGGATCGATGGGGACTTTTAGTATGTTAACTACATACCCTAACTAGCCCCTATGCAAAAATCTAGCTTTGTTCTAATTTTTTCCCCTATTTTTGCTAAAATGACTGGGCTATATAACAGTGCCAAAATTATATGTAAATCTGTATCAATAGTGAAGATTCTAAAGGTTTGAAATTTCGTGCATTAGTTCTTGAAACAATATTACTGCGGATATCGGAAAAAACGCAGCATAAAAGTGCCAGCTTTTGTGAGATTTATACCAAAACACAATTTTCATTAATATTTATCAAGATATACCGGAATCTGGAGTTTGAAGAAAATTCGTGCATCAATTCTTGAGATAGAGCTATTGCGGGAATCGAAAAAAAAAATCAGCATGGTAACGCCACCTGTTGAGCGATTGGCGCCAAAACGTAAATAAAATCACTCCATATTACGGGTTAACTGAATCTGAAATTTGACGAAAATCCGTGGATTCATTTTTGAAATACACCTATTGCAAAAATCGTAAAAAAGACAGCATAGCAGCTCTACCTGTTGAACGATTTACACTAAAATGTAAACAACACCAATTAATGTCAAGGACTAACTGAATCTAAAGTATGGTGAAAATCTGTGCATTAATATTCAGAGAAAGCTGTTGCGGAAATCGTAAAAAAGCAACATAGCACCGTCGCCTGTTGAACGATTTACACTAAAAACTAATCAGCATCACTAAAAATATGTATTAAAATAAATACACATTACTAAATGGTACACTTATAAAAAAAATATATTTAAAACACACTTAACATTATCAACGTTTCATTCGTTTCTACGAAAGTCGTCAGGATACAATATAAAGACATTAAATGTAATATGCAAACACATACATCCACGAGCATAGTTGAGTTGAGATGAGAGCGCATAAACTGTTTAATTAATTGTAGCATATTGTGCCAGATTTGCGTAATTTTTTTTTCCGAGCACCTTCGTCGATCCAAGCCCGAGCTCGCACTCTGATTGGTTGTTGCTATCGGCACTGTTTTCATGTAACTTGGCGATAATCATACTTGGCGTAGCGATAGATGCTTCTGTCAAAGAGTTTGATTTCCTGCCGAACCGAGTACAAAGTAACTTTTCTCTTGCAGCACTGGATTAGATGGAACGTGTCTTACTGAAAGCTGTACTCTTTAAAAGTTTTTACACACAAGAGCACAAGACCACGAGGATAAGAATGAAGGAAGAATAAGAATGAGTAGGTTAGGTTTTAGGTTTACTCGTTCACTTATGAGCGAAATATTTTTCGCCAAGTATGGTTATCGCCAAGTTACGTGAAAACAGTGCCGAGAGCAACAACCAATCA
Source organism: Maratus speculifer (assembly GCA_964019185.1). Lineage (NCBI taxonomy): Eukaryota > Metazoa > Arthropoda > Arachnida > Araneae > Salticidae > Maratus > Maratus speculifer. Next base: position 271,396,510 of record OZ025298.1, read on the forward strand.
GAGTGCGAGCTTGGGCTTGTAACGACGAAGGTGCTTGGAAAAAAAAAAAATTCGCGCCAGATTTTATGAACGGAGTGTGATAAATTATCGTTACAAGCTCTCGGCCCGAGTTTAATGATTTTAATGGATTCTAAAATGTTACTGAGTTATGGATTTTTTGCATGGAATTGTTATTTTAGCTTCATCAAAAATAATTTTGCTTCCTTCATTTGAAAAATATAATCTTGCGAGGGCTATACTCTGTTTTGACTGAGCAATAGCTCTTTTGTGCTCTTTAAATCTCTTTAAAAATTTTCGTTTAGTTTCCCCAATGTATAATAATCTTTCGTTATTTGCGAGGATAACTGGAATTTCATAAACTCCTGCCATTTTACGATTATGAATTTTATCAATATTGTTACTAAGAAGCTGTATTAGATATGGAGGAGGTGTAGCTATTAATTTTATATTGAATTCTTGAAGAACCTTTTTTAATTTTTCATACATAATGGGAACATAATGCATACTTCTGTGTTTAATATGTAAACTATTGACAAAACGCTGGGCTGAAGGAGGGGAAGTATTATACTGCCGAATACTCTTGTCAATATGTGAATCCTTAAAACCATGATTTAAGGCAACTTTTTTAATAAAATCAATTTCATTGTTAAGCTGGTCATCTGAACAAATTCTGCATGCATGTCGTATGAAAGACTAAAATGCATTACAATTACATTACAATTTATTGCAACATTACAATTCCATGCAAAAATCCATACCTGAATAAAATTTTAGAATCCATCAAAATCATTAAGCTCTGGCGCGAGCTTGTAACGATAATTTATCATACTCCGTTCATAAAATCTGGTACAATATGCTATAATTAATTAAGCAGTTTACGCGCTCTGATCTGAACTCAACTATGCTCGTGTACGTATGTGTTTACATTTTGAAACTTTAAATTACATTAAACATCTTTATATTGTATCCTGACGACGTTCGTAGAAACGAATGAAACGTTGATAATGTTAAATGTGATAAAAAGTTAATTAAATCCAATTGATTAATAAATCATCAGATTTTAAAATATTCACCTTTTATATACACATTTTAATAACAATTTTAATTTTTCTTAAGGAAGGTGTTATAGTAAAAATAAAATACATTGACATGTTTCGGAACCGTCAAATAAGTTCCATAGTCTTATTTGACGGTTTTTTTTTTCTTACTTATATCTCATTGTCGCGTGTCATTTGTATTGTCCGAGATATATTTTGAAATTTTGTTTTATTTATATTATGACTATGGAACTTATTTGACGGTTCCGAAACATGTCAATGTATTTTATTTTTACTATAACACCTTCCTTAAGAAAAATTAAAATTGTTATTAAAATGTTAAATGTGTTTTAAATATATTCTTTTTATAAGTGTAGCATTTAGTAATGTGTATTTATTTTTGTACATATTTTTAGTATAATTTATGGTGCAATTGTCCAATTCATAATTATAATCAGCATCAGTTTATATCAGGGATTACCTGAATATAAATTTTGTTAAATTTCGATTCCGTTATTGTGGTAGAGTGCCCACAAAATTTATGTTACATACAGACTCACAGATCCACATTTTGTAAAAAACATGTATTTTAGAGGCTCTCACCCCTAAAACGTGTAAAACCATCAAAAACTGGACTTCGAAATTATTCACGAATCCAATGCTTCTTTCTTGAAAGATAGAATAAAGTAAAGAAAAAATATCTTGTTATACAGTAACTATTCTTATAGACAATTTATAACGGTATAATTTTTTTTAACTTTGAAAAATAGAAATTTTTTTTTCCTTTTAAAGTTCTGACGTCACTTAAAATTTTTGCTTCTAATTCATTCAGAAGATGATTAAAGATCTTGAAAGTGCTTTGATAATATTTGATCTGGTTGAAACCTTATTGACTTTCGTGGTTTTTATTAAAAATAGCATCTGCACAGACTGTGTGCTAAAATTATTAAAAAATAAAGACAACTGAAGAAATTAAATAAATAAATAAGTATAATTTAACAAAACATTAGGAGAATGATTTTTTCAAAGACTAAAATTTAAGACTTATAAAAAAAACTATATTTAAAAAAAGATGGGTTTTTTTTATTATCATATAGTTCCACTTTTTCGTGATCGTTGCACATTTTGAAATCTTGCAATCAATAATCAAACCTCTCTCTCTCTCTCTTTTTTTTTTTTTTTTTTTTTTTTTTGCTTTAAAAGACGATATCTCGTACAACGTTTTCCTTTGGATATTTTTTTTTTTTTTTTTGTCCATTTCTGATAATTTACATCTGCCCATTTCGTAACTTTTTACTGAAAATTTTTAAACTTTTAAACATCACATATTTTCAATTTTTACACCGTTGTACAGAAGAAAAAAAATGTACTTTTAAATGCAATTTGTTACAAAGCTGAATCATAATTTGTTTTTGAGTTATTATTTTTTTTTCTTTTGTAGTTTTAATCATCTTTTTTTTTTACATTTTTCAACAAAGGTATTTCGTTTCTTGAAATTAAACATGGGCCGATCAGAAAATGAAACCTTTTTTGAAATGGTTAACAAAAACATAATGCTTCCTATGAAAAGAAAAACACTTACGAAAAGACATGAAAAATTTGGAATATTTCAAAACTTTTCCATTTAAAAAAAAAAAAAAAAAAAAAAAAAGTATTACTGCTGCTTAAAAAAAAAAATAATAATAATATTTTACGCCTTATATGTAGCAGGAAATTATATACGGTTCACCCGCTGTAAACAAAAGGATTTTGTATGTGCAAAAATGTCTGAAAAGAAAAAAAATGCAGCCAATAGCGAACATAAAGTAAAAAAAGCAAAAACACATCACACATCTGCAGAATTTAAAGACGTTAGAAGAATCAAAGATGAAAGTAAAGAAATAATAATTTGCTTTGTTTTTCAAATGCGAGAGTTATTTTTGGCATGAAATGAAGCGAAACTCTTTTTTCTTCTTCTTCTTCTTCTTTTTTAACCTTCAAGATTGTAACAAAAAAAGGATGTTTTCTTTCTGTCTTTAATTTTATATGTATATTTCTCTTTTTTGCTAGAAAGTTTAAAAGAGGCTTACGAAATTGCATTCATTTTTCATGCATTGTAAAAGAAATAAACATTTTTTTAATCTACGAAAACATAATATAACTAGGAACAAAAGTATACAATAAACTAATCGATCCGCAAAGCATTCTTTATTGTTAGAAACCTTATATATATATTCGCTATTTAAAGAATCATTTATAACAGCAATGTTTCTTTCTTTTACTGCCAGTGGTTTTCTGAAATGTTTTCGAGCAGTTTGATAGTGTATTTATAAGTTTTCTCAAACAGAAATATAGATTTTTAGTATATTATTAATTCCCAGTTAAACATTTTCCGTTGCGTAATTAAATTTATACATGCAACAATAATAAAACAATATTAATTTTAACGGTAATGTTAATGCTCTTAACTTATGATGTTTATCTTTAAAATATGGTTGTTGATCATGAAAATGTTTACTTCAGGCTTGATAGCAATTGCAAAACCTATATTTCGAAATAAAAAAGCCAGGAGTATAGTAGAGAGTATATGCATGTATAAGCCATATGCTTTCTGGATTTTCTTAAGAACCTCCTACACCCTCTATTTCTGCAATCTGTAACCTTCTGTTTCTGTTATCTGTAAAATATGGTTGTTGATCATGAAAATATTGATCATGAAATGTAGTGAAGGGAATATGGAGGTATATGCCGCTTGATTTCTGGATTTTCTAAAGAACCGCCGTACATCTTCTGTTTCTGTATTCTGTAACCCTATATTTATGTTATTTGTAAAATAGGGTTATTGATCATGAAAATATTGATCATGAAATGTAGTGTAGGTAATATGGAATTATATTCCGTATGATTTCTGGATTTTCTTAAGAATCTCCTACACCCTCTGTTTCTGCAATCTGTAACCTTCTGTTTCTGTTATCTGCAAAATATGGTTGTTGATCATGAAAATATTGATCATGAAATGTAGTGGAGGGAATATGCCGTATGATTTCTGTATTTTCTTAAGAACCTTCTTATATCTTCTGTTTCTATAGTCTATAGCTCTATATTTCTGTTACTTGTAAAATAGGTTTGTTGATCATGAAAATTTTCGATTATGAAATGTAGTGGAGAGTATATGGAAGTATACGCCGTATGCTTTGGGGATTTCCTTGAACCTCCGTATACCTTCTGTTTCTGTAATATGTAACCTTATGTTTCTGTTATCTGTAAAATATGGTTGTTGATCATGATATGTAATTAAGGGTATACGGAGGTATACGCCGTATGCTTCTTGGATTTTCTTAAAAACCTCCGTATACCCCCTGTTTTTGTTACCTGTAAAATTTAACTGTTGATCATGAAAATATTTACTTCAGTATTGATAGCATTCACAAAACCTATATTTCGGATTGAAAAAACCCAGGAGTGTAGTGGAGGGTATATAGAGGTATACGCCTTAAGCTTTCTGGATTTTCCTAAGAGCCTCCGTTTATCCTCTGTTTCTAAATTAAAGTACAGCTTATTAGGCATGAACAGGAATGACTTTAGTATATACCTTTTCTATATTGAAACGCCGTGTTTTTTTTTTGTTTTTTTTTTAATGATAACAACACAAGACAAAATTAATTATTACTCTGGTAAAATCTACTCAGAAACGTTTCCCAGCATCAGTGGCTGCAAAAGAAATCATATTTTTGTAAATCATTCTTTAAATCATAAAAATATATTAATTTTTGAAGTTTCTAAAGATAAGATAAAGAATGCTTTTAAGAATAGTTAATACATCCCCGAAAAGATTATTGTGTGTTGTCTTTCGTGGTTGAGTTATATTTTCCTAGATGAAGAAATATCTGCGTTGTATTGTAGCCATTTTAAACACGAAATCGGTATTTGTCAATAAACTACATGCTAATCCTATTTTATTTTTGCTTAAAATACATTTTTTGCATTACGTAATTTCTCTTATAAAAACAAATTCTCTTCGAAAAAAAAAAAACTCGCATTTAAAAGAATTTTTTTTTTATCAATCTGAAAACGAAAGCCCCTGCTTCACATTTATAGAAAGCATTCGTTGATTAAGAAAAAAAAAAAACATCAGTTATAAAAGGGCATTATATTGTATAATGAGTAAAGCATCATGACGGTTAATCAGTGCATAATGATACATTGTGAAAATTCATAGAAGCATAAATTACTTATCTATCTATATTATAAAAGCCAAAAGTATCTGTGCGTAACGCATACGTCATATTGGGAATGGCAACACTTTTCCCTGTAATTTCGGAGTTGCAATTTTCGTTACAACAAATTTTACGCTTCTAAACATCGCACATTTTCAATTTTTGCATCGTCGTATAGAGAAAAAAATTTACTTTTAAATGCAATTTATTTGAAAGCTGTATCCCAATTTGTTTTTGAGATATTAATTTTTTATAGTTTTTAGTACCATTTTTCTAATTGTGGCAACAGAATCACTCCATTTTCTCTCAAAATTGTAATTAAAAAAATAAATAAATAAAAGAAGGAAATTAAAATTTGTATATTTTTTCAAAAATATCGTCTGTTATAAAATTCGGTAATTTCTGTTTTATTTCGTTTTTTTCATAAATTAAATAGTCTTCAAATTTTGAGTTAAAGAGATTTTAAAGTGATCAAATTATTTTTATTTTTTATTTAACATGGTGAATACGAATATGAGAAGTGCGTGTGTAAATTTTGAGAAGATGAAAATGGTGAGGGGTTTTAATTAAGCGTGAAATTCTATGATCGTGTCATTTTGGAATAAATTTTGTTTTTTTTTCATTCGTATTTCTACCAAACATAAGAGACTTAATTGATAACTTCCTCGTAATAACTTATCTTTATTATATTTTACTGATTATATATGCAATTAAAGCTTATTTTTAAAAATTTGGAAACTGACTTTTATATTATTTTGTTAATTTTAGCTTAAAGTAATATTTGTTTGAGAGTTAGCCTTATCAATATAAAATGCATTTTTTACTGTAACTAATTTTGTAGGTTTATTATTGATCAGATGATATTGATCCTTCTTAAGCGCTTCCTTTCGTCGCATTTCGACGGGTTCCACCTCGTAATAATGAAATACAAAACCGTCATACTTTTGTAATACTTTACTCAAAAAATTACTACACAGTAAATATTTTTACAGATAACATTTTGCTTGCTTCAGCTATTTTGAAATTTTAAAACGAAAACATTTTTAAAAAATGTGATTAAAAAAAAATATGATAATAAAATGTCTTTTCAGTATATTTTTTATTTTTATTTTTAATCCATTCAGTAGAATTGAAAATGAATTTTTTATATAAGGTAATACAATGAACACTTTTATTTTTGCATTTTTTCTAGATCAAGTTTTAAGTGTCTATCTAAGATTCACATAAAAATATTAGTCACCCCTGGTTTAGATAATTAATGAAATCATATGAGCAGGTTATTTAAATAATTTTCAGATAATAGAAAATCATAATATGGCATTTATTTTTCTTTATTTGCACTTTATTATGTAGTAGTATTCCATAAGTTATTAGTTTTACAAAGTGTTAGAGCGCAAAGCAAAACTTTTTTAAACAGCATCAAAGTTATTCGGGTAAAATAAACAATATCCTTTTAAAAAACAATAATCACACAAAATTTTAAATTTAAGTTTATTTTCTTGAACTAAAAGCAAAATATTAATTCACTTTCTTGTTACAATATATTTTGTTTTCTTGTGAAATTATACTTTCGTCAAGTTTTGCTAGGTCCAGAAAAAAATTTGCATTTTTTACCGTTTATAAAATTTGTATATTAATTTTACTTTTACAAATTATACTTTTAATCTCAAACATCTTTTGGTTTCTGAGTTTTCTGAAAATTAAGTGAAAGCTTTCTCAGAATCGTGTGCAACTCGAAAGAAGTAATATTATATTTTCATAATATTTTGCAAGATCAAGAAAATTTTTGAATTTTACCGTTTATAATTTTTATATATTAATTTTACTTTTAAAATTGGTACTTTAAATCTCAAATATATTTTTGTTTCTGAGGTTTCTGGAAATTAAATGAAAGCTTTCTTAGAATCATGTATAACTTGGACGAGGTAATACTATATTTTTGTAAAGTTTTGTTAAGCCCCAAAAAATTTCGCATTTTTTACCACTTATAAAATATTTGTCCCTAAAAAGAAATTCGTGAAAAAGAAACGAAAAGAGATAAAACTTCGAATAATTTATTTGTATTCATTCTTTTTCTATATTTTCCAATTTGATAATCCGTATGTGAATTGAAGAATGAAAATCCTTTTTTTCAATGTACAGTACAAATTCTATGTTACAGACGGTTTATCGTAAAATTTAAATTACAATCCTGCCACAGGTGGCTATGTTTTTATAATATTCCACCACTATTTTTTTTTTTTTAAATACAGAACCACTATTTAAAAAAAAACATTTCGTGGTATATTTCTTTTGCAAATGTTCTCAAAGTGTATGTAAAAGACTTTTGTTTTGAAAAAGTGGTACGAAATAGAATTAAACAATAATCATTTGTGGCAGACTGTAATTAAAAATTTAAGATGCCACCAGTTACTTATATATGAGGAGCCCAGAAGCCAAGGGGTACAAGTGACAAAATGTCGATTTGGAGTAAATTGAGTTTAAAGATAATTGATGTTAAATTGGAACATCAATAACAATTGACTAAATTGAAATAGGAAACATCTGCTTGTTGTATTCTAATCTTTGAACTCTCATTTCAATAACTGTTAAAAAAAATAGAGTACATTTTTCTTTAAATGTATAATTAATCAATATTGTTTGTTTTTCGAAAAAAGTGGTTTATTTCTATAACTCCCCCAAATAATCAGAAAATGACCTATATTTCTTTACCTGAAATGAAAAAAGCATACTTCCAGATACCCTGTGCACTTAACTCAATTTTTTCAACTTTGTCACTTATTACCCTTGGCTTCTGTGGTCCTCATATATATATTTGTATATATATAAATAGGTGATGTGGCATTTCCTGTTTATTATTCTATATATGTTCAGCAAATAACCAAATATATATTCTAAAACGATTGGAGCCAAGGCTAATATCGATCTTATTTATATGATAACCTTCAATAAAAAGAAGGATGCCCCGAAGCTTACGCTTCATCTGACTTATCTTCTGCCCACTCGTCCTCTTTTAATTATCCACCTAAGGCCTTTTTAATTCAAAGATACATGAAAATTACCAATTTTTAATGCTTCGATAATTCCTATCTGGCGGAAAAAACTTGACTAACTTTTTTATTTTCTGAATAGAAATTCAATCATTAGATTTATTGAAGGTCACATGTGTTTGTGAAGAATAAGTCGAAATGTTAAGACATAATTTTACAGAAAGCAATAAATGTTTTGGATATGCGTAGGAGAGACCTCATAAATATAACATTCTTAATAATTTCAACAGTTAGAATCAGGTAAGGAAAGTTCATCTTACCTCAGATCCTGGAAAATACCTGTCCAGTCCAGATTTCGTCAATGATGCATATAATCTACGGGTACATTTCATTGGAGCGTATTTCACTTTCTCTTGCTGAAGTATTGTGAAAAAAAAAGAAAAGAAAATAATTGTATTATTTGTATTTCATATTATTTGTGCTGTAAGTTTGCTTTAATGGAGAAGTAAATCCTTTTAAATTTATGAAGATTTAATTCTTTGTTATATGAATTTTGAGAAATATATATAGAGAGAAAAACGCTCTTCCTTTACATATCGATACTACATTTTACAGAGAGAGCGCAGAGTAGAATGATGATACAAAGTTCAAATAAATTCTTATAAAGCCTGTTTTTCTGCTCACTCTGCCTACACACACGTATAAGCTTACGTATTAGCCGTACAAGATTTGCATTTTTATCTAAAAGTCGTATTTTTTCTTTCAGTTCAGTTCTTTTCACGCAATTCGATAAAACATGGAAATTCTCTTAATTTATTTCACCAGTGTACTTCGAAATAAAACGATAATACAGTAGTTTGGAGAAAATGAATGTCCTGTATATTTGAGTTCTTTTTAAAATATAAAAGTTTTTTATAGTTTCGAGGGATTCTCATTCATATATAACGGATATAAGGGAGAAAAACTAAATTTTGTCGTAAAAGAATTTATCCCGTCAGCATGCGCGCTGGGATAAAATCTACTCCAATTTCATTGTACACCCAATCTACAAATTTTGGTTCGTGTGCTGACAAGTTAATGTATACATCAATAAATGTTGTTTTCTTAGGTCAACTAATAAAGCTCTCGCTAGATTTGTCAGATCTAACTGTGAGGGTGAACATAACTTTACCAGATGATTTAACGAATCTCATAACTGCATCTGTCCGTAAGTCATAACTACTGAAATCTAACAATTCTAAATTTACAAAAAGGAAGGAAGGGAGAGAATCCGCGCCAAAATTCGACCAGGGATTTTTTGACTGAAACTGCTAATGCTTTTCCAACTGACCATTCTGGCCGAATTTCGTGGACCAATTCTTCCGGGATGGCACAATTACACTAGCATTGGTGACTTCAGTCAATACATTCGTAGTTCAATTTCTGACCAGGAATTTTTCACCCACTTGGAAATTTACAATTGTTACTAATTATTTACCAATTAAATAATTGTGTCAAAAAATTAACCTTATACTGAAATATAGTTTCTATTGGTTTTTACTGTTTATGTTCGCTAACTTATTTTGTATTTCCTGTATAAAATTCAAATATTATTACTTATACCACATTTTTGTATCATTTATGACACTCGTTTTTTTATTAGTATGAAGATCTAATAAGCAAACACAAAAGATTAAAGAGCTTCAAATAAGTTCTAATGTAACAAAATTAAAAAATACATTAGTATAAGGTAATTATTTAATAAAAGAAGACTATCTTTAAGTACTTTGACCGGCACAGGATACGACGAAATGTATTTTTTGGCATTCATTGACAAAGTGGCTTTTTGGGTTTTTAGTGTTTATCGAATCAGTTCACAATTACCAATCATATTAATGTTTATTAATTCTATACAAAGTATTAAATTTACACAAATTTTAACTCAAAAATTGGTTGTTTTAGTTTTTTTTCACATTGAAAACTAAATTGAAATAACTAAACATGGCGTAAACATGGCTAAATTATGTTGTTACTGCATTCCCTATAATGCCATAAATAACATTGATATTAAATTACATATTATGACAAACTCTTTTAAGCAAAAAGAAACAAATAACAGATGAGTGGTATTACAATAATATTTTAATTAAATTTTTGTATTTAAAAAAGAAATGCGAAATCACTAAGGAAGAAATTAAAAATCACAAAATGAAAACACATTAAATTATAATATGGACATTTCTGGTCGTTTTTTATCGTTTGGAACCCACCCCCTTAACGAAAGCTTAAACCACCCTTTTAGACCCCTCAAATCCGAATGGCTCAAAACAGCTATTCCGCATGTCCTCCTGCATTAAACAGATCTTTCGTATTTTGATGTAAACCACCTTCAGATCCGATTTTACTAGTTTATTGGTAGGTATTCCATTGTGTTTTCCTGCATACAACCTTATCATCGTTTCATACCATTGGCTGCATTTAAACACATTAGTAACGAATGAAAAACGACGCTTATTTGAATACAAATAAAAATATTATGTATTGCAAACAGTCACTCAAAAAAGTATTGGGACATTTGGGAAATATCAAACGTTAAGCTATTTATGAAAATATTAGCAACATTAACACCTAAACAACATTAAAAATGAAATGATTTAGCGTTTGTAAAACATTATTCATAAAACAAATCTTAAATACAGGGGGGTTATAAAAATACTTTGCCGATATATGGAGCTCTAGCGGCCAGTCCGCTCAACCGATCGAGGTGAAATTTCAGATATAGCTATTCAGAGGTATGGGCTCGAGATTCTGTGAACGGCAACAAAATGGCGCACACGGTTACGGTTATAGTTACAGAAACTCGAAAATTTCCAATGGCAACACCCATTTTTTTTCATCGCAAAATGCTCAGTGCATGCGAAAACCGTAAAGAGCGTTGGAACCGTACGTGTATCGCAAGAAACGGACATGTTATGCACACACAAAAAAACCGTTCTGGAAATCCTCCCCCCGATAGAAAAAACTCGATTGGGGCGCAAGGTGGAAATTTGCATATGACGTAGAGTCAGTACACCAATCTCTGATTACAATACATATCGGAGAAACTAAAACTTTTATTTTGATTAAACATTTTCCACATGGGGTCTATCACAGGCATGACAGACATGTGGAAAATGTGTAATCAAAATAAAAGTTTTAGTTTCTCCGATCTGTATTGTAATCGGAGATTAGTGTACTGACTCTGCGTCATATGCAAATTTCCTCCTTGCGCCCCAATCGAGTTTTTTCTATGGGGGGGAGGATTTCCAGAACGGTTTTTTGTGCGTGCATAACATGTCCATTTCTTGTGATACACGTACGGTTCCAATGCTCTTTAGCGTTTTCGCATGCGCTGAGCATTTTGCGATGAAAAAATGGGTGTTGCCATTGGAAATTTTCGAGTTTCTGTAACTATAACCGCAACCGTGAGCGCCATTTTGTTGTCGTTCACAGAATCTCGAGCTCATACCTCTGAATAGCTATATCTGAAATTTCATTTCGATCGGTTGAGCGGACTGGCCGCTAGAGCTCCGTATATCGGTAAAGTTTTTTTATGACCACCCTGTATTTTACAATTTCAGTTTGTTCTATCTTTATAAATATTATACAACTTCAAATAGATCTCAAAAAAGTTTTGGGACACTTTTAAAATGAGAAAATTAAAACATATTTATCGCATCATTAAAAAATAATTTACTACCAGTATTTTTTTAAGTATATGTTAGGCGTTCAATTTCAGTGTATTCGCGTCTTCCATGTAAGAATGGGGAGAAGTAAAGATATCTCTGTGGATGTGCGAAATCCGGTGATAAATCACTGGAAAAATGGGAAATCAGTTCGTCGTATAGGAGAAATTTTTAAGCCTGAGTAAGTCTAATGTGTTTAATATTATCTTCAGATTCAAGAAAACAAATAATGTTAAAAGCAAAGAATTATCAGGGCATCCTAGGATATTTAGTGAATGCGAAGAGAGATGGATTGTGAAAGAAGTTCACAGTAATCCCAAAACTAGCACCGTTAAATTGACCCTGGAAACTGATAAAAGATTAAGAAAGTATGCAAACGTTGAAACTATCAGAAAAACTTTGAGAAAACGCAAGTTTCATGCCAAAGTCCTTAGGAAGAGCTCTACATCAGCGAAGTAAACCCACTTGCTAACCTGACATTTGCTAAAACCTATGTAGAACAGCCAGCAAAATTTTGGAAAAATGCTTTTTTTGTGGAAGAAAGCAAATATAACATTTTAGGATGGGATTGCAAGCAAAAAATTTGCGCAAACCAAATAGTGAATTGCAGACCAAAAACTTACTGTAAAATACGCCGGCACCAGGCAAATGTTTTGGGGTTGTATAGCGAGTTCTGGTGCTGGAAACTTGGAACTTATTGATGGTACAATGGACAAACATGTCTTTGACATTCTTAAACGCTATTTAATGCAAAGTGCAGTAACTGTATGATATTTTAAACTGAACACGATAACGACCCAAAACATAATGCTTACATTTGCAAGTTGTTGGTTCTCTATCACTGTCCTTGTGTGATTCAGACCCCTGTCCAAAAACCAGAACTTAATCCCATTGAACATCTTTGGGATTATGTTCAGGAAAAAATCTATGAGAATCCTATTTCTAACAAGCAAACTTTAAGAAAACACCTAGTCGAAGAATGAACCAAAATCGATTCATCCTTTTCTGCAAAGTTAGTATAACCTATGCCAAATAGACTAAGAGAGGGCATAAAGCATAATGGTGAATATTAATAAGATATTAATTAAGTGTTTAGTAATTTTTTCTTGATTTATAGAATATTGTTTGAATACTTTTTTTGAGATTTTTTTTTCTACTTTAATTCTTTTAATTTAAGTATTAAGCAAAATTGCAGTAAAATATGCATTGTGTTTTAGTTACTATGATTTGCATTCATCAAAATATAATAAACTATATTCTCTTTTTTTTTTCCTTCGCATATATCAGTTATATAGAAAAGAAAGTTTTATGTAATTGTATCATGCCTCACAATTGTTTGAGTGATTGTACGTCCATTTCAAGACCTCTAAGAATCATTACAATCATCAGTGCAATAAAATCTAAGCTAAAATTACATTAAAAACATGAAATAAAAAAGAGGAGGCTGGATTGGATTACATTAAATTCATTGCTCTTGGTCGAGGTTTTACTGTTAAAATCGTCTATTCCATTTATGCTAAATTAAATTAATGCACTAACTCCAAAGTTAACACTGTCAGAAAGGAAAGCTTAAGAATATTCCCCTATGTTCCGAAAACAAACCTTCAAATTTCTAAAATCTTGTTAGAATTTGGCTTTAAGGCAATCTTTAAACTAGTCAACAAAATCAAATTCTCAAACCTCAAATATCCAATCGACATCCTCTCATACTGGGGTATTTATAAGATATCTTGCGAATATAGCAAAGAGTCGAACGAAGCGACCTTTTAAAAAACACTGGGAGAGCACAGAACTTATGGTTGATGTATTCATGGTGCCATTCAGTGCAAAAAACAGTTACTAATTCTAAATTAATTACAAGTTTAACATTTTACTTTCATTTATCATGTTCCGAAAGAATCGGAATGCTTTCTTTCATAGTTTCTCTGTTGGATTTTTACTTTAAAGTAAATACTGGCGTACGGAAAACGCAACTGGTATATTTGTGTAATATATCCTTTCTTAAAGAGCCTGTATCTTTAAACGTTATAAAGTATTCATAATAGTGCCTCGGCAAACAAACAAATGTGTCATCATTCGAACATGGTCCATTAGTATACAAATAAAAGTGGAAATAGTGAGTGAATAAAGTCCATCCGTCTATGTCGAAGTCAGTGTTAAACAATCTTACATGAAATCTAAGAGTTGTTGACATTGTCTTTCTAAATATTCCTATAAGACGGATCTGAACGTAACAAAGCATTTAAAGAAAACTAAAAAGATTGGTGAGAATTGTATGTTGGGCAGAAAATCAAAAATAAAGAAAATATTTTCACAAGTTTTGACTTTTGACTGCTTAGAGTTAAAAAAAAATTCTTATTTTTTTAAAACCAATTTAAAATTTCAGTAAATTGATTTTTTATGTCAAATATCGTAAAGTACCGAAAATAAGCCCCCCCCCCTCCCTTCATATATTTTGCAAGCTGTATAAATAATGGGAAATTTATAAATTTCAAGTATATCCCGCACCCTGCTAATTTTACCCACCTATTTCACAAAAATTCCGATTATAAACATTTCTGAAAAATTGTGAGAATTTCCTGTCTACTAAAGGGTAGGGGGGGGGGGAGGTGCACTGAGCTCGATAATAATACGGAGAGCTAACTCCCTATTCTGATACATTGAATCCAGCGGTCCGCCCATGAATACAATGTCAAAGATTTTTCGGACGAAAATCTTTGCCAAAACACAATTTTCCTCGCATAGGATAGTATGGGGTAGATATTTTCAAATTGAATTTTCTTTTAAAATTAAGACGAAGTTGTTACAATTTTCACTGATATATATTCTTTTTTGTTATTATTTATTAATTTTACTAGCAAATTTTCGATTTGATATTAATTAAAAAGGAAATTTTAGTTAAACGCAACAAAAAATAAAGAAACATTTGGTAAATATTGCTCATAAAGTTATCAAGAACACATAGAAATAAACAACAATAATAAAAAGTTTGCGAAAAAACTTCAAAAAATGCTTGTAATATTAAGAAAAAGAGAGAACTCATTACTTGCGCGCATAGAAAAGTGCGATGCGGTCTCAGCAGATTGGCAAGACTGGCGAGTAGGCCCTCCGTATTATATATGCAGATCAGCGGAGGGGAGGGGTGGGGGGTACTTTACGAGATTTATTGAATTTATGAGAAGAATTTACAGAAGAGTGTGTCGAAAAAATATATTTTTAAAGAATCATATATCGTAAAAAATAATTTTTAAATTCATCGACTCCCTACAATTTCTATCTATCAACTTAATTTAAAGTGTCTATGAACCATCCAGAAAAAGTTGTTTTTGTACGTTTTTTGTTGTTGAGACGTTAAAAAGTAACAGAAAGATAACAGAGATAGAACAATCAAAACGCTTCTCTTCAATCTCTTATTTTCTAGTATTTTTCACAGAGAAAATGTCAGAGTCTGGGGAATTAAAAGAAGTTTTTGGCATCTCATAGCCGTTGACACACTTGGCAAACGATTGTGTCTCTTGCACGTGACTTTCAAACTTCTGAGATGGTGAAAGACCTAACGAAAAGAACACATGGTGTCTTGAAAAGTGATTAATTAGGCTTCCTTTTTTTTACCCTGATTCGCTTTAGATTTACTTACTTTTGTAAAAACAACAAAGCCAAGTTTTATCATTGATAAGATTTCTATGAAAGGTTTTGTTTCATTGATACTTCTTATTAAAAAAATGAATTAAATTTATTTTATCAAATAAATCAAATGATGTTTTTAAAAATAGAATAAACGTTTTAAACTTTACGTCTCAGCTCAAGAAACATTTTCCTTGGATAGATTAGAAAATTTATGCTTAAAGATATATTCGTTAAAATACACTTTTTAAACTGTCAATTAAAGGTTTCTTATAAAATATCTACAACACCATTTTGATAAATTAATAAATAATACATAGAGTTTTTTAATCTCTATTTTAAAACATTAAAAATAAATATCATGCCGTTATAGGTAAATCAAAAAATATTTTACTGCAAAATGTATTGATATACAACTTCGAAAACTATAAAAGTGAATGACTAATAAGAAGGACTGATAAAATTTTCATTTTTAAAAACATTTAACCTTGTAAAAAAATACATGCACATTTTAAAGACAATGAAGTAAAGTAGTATTTTGAATGAAATGTAAAATCTGTTAGTATTAACAGACATATTTCAGAAATCTTAATCCATTTTTTATTTATGATACATTAAAGGTTAATTTCAAACAGAAGTATTAACTATTTTGATACTTTTTTTTTGTTAAATGCAAACACCCCTTTTTTCTACTTGCACGATGCTTCATAACTAATTCAGTGAAGTTTGAAATGGACACTTTTTATGAAATTATACGAAACTGATACGCTGAGGTCCGCACTTTTTGAATGCGGGGAAAGTGTATCTGCTTAATATGTTTGGTAACAGCACTTGGAAAATAGCTGGTAAATTATAACCAACATTAAAATACTTGGAAACTATTGAATAATTTTCACTAAACTTTTGGCAGTAGCTAAACTATAAATTTATTGCCTCGCAGGTAATAAAAATAAAAATTAAATATTTGTGTTTCTATTATTTTATTTTTATTAGGTAGCTTTCATTACAAAAAGTAAAAAGCTACCTATTGCAGCCGTCCGGAGGAAAGCACTTCCAAAAAATTTTGGTATACTTTCACCGATCATGACCCCCAGACCCCAAAACCACCTTCCGTTCAAATGTTGACATACATATATATATATAACCATATATATATATATATATATCTGATTTTTGTCATGCGATAACTAACGTATTTATGAACCGATTTGAATGAAACTTGGTATGTACATAGTACATACAAATGTCTCGACCGAGTTCGTTGGCCAGCATAATCCGCCATCTTGTTTCAAAGACGCGGCCATTTAAAAAATTTTTAAAAATTTTAAATTTAAAATCAAATACGAAAAAATTAAAAGTTGAAAAATATTTTTATTTTATGTGTTAGATCTTAAAACACCAATTCCAGAAAACTTTTTATTTTGTCTATATCTTAAAAAATGACTGAGTTATAGCACTCTGAATTTTTCTTATGACTGACATTTTGAAACGATCTGATATTTGCCATGCTATAACTAACGAATTTATGAACCGATTTGAATGAAACTTGGTATGTACATAGTACATATAATTATCTCGACCGAGTTCGTTGTCCAGCATCATCCGCCATCTGGTTTCAAAATGGCGGCCATTTAAATTTTCTTTAAAAATTTTAAATTTAAAATTAAATGCGAAAAAATAAAAGGTTGAAAAATATTTTTATTTTATGTGTTAGATCTTAAAACACCATATCCAGAACACTTTTTACTTTGTCTATATCTTAAAAAATAATTGAGTTATAGCACTTTGAATTTTTCTTATGGCTGACATTTTGAAACGATCAGATTTTTTTCATGCTATAACTAACGTATTTATGAACCGATTTGAATGAAACTTGGTATGTACATAGTACATACAAATATCTCGACCGAGTTTGTTAGCCAGCATTATCCGCCATCTTGTTTAAAAATGGCAGCCATTTAAAAAAAAAATTAAAAATTTAAGATTTAAAAATTAATGCGAAAAAAATTAAAAGTTGAAAAATATTTTTATTTTATGTGTTAGATCGTAAAACACCGATTCTAGAAAACTTTTTCTTTTGTCTATATCTTAAAAAATGATTGAGTTATAGCACTTTGAATTTTTCTTATGGCTGACATTTTGAAACGATCTGATTTTGTCACGTGATAACACTCGTATTTACTTATAAATCGATTTGGATGTAATTTGGTGTGTATATAGCACTTAATAAGGCCTGGACCGAGTTCGTTAACCAGTTTCATCTGCCATCTTGTTTAAAAATTGCGGCCATTTAAATTTAAAAAAAAATTAAAATTTCTAATTAGGTACAAAAAAGTGAGAAGTTGAAAAAGCTTTTCTTTTATGCATTTGATCTTGATACAAACATTCCAAAGCACTTTTTGTTTCGTCTGTATCTTAAAAAATGTCTGAGTTATAGTACTTTTAATGTCTAGTGTTGCTCACATTTTGAAATGAACTGGATTTCTTCACGTGATAACACGCGTATTTATACACTGATTTGGATGAAACTTGGTGCGTAGATAGGACATACTGATGCCTGAACTGAATTTGTTGGCCAGTTCCAACCGCCGCCGTCTTGTTTCAAAATGGTGGAGTATTATTTTTTTTAATTTAAATTTTAAAATTAGGTGCAAAAAAGTAAGAAATGAAAAAAAAAATTGTGTTTTGACCTTGATACAAAGATTCCAGAGCATTTTTTGTTTCATCTATATCGTGAAAAATGGCTGAATTTTTGCACTTTCAATTTCCAGTGAGATTGACATTTTGAAACGGTCTGAAATTTGTCACGCGTTAATACGCATATTTATAGACTGATTTCAATATAACTCTGTGTGTTCATGGTACATACCAATGTCTTGACCGAGTTTACGGGCCAACTTTATCCGCCATCTTGTTTCAAAATGGCGGCCATTTAAATTTATCAAAAATCTTTTAAATGTATAATGATGTATAAACAAAAAATTAGAAATTGAAAAAAGGTTCTTTCTAAACTATTTATCTTAATAATGAAGTCCGGAGTATTTTTTGCTTTGTCTTTACCTTGAAAAACGCTTGGGATATAGCAGTATGAATTTCTAATGTGGGTGACATTTTTTTTAAAGTCAATTTGCCTGCGACAGCACTCGTGTATATTAATCGATTTCGATGTGCGTGTGCATGTTCACATGAACTAAGATTTCGATCAAGCTCATTGGGGTTTTTTTATCCATCATGCTGCTTTAAAATGGATATCGTGGAATTTGGTGACCCTATAAATCGCTTAAAATAAAACCAGATTGAATAAAAGATGACTAATTTCTAAAAATTCCTATTAATATTCAGTATTGACAAAAACTAGTATTCAATCTTACATAATCGTGTTCTATTATTTTGAGCTTCGTATATTTGATTTATATAACTTAATTTAAAATAAATAAATAAGCATATGAAAGCTACCTCTTCCTCCCGGCATTGCCGGAAGGACTTTTTATTTATTATTATTGTTTGTAATTAATAGTAAAAAGCAGTCAGTTAATCGACAATAAAATGATAGAAAAAGGCTAGTTATAAAACCTCCCATTCTCCATCAAAAATTAAAGTTAAATATAAATATAAATATAATTAATTAATTAATAAAAAGAACTTTAGTAATTTCTCAGAAATGGATACTTCAATACGACTAGTTTTATGTCAGATTTTCAAAAACTATTGGGCCATTAATTCAAACTTTCATAATTTAAAATATTGATTAATTCAAACTTAAATTTATTCACGTTGCATAATGTTCGGCAATATTTAAATTCTATAACCGGAGTTATATTTTCGGAAAAGTTTACGAGTAGATTTTACAGCGCGTTAATCAGGTGTCTAAATTAAAAAAATGTACACTGTAAAAAGAGACCCAAACTGGGATGTATGATTTCTGGGTACAGTTAGTTTTCTCCAAATTGTATAGTAGTGTTCCCAAAGTAGTTAATCCAAAATGGTTCAAAACAAGGCAGATCCTTTATAACATTAAAATAATCAAAACTTCTACATTATCTAAGATTTTTGTATTGTTTTAATTTTACTAAGGATCTGCCGTTTTTTCTTAAATCATTTTGGACTACAAAGTGAATTTGCCAATTTGGAACACTGCTGTATCCCGAAATCTTACAACTCAATTCAAGTCTTTTTTTTTTTTTCTTTAAGCGTGGAATTTATTATTATTATTATGGATTCTATTTATACAGAAGTAAATAGTCCGGGAGGCGGCTCTATAGACCATCATCTGATCGAGTTTACAGATGAAATTCTAGGATTAGTGAAATCTCAATTAGCACATTAAAATGCAACTGGTCTTCCAAATCCTGTTTTGATGGAAAACACACGGAAACACAATTTTAGTAATTGACTGGTAGATTTAGCATCATTTTTTCCTACATCCAAATGTATGTAAACATCGAGGACTAAAAGCAAAAAAAAACAGAATGATAAATTTACCATTCAGCTACTAAAATCGCATTTTCAAACATTTTCCATCAATATATGACTTGGCAGACCAGTAGCATTTTAACATGCGAATAGGGAATTTTCTACTAATTCTAGAATTTAATTCGCGAACTCATGAGGTGATTATTCGAGCAGTCAAATTAAAACATTTCATATTCAACAGCTATACATCGGGAAGTAATTAGTTTTAACATTAATCATAAAATTAACCTTATTTTGTTACTCTTGCGGATATAAATTCCGGTACACGGCTGAAAATTATTACTTAAGAATTAATAGCTATAGAAAAAAACAGATATTCAGGATAGCAAAAATAGATTAATACACTGAAAATCCTACTCGATCGGAAATTTATCGAAAATTACAATAGCAAACGAAACTTTTGATTTTATTAATAGTTTCCTAAATTTTGAAAATCTATTAGTTTCAAAAACTTCTAAAGATAAAAGAATGTTTTTGAAATCGCGGGTAACATAGAAGAGCTTTTATCACGTTTATAGATAACTAAATGAAGTTAAGAGTTATAATTTATCTTTATTTACAATGTAATGTAAAAACAAATCTTATACACACATTTCGGAAGTCGAATACGAGAGCGCACGGTAGAAACAAAAATACATTACATAAGCAAAACTTCAACACATAAAAAAATTATCTAATGCACAACTAAAATTTTTGTACTTAACCAAAAATTACGCATACAATTTTTTGTGGTCAGATAATTAAAAACTTGCCTTTTATGGTACATTTTTCATAAACTTGCGATTAACAAAGATCAACTTTACATAATATACATAGCTAATATGCAGTTTATCAAAATCTACTCTTATACAATCTTCCTATTGGAATTCTTTTTTCATTTGATTGTTTTTTCTTTTCAACTTTCGGCTTCATTAAAATAAATTCTTGCGCATAAATAATTAATTTAAAAAAACAAATCGAGATAAAAACAAAACTCGCTTCTCGTAATTCTTTTGCTTTTTGTATTATTTAAAGCTCTTAAAAAATGTACAAGATTCATGTTTATAAATTCTTATAAAATAAAAATTTTTAATGTACAATATTAACAGACAAAAAGATGTATTTTAATTTCTTTAATTAAAATTAATTGTCACTGTCTATTATATGCATGTTAAAATAAACCGTTACGTTTTACTTCAGACTATTTTATAAATATTTTTTGTGAAACCTACAGCGCTATCAAAAAAACTACTTAAAAAAAAAAAATTTTTTTTTCGAGATGAATAATGTGAAAAATATCTTCATATTACATGCATATATAAAAAAATGATTTAACGAAACAAAGCAGAAAAAATGCGACTTTCAGAATTTTGAACTAATTTAATTATTATTATTATTATTATTATTATTATTATTATTATTATTATTATTATTATTATTATTATTATTTTACATCAAACTTATACTGAAACTAGCGCACCCGACAGACGTTGTCCTGTCACCGACAGACATTGTCCTTCTTGGCACCGACTCCAGAAAATCAAATAAATGTACGTAAATATGGTAATACGCAGAATAAACACTACGCTCTTAATTTAATTTATTATTACAATTATGTAAGGAAATTATTTTTCACTCTTCATTAGTTTTTGACGTCGGTTCAATTTTTGATAGAAAAGTTTATTTTTCTCTTTTTAGTTAAAAGTTAACGATTGTCTGAAGTCGGTTAATCAAAATTATAATGCAGGAAATATTATTGTAAAGCATACACGTTTGTCACCAGTGGGGTTCGAACACGCGATCTCTTTCTTCAATCAGCTGAGCTTAAATCTGGCGCCTTAGATCGCTCCGACATTCCGTCCGCACTCCATTCATCGAACTTATTCAACACTTCTAATTAGCGAAAAATCACTAACTATTAGTTTTTGCCTAATTACTAAAAAAGTACTGAATCAAATTCGATGAAATGTGAATCTAAACCATTCTCAAATCCACTGGAACGCACACGCAAAATTTCATTAAAATCGGTCCACTTGTTAAGGAGGAGTTCAGTGACATACACATGCACAGAAGATTTCTATATATAAAGATAAGCATTGAAAATTTGAGGTTTTTGCGCCGAAGACATCACACAGTTAGGAAAATGTGAATTATCTCAGGAACTACTGGATTTAAACGAATTTGCTTAGTACCACTCGATTCAGAATGAGAGAATGCACTAAAATATATTATAAGTTGAAAAATAACTATAAAAGCCGATTTTTAAGGAAATTTTTAAAAGTTCGTTCTTTTTTCTACTCATCTTAGGGGTGGAATTTTCGAAAATCATTTCTTAGCGGAACTCGATGTTATAAGAAATATTTTTACCTAAATTTTCAAGATTTTTGGTTCGGTAGATTTTTTTGTGCTGTGATTAATACAAAATCATGACTTTCTTTTATATATATGGCACTTTTAATTAGCGAAAAATCACTTATTAGTTTTTGCCTAATTACTAAAAAAAACTGAACCAATTTTGATGAAATGTCAATCTAAACCATTCTCGAATCCACTGGAACACACACACAAAATTTCATTAAAATGGTTCCGGTCGTTTAGGAAGAGTTCAGTTACATACACATGCACAGATTTTTATATATAAAGATAAGCATTGAAAATTTCAGGTTTTTGCGCCGAACACATCGCCAAATTAGGAAAATGTGAATTATCTCACGAACTACTGGATTTAAACGAATTTGCTTAGTACCATTTGATTCAGAATGAAAAAATGCACTAAAATATATTATCAGTTGAAAAACAACTACAAAAGCCGATTTTTATGGAATTTTTTAGAAGTTCGTTCTTTTTTCTATTCATCGTTCGGGTGGAACTTTCGAAAATCCTTTCTTAGCGACAATCGATGTTATAAGAAGTATTTTTACCGAAATTTTCAAGATTTTTGGTTCGGAGATTTTTTTGTGCTGTGATTAATACGAAATCCTGACTTTCTTTTATATATACAGGGTGATTCCAAATTTTTTTTACAATAAAAGAGGGGTGATAGTACACATCAAGACAAACAATATTAAATAGGAGACCAAGGGTCCAAAACGTTTTCGTAAGGAAATAGCCGCCATTAAAGTTTAGGGACCAAAATTTCAAATAAACATAAAAAACGGAAAAATCGGTCGATTGATTTGCGGTTTTCACTAAAATTATTCTTTATGTCGGCATTTTCTTGAAATTAAATTATAAAGATAAATTTCAAAAAATGCCGATAGAGGGCGCTTTAGACTTTGGAGTAACGAACAACTATTTTTTGCCGGTATTTTTTGCATCTCATTAAATGTTTTCGTAAGCTTAGACTCAAACTTAAATTTTGAGCTCAAAATCTGTAGTTGGGAGTGGTTAAGTAACACAAACTGAGCTGTGTTCAAAGGGTTCAAATTTCAATTGATTATAAAAAACGGAAAAATTGGTCGATTGATTTGCGGTTTTCACTAAAACTATTCTTTATTTAGGTATTTTCGTGAAAATAAATTATAAAGATAAATTTCAAAAAATGCCGATAGAGGGCGCTTTAGACTTTGGAGTAACGAAACACTCTTTTTTGGCGTTATTTTTTGCATCTTACTAAATACTTTCGTAAGCTTAGACTTGAACTTAAATTTTGAGCTCAAAATCTGAATAGCTGGGAGTCGTTAAGTAGACAAACTTAGCTGTGTTCAGAGGGTTCAAATTTCAAATAATTGTAAAAAACGGAAAAAATTGGTCGATTCGTTTGAGGGTTTTGCTAAAACTAATTTTTAAATCAGCAGTTTTCTTGATCAATCAGTACTTTCTTGAAAATAATTTTTAAAGATAAATTTCCAAAAATGCCGATAGAGGGCGCCTTAGACTTTGGAGTAGCGTACAACTATTTTTAACTGTTATTTTTTTAATCTCGTTAAAGGCTTTCAAATGCATAGACTTAAATTTTGGGCTGAAATTCTGAATCGTTGGGATTGTTTAAGTAGCGAAAATTTGAATTGTGTTCGAGGAGGAAAGAGGGTTAAATTTCAACGCCTGAACACACTTCAGTTTGCGCTTCTTAACTCCTCATAACGATTCAGGATTTGAGCTCAAAATTTAAGTTTAAATCTAAGCTTCCGAGAACATTTAAAATGCTTTTGCAAGCATTTAATTAGAACCAAAAAATAATGGTTAAAATGAATTGTTGGTTACTCTGAAGTTTAAGGCGCCCTCTGACGGAATTTTTTGAGATTTTTCTTTAAAATTTTTTTCAAGAAGATACTGACATAAAGAATAGTTTTATTTTAAACCGCAAACGAATCGACCAATTTTTCCATTTTCTATAATTACTTTAAATTTGAACCTCCCCCTCCCCCTTGAACACAGTTCAGTTTATGCTACTTAACCACTCCCTACTATTCAGATTTTGAGCTCAAAATTCAAGTTTAAGTCTAAGCTTCCGAAATCATTTAAAGAGATGCAAACAATTCGGCAAAAAATAGTTGTTCGTTACTCCAAAGTCTAAAGCGCCCTCTATCGGCATTTTTTGAAATTTATCTTTATAATTTATTTTCACGAAAATACCTAAATAAAGAATAGTTTTAGTGAAAACCGCAAATCAATCGACCAATTTTTCCGTTTTTTTTAATCATTTGAAATTTGAACCCTCTGAACACAGCTCAGTTTGTGTTACTTAACAACTCCCAACTACAGATTTTGAGCTCAAAATTTAAGTTTGAGTGTAAACTTACGAAAACATTTAATGAGATGCAAAACATACCGGCAAAAAATAGTTGTTCGTTACTCCAAAGTCTAAAGCGCCCTCTATCGGCATTTTTTGAAATTTATCTTTATAATTTAATTTCAAGAAAATGCCGACATAAAGAATAATTTTAGTGAAAACCGCAAATCAATCGACCAATTTTTCCGTTTTTTATGTTTATTTGAAATTTTGGTCCCTAAATTTTAATGGCGGCTATCTCCTTAAGAAAACGTTTTGGACCCTTGATCTCCTATTTAATATTGTTTGTCTTGATGTGTATTATCACCCCTCTTTTATTGTAAAAAAAATTTGGAATCACCCTGTATAGCACTTTTAATTAGCGAAAAATCACTTATTAGTTTTTCCCTAATTACTAAAAAAGTACTGAATCAATTTCGACGAAATGTGAATCTAAACCATTCTGGAATCTACTGGAACGCACACACAAAATTTCATCAAAATCGGTCCAGTCGTTTAGGAGGAGTTCAATTACATACACACGCGCAGAAGATTTTTATATATAAAGATGAGCATTGAAAATTTCAGGTTTTTGCGCCGAAGACATCGCCAAATTAGGAAAATAAGAATTATCTCACGAACTATTGGATTTAAACGAATTTGCTTAGTACCATTCGATTCAGCATGAAAAAACACACAAAAATACGTTATCAGATGAAAAATAACTACAAAAGCCGATTTTTAAGGAATTTTTTAAAAGTTCGTTCTTTTTTCTACTCATCTTATGGGTGGAATTTTCGAAAATCATTTCTTAGCGGAACTCGATGTTATAAGAAATATTTTTACCTAAATTTTCAACATTTTTGGTTCGGTAGATTTTTTTGTGCTGTGATTAATACGAAATCATGACTTTCTTTTATATATATGGCACTTTTAATTAGCGAAAAATCACTTAGTAGTTTTTGCCTAATTACTAAAAAAAACTGAACCAATTTCGATGAAATGTGAATCTAAACCATTCTCGAATCCACTGGAACACACACGCAAAATTTCATTAAATCGTTCCGGTCGTTTAGGAGGAGTTCAGTTACATACACACGCACAGATTTTTATATATAAAGATAAGCATTAAAAATTTCAGGTTTTTGCGCCGAAGACATCGCCAAATTAGGAAAATGTGAATTATCTCACGAACTACTGGATTTAAACGAATTTGCTTAGTACCATTCGATTCAGAATGAAAAAATGCACTAAAATATGTTATCAGTTGAAAAATAACTACAAAAGCTTATTTTTAAGGATTTTTTTTTAAGTTCGTTCTTTTTTCTACTCATCTTAGGGGTGGAATTTTCGAAAATCCCTTTTTAGCGGCACTCGATGTTATAAGAAATATTTTTACCCCAATTTCCAAGATTTTTGGTATGGTAGATTTTTTTGTGCTATGATTAATACGAAATCCTGACTTTCTTTAATATATATAGCACTTTTAATTAGCGAAAAATCACTAACTATTAGTTTTTACCTAATTAATAAAAAAGTACTGAATCAATTTCGAAGAAATGTGAATCTAAACCATTCTCGAATCTACTGGAACGCACACACAAAATTTCATCAAAATCGGTCCAGTCGTTTAGGAGGAGTTCAATTACATACACACGCACAGAAGATTTTTATATATAAAGATGCGCATTGAAAATTTCAGGTTTTTGCGCCGAAGACATCGCCAAATTAGGAAAATAAGAATTATCTCACGAACTACTGGATTTAAACGAACTTGCTTAGTACCATTCGATTCAGAATGAAAAAATGCACTAAAATATGTTATCAGTTGAAAAATAACTACAAAAGCCGATTTTTAAGGAATTTTTTTAAAGTTCGTTCTTTTTTCTACTCATCTTAGGGGTGGAATTTTCGAAAATCATTTCTTAGCGGAACTCGATGTTATAAGAAATATTTTTACCTAAATTTTCAAGATTTTTGGATCGGTAGATTTTTTGTACTATGATTAATACGAAATCCTGACTTTCTTTAATATATATAGCACTTTTAATTAGCGAAAAATCACTAACTATTAGTTTTTGCCTAATTACTAAAAAAGTACTGAATCAATTTCGAATCCACTGGTACACACACACAAAATTTCATTAAAATGGTTCCGGTCTTTTAGGAGGAGTTCAGTTACATACACACGCACAGATTTTTATATATAAAGATAAGCATTGAAAATTTCAGGTTTTTGCGCCGAAGACATCGCCAAATCTGGAAAATGTGAATTATCTCACGAACTACTGGATTTCAACGAATTTGCTTAGTACCATTCGATTCAGAATGAAAAAATGCACTAAAATATGTTATCAGTTGAAAAATAACTACAAATGCCGATTTTTATGGAATTTTTTAAAAGTTCGTTCTTTTTTCTATTCATCTTAGGAGTGGAATTTTCGAAAATCCCTTTTTAGCGGCACTCGATGTTATAAGAAGTATTTTTACCCCAATTTTCAAGATTTTTGGTTCGCTAGATTTTTTTTGTGCTGTGATTAATACGAAATCCTGACTTTCTTTAATATATATAGCACTTTTAATTAACGAAAAATCACCAACTATTAGTTTTTGCCTAATTACTAAAAAAGTACTGAATCAATTTCGACGAAATGTGAATCTAAACCATTCTCGAATCTACCGGAACGCACACACAAAATTTCATCAAAATCGGTCCAGTCGTTTAGGAGGAGTTCAATTACATACACACGCACAGAAGATTTTTATATATAAAGATTTATATTGAATTAGAATAATTATTTTATTCTTTGTTGCTCAATGAGTTGCTTGAAAGGATCAATGGAGTCTATATTCTAAATAAATCGATTTGCATAATAATATTACGCATTTTAAATGGGTAATTTAATTTCCCAAATAAAACAACTACAAAAAAATTTATTCCATAAAGTTTTTAATATAAATGGATAATTAAAAAGAAGAGTTTTAATAAATTTTAAAAATTGATTTTTCAGTCTGAAAAAATGTGAAAAGATTAGATAAATTCTTGCATTTTTAAATAAAAAAGATGCGTCCGTACTATGATAAAGTTTTAAAAATATTCAGATTTTGATGTAATTGTGTACAGTACTTCGGATACAGTATAGTATCCGAAATCTTTTGTGTGTCCCTGTAAATATTATCTGTTTACTATTATACAGGAAGTAATCTCAGTAACGTATATCAATTTCATAAAAAGTGTCATAGTTAAGTATGATTAGAACGCGTCATAAACAATGTTTTGCACTATATTATTATGTAATGGAATACATTTGTTTGGCACTGTAAATTAATAACAAATATTCTCTGGACTACAGATTATAAACAATATATATTATAGTATATACATCATAGATGCATATCAATTTTATTATGTTCAAAAGAGTATAATATCATTAAAATGTATTTGAAACTTTTTTCCCCATTGGCCGTAATATAACGGAATACTTTTGATTGTCCCTGTAATTAAACTATAAATCCTATTTTCATAAAATTCGAAATGACTAGACGCAATTATGCAATAATTATATATTTTAAATAATATAATATTTTAAATTTCGAAAGATTCAATTGGGTAGTTTTTGCGGTATTATATGCTGACAGAAAGACAGACGAACAGACTGAACAACGACTATAGGTTTTACATATTTATATAATGAAGAACGCATCTAGAAAGAAAAGAGATAGTGTGAAAAAAATTGCGGTCACTAACATACATAGAACACTTTGCAGGAATTGAAAAAAAAAATCTAATTTTACCGTGTGTATTTTTTGGCATTGTAAAATCTTGGCTCAAAATGAAACTGCGCATCTACGATTTGAGACTGTATTCTCCATTTTTTATACGTATTCGCACCACATCCTTTCGACATTAATAAAAATAATAATATGTGATAAGAACCAGACAGCATGCAGGTAAAAAAGATCCCACACTAATTTTTACGAAAAAAAAAAAAAAAAACTTTTAAAGGATGTTTGATATAAAATACTATTGAGAACTAAAAAATGGAGTAATCAATATAAATATAATACGAATATAATGTAAATGATATGAATTTAATTTCTATTTCAAAAGATCAAGTAATCTATTTCAAAAAATCTACTTCAAAAAACCATTTTTATGATTGGTCATTTTTCAGTGGTCGTTGGTCATTTTTATGATTTTCTGAACATTTCCCCACTAATGATAGAAATGCAACTTCTATTTCAAAAAATCAAATCTTCTTTTTAGTACTTCTGCTAATTTT
Organism: Maratus speculifer; assembly: GCA_964019185.1. NCBI lineage: Eukaryota > Metazoa > Arthropoda > Arachnida > Araneae > Salticidae > Maratus > Maratus speculifer. The sequence goes on from OZ025298.1 coordinate 271,425,507, forward strand.
TTCAAGTCTATTTTGATGAAATTTAATTTTTACTAAATTTGTAATCTTATGTTCTCAATTGGAACATATTTGGCCTGTAAGAGGTTAAACGAATTTAAACAAGAAAAATGTAGAAAAGGGTAAAAAATGTAGGAAACACATTAAAAAAATAAAGAAAATATTTTCAAGAGGGAATAAATTAAATAAAATGGGATGAAAATTAAAAATACATTAGAAATTGAATTTAAGATAGGTTAAATAATTAAAATATGTTATTAGCTATAAAATATGTATCTATGTATGTAATATCTATAAAATATGTTATTATCTATGTTGTTATCTATCTATATTATGTTAAATCTATGTTATATATATAGTGAAAGGAAATCTGGAATAAGAATACATTTTTAAATGGAAGAAGCAAAGAATATTTGTATTTATGAAAAATAAATATAACAATTAATATATTCAGAATTTAACAAGCCAATCACAACAGAATTTTGACTATCGAAAATACTTAAGTTTTTTCCCGCCATTTTTTTTATAGAATGTATGTTAAAATGTCGTCGTTCATTATAAGGCCCAAGAGGAAAATGTATTTGCATTTAAATTTTACTGAAACAAACCGTTTCCATTTTTCGAAATATTGATCTGTTTATCCAATAGTCTGAATCAATACTTAAAATTTTCATTAAAATATCATTTCGTGTTTATAGATAAATTATGCGATACTGTCTCATCCTAATACTTAAAAATATTTACGAAACTTAAAAGCCTAAATGTGTTTATTGATTTAATCAATACAGTTCGAATTTGGATCAAGTCTTGGAAATATAGTAGAAATGCAAATGTTACAGAAGTGTTTCGAAATGGAATTTTCAAAGCGCATTTAAAATATTAAAATATATTTATGATATTTGATAAAAAATAACCGTCTTGAATCAGTATTAATGAATTATTTTAAACATCAATTTAAAAATGTCAGTAGTGACATTTGTGATTTACATACTTGATTAACGAATATTAACAACTATCAAAATGGAAATTTGCAATCTTAACAAATGTGACAAAATATTTTAAATATTTTTCTGGATAACTGTTTTTCTGGATAAACTTTTATAAATAAATTATTAAAAAATACATTATATTTACAATTTGTAAAATGAAGAATTATGGACTTCAAGTATATAGATAATGCTTACAGAATTAGTAAAAATTAGGAAGAATTTTAATAATTACTATATATTATTCAAGTCTAATAAATTAAAGTAAATATAATTTAATTAAATTTTATAAGTATTTACAGTTCGTAAAGTGATAGATAAAAGATTTTCAACTGATTGATAATATATGTATAATTTATGAAACAAACGAAACAAAACAACAAAAAAAAAACTTTAATAATTTCATTTTTCAAGTTTCATAAATGAAAGTAATATTAATTACAGTGCATATCAAAAGTTTAAGCACAATAGCAATTTTGAAATGAAACTTAAAATATTAACTTTATTTCAATATCCGTCTTGTATATGTTAATAATATCTATTTTAACACCGTATTCATTAAAATTAAGTTTTAAATTTTATTTCAAACCATGGAGTTTAAGAATAGAACAAAAATAACCGTGTCAAAAGTTTAAGCACAAAATCGTTTTTATGCAAATTTTACAATCTGACGTAAGCGGTTGTGCACGCAAACAATTTCTGGGTGTATAAGAAGCAGTTAGTTGTTGTTTATGAGTTAGTACAAAATACCTCAGTCGAAAGTATTTTCAGAGGAGGAGGTGATAAAAATATGGAGTATGAGAGCAAAATCTAAGTCTGTTTCTGAAATTGCAAGTACATTAAAAAGATCAAAACGAGGTATTTATCAAATTTTGGCTCGTGGTAATAATTTCAAACGAAAATTTCGTTCAGGGAGGCCGCAAGTGACTAGTTTACGCGAAGTAGCCGCATCAGAAATCTGGCTTCAACTGATAATTACTCTCTTTTGCAAATAAAACGTGCAGTTGGTGGACAAATATCGAAAAAAACTGTTCATAGAAGAGTTTTGGAATTCAAATACATCAAAAACCGTAAAATGGCTCGATTACCCTGTCTCAAACGACACAATAAAGAAGCGATTACAATGGGCCAAAGAGCATATGTCATTTGGTGAAAAGTGGCTGAATGTTATATTCAGTGATGAAAAAAAAATGGAACCTCGATGGCCCTGATGGGTTTAAGTACTACTGGCATGATCTCCGCAAAGAACCTAGGAGTGTATTTAGCCGACAACATAATGGTGGTTCTGTAATGGTATGGGGGAGCTATTTCTTTCAATGGTCAGACATCTCTAGCATTCATCAATGGTCGTAAAAACTCTGAAAACTATCAAGAGACACTTGTCAATCATTTGCTTCCTGTTGCCGAGGTTTTGAAGAGACAAAAATGGGTATTTCAACATGACAATACTTCTATCCATACCTCAAACTCAACTTCATCGTTGCTTAAGTCGAAAAAAGTGTCTGTTTTGAAATGGCCGGCAATTAGTCCTGATTTAAACCCTATAGAAAATATGTGGGGTATTCTCACTCATGCAGTTTATCCAAATGGAAAGCAGTATTCTTCAGTTAAAGATTTGAAAGATGCCATTGAGAATGCTTGGTTTAAAATTGAACCAAAAACAATACAGAATCTCATTTTATCGATGGAAGATCTATATTTAAGGTAATTCAACAGAAAGGTGCAATACTCAAGTATTAATTTTTTTATTATTCTTGTTCTGCTAAAGACTGAAAACTACTCTGCTTAAACTTTTGACACACTCATTTTTGTTGTTTTGATAAATTTTATTAATTAAGATAAATTTTATAACATAAATCTGTTAACTATCTTTTTAAAACTACAATTTGTAGATTATGTGAAAAGGAAATTAACTTACACTCATTAATGAAATTTTATTTTGAAATTTTCTATTGTGCTTAAACTTTTGACACGCTCTGTAATAACCATTTATGTATTTTTACAATTCGCAAAATTATGAATAATGGATTGAAAGAATGGATTTGAACCAATGGATTATAGATATAGAATTAGTAAAAATTGATTCTTCTTTTTTAATAACCACATTGCTAAAAATATTACATTATTAGCAATGATTAAAGACATTACATTATCGCACTATTATATTTAATAAATTAAAGAAATTAAAAAAAATTCTTAATAAACATTAAGTATGTTTATAATTCGAAAAATAATAAATAATAGATGCAAAATTAGCAGAGATTAGAAATTTTTTAAATAAATAATTTCTGTATTTAGTTTTAATAAATAAAAATAATGTTACTAAATAAACTTTTATGCCGGTATACAATTCGTAAAATGATAGATAATGGATATTAAACCAATAGATCATAGATGTAGAATAAATAAAAATGAAAAAAATAAAATCATTAAAAATTGATTCAATTACATTTAAAGAAATTCAAAGTAATATTATTTTAAAAACTTTTTTATGTGTTTACAATTTATAAAATTATATATAATAAATTAAATGGATAATATAGGTATAGTATTAGAAAAGACTGAAAAAACTTCTTAGTACTGCTGTAATTAAAGTGTCATAAATCAAAGTAATAAGAATTCCGTAAATTTTTATGTATAGTGTTTAAAAAAATCCTTAACGGCTTGGCCTACAGGCGCAGGTAGGTTTCGAAATTAAATGCTCATTTCAACAACAAAAAACAAAATATAATTAGAGATAAATCCAGTTTAAAAACTTTGTTAGACAGCCTTTGAAGAGTTTTTACTTTCCTTTTTCTGTAAGAGCTGATTTTATAAGAATCATGTTATAGAAAATTCGATCCAAAATGCCGCTGTGGCAGCATTTTTTGAAATATATTCTGATTTTATGAAAAAAATCGACCAATACAGCATATTATATAGTTTTTAAGTAAGAGAAACTGCAAACTACATGCGTTGAAGAGCAAAAAGGAATTTAAAAATGAGTCAGAAAATAAGGAATTTGTTATTTGAATGCACTTTGAATACTGCAATCATGATCGCTTTGAGAGATTTGGTTCAAAATGCATTTTTTAAAATTATATTTTACCTAAAAAATATATATATAAGTAAAATTTTGATGTTAACTTTGCATTTCTGGTTTGTAAATAGATAAACTGACTTTGACATTTATCCCAGTGTGACATGTATCCCAGCTGAGTTTATTTCTTTCTTCAAATATTCTCCTTCGAGAGCAGTTATCATTTTTTTTCTCCAACCGTTTATAATTATGGTCAAAAGGAGGGGGAGACCCAACAGTAGAAAGAGGCGAAGATTGATAAAACTACGAAACCACGAAAAAGGGCTTATATAGATAGACCTTTAACGTAAACTGTCGGCATTTTTGTTGTAGTGAAGCGGGGTCTCTAATTTTTAATTGCATTTCAAGTATGCGGAAGTATCATTCTGTAGGGACGAAAGATACTGATCTACTCTATCCCATAGCTGAATCTCCTCAACATTTTACTATTAACTGCAGACAGTTGGCAAAGGAAAGAGATAGATAATCGTACTTCAATGTGCTGGAAAGGAAGAAAGATTGTAATCTCTGCCCTAGTCACTTTTCATGGAAGAGACATGTATTCTAATTTGAAGCATGTAAATGTAAATTTTACTGTGTCACGTGATCAAAGAAATGATAAAAAATTATCAGATATTTATTATTATTATGATTATTTTTATTTATTTATTTATTTATTTTTAATTAAACATGCAAGTAGTAAAAATTTGTTTCCGCATTTTATAAATTTATATTTTAAATCTCTATTATTTTGGGTGCTTCTATACGTCTTTTTCTTTCATGTTATGAATGCATTTTATTGTTTATTGTTTATAATTTAAAAAATTGTTTACTGTTTATATATATATCTCGATTCGCATATTAAAATACAATCAGTCTGCTAAGTCATATCTTGGTGGAAAACACCTAAAAACCCGATTTCAATGGTTGACACACAGGTTTACTATTATGTTTTTCTGCTTCCAATCCTACTTTCGGGTGCAAGAAAGCACAATGATAAACCTAAGAGTCATCCTTAAATCTGGTTTTTATGTGTTTTCCACCAAGATATGACTTGCAAATCCGTGAACACGATGAAATGATTGTCGTGCTGCCGCTTCCCGGTCTATACACATTGAATTTTAAAAAACGTCAATTCCTTTTTATAATAACCTGTATGAACAAGCAACAGTGAAAAAAAGAAACTTACAGGTTTAAAAATGAAAAGTAAAATAAACAAGTAAAGTAATTAAGCACGATCTTATGTGAACGTGCAAAAAGTATTAAAATTCATTGAGGATAGGACTTGAACTTCCAAGGTTATTAAACTTAGGTTAAAAAAAAAAATTAAAAATTCCAATAGATTTTCTTACATTTAATGTATATTTTAGATCGTGTCCTAAGAACATCAAAAATAAAATTTAAGTGCAAAATGTCAAAAATGCATACAAGTAAATTTTTGTCCGTTATTAAAATTGGTACTTTCGTAAGAGCCGCAAATTAGGAATGAATAGCAGAAGAAATCGGAAAAGATTTCGCTACTTACAGTAGCCTTTTTTTCTGATTATTTCAGGATTTTAAACGCATTTTTCAATTGCTTGTCTGTTAAATGTGTCAAATTCATTATTATTTTATTTATATATTTATAAAGGCTTTATTTTCCTATGGCACATTAAAAAAGAAAAATATTGAACTATTCTATTGTTTTAAATCGAAAAGAGTAATTATTCTTCCGTAATCAAGCTGCACGCAATAGAAGAAACATTCATGCTTGAAAATTATTTTCAAAATCATACAAAATCAAAAATTGTGATACTATTTTAGAACAGGTTAAACCTGAAAAACAGACTTTTTTTTTTTTTTTTTTTTTTTTTTTTTTTTTTTTTTTTAATTATGCGATTTAGAAGCAAAATTTGTTGATCAGGTGTTCACACCATGAATGAACTTTAGCGTTATTCATGGACATTTTTTACCTTATATAATGTAGATTTATTTGTAAATAATATTTTGAAAGTCGAAATTAACCTATACTACTATCGATATTGAATAAAAATCAAAATAAATCATAAATCAAGTTTAGCTCCCTCTCATTTACATGCATGACAAGTCTTATTTTCACTTACCTCATGAATATTATGTCGCGATTACATTTTAGCCCACATCTCTCACGGTTATTAGAATGCGCTTACAAGATTAATAATTCATCTCCTGTCATTTTTAAACGATACGTACATAAACAGCGATCGTAATGTATATCATAAAATTATCATAGATATTGCGTCTGTTTTATTTTTTATTATGGTAATGCAAATATGAAAATTTTCATTGCTTGGATATCTGTTTGACAAATCGGTTGATCAATTTTTCTTATAATCAGAATGACAAACAGATCATTAATTCTCATTGTTATTAGGTTTCAGAGATTTGTTAACATCTAGCAACCGTCATAGATTACTCAAATTAAAGGCATATTTTGTTATGATGGTTATAACATTTGACAGATGCGTGAAATTAGAAGCAATTTACAAGTTTTTTTAATTGCTTATTCATTAAACATTAATAAAATTGTTTTTATAGCAACAGAATGATTAGATAAGAACAGAAAGGTGAAATATGAAAAAACTATAATGATATAGTATATTGACTAATCTGTCCGGTCAATTTTGCTATTATCATACAGAAAAACAGATCATTGATTTTTATAGTTATTACTGTTTTGAAAGTGCATTGATCTGATTTACGTCTAATAACACATCATTACAGATTTCTCAAATCAAAGGTATACTTTGTTAGTACGTTTATGACATGTTATAGATATGGGAAATCAGAAGCAATTTGGTAGCTTTTTTTAGCTCATTTTTTAAAGGATCACAAAATTACTTTTTGTTGCAAAAAACTGAAATATAAAATATAAAATTTTTAATTGTATGGTTATATATCTATTTGAAAAATCTGTCGATCAATTTTTTCTTATAATACAGGCAAACAAATAAGCCAATAGGTTCCACTTGTTTCTAATTCCACGACCTTAAATGAGACCATTAAAACGAAAATGATGGTAAAAGTGGCTGCCAAACACACTATTCAGTTCTAAATTAGACAATTCACTTTTCTGAATACAATTAACATTTTATACGACATATCGGAATACTATTTACGTATCATAGAAATAGAACGACCGAATTAGTGTGTACTTATAACGCGTTTTGCAGATCCATAGCATTTTCACTCACCAATTTAATTAGGTTGTAAATATCATTAAAATATCGTAATTATCGTTAAATTTGTGGCCAAGAAAAAAATGCTCGGATTAAAGTGAAGTCCTTTTAATTTTGAGCAAAGCTAATTTCTTACACAAAGCTTGTTTCTTGCAATATGTCAAAATATAGCGTTATGTTAAAGAAACTTTGATATAAAACTCGCTTCAGTTGTACTGAGTAAAAGGTACTTCAATACCATCTCTTTTTCCAAAATATTTCATAATTGTTGTTGCTTTCTTAACCACTTCTTTTAAATCCTTTTTTTTTTCCTTGTAAAAAATCATTATATTTTTTTATTCGTTTAAAAAGCATAAGCGATTAAAACAAGAGATAATATACTGATTTTAAATGGATTTTTTAATTTTTTACAGAGTGAAGGCATTTAATTTCATCATCATTATTCTATCCTGAGTTATCTCGGGCAGATGAAAATAGTAAATATTAGTCTTTGTATAATAGATTTTCAAACAAGGAACAACACAAAGTGATACCTGATATTCGGTACACTAATATTTGGTCTCTTTTTATTACTGTATTACTCGGGTATCTCTTTTACAGTAGCATAGTTAGATAACATCTCGGTAGCATCTCGTTTAATTTGATTTTTTCTCATTAGTAGGACTAACATCTGGAAAATGTCTTGAGATTAATCTGCGTGGTGAAGAACTTAAGCTGGGCCTTTTTGTTGCGGCAAAAAGTTCGTCACAGTGATCTTATTCTATTAGTTTTTCAGCAATTTCTATTCTAAATTATATAATTGGTCGGGAACGTCTTTATTTACAAAGCAAAATGAAGGAATTCTACAAAGTCAAATCCAATAAGTGGAAGAAAATATGCTTATATTATTTTCTATCTATTTCTTGGTGTAGAATAATCAGCTAAATACTGGTCTATTTTATCTACACCCCATCCCGCCTCCATTTTGTCATTGTAGTCAATTACACATTTAGCCCTGTGCTCTTCCTATTTGTTTGTCACATCTTGCATTTCATTTGCATATATTAAAATGGAAAATGTGTGTATTTAAATTAGATTAACACCCTTCTTATCTTTCCATTTCATTATAGCTACTTTCTCTCTCTGATACCCTATAATTTCTTTTTTTTTTAATATTTTGTCTTTAGATCTGGTGATAAAACTTTAATTAAATAGTACTAAACAATCCTAAAATTTGTCCATTGTAAGACAATATCTTTTTTTTTTTTGTGATGGTTTTCTAAGAGTCATGACAACTCGGGCTGGCATAAGAAGATCATGAAATAAATTGTCAAAATTAGCTCCCTTACTTCTGTATATTATGACATTTCACAAGTATCCAATCTTTGATTAGCGTAACAAGTATGCTCTTTATTTAAAATTATGCTATCTCTAAAGGAAAGTACTGCATCCGTCCAACTCTTCATTTATGAAGAAGTAAACTTTCATCTATTCTCATATCTCTTTCAGATGTAATCAATATCTGGAAGATCTCAAATAACTGTTGCACAATTGATCATATCTTATGCAAGTTTGTACAAGGATGTGAACTTTTACCTTATGCGTCTTTGTTGCTGAACTGCAAGTTTTGCCTTATCTTTACCAAGTTTGGCTGTATGACAATATTTAATTTTAAAATAGCGTGTTCAGCTACTGATTCTTACTTCAGTAATCTTATAGATCCGATTCCTTTGTTACACCTTTGAAAATTATTATTCACCCCCCCCCCCCCAAAAAAAAAAAAAAAAATCATATTATTTAGAGAAATAGAACACCATGAGTTTAATGTAATCTACTAACATGTTCTGACGCATATCGAATAGTTTTGGTTGCAATAACCTCAATAAATTCACCATCAACATATTTAAAGAAAAAATCCAAAACATTACTGATACTGTCGATTTTAAACGTCGCATCTGACTTTGCAGCAAAAATAAAATTATCCGGAGCAGACGACAACTTTTTAAGCTCACAGGCTATCAAAGCCTGAGAGCTTATGTGCCCGTCCGTTCTGTATGTGCGTAAGGATGCGTAAGTGCGTATGTGCGTAATTCATGATAAAAATATCCGATTCACTTGAAATTTTGGTTATATGTATATACTGATCAGTTCATTCGATATGTATAAGAGGAGGAACGGGGGCTAATGCCCTTCCCCTTAATTTATATAGATGGGTTTTTTATATGATAAAGCATATCCCTGATTAATTTAGGGGGTTCAATGATTAAATATAAAAAGGGAAAATGAGGAGGGCTATTCCGACCCCTTAAATTTTTTTCGAACGGCACTAAACCTTGAAAATATAAGGCTGCAATGAACAAATAGTATGCGTAGCCTGTGAGCTCAATGCCATCAGTTTAACTGGGCAATATTCTTTTTATTCTTCTCTTAATTTCACACAACTAATGAGCTGCAGTCAAATCCACTTTTATAGCTTCACTCCACCGCTTTATAGAATATCTCTGTTCTGACCAATGAGAATGATCTTTAACAACGCAAAGCAGTCGTTTTCTATAAAAGCGGTATAGTGACTACGCAAATAACGTTGCAGATTTTTAACAGTGCATCGAGCAGCAAAGCTCTCCAACAAAGCTTGACAAACTGTAAATCACGGTAGAATATTTTCGTTCATTTTAAGTCTTTCTTTTTCCGTTTAAAAACGTGATAAAACAAATCGTACAGACATATTCTGTCGCACCTGAGTTTTATCGGGATAATGATTGTTCACATCTATAGAAACCCGAGATTATTGGGGATACTCAGTAAATTGGTTAAATATACTTGAAATTCAGGCGTGCTGTTCCCGAAAAGAACAAATTTCCTGAAGTAAAACACATTTTTAACATTTTCCAACTATGGTGGGAAGTGTTAAAGAATTCGGTTTGTCTAGTAGATTGTCCATGTTCTAAGTCACATATTTATCGACAGATTGACATGAAATTAATATACAGGGCTGCCATAGGTGACTATTTTTATATTCTTTTCGTACCAGTAATTTTCTAAGAAAAATCTTGAAGTGTATTTTTCTTGCAAATGTTGGTAAAACGTGTGTTAAGGATTTCTGTTTATGGTAAGTGGTGCCAGTTAGAGTTAAAAACTAGTCGCCTGTGGCGGCCCTGAATGTACAGTGTGCCACTCTCAGCGGTGGCCAATGGCTGATTCCTAAACCGTTAGTCAAAAACATATAATTCCAATTGCATAAATGCTTTTAAAAAGGTAAAGAAGTATTTTTTAAACAATTTAGGAAGAAAAAATATTTAAAAGTACGAAAACTAAATTTTTATACGGTCCCCCAGTCTTTTAAGTGATATTTAGTAAATTTTTACCACTGCTCTAACAAGTAAGACAAAAAAAAAGTCGAAAACTGACCGAGTAATAGTTGTTTAAATTTGAAGCATCTTTTTTGCTGCAAAATAGGGGTCAGTCTCAAATTTACTGAAAAGAAAAATAAACGTTAGATATAAAATTTAACATTAAACATCAGGGGGGAAAAAATGCACAATATTATTTTTAAATTTATGTTGGTGTTTACGTATTAAAGCAAAATATACAATTTCTACTAAAAATATAAGTAAAAAAAAAAAATAGAAATTTTGTTAAATTAAATTATGAAAAGCAACAGTAACAATTCGCTACAAAATTATACATATTTTACATTCTACTAGATTATTTAACCTAATAGAATTTGGTGCAGTAATATAAAAATAAATAAATGGTACACGCCTAAAATCGTATTTATATTATATTGTCATTGGATATAAACAAGTGTGCGAATTGAACCTCGCTCGGATATTTCATGAGTTAAAACTTGCATAAAATTTTTTAACTAGAAAAACATGCATACGAACGCTATAAGTAAAATAAAAGCTTATCAAAATAACACACCTTTTTAAAATAACATCATGGAAAGAAACAGTTTAATTTTCTTACAAAATAAAACATATCTAAAAATACAATTGAGGATGTGAATTTCAAAACTCGCCTTATCGCTTTTGTTTTCTCTAATAGTCTGTTTTGTTTTCGCTACCAATTTGCACTAAATCTAGAAGTCAATTAAGAAAAATTAACGCTACCGTAAAACTTATACGGTGGCAGCACCTTCAGTTATATTATTGAAAAATATTTCTTCACCTCATTTAAAGCATTTTTATAATTGGAACTATATGTCTGTGACAAATGGTTCAGGAATTAGCCATTGCACAGCGTTGCAAATGGACGTCCTTTATAATACTTTAAGCACTTAATGTACGTTGCCTTAAAGCTTAATCCAACTCACCCGTTTTCAGTTACAGAAAAGTGGTTTAAGTCATGAAATTTAAAATTTAATAACTCGGTCGATTTTAATGTTAAATGAATGGGACCTTGTTTGTATTGCTTTTTAGAGTAATGGAAAATTTTTACTAAATATCATTTACCGGGAGAACGTATAAAAAGTTAACAATCGTAATTTTTTTATAGTTTTCTGACCTAAATCGGTTAAAAGTAATTCTTTACCTTTTTAAAAGCATTTTTGCAATTGGAACTATATCTCTATGACTAACGGTTTAAAAATTTGCTATTGTCACAGTTGAAAGTGGACACACTGCATATTACTGAAATTTATCACAGCATGTTTGAAATCTAAATTGAAGTAAGAAGAATTTATAGTTTATCTGCAGATGCATTCATTACGTATATATATTTCTAAGCATATCTGGTTTATCCATCTTTCTGAAATTTTTTTAAAATATCATAATAAGTAATATTTTATGCAATGATATCCTAGCAAACTGCTTATTCTTGTGAGTTTTTAGAATGAAACATACGCTTATTCACTCCCCTCAATCCCCCGTTGTCAATTTAATTTTATGATCTCCATTTCCAGCTATTTTCAGGATTAGAGCAGAGTCTACGTATGGATCAATTTTCTACTGCAATTACGTAAGATTAACGATTTCTATAAACACTAATTTTATTACAACCTTAACAGAATGCTTGCTTTTCCATCCAAAAAATATCATCATCTATTACAAATCATCTATTAACAAATATGCAAATTTAAACTTTTACAGAACCAATTTATAAGACCAACATTTATTTAATTATTATAGAATAATCATAAAACCCGTTTGATGATCATTTTATAATAGTTAAAAGAAAGACTTTATTCAAATAAAACCTACTTTATTTCAAAAGAAACAGAATGCTAAAATCACCCAAAAATAAGCTTTTTTGGTAAAAAGGAATTATTGTATCAAAAGTGCAATTTATTGTTTTATTCGCTTTGAAGTGCAGTTGCTAGGCAACGGTGAAATGAAAGAGAGGGGAAAAATAGATGCATTGTAAAAATGGCGAAAACAATATTTTTATATTTCTCGAATTGATGCATAAATTATCAATAATTTAAGCAATAAATTTCGAAATTTTAATAAATATAATGGTAAATTCTCAAAACGATTGTATCAATTTAATATCAATATGTTTACATTTAAATGAATTATTCAAATGTCCATTTTTTTTCATTGAATAATAAAATTTAAAAATCGCCTTATTTGATATTGAAAAGATTATGCAATAAAAAGAAATGTTCTATATTTCTTGAACAAATGAATCAAATTTAACCAAGAACTGTGCAGCTAAATCTGGATATCTGATCAATGTACCTGCCTAATTTCAAGCTAATGAGTTACTTTTGCGGCAATTATCATAAAATAAATAAACTAAATATTCATACGGACAAAAAACAAACACTTTTCAGGTCTCCACAGAAAAGCTTGACTGTCCTTTAGGCAATTATTGCAAAAACACTAGTCCATGCCACTTATATTTTCTAGTCTGTAATGTAAACCAGAATATCCCATATTATACACATGATTATCGAAATCACAATAAAATAGCAAAAACCATGCTTTGTTTGGATTCGCGAATCATTATTTCATAAGATAAATATTTGAAAGTAACAAGTTTTTAATATTTTTTCTTTGCATCCTTAATAAGCAAAAACGTTATTTTATGATTTCGCGTATTTTAATTTTAGAAATGTAAATTCAGCCAAATAACTAAGAATTTAATCGGATTCTTTTATTTATGATAAAAATAAATTTTAACAATTAATTTTATTTGTTTCTTTTGTTTCCAAAAAATAGTTTATATTATATATATTTTTTAAATACGTAATTATCGTCTGCGTAAATGATTTCTCATAATAAGAATAAATTGCGTATTTGAATTCAAAAATAATGTAAATAAACCTTTAAAAATGTATTCATGAGGTAATTAGTTTTGTTACATTAAAATGTTTCAATTTGTTGTTTTTCTCCAACAAGCAAACTTACTGATTTTCATTGGATGTCTGTGGGGAATTATCAAAAAATTAGAGATATCGCCAAGTTGGCGTCATTTTCGGCGACTAATTTTTATCGCCAAATTTGGCAATGTAAAGCCAATTTGGCGACAAACTTTGCGACATTTGGCGAGAGAACTGATAATTTATTTATTTAATTAATCATTTGATTCTATCTATAATTACTAACTCAATGATTTATTTTTTCTTGAAATTATATGCGTTTCATATTTTACTTGCAAAAATGCATCCGTAATAGAAAAGCAAGTAAAATAATTAAAATAACAATTTTTTACGTTATTTTGTAAAAAAAAAAAATATATATATATATATATATATTATGCAAATCTACAGATCATATTCCATTTCTATCTTTAATTTCAAATCAAAATACTTAATAGTACTTTTGTAAAGTGTACGACAAAATGTTTATTTGTGTAGCCTAGTAGAGGATTCGCTTCACTTATTCTAATGAAGTATAGAAGTATTCTAAAACTTCAAAACCACTATACAAGACGAAAAATTTTCAAAAGATACTGCTTTAGTCATAACATTACTGAAAAGTAAAATATGGGATTTCTTTTATGTAAAGCAAAATTTCAAGTTAATTAGTATCGAAGTAAATTCAAGTCATTGAAACTCTGAGGCTATGATGTTAAGACGGAAATAAGCAATAGACTTTCACGAAAGCATCAAACTGTTATCAAGAGGCATTTTCAGAAATCATTTTTCATAGACGAAAGTTCTCCAAAAATCATGAACATCTTTGATCTTGAAAGACTTCTTTCTAAAGATAATGAAAACTGTGATCTCATTTCAACGGTAATTACTGTTCATATACAAACTGAACAACTGTGATCTGCAAAGTCATTAGTATTGAAATAAAAATTGAAGTCATTTACAATTTGCTGGTGCGACGTAAAAGATTAAAATTAATTAAAATGAAATCACCAATTTCTCAGTAGTACTTTATTTGAAAATCAATTTTACAAAAAGAAACAAAATGGCTCAAGGAGATGATTTGTATTCCAGTATACCTACGAAATATCGTCTGCGTCTTTACGCTCGCTAATGCATATTAATGAGCAGTGTTTGAAATTGCAATTTCTCAGTGTAAATGATTACAGGGGTTTGATAAAGGTTGACAGTTATTCTAATTGTAAAATGTACCTATTATATTTTATCTCTATTAAAGAGCAACTAAAAATGCTTAACATGAATTGTGACAATGATGATTAATATTTCGCTGAAATTTTGTTACCATGGTTTATAAAAAGTTAATACTCTTTAGAAATTTATGGAACATGTTGATATCCTCCGATATGGTTGATACTTCAATTAGATTTTCGAAATGACTAGTAGTCTGAAAATAACTTTTGAAAAAGATAAAAACTTTTTTTTCTATAGATATTCTATTTTGTTCGATTTGATTCTATTTTGTTTCTTTTTTCTGGAATCTTATTTTCACATGTCAATAAAAAAACTGCATTATTGGATTAAATTGTGTTAGTTTTCAGTCACTTAGCACTAAGTATTCAGTATTTGGGTCACCTCCTTGACTACTCAGCACTAATAATCCAAGATTCGAAAATCGATTTCAACAGGTCTGTTCTAAAACAAATTTGATAAATATCAGATTCTCAAAACAACAAGATTAAAAATAGTCTCAAATTTATATTTTTCACTTCAAATGTAACGTAGAATATTTATTTTGATATTTAGTATGATATATTGAATTTTTAAAATCCTATTTTATATAGCTCATTAAGGAAAGAGCTGATTTTCGTGACGATAACAATAGAATTATTTAAATATAGAAAGCATATAAAACATTTGCTTTTTAAAAAACTATTTAAATACGGATAAATTTAATAAAATGCGTTAAAAATTTTATTTCTAATTTCAATGTAACGTAAAATATTTTGATTTTCAAAATGAACTCATATCGAACTTTTAAATCCTACTCAAAAGCTCATTAAGATAAGAGTTGATTTTCGTGACGATAACAACAGCAATTAATTAAACATAGAGAAGGCCTTTAAAAATTTCGCTTTCAGCATCTAATACGACATAGCACATATATTTTTCTGTTGAGTATGAAATATAACATTTAAAATTTCGACGTTACTAAAGAAAACTAAAATATTTTCTGAAATATAACAAAATAACGCAACATTCGAATTTTTGTGTTTTATTTTCTCCTCTACTAATGCTTAATCATATTATTTGCAATTTATTGATTTTTTTTCTTTTTTCTAAAATGGAAACCTTTTCAAAAGTAACGTGTTACTATTACAGTTCTAAACTTCTTTTTGCAATACATAGTTTGAATCATGATATGAAAATGCTAATCACGCTACTAATACAAAATGATACAACTGAACGTTAATTACCATGTAATGCAACAATATATCATCACAATGCTCCTTACTTACAATAATTATCATGATATGTAATGCAACATATTTCACTGATTATGAAATAATTCAGAATGTAATAATATATGAAATAATGTATGGTTATGGATAAAATAAAAAGAATTTCTTAAAAGCACCACAAAAAGTTTAATAAAGGCAAAAGGCTTTTCAAAAGAACTAATCTTTCTTCATCAGGTGAAAGAGAACACGTACTACTACTTACAAAACAACAGCAAAACTGGCAATAATAATAATAATAATAATAAAAACGATAAGGGAAAAAGCGAGTTAAAGATAAAGCTAATAGTGAAGCATGAACAGGAAACAGACAATGGTACAGCAGAAAGTATCAACCAATCACACAATACACAATACCCAAATAGAAGAACACAGTACCAGCAGGAGAATAAGGGAACAATTTAATAAAAACTAAGCAAAAATACAAATGTATGAAATAATACATAATTAAATAAAATAAAAATTAGCAATAATAAACTAACATAAGTAAATAAATAATAATAAATAGTTAAGCGTGGACGTTACACCGCGGTTTACTATATGAGTATTGAGACAAGCTCAGAATTTTTATTTATAAATTTGCTAAAACTGTGTACAATGGGATAAAACATGACAGTTTACAATCTACGTACCATTTAATATGACGTTTAAACATTAGAAACAATGATAAAATTATCCTGACAGTTTCAACCGAGCCACTCGGCCTTTCTGAACCGGTTCGGTTGAAACCGTCGGATTATTTTATAGTATGTAAATAGTATGTACTTCCTATTATACAGGAAGTATCTTCTAATAAACCTCAGTAACGTATATATATTTCATTAAAAGTGAAATAGTTTAATATAATTAAAACGCGTCACAAATAATGCCCCCCCCCCCTATACCATTATGTAATGGAATACTTTTATGTGGCCCTGTAAATTAAGAAGAAATATTTTTTGCATCACAGATTGTACAGAATGTATATTTTAGTATATACTTCATAGATGCATATCTATTTTATTATGTTCGAAAGAGTGTATTGGCCGTAATATAATGAAATACTTTTTATTGTCACTGTAAATAAACTATACACTTACATATCCGATTTTCATAAAATATGAAATGACTTTTGACAAAGTATGCAGCAATTATATATTTTAAACTTCAAACCATTCAGTTGGTTAGTTTTTGCTCTATTATATGCAGTCGGACAGACGAACGGACAGAGTGAACGACGAATTGGCAATTTGGAATTAAAATTAGGTGTTGTCATTTGCCAACACCGCCATTCAAGGGGTTAAGACATATCTGTAATTGAAACTTTACGATACCCACATTTATATTTAATTATAGCAATTAAATCTTAAATTATAGATTTCTCTGTATAATATTTCTCAAAATATATGCACAAAAGGAAAAAAAATGGTTTCAATATAAGCAAAGATGAAAGAGTTAAAAAAAAGAATTTTCCGGACTTGCCTAATTGCCTACAGATAAGGTATGCAAAATGGTGGACCACGAAACAAGTTCGTGATCAGTTAAACTTCATAAATCACGAACTCCCATATGATTTACGGATAGGTGCAAAAAGAAACTGTAAAAATCGATTACCATTATCTCGCTGTGATAAAAGGAGCGAAGGTTATCTTGTTGACCCGTATAAAATAAAGCTTTCTTAAAAGTCCATCGGGAAATACATTCCCCACAAATTATTTCGCCCTGCAACCTGTAGTACATTTATTTGGCTGATTTTTTTTAAATTTATTTTTAGAAGTTTTTAATGGCTCAATTTTTTTGCAATAAAACATCAAGGCATGTTTTAATGGCTAAGAAAATTTTTTATTTCTTCAAGAGGTTGATATTTTTTTAATATATTTTTTTATTATTAGCGTTTTGAAGATCGAATTCAGAACAGACTATTTTTTCCGTCTCATGTGTCTTTTAATGCTCTCCTTTAAGGATATCAATCATAAAAATGGGAATGAAATCTTCTAATATGTAATTTTGCACGATTTACTTATTACACAGTTTATGTTCGATATTTTATCCAAAAGATTCGCCGTGGTACATTGTGAGATCGTGTCCAGTGATTGGAAGTAGTACGTACATGTAGGAAATTGCAGTAGCTATTATACTTTTTATGTTAGTTTAAATTAAAGCGCGCTACATTTCGAAAAATGCAATGCAGCGATGATCACGTTACATGAAATCAGCAGTTTGTAGGAACATTGACGCAAAGTTTAACGCTACTTGTCTGAAAAAGGGAAATTTTTCTAATCATTATAACTTAAATTTCTTCTTACGTGTAAAATGTGTTCTGTACAATAGTATGCGGATATTAGCAATTGGGCAGCCTTGTTTAACAACGAATCGCATAATGTCATGGATTTTCCCATTGACACTTGCTGGTAAATATAATTGATAAAATCCATATGAAAGAAATGGAGTGGCTACTAAGATGTCTTGATCAAGAAGGTGACTCTCTCGGTAAACATTCGAGTACAGAACTTCAGTTTGGATACAGCCCCTAATACATGATCGTTTTAAAATAATATCTGGAAAAGTTATCATACGAATTACATGAAAATTTGTTTTTAGGCTAATTGAAGGGGTGTAGAATTAATTTATGCTAACAGAATTGGGTACTGCTATTAAAAAAAAAAAACTTAGTGTTCTTTTTAATGCGTAGATTTCCCCCTAAGCAAATTTTATATGCATAATTTAAATGTAAATTTTATTGCCAGTCATTCGGTGCCAGCCTTTTTCTTCTACGGTATTGTTTTGCAGAGTGAGTGTTTACTTTTTTTAGAGTTAGGACGTGTTTACTTTTTTTACGATTGTACATTGTATGCGCACATAACACTAACGACTAAATAAGTGAATTTTTTAAAATAAGAACGAAAAATTATGTGTTAAACATAGATTATGAAACATTTTCTAACATATTCAGAATACTGTTACAAAACTTCTCATCATTTAATGAGGGGAAAGATGATGTCTTTGTAAGCAAATTAAAAAATGCATAACACATTTGAAAACCCAATCATAGCAATTACATCTATACTCTTAAATATACCTGAATTCTTTTGTGCCACTCTGTATATTATTTACAGATTTGTATATACTCATATACTATGTATTGAACACAAATTTAGTTCAGTTAGAAAACGAACAACATAGTTGAAGATTCTCCTGCAGCAATTTTCATTATTAAGAGGAATTGTACTCAAAATCTTTTGTGTAACCCTGTATACAACATACAGAATTTATAAACATCAATAATTATGCAAAAAAATCATTACAGTTAAAAATGCATACCACATCTGAAAAGGCACTTCCAACAGTTATTTTTCATAGACAGTACTGTAACCGGATTCTTTTGTGTTCTCCTGTAAATGAACGATGAAAACTATATACACCATACTATATAGTAAGTATCTTGTATTGCACCTCAGGGTATCAAATTAAATATCTTTTAAATAGTGTAACATCATTAAAGCACTTAGCAAATGATATTTTTTCAAAGACCATAATATAATGGAATTCTTTTGAATGTAACTGTAAATAAGCTATAATTGCTACATACTTCATTTTCAGTACGGAGCATTCACAATAAACTTTAATAACATACATAAAATTCAGGGAAATATTATCATATTTACGCGATTTAGAGCACGGACAGACAAACCAATTTCATAAATAATTTTAAACTATGTTGGGATGTGTTGATAAATCGAGGCCAAAGGAATTTTTAAACCACAAAGTGCTTATCATGATTGTCATTCCAACAAGAATAAAAATCAGCTGTTGATGAACAGTTCCGTTTATATTTGACTCACCTTTATCCAAGACTTTTTTCATTTATAAACTTACACAGAAATTTTCATTAGATATGCATTTATTATTAATTAATCTCAAGTATTTCATAGTAGAAATAGGACCGGCGTAACAATAATCATATTGCCTAGGCCCCCGCATGTATTAAAGTCATTTAGGACCCCCATTTTTTCGCACAATTCTAATCTCTTTGCAAAATAATCTTAGCACAATTCGACTCTTTGAGAAATAAAAATAAAAATAACTCCCTCATTTTGATTTTTTAAATTCTTATTTTATTTATTTATTTATTTATTTATTTTAAATATTAGAATGAAGTACAATTTATTATTGTCGGACAACATATAGATACTAGTATTTCATTTTTTAAAAGTTAAAAAAAAATGTACATAATTTGTTGCGATATCTATCTTTACATGCAAAATTTATGCATGCAATATTTATCTTTTATCATTTGAGTCCACCTGTTTTTCGATAATAATTTGTTGTGTAATTTAAATAAATATTGTAAATATTTAAAATTGAAAATTTAATGTCAGAAATAAGGCAATAGTGGATTCTTCGTAGTTCAACATTTGGTTATGTAACAAATTTTGTTAAATCGAAACTGTCCCAACTATAAATTTATACTTATTTAAATTTGCGTTTATATTATCGATCGGTAATATATCGATTTTTTTAAATAGAGCCAGAAAGGATTAAAAGCAGACCTATGCAAATTAAATACCGTGTGGTCCAAAAGTCAGGACGAACTTTAAAAAAGAATAATTTGAAAACGAATCAAGATACAAAGATACGGTTTGACCCAAACGGATGGAAAATAAATTGGATTTTGTGTGACAACGAAAAAATATAGTTCTGTTGGCGACCAACGGCATCACTAGCAGCATTGAAAGATACCATCCGCCAAAATGTGTCTGCCATAACGTAAGAAATGCAACTAAATGCCGTGAATGGTGTGGTGCCTAGTCTCAAATCTGCACTTATGAATGATAGACAGTACATTGAGCATTTACTGTAGTACTAATTAACTGTAATTAAGCTGACTTGTCAGTAGTCAACATTTTTTTCATTTTTAAATCATCTTTTGGTGCAATAAAACACTATAGCGCCATTTGTTGATTGCCAACAAAACTATTTTTTTTTTTCGTTGTTACATAAAACCCGGTTTCTTCTCCATCCGTTCGGTGCAAACTGTATTTTTGTATCTTGATTCGTTTTCGAATTATTCAATTTTAAAGTTCGTCCTGACTTTTGGATCAACCGGTAACCGGTACATACTAAAATAGAATAAGATTTTCTTATATTTCAGATGAAAGAAAATGTAAAATAATGTAAATAAGCTATGCTATTTTGAAAGATCGTCACCTGAGAATAAGATGGTTCTATCTGGCCAAAAATCAATTTCGAATTAGAACACTTTGAAAATCAGCATGCTCTGTACGTGCAGCTAGAAAAGTTTACAAAATACTTTTGACATTAATAAGTTCGTATGTAGGTATAGACAGTAATTCTTCAAAATCAAAGTTTGCAAATAATATTTTCATGGATTTTTTTTACATTTAAAAATTTGATAGAACCACATTATTCTCAAACGTTGTGTTTTCCTTAGAATAAAATGGTGAAACATGAAAAAAACATATTCTTTTGAATTTGTGTAATTTTTTATAGTTTAACAAAGAGAAATTTTGTTGATTAATTTGAATAACATCCGTGGATAGTAAAATATTTACTACTAATTATATTGTAGCAAAATAACAGTAAATTGCCGCTTCCACTTATTTATTTTAATTAAATCATCTTCACAAAACTAATGAATATACATAAGTTAAATACATAATTTAAATGAACATAAAATAGTTTAAATATTTGATTATATTATATGAACCCAAAGCTTTGCTTTTTTAGTGTGCTATTTCAACGGGGGAGTATGAAAATTAAGACCAAAAAATTGTGATTATATTGAAGTTAAATAAAATTTTTCGTGAATCAGTCAGGTATACTCTTGATCAAAAGAAAAGACTTTGTATCCCTAAGGAAAAAAAAACTTTTTGAAACAGCAAAATAAGTTTGATACTCTTTTGTCAGTCTAAATTTTGGAATGTTTCATAAATCATGCTTTATTTTACTGCAGTGTGCTTTATTTTATCACAGTTATTATAGGTGCTTTATTTTACTACAGTTAGACAAATTTCTTTTAAACATATTTTGAAAATATAACCTCATATCTCTCGGAAACCACTTTAGCATACTCTGCAAGTCTTTTGTTTTATCTTTGTGCTATTCCCTCTTTCTCTGTGCTGCTTTAGGATTTGGTAAATTGCTTTGTGGACATGATGTTGATACTCCTCCCCGTTTGGAAGGGCTCCTTCGCAAATTCCTCTCTGTGAAATTCGGGTCACAACAGCTGCTTGTCTTAAACTTAATATTGAAAAGAAGTTGTGTGAATCTTAATTGTACCACCTTGTTGAACAATTGATGAAAGTGGCGAAAAAAATTCTGCTACCTTCATTACTATTTCTATTTCACTGTGAATATTATCTGTTTCTTGCACACATGAATGACCAGGTGTATAATATCTTAGAGTAATACCCTTAGTATGTAAATGAGATTGCATAAGTATTGCAATTGCTTAAGATATCATTTGGTTTCTAGTTTGAGGAACACAACTGTCACACCATAAAATTAAACTATCAGCATGAGGAAAGTCTGTCAGTATCTTCCGTACAGTCGTTGATACAACTGAGCTTATGTCATTCCCATCGCTGCCTGACATGTCTTCTGTCTACAAGCAAAAATATGCTTTCTTTTCTTTCTTTCATATTGGATGTGCCGTCATCTTATATAAGTATAATTTTCTTTTATGGAAAAAGTTACTGAAACCAATTTTGGGACATGTTATAACATTTTTTAAGTCAAAGCAAATGACTAACTTATAAGGGGAATTTCTGTCATCATTTCTGAGAATTCTGATGGATTCAACTTCTTTTTGAGTGCAGATTGTATTTAAATTACATGTCATTATTAATTTCTCCCTGGTTTCAGCACATTTATACTCCGCACAGTGATCACACCCATCTTTCTTTGGTTTATTGAATTCTATGCTGAACTGCGTATGAAATATGTGCCTATAATGTGAAAGTTTGACTGGCTCTTCATTGCTTTCCCTGCATTTCTGATAGTACAAGTCATATATTTTCTGTTAGTTAAGACCTGATTCTAAGTAAGTTTTTTTAGTAATTGCTCTGGTGAAGTGTGACTCAATCTTGAGAAAATGTTCAATATGAGCTTTCATCTTATTCTTGATATTATTTGAGATTGCCTTGCTTGAAGTTTTACCTGGAGGATTTTGTTCGTACCTCGGGACAAAGTATTGCCAGTAGGATGTACAGTACAAAACTAACTAAAGGCACTTTTAACTTAAGAAAAACCCATAGTCCTGCTATCAGTTGGATTTGTAGGAATTACCTTTACTGATCTTTTAAAAAAATTGTTTTAGAAACCAAGAATATCTAGGGCTGGTGCTTCATGTAAACTGTCATCCATTCTTCCCACTGAATTTTGTAAAATTAAATCAACCAGGATTGGCTTTTCATCCCTGCTTGGATCAGTTCCATTAATCAAATTAAACGCAATTCGTTATGCATATCGACGTACTAAAAACATAATTAAAAGGATTCTTAATGATAAAAATTCCCTCCATATTTTACCGAAAAAAGATTTAATTATCGAAATAATACATTCTTTCACACAAGAAATAAAAGATTAGCGGTTTTCATGATATATTACAAAATAAAATAATGATATATTATCTGACATGCTGTCTGCGATTGCTTTGCACATAGAACTCTGTTATTTTGAATGCTTTCGACAATTACTGGTGGAATTATATTATTCTCTATTACAAGGGTAGTAAATTATATATACCGAAATTTTAATGCAGAAATGCATTCATTGGTACAAATAGAACATTCGTATGGCAAAAAGTCAATTTTTTTCTAAATGTCAGTTAGAACCTTATTATTCTCATGTGATGTTTAAAAATGTTAGATGAGAGCGAGATGTTTACATATGTTATCGGGACTCAGTATCTGTCATTTTGAATTGAAATGACAAATATGTCGAACTTCATAATTTTATTTTAAAATGAGCCTTAGTATCCTTTGAACTTTCTCTCTAAATTTTGGTCCGATTCAATAAATAATAAAGGAGATATATTTATTTCCTTAAGTCTTCCGGTTTAATGTCCCATGAAATGCCAAAATTTTAACTCGTTTTTTCAGTTCGCATTTTTAATTTTTTTTAAATCGAAATGCGAAGTTTTACACAATAATTAAACAAATTATCTGATTCTTTTTTAAAACTATCTTCAAACCCTGTGAAGAGAAGAATTGGATTTTTGATATGTTTTGAATTTTTTTTAATTATGCGCTTAAAAACATACTTTTTTCCCGCGTTTTTTCCTTGTACATTTAGTATTTTTTTTTTCTGCTGATCTAATGGATTAATCAAAAATCCAATACTTAGATTTATAGAAAAAAATTCTAAAGAAAGCATCAAAATTCTATTTCCAAATATGAAAAATGAAAAAGAAGAAAGAGTTTAAAATTGTTATTTTTTTTTAATTCAATTTTTAAGTTATTGCTATACTAATAATTTAACACTTTTTATGATGTATTATGAATATGCTTTATTCACACAGAACCTGAAAGGAAATATAAATTTTAATTACAAATTATATTTTTTGTTACTGATTCCCCCTATCAATAGCTGTTTTAAATTAGTTTTGTCTGGATAAATATTATTAGGCGAGATCTTCATTTTGCAGTCACTAATCCCACAAAGTATTTTGACCAGCGCCCCTTGCGCTCTTGTGCCTCCCTCCCCCTTCTGTTTAGAAACAAGTTCTATAATAATAAATCTAATAAACTAAATACCTTAACTCCGTTTCTGATAATAACCTAGTGCTGACATTCTCAATGTGTGACATAGCGGTAACTTCTCAATGGAGCAAAGCGCGAATTTATGACGAGCTGTGTCAGGGCTTCAACGAAGATGCGTCCGTTTTTAATCTGATTTGTGATTTCAGTCCTCTATTAATAAGTCCCTACGAATAGACATTACGTATTGTTTGAGCGAGAAGGGTTGAAATAGAAATGATTTCCGCGAATTATGCATTTCTCTCTGTCTAATAATACTTAAGCATGACATAAGCTCAACTTTTTTCAAATTCATAATACAATTATGTACGAATGTTTTTAAATAATTTAAATAATTTAATTTAAAGTTGGGACTTACTTTTTCGAGGGGGGCGGCAGATGAATAAATGTGATTCAAATAAATTAAATTTGTTTGTTTTTTTACAATAATAATTACAAATGCTATGCGTCGCAATATACTGAATCATTTAACGCGTAATCCGTACTTTACAAGAAAAAGTGACGATTTTTTAAAATCTCGTATATAATGCGCTCCATAAATTTGATATACAAGTGAATGAATGACTAAATGAATTTCAATAAAAAAAGTCGAAACAAATATTACATCCGGCTAGAAAACAAGTCAAAAATACATTTTTAGACTTCGGATTAGGAGTGAATGACAGAGGTAGGGGCAGTGAATGACGGCAATGAGAATTGCTAATTTGCATTTAAATAATGTTACCAGGTCTGTTGCATAAAAACGTGCAAGGCGTGAAATAAAGATGCAGAAATACTTCAACTTCAATTGATTAGATTTTCTGAGCTTTAATGCCTTCTTTGAAAACATTTCTTGATTTATATGTATATCGTGTGATTGCATCCAGCAGTAAAAAAATATTCCATGTATATAACCCTCACCTAGGACTTATGCCCTATTTTTTTGGGAAAAAAAAGTGCGCGTTATACGTTATAAATACGGTATACGTTCTGTGAAATAATCGCAATGGTCTGTGTGAAATTTCTACTGTGCATTTCTGATATGCAGTTAAGTGAAATGACGACAGAATTCCTTTCATCCTGCGAGTTACCTGTGTTATATCTGTTTAAGAACATTAAAATACATATAAATAATAACAGAAAAACTAACCAACATTTAGATTATAAAATTTACGACTCACATTGTTAAAAAAATATTTCATTACACGGTATTTGTTTTACATAAAAATAATTTCTGCAAATTATACATTTTCCTTTATCTATTAATGCCTAAATTAAGCTTGATATAAACTAAAATTTCTGCCAATATTGTAATGCAATAAAATAAGGTTTAAGGTTACGGTGTAATGTTTTTAACTAAACAAAATAAAAAGAAATTTGAGTTTTATTTTCAATAGCTCATTTAAAAAAAATAATTAGGATGTTCATAAATGCAATTTAAAAAAATTAAATATATTTTTTTTTTTTTTACATTAACACTCATAAATGCTATACGTTGCAATGAAGTGGATAAATTTTAAAAGTATGTTGCATTTTGTACTTTCTGTAACGTAATCGCAATGGTCATATGGGAAATTCCTACTACGCAATTCTGATATGTAGTGTAGTAATAACAGTGTTCCTATCACCATGCTTGCAGCCTGTGTTATATCTGTTTAAGAACATTAAAATACAGATAAATAATAAAAAAAAAATTAACGAGTGTTTAGATTATAAATTATACGACTCACATTGTTAAAAAAATATTTCATCGCACGATATTTGTTTTGTTTAGAAATAATTTCTGAAATTTATACATTTCCCTTTGTCTATTAATACCTATATTAAGTTTGATATAATCTAAAATTTCTGCTTGTTTTGTAATACAATAAAATACGGATGTTATTAAATAAATGAATCGAAGAGAAAATTAGAGTTTGATTTTCGAAAGCATTTTTTTCATGAGTTACGATGGTCATAAATGCAATTTAAGAACATTAAATATGTTTTTTACAATAACAAATAGAAATGCCATGCGTCGCAATGTAGTGGATCACTTATCAAATACATTACATTTTTATACGTTCTGTAATGTAATCATGTGTGAAATTTCTATCGTGAATTGTAATGTAGCATCGTGAGTGCGCAATGTAGTAACAATAGTGTTCCTATAAGCATATTTGCTGCAAGAGTTAAAAATATTAAAATACCTATAAAAATTTTAACAAAATTAGAACTTCCATAAAGTATACAATTTATATTGTTAATATAATTATTTAGTCGGACGATTTTTGTTTTGTTTTACCTTCTGTTTTTTATTTTCGTATAATACTATTAATAAATACACTTTATAACCAAAGGTGACCCGACACTTGTGATTTTAGACGTTTTGTTAAATATCTAGAAAAAATATATGAGAAATTATTCTGAAACTTCAGGTGTGTAAACAAAATAGGGCAATTCATATATTTCTGCGAAGAGCTTTTTCCCGAAATCCCACAAGGGACTGTCAATAAATCAAAAAGAACGAAGGTCTTTTGGATAATCCTGTCAAAATTGACGTAGCAAAAGCGTTCAAACTGCAGATTATAATGAAATGGTTTATTGTAATAAACTGTGTTAATTTTTATGTAGGATAGCACGCATGCTTGTAGAGAAATTAAGATTTTTTATAAAAACAGTCCCAAATTTAGAGAATTTTTTTACTTATAATTTGCAGTTTTTAATATAAAAAAATGTTCTGTTTAGAAAAATGACAAACAACATTGTACATAATAATCTGTAATCAGAATTTTAAAATAATAAAACTTGTATTAAAAATGAGCAGGTTTACTTAATAATGTTTCACTGCGCTTGTGTGAAAGCAATCAAAATATAATTTGCATAATGTGTCAGCTAAATGCATAAGGCAACTTTTCTAAAAATCTCATAAACATAGCTTGAAAATTCTGAAATTTATCGTTGATAGAATAATCTCAAAATACATTATTCCCAAAATGAAACAAAAACATGAAGGGCTGTATTCATATATCCATTAGTTAGTGTTAATATAGCATACACGATATTGCAAGTGAAATATTTGTGTGCAACCCCTCATCTTTTTGCTTCATTTTGGGAACAACGGATTTTGAGCTTATTCTATCAACGATAATTTTCAGAATTTTCAAGCTATGTTTTTGAGTCTTTCAGAAAAGTTGCTCTATCCATTTAGCTAACAAATTATGCAAATTACATTTTGATTGCATTCACGCATGCGCAGTGAAACATTATTTGTAAACCTGCTCATTATCCATATAATTTTTATTATTTCGTAATCCTGATTACAGGGTATTATGTACAATATTATTTTTCATATTTTCTAAAAAGAACTCTGCAAATTATAAGCAAAAAACTTGGCAAAATTTGAGACTGTTTTTGTAAAAACGTTCATTTTTCTACCAACATACATGCTATTCTCAAAAAATAAATAAATAAATAAATAAATAAAAAATGACCATAGTCTATTAGAATAAGCTGTTTTATCATAATCTGCAGTTTGAAAGCTTTTGCTACATTAGTTTAGACAGAGTTATCCAAAAGATTTTCGGCCTTTTTCAATTTGTTGACAGTTCTCTATGAGATTTCGTTGAAAAAATCTTCGCGGTAATATGACCTGTACTATTCAATTAACGCACCTGGAGTTGCAAAATAATTCCTCATGTATTTTTCTAGATTTTTAACAAAACGTCTAAAATCGAAGATAGCCGGTCACCTTTGACCATATAGTGTATTATTAAAAATAAATTCACAAAAAGTCATGCATGATTTTATTCTTTACTCATACAATCATATGTAATCTACACAAAATGCATAAATTTCCTCATTCATGTTTCTTGTAACATCCCCCCCCCCGGCCTCCTCCAATTAGCTATCACAAAAAATAATAATAATAACTTCACTATTTATGCATATTGTATCATTAACTTACCTATTATTTTTTAGCATTTGCATTATAATTAATCAAATATGCTCCTTTAAATTGAGATATTAGAAAATTATAGTCTATAAAATGCTTTAAAGAGATTCAGAGATACACTTCTAAAAAAGACAATATTGATTTTTGACTATCCATATTTAAAACTATAAATTAAATATTTATAACAGCAACATAAAAATTTGAAGAAAAAATATTTATTGTGCCATATGTTTAAAAATGTCTGTTTATGCCTTCAGAATCTCAGTTTTTCAAAAATATTTTTTATAAGCACACAAAAGCACTCCATAAAAGATTACAACAGAATTGTGAAATGCTGTGTTGAAAAAAATAACAGGCTACAAAAAGATAAATAATGCTTTCAAAATAAGTTGCTTTCCATGTTTGATTTTTTTTTTCAAAAATAAATATTCGAAATATTCAGGGAAGAAGTATTGTATTTATTTCATTTTTAGCCTTACATGCCGTATTATGAATGTCGCATAAAAAAAGCTTATATATTGATTTTAAATGAATAAGAACATATGACGGAGCGCAATTTTTTATCTTATTTCAAAGATAAAATACATAACATGAACTTTAAAACGTTCACTGTTTTACTTAAAAGGCGGTTAAAAATAATCAAAGATGTTAATACTTAGTTTTATTTAAAATATCTTGGTACTTTCAAACCTTATCCAGCAGTGGCGGATCCAAGGGGGGGGGGGGGGGTCATGGGGGTCATGACCCCCCCCCCCTGGAGCTCTTCAAAGAGGGATGCACAGTGTAAGTAAAAAGTGCTAAAACAGGAACGCAAAATTTTTTGGGTGTGATCGACGAAATTTGAAAATTTTCCAAGAATGGTCTGCAAAATTTGCGATTTTTCTTCACTTGATTAGCAAAATTCACGATTTTTACGCACTCGATCAGTGAAATTCGCGATTTTTGCGAAGCCGATCCACGAAATTCACAATTTATCCATGCCTAATCGACGAAATTCACGATTTTTCGGGTGTGATCGACGAAATTTGAAATTTTTCCACGAATGGTCTGCGAAATTTGCGATTTTTCTTCAATTGATTGACAAAATTCACGATTTTTCCGTGCCCAATACACGAAACTAGCACATTTTTCCGTTCTTGTTCGATGAAATTTCTTCAACCGCTCAAAGATTTTTTTAATTTTTCCGCGCATCATCGACAAAATTAGCGATTTTTTTGTACTCGATCGCCCGAATCCGTGCTTTTTACGAAGCCGATCGATCATATTCGCGATAATTTCTTTCCCGATCGATGGAATTGTTAATTTTTGTTCGCCATATCAATGTAATTCTCGATTTTTTTCATTCCCGATCGACTGTATTTGCGCTTTTTACGAAACTGATCGACCATACTTGCGACTTTTTCGTTCCCGATCGACAAAATTCGCAATTTTTCCGTGCCCTACCAAAAGCGATTTTGTTGTTCCTGATCGAATAAATTCGGGCTTTTTACGAAAGCCATCGACCATATTCGGGATTTTTCCGTGCCCAATCGACGAGATTCGCGCCTTAATCCGTTCTTGGTCCCTGAAATACCGCATCGAACAATAAAATTCGCGATTCTTAACTGACTGATGAAATCTGTATTTTTCCCCGCCGTAAATTGATGAAATCTGTAATTTTTTTCTCGCGATAAACTGATAAAACTCGCTATTGTTCTGCAGCCGCTCAAAAAAATTTTCGATTTTTTCGCGCATCATCGACAAAATCTTCAATTTTTCTTTGCCCTATCAACGAAATTAGCGATTTTTTTGTACCGATTCGACAAAATTCGCGAGTTTTTCGTATCCAGTCGCCCGTATCGCTCTTTTTACGAAAACAATCGACTACATTCGCGATAATTTCTTTCCCGATTCACGAAATTGGCAACTTTTGCGTTCCATATCAACTCGAAATTCGCGATTTTTTATTCCCAATCAACAAAATTTGCGATTTTTCCGTTCCCGATCGAATAAATTTGCGCTTTTTACGAAGCCGATCGACAAAATTGGGATTTTTTCGTGCCTTATTAAAGAAATTTGCGATTTTTTCGTTCCAGATCGACAAAATTCGCGATTTTTCTGAGACATACAGACAAAATTCGAGATTTTTCGAAGGCCAATAGACAAAACTCGCGATTTTCCAATGTACAGTTGACGATATTTGATTTTTTCGCTCTCGGTTAACGAAATTCGCGTTTTTTTCGCGCGGTAGACAGACAAAACAGGCGACTTTTCTGCAACCTATGAACAAAATTTGCAATTTTTTCAAGTATTATAAAAAATTTTAGACTTTTTTTCCTTGCCCGATAAACGAAATCTGAGATTTTTCGCGTCCGATCGACAAAATTCGTGATTTTTCCGTGCATAATCGACAAAATTCGCGATTTTTTCATGCCCGATCGGCGAAATTTGCTATTTTTTATCGTAATTCCTTTTCACAAGATTGTCTGTATTTTAAAATTGCTTCATTAAATCATCTGTCAAAAGTTGTGACCCCCCCCCCCCCTGGAGGTTGGGCTGGATCCGCCCTTGTTATCCAGGCTCTTCATCAGAGAAGCAGTTATAGATTTTTAATCTCGAATACTACTACTTGGATCGTGAAACTACGCATTTAAAATGAAAATTGATGAATGAGCACAGAGTGAAATAATAAAGTAAATGAAATTGCAATTAATAATAATATGTATCTTTTCTCATTAAGTTTAATACGAGAAACTGCTTCTACTTTTAACTGTAATAATTATTGGCTCGCTCATTTTCTAAACGAAATCACGTATTTCTATAAACATGAATTAGTTAGAATATTCTCTTTGATGAAGAGCATGGATAAGGTTTGAAAGTACTAAGATATTTTAAATAAAATTAACTATTAACATCTTTGATTATTTTTAATCGTCTTTTAAGTAAAATAATTAACGTTTTAAATTACATATTATATATTTTAGTACTTTAAATATTTAAAGAAAACTCATTTTAGAAATTTTTTTTTCGGCTTATACTAGTTCTGTGTAACTACCGTAATATTTCTGTATATAAGCCGAGAATTTTGGGGCATTTTTTTTTCTTCCAAAGTAGGAAGATCGGCTTATACACGAATCTACTAAAATTTCCAAAATTGATAGTCAAAAATAAAAATCGTGGTGCATATTTAAATATATATATATATACGAATTTTACTTAAACATTTTTAACTAGTCACCAATCATCTTTAGTACCGATCTTATTATAACAATTTTCAAGCAGACCTTTAAAATAGTTTTCTTTCATTGGTAAACCAGGATGAATTTCGTTAGCGAATAATTCAGCATCCTCATCAGCATCAGCTCCCCCCCCCCCCAAAAAAAAGACATTTTTGTGCAAGCGCGCAGTTTCTATTACATTTGGAATAGATGAAATTTAGCCTTTCTTTTTTCTCCATTCGTCTACTTGTCTTTCATTGAGTATGAAATGGCAGATAGCCACTAAGTTATTTGACTATTCAGCAAAACTAATGACTTTTAATTTAAAACCCACATTATAAACCGCACTTTTGCTTAACAATTTTTCCTTAACCCTTTCGGATCTGGTGTACTATTAATAGTACATGTCTTTTAATAGGTTATTATTTTGTTTTAAAAACTACTTTTGCTACTATTTACATGTAGTAATGTTAGCATATGTCTATGCATTTACTATATGACTTCATTTATGTTTAGGCATTTCTTATTAATAATTATTATTATTATTTGCTTAAATCTCTTTGCTCCGTTTGCAATTCTTTTATTTTAAACATATATTTCACTCTTTAAATTTAAAATAAAAGTTACTTCCCTGAAAGCGTTATGCGTAATAAATCGCAAAGAGTATTAAAAAGTTGTGATATAAGTTAAATCTTATTGTTATACAATATTTTCTAAACATCTTCAAAAATACTTCCTTAGCCTATTGTCATATGTATATTAATTGAATAATACGCAAAACAACAACATTCGCTATCTTTCAGACAATGAAATATTCGTCAAACCCTAATTAATCTATTTAGATAGCTAGTGTTAATGTTATTAGTGTAACAGTAATTTATCCTAAAACTTGAAAAAAAATTCAGACCCGAAAGGGCTAAATCAAAATAATAGTTAACAGTCACATGAAAGAGATAAAGGTTTTCTCATTTACAAAAATTGGAAATTTGTCTTTTATGAACGCCAAGTCATAACAGGACGAGCAGAACCCAATTAAACAGATTTGGCAGATGCTTTGGAAGTTCGAAAATTGTAAATTTAACAATGTACATATAGTCACATCTGATTCGATATATAAAAGGCTCACAACCTTAGTAGAAAAAGTACATTTTGAAAAAACGAAAGGATATAGTCCATTTAAAACGTGCATAAAATATGTTTTATTCACTCCCACAGTGAACCAACTATGTTTTCCTACACTCTATCATATATGGCGTGTGTTTACAGAGTTGGATAATTGTAGGAGTGAAAAAAAAAAACAGGTATTTTGCACGTTTTAAATGGACTTAGCTTTTTTTTTCAATAGTTCTGAGATCCTCATATTGACAGGAGTGTACGAATGGTAGATATGCCCCATTCAAATTTAAAGAACTATTTCGATTACCTGTTTTACTGCTAAGACAATTATTTTCTATCTTCAGCGTTTTCACGAGCTATCACAAAAACTCCTATTACTTTCTTCTATCTTCAACAGAAAAAAAAAAAAACATTGTAATCGAAATTTTTTTTCGATTTATGATTTTCGACGGATTTACACGTTTTATAGGTCAGAGATTCTAAAAAGCATGTTTTTACAAAATGCCTGTCTGTCCGTGTGTGTGTGCATGTTCGTGTGCATGTGTCAGTATGTCGCCACTGCACCATCGGAAACTGCATGAAGGTGAACATTGAATTGAACCAAATTTTTTGTAGATGTTTTTGGCTGTAGCAAGCAAGTCCTCCTTCAATTTTGAAATATTCTGCGAAAGGGAAAGCTGTAATAGCGACTTCTGTGCCATTTTCAATATTGTACCATCAAAAAGTGTATGAAGTTATGCATAGAATTGAACCAAATTTTTTGTGTAAGTGTTTGGCTATGGGTAGTCGGTCCTCCCTGAATTAAAAAAAATGCACCAGAAGGGGGCGCTATAATCGCAATGTCTGTATAATTTTGATTGTTGTTCCATCAAAAAATGTATGAAATTATGCATAGAGCTGAACTAAAATTTTGTGTATAATTATTTTTGGGTGTGGCAAGCAGATCCGAATTGAATTTTAAAAACATCTGCCTATCGTTCTATTGTCCATCGATTCGTGCAGAGACGGGATTTCACGTCCTCCTAATTCGGCTATTTATAAACAGGTGATGATAACAAAATTTGGGAAAAGTATTGATTGTAATAAATGTCATGATCCACACCAACTCGTTTTTAGTTCGATGAATTTACTGAAGCAGAAATTTAAGATGAAAATCGAAATTGCTATAGTATTGAACTAATAATATCAAAGTATTAGTTTTGTGTATTATATAATAAAATATTAACTTTGTGTATTAATTACTGAAATACCAAAATGTGAGATAGAAGATAGTTTTGAGACTGCAACATCCAAGTAGTTTTTTATCATCAGCGTTTTCACGAGTTGTCACGAAGACAATTTTTTTCTAACTTTAGCGTTTTGATGAGTTGTCGCAAATATAATTGTTTCCTATCTTCAGCGTTTCGAGGAATTGTATCAAATACAATTAGATATCTCAGGTGACAAAAGTTGTATGTGACAAAATAATTAACCATATGATTATAGATGATCAACGTTCATCTACCATCTATAAAACTATACTATTTGAAAAAAACCTAATGCTCACAGAGATTTTAGTTGCTGAGCCATTGCATATATAAACCATGCACTTTCCTCTTAAATTTTTGATATGAAACTAGACATGTTTCTAAAATACTCAGATTTCCTTATTTTTAGAGAAGAAATAATTTATTAAAACACAATTCAATAATTATCTTTCATAAATTTATTTTAACAGACAATTATTGTTACAGCCCTTGACACTGTTGTTCAATCAAGTTTCGGTTACATATTTTATTTTTATGTTTAAACTATTTGTTTAAATATTATTATACCTAGCGAAATTGTCATTCTAAAACTTTACAAATAATAGCGTGAATTTTTCATGATGTTGTTTTCGACATTGTTAACAAGTACAATATAATCGAGACGCTCATTAAAGTTTAAAACTTGCCGGTAAAAAACTCCTGAATGCATTCAGTTCAAATAAGATACACTTAAAAAACGAATGGCTTTTCGACTTAGTTCATAAAATTGTTGTATGAACAAAAGTTTTGAAATAAGTACTTCCAAGTTTTCTATTCATTTATAATTTGCCAAATTGGAATGTTTATAGATAAATCGATACAAAAGTTTCTTCTCTTTATTTCTATTTTTTAACTGCTGTGTCTTAAACGATGGAATAAAAGGATATTTTTGTCATTATTTTGTTTGTAATATAAAGAATAATCAGACAAATCAATGATGTGAATTTCTGCAAACGTTTACATTTATTTCGATTGTCAGGTACGTGCATATTTGATGCGAACATTCAAATATCATTAAACGAGCATATTTCACCTGCAGTTTTGCTACACAAATCTTGAAACAAAAGAAATTAAGGGGATATTCGATCTTCAAAATTATCTCTTCATTTTCGAAAAATAATACTGTGATAATATCTGGTGGCACAATATTTAATATTAAAAATTATTATTTTTTTTAAATCGTGTAAAACAGCCCATTTTACTAAAATTTATGTTTAAAAAAATATGTTTTTTAAAATTGCTACAACTTTCTTAAATATGAATATTTTTGCTTCATTTTTTTATCATTCATTAAAATATACTATATAAAACTATGCGTGGATTTTTAGATGAATGAAATTTTACATTCAATATGATTTTTTCTCTCTCATGTATATTTAAGAATGAAGGAGCTTCAACAAACACTTAATTTAAAATTTAAAAAAAAAATAAATGTAAATTTGAATATTAAATCCATGCACAAAAATATTAAATGCCTAATGGAGAACAAGTAAAAAAGTAAATTCAAACCTCTATCTAAATTAGCAAAAAAGCCTTGGTATTTATCGAACAAGCAAGTTATAAAAATATGAACCGGGAGAAAAATCCACTTAAAGTTGTCATTTATATGGGTCATTCGCTGGATCTATTAACAAAATTTACAATATCTCGTTATATAATTGTCATATAGTTAAAA
This sequence comes from Maratus speculifer, assembly GCA_964019185.1. Classification (NCBI taxonomy): domain Eukaryota; kingdom Metazoa; phylum Arthropoda; class Arachnida; order Araneae; family Salticidae; genus Maratus; species Maratus speculifer. Next base: position 271,461,466 of record OZ025298.1, read on the forward strand.
CTAAGGTCTCCAAATATTCACAATTAAAGATGCTTTGAGTTAATATTAAAAAAGAAAACGAAATTTTGACCAATTTCAAGGTAGTGTGTCCGCTTAATCGCAAATTTGATCATGCTTTTTAACCTCTTCGCTACTGGCGATTATTACAGTATTTTTAATTATTACTGAATTATTTCTTCTCTTGTTTGACTTCAGAGCGTGATTTTTGTTTTGTATTCATTAGCTCGAATCTTAGAATTCGAAACATATTATTCTTATATCGAAATTTCATTTATATTTGAGTATCATTAATAAAATGGGACAAAACTGATGTACCCATTTGGGTACTCAGGGACTGAAGAGGTTAAGGCAATATGGACTTTTATCTGGTGTATTGCTGAATGTGATACGTATGCCATTTCGCGGATATATTTTTTAATGTATCAGGCAAAATTTGGATTATTCATATCAAACTCTTGACATTTTGTCTAATAATAAAGAACAACAGAACGATATAACTATAAATTATAAAACAATTTCTAAAAAATTGCAAGCTTCATTAAATTTCTTTTAACTCCTTGAACGGCGGTTTGATAAATTATATCCCACTTAATTTCATTAAAGATTTATACACTCTTCTACTTTTATATATAGACTTTTATATACTCTTAAAAAGAAAGAGTGGATTTAGCTTCCCAGGAAAGAGCTGTAATTTATTGGATCGTGAAAGAGTTGTTTTTAAAATATTTTATTCATTTTGATTTAAATTGCTTCTTTAAACTACTACAGCTCATATTCAAAATATTAGAATAATTACCTTTTTTTTAGAAATTGAAAATATCGTTTGGTAATTTAATGTCTTTTAATGAAAATATGCAAATGATATTTTTATTAAGAACTTATTGTTGATTAAATTTACTTGTTATCTTAAATTTAATATCATTTTTGAAAAGATTAATTGCAAAAAAAATTATTTTGAAAAATCAAAATATTAGAATATTTATTCAAGTGGTTCAAAATATTAGAATATTTCACATTAATTCTCCTTTAATTATTACCAATTCTTAACTGGTGGCATCATTGATTAAATTCAGACTATTTTATTTAAAATCAGTATTCTTTTTTGCAGTTTGTTTCTTTTTCGTCTTAAAATGGGCCGTGTGAGTGATATTCCTGAATCTACTAAACTTCGTATGGTTGATTTGTATCGGCACGGTAAAAATCAATGTTTTATAGCGAATTATTTACATTGTTCGCAATCGAGCGTTAGTAAAATACTAACACAATATTCAAAAATTGGAAAATTTCAAAATAATCGCCGAAATGGTGGCCGAAAACCAAAAACATCTGCTAGAGATGACAGGAAACTGAAGCGTATAGTTAAGAAAAACCGTTTTAAAAGTGTGCGATTCATGCACCGAAAATCGAAAGAAGAAGGAGTTGAAGTTTCTACATCGACAACATTAAGACGTCTCCATAAATTTAAATTTGAATCTCGTGTACCGAAAACAAAACCTCTCATGACTGCAAGACAAAAGCGTATAAGATTGAATTGGTGTAAATCAAGACGTTTATGGAGCAATGAAGATTGGAAAAATATATTATTTAGTGATGAAAGTATGTTTTGTGTTTCATATGGTAATCAAGGTATTCGAGTTTGGAGAATGAAGCAAGAAGCATTTCATAAAGAATGCCTTAAACGTTCCGTAAAATTTGCTGCTAGTGTCATGGTTTGGGGTTGTATGAGTGCAGAAGGACCTGGAAAGTTATGCATCGTCTACGAAAAGGTTAACTCTCTGATATATCAAGAAATTTTAGAATATTACATGATTCCATCATCAGAAGATTTATTTGAAGATGATTTCATCTTTCAACAAGATTTAGCGTCCCCGCATACCTCGGTGTCAACTAAGAATTGGTTCCGCCAACGCAATATTAAGGTACTTCCTTGGCCACCAAATTCACCAGATCTTAATCCCATCGAAAACTTATGGTGTATAATGAAGAAAAAACTTCAAGAAAATCCTCCTTCAAGTAAAACTGAGTTAGTGGCACGTATAAAGTCTATTTGGGCTAATATTGATAGAAATGTTTGTAAACACCTTGTATATAGTATGCAAGATCGATTGTACGCTGTTATGAAAGCTAAAGGGGATGCTACAAAATATTAACTACCATTTACTTCATATTCATAAGATAATATTGTTGCGTAAAATAAAATATTCTAATATTTTGAACCAATCTAAATTTTATTCTAATATTCTGGTGTGTTTAAGGAAGCTGTATACCTAATTTATTGTGCTGTATTTTATATTTTATAAATGTTAAAATCTTATCTAAACATTCCAGATTTAATTTATAAGAAATTTAATTGCGTTTACTTAGTATAAAAAATAAATAAATGACAAATAATTTTTTCTTATTACTTTTTCTCAATTATTCTAATATTTTGAATATGAGCTGTACTACTCATCTTAATTTAAATTATTTAAAAACATTTTGTTACTCGAATTGTTTCAATTCTTTACTAGAAACTGACTTTCAAATCATGAGATGAGTGGATTTCGGATCAAGTTGAGTTATTTTGTGGCTGAGGCTTTAAGAGAGTATTTTTCACTTTGGAAGGAAACTGTTGCAAAAATTTACTTGAGTAACTCTTTGAGTTTTAATTTTCGATTTTAAATTCAAAATTTCAGCATTTCGAGCGATATTTTTTACATGTTTTATAAAATATTATTAATTCAAATTGTTGCCAATTTTAAAAAACAACGAAAGAATAATATTTCCTTCAAACTAAAAATTTATTTACTCGTGATTATTAGAAACAGAAAAAAATCCAAATTAGAATTAAAGGATTATGTATTAAAAGAACGAAAATACTGAGAATTACGTCATAAAAACGGCGTAAACCTTCATCGCATGCGTTAAAGCTTTTCCCATCATGAAGCGGCTGAGAGTGAGTTACGGTTGTTAATTAATAATTCATCTACTTATACGAATTTTAAAATTCTGAGACTCGGGTACATTATGAGACGCCTTGTACTATGTTTTATATTGTCAAGATTTTCGTGGGTTATAATATAAAAACTATGCTACTACACAATTGCAAAAATTACAGGATTTCTGTGGACGGAAGTAACGGAAGTTAATTAATTTTCGTGTGTTTTTGTGGGCTTGAAGGTCATGTGAAATTTTTAAATTGTGCATTTTTATTCAGTGAGTTTTTTAATGGCATCACTCCGTGAGCAATCAAGCTGTGTTTAAATTATGATTCTGATTCAAGAAGTTTTATAAAAAAATTATTCATCTTTATTAAAACTTGTATAAAGTAACTTTTTTAGGTGCGTTCGTAGTTATATAAATACGTAGTACCTATAATCCCCGTTTGTCCATCCGTCCATATATATTCGAACAAAAACTATATAACCGAATGGTTTAAAATTTTAAGTATATAACTGTTGTCGAATTTTGTGGAGGCATTTCAGATTTTATGAAAATTATGTGCTTAGTTCAATTACAGGGACAGTCAAATGTTTTACGTTACATTACGGCTAATGGGAAAAAATTATTTCAAATGCCTTTTAATGATGTTACACACGCTTTTGAAGAAAAGAAAATGATATGCATTTATGAAGTGCACTAAAATATACATTTTGTAGAATATGCGGTGAAAAGAATATTTATTAGTCATTTATAGGATCACAGAAAAAAATTCCGTTTGATAATGCTGTAAGGAGAAACGTTGTTTGCGACGTATTTTAAATATGTTCAACTATTTGACGTATATGAAACTGATATACGTTGCTGAGGTTTACTACCACCTACTCCCTGTATAATAGAAAGTGCATAATATTTACAGGGATACGAAATTGATACTATACTGTTCCCGGAATTCTATATAAAACTGATGATTCCACGAACTGTACTTTTAGTTGTGATAAAAGTTTTTAAGTCGAAATTTTTTCATATTACGTTTTGTATATAAATGTAGATTATATACAAGGCTATACAAAAGAATTAGTAAAGGGTACTGAGCATGAACGAAAATAGCTTAAAAGCGTTTTTTAAATGAGTTAAATTGTATATTAAGATATGTTAATAGAATATAGAAAAACGATAAATAGGTCTACGCAAATAATTACATGCATGGCCGTCTATAGAAGATAACATCTGCAAGTGTGATTTCATTAGTTTTAAGCGTGTTTTAGCCTTAATTAAATTTTATCCAAATACTGGCATGTATGCATAGATAGTGGGTAAAATACAAGGCTATACAAAAGTACGCAAGTATACTTCCGTCTATTACTACAAAATTCTGAAAATCAATTTTCAAACTATGCGTTTAAAAAAAAATTTAATGCAAACTATGCTTTCCAACATAGATGAAAATGTTTATGAATTCAGTTTGTCTGTCGTCTTTCTGTCCGAACTCTAACTTGCATTAATATAGCTGGATGTAATTGATATGTGTTATTGATATTTACTCACTGTTAAAAATCTTGTTCTAGTTTGCACCAAATGTTGGTGTTCAATAGCTGCCACTGTAAGATGGTGAAATATTGAAACAACTTTTGTAGCTCCTGTTGAAGCAAAGTTCCAACAGTTGGTACGAGGATGAAATAGGAAGCTCCAAATGTTGGTACGGGATTTCACCATCTTATGGTGGCAGCTAATGAGCACCAAAATTTGGTTCAAACTAGAGCAAAATTTTTAACAGTGATACGCTATGCTCGACATTGTAAATAAGATATGTAATGTTCACAGTTTATTTAGAGAGACACTCAAAAGTATTCTGTTATGTAATGTTATGGTGTATAGGGAACTGTCGCATTTATATATAAATGTGCACCTAATATATTCATCGTCTAGTCTGTCCGTCTGTCCGCATTTAACAGCATAACTTACTCAACCGAATGATTTATAATTTAATATATATAACTGTTGAGAATTTTGTCAAATCATTGAAATATTATGAAGATCGAATTAGAACTTAAAAAGATAATAATAAAAGTTTTCTTCATACTGTTAAATTGAATAATATGTAATTAATTAAATGATATTCTATGATAGATCATGATTCTAGGTTTGCCACTATGATTACGTCCTATTTAAGATGCAGTCACATTATTTCAGTATTACAGAATTTATTGTACTTAGTTATAATAAATTTTTTATTCATGCATTTTTGCATAAGAGTTCAACAGCTATTTTATCAAGATCTGAATATTTATTAAAAAAAAATAGTTATAGTACAAATGCACCTCTTTTGCCACGTTTTACGTGCAATTTCGAACTATTTCTCTAATCCATTTCCTTAAAAATCCATCTAAATATCTGCAAAACAAAAACAGACATTAAAAATCGAAATTCGTGACTTACATTTTGTCTAAGCGACGGGATATCAATGCATTTCGAATGCAAGCTAAGAATTATTTACAAAATTATACGTTATTTAAACGTGCATATTTAAGCGAGTTTTGGAGATTTCAATATGTTACTTTTTGTATTTCATTCATAAAAAATGGCAAAAAGTATAAAAATTAGAAATTTTACCACACGGGCATCGTATGCAAATTTACTTTGTGGTATTTTTGCAAATACACTCTCCAGGGTGTTTTAAAATAAGCCATTATATTTTTCACTTTTTTAAATGAAACTTTGTAATTAAAAGTATGTGTTTTAGGACCAGTAATTAAATAAATAGTTTTTTGGCTTCGATTTTATGCGTCTCCTTTTATATGCATCTAGCGTATAACCTCAGTTTTTATTTATTCTTTTATTCATATTTATTATTTTACCACTAAAATACTAACCATCCGCTCCTTAGGGGCCATCCATAAATGCTGTCACACATTTTTCCAGTATTTTTTATCCCCTCCCCCCCCTCTTGTCACATGTCATGCTATATTACATAAATATATACTTATAGTTCAGCGACAATGCACTATGCTATAGATCACATTTCAAATTTTACTTTTAAACTTTAAATATGCGTTTTAACGACAATTGTGAGCATAACAATAAAAATATTCGTGTACTTATTTGTATGATATAAGATTAAGGTTTACAACAAAAAAAACATACAATAAAAACATACAATAATAATAAAATATAATGTGAAAAAAATTGAAAACTGTAGTATTTTGGAAATTAAAATGGAATTTAATATACATATATTTAAATCTTATCTTTATTTTATGAATACAAATTTCATAATTTAATCCGCTGATTTTTAATGTTTTTTATTTTAATCAAAATATGTGATGTCACACTTCTTCTTACCCCCCTCCCACCCCCTTGTCACAAACTGTCAGAATATCACGAACCCCCTCTCCCCCTGTCCAAGCGTGACATCAATTATGGATGGCTCCTTAAGAGCATTTCCTTTAAATTACTGTCTTTCGAAGTTCGAAACATCGACTTTTTAAGCGAAGTTAATTTCCTTCACTTATGGCCGCAGGTGATAAACAATGAACAGCCTATTTTATCTTTTCATTGTAAAAATTTATAATTTCATTAGTCTTAAAATTATGAAAAATTGGTAAGATTTCAACAACAACAAAAAAACTTTTATGCTTTTAATGCTAAATCACATTTTTCAGAGAAAATTAGCCTGACACTAAAAACCACTCAAGTAACAAGTGATGCCAAAAACCACTCAAGCACTTTCAGATTAATTGACAGAAAATAATTACATTAATTACAATATTTCTCTTAAACAGGAGTTCTAACACTAAACTAATTAGAAAAATTTAAACATCATTCTAATAAGTGTATATAAAAAAAGAAAATACTTTTTTTCTTTTTACTTATTTTTATTATAAAAAAATCCTTTGTGAAGTTCTTTTTTTTAACACTTTCTAACATAGATGGACAGTAAAAATTCCGGGTTTTCTTAAAACAGCTATATCTGGTTTAAGGGGTCTCAGGAGTCTTATATTTACCTGGTGGTGCAATTTAGCAATTTGTCACATTTAAGTTTTTTTTCTCAGTATCTATAAAGCGTAAATGCATAGTATTTTTAATCTAGAAAACTTAATATATATTCCATTTAAAATAATATTTTTAATAGTCAACACTAAAATTTTATTATTTTTTTAATGTTTAATTTTGATTAAGAAAATTAATATTGTGTTTTGATTTACTTTCACTGAGTGCAAGACTGTAGCAAAACTATTGGTTCAATAACGCCCAAAATTTTTGATAATGATTAAACACTAATATGTCTTGAACTTATACTTCATCTGAACGCAATTTGTTTATTTATTTATTTAAAATTTTAATTTTAATTTTAAAATTAAAAGAAAAATTCAATTTTTTAATTGCAAAATTGACAATTTTTAATAATTAATGCAATTATAATACAAAATTTGAAGTATAAGTTATTTTTTAACTTAAAATGATGATATTTACCAAGTTTGATGCAAATTCATTTATTTGTTTTTGAGAAATGGTTGCGAGCAATCAAAGAACAATTTTAAACTTTTATCAAAATTAAACAAAATAAATAAATAGTATTTCAATATAGAATATTAAAAAAATATTTTAAACAGAAGAGATATTAATTGTCGATATTAAAAATTTTATGATTTATGTTTCATAGGGATTGAGAAAAAAAAATGTGACATTTTGCAAAAGTGCACCATCATTTACAATATCAGACTACTAAGACCCTTAATGTAAATAGTAATTTGTGCATTTCAGTGTTGCAAATTTTAGCTTCTGTTTTAAAAATTCGCCCAAAGGAATTCGTTTCTGGTTGTAGTTGGACAGTATTTAAGACATCGGTTTATTTAACTGCCGTCTGCTCGTTATTCAACTCAAATTTCCATCTAATTGCTATATGTTATCAAGGCTGGTGTTATGCATTTGCAATTGAAAATTTGATACATAGCATTTGTACACAGAATGTTTGCACATACATTTAAACGAATGCCATTACATTGTGGTCTATTAGAAAAAATTGTTTGTGACATGTTTTTATCATGTTACATGTTAGGTCTGCAAAGCATATATGATTTATCTACAAGATCACTCAAAAAACTGGTCTGTATAACGGTCTATTAGTAAAAAATGTTTGCAGTATATTCTACTTATTTTACACTATTTCAAATATACGAATTTTATGCACAATATTGACGAATATTATAGAATACTGATTTTAAAATCTGACGTGCATATCAGTTTTACAGAGACACACAAAAGATAACGATTACAATATTGTCTATAGACGATAAATGCTGGGAGTGCGTTGCCAGTTGTGGTAAACATTTTTATGTTTGACTAAATATTTGTATATTTTATAGTACATATATTGTTACATTTATATTATGATCATATACAGGGCTGCGCATGATAATTCATAAACATTGCTGCATGTGATTCCAATATATTAACATTTCTTTCAAATAAGATCTACAATTTCCAATTGAATGATATTCAATATGCTAAGCGATATTTTAAGAATATCTTGTATTCATATCCTGTATTCATATTTTATCTTCATATCATAATCTTGTATTCATATACAAGACTACGCAAAGATGTGCATATATTGCAGCCTGTGACTGGTCATTTTTGAAAGTACGTTTTTAGTTATATTTCCCCTCATATATTTCCCCCCCTAGTCATTTTCCCCTCAATTAAATATTAGTTTTATATGAAATAAGTTTTAAATTCTGTAAATAATATACAGAGCTTTAGAAAATTATTATAATGCTAAATTTCTGTCTATTTTCAGAAATAGTTGAAGCTGAATTTTTGAGATATTTTTTTTACGCACATTTTAATTAAGCTCATTTTTATCAGATTATGTGGTGTATCATCATAATCAACCAGTTTCGATACGCTGCTGGATGTAGGTCTTCCCCAGATTTTTCCACAATATTCCTTTCTAGTGCTTTCTTCATCCAATTTACCCCGACCACTTTTCTGATTTCGTCACTCCACTTTTCTTGGAGTCATCTTCTTGGTCGTTTAACATCCCTGGACTTCCACTGTATTGAAAAATTGCATAATGATCTATATAAATGTGAAAGAGTCAAAGGAAAATCAACGTACGAGATCAACAATCAAATGCTCAAGATAATACTTTAATTCAACGAACCAATAATTAGAAAAACAAGTTTATTTCTTCTAAGCAGTTTAAAAGAATTTTGCTGTATGCGGAACCTAAATAATCCAGCATGTCATGCTCGATTTAGCATATTAAGCAAAACTATTAAAGCTGCCTACCAGACAATAGTATCGGCGAAGATTTCGATTGCATAAAATTAAGTTTAAAACAAATTACTTAATCTATTAATTTTTTTCGAAGTTATTTTTTTCATAGTTTTATCCTAATAAAATAAGGCTTATTTCAAAAGAAATCATCAGAATTATTTTCGACTAATGCCATCATTTTGAGTAACGGGTTTGTTTTTATCATATAATGGCTTTTTCTAATTAGAGGCTCAGCTAGAAATTTATCTCGTGTCCGGATCAGGATATAGAATGCAAGATTCGTGAAAATTGTTAGAACAGTTTTCGATACATAGTTTCAGTACTTAATTTGTTTCTATCTGTCAAAACAAGATTTTCTGAATTCAAGACTTTGCTAGATATTTTTTCTTTGTACTTGAATTAGCATAAGGGGTATACTTCGTGTCTCATGATCTTTTTTTCGATTCATATCAAGCACAATTTTCAGCGCTGAGTTATTTTACTCTGTAAAAGAGGATTTTCTTGTACACGGAACATAGCTAAAATTTTTCTCGTACTCGAATTAGTATAAATAGCTAATTTCGTCAACGTTTTCCGGGCCGCTTATGACATTATTCGTAATCGAGAAATTCACTTGATCGATTAATATACAACATGTTCGTAAAGTCATGATGCACTTTGACTGGTCACTACACTGCATGTATATAGACATCAACGAAACAAAATGAAAATGTGAAATCTTCACGAAATATTAGAAAATTTCGCCAAGTTTCATACCTCTTCAGTTCAGTTCGATGGTGCTTCCATTTGTTGCCCTACACATATGTAAACGATATTGAAGTACTGCTAATACACAGTTAAGGACGTTTGGCGTGGGTGCAAAGTCCTCCAAGTTACCTGTGAATTATACCTCTGGAGATGCCTTGCCAGGTGAAGGTCTCGTCATCTGATCAAGGCTCTAAATTACGAGACCATCTTGCGTAGCCTTTTGCAGTTCAAACAACAGGATGTAACATTAAATAACAGACCGAAACAAAGTATTCTCAACTACAAGCAAGTGCAGCAGAAATGGTGGCATGCGAAGCAAAAAAAATCAAGTTTATTGATGCTACGCGGCAATTAGGCGTTCGTCCGCCCGATACCAGGTATCTAACCCGTTAAGCTGAGATAACTCGGCAGGTAGGGGCCTGGTCATCGCTTAGAAAGAAAGAAAAAAAGGATGTTTGGAAGCAGAATTAAAAAAGTCTATGATTCTCTGTTTCAAATGAAGATCACATCAAACTGCACAGAACTGGTATGAAACTTAGAGAGTTTATCTTTTATTTGGTGAAGATTTCACATTTCCATCTGGTTTCGTTTATTTTCTGCGACCGGTCAAAAATCCATCATGACTTTACGGACACGCTGCATTTAATAGAAGTGAAGCTTACCTATGCCTACATATTTAGTTTGTCACTAAGAATTTAACTTTGTCCAACTTTATTCAAACAACACACTGTCTTTCAATTTAACTTTAATTACCTTTTTCGTTAAACAGAGAAATTTCTAAATAACAAATTATTTCTAGTTTCCTGTTTATTCATTATTTATCTAAATTGCAATGCATAGACAAATCAATGCACACATTTGGTATAAGTTTTCTCATTCGGGAGAAAATAAGTTAGGATAATTAAGAACGAATTCTTAATCATTAAACTTTCCAGTTAGAAGACTGATTAATGATACGACATTTCGCAAATGCTTTCTGTTAACCCAATCATTATTCATTTCAAAATATCTTGATGAAAGGCAAGATACTAATTAAAGTGTTCTCGTCGGCAAAATAGTAATCTGTAGTTATAGAACTACATTTGTTCACCCTGTTATCTTTATTATTCCCCTAGCAGGGCTCCTGCAGCTTTGCTGATCAATTTTTTTTGTTTTAGCAGAGTTTTGTAAGATTTCTTTTTTTTTTCAGGTTTTTCTGAACATGTCAAGAGGGGGGGGGAGGGGGAGAATAGCCTAGTTTTGACCAAATGATTTTTTAAAATGAAGTGAGTGAAGAATGTTATGTTAAGGGCACTTAACATAACACCCTTCACTCACATGGAAACATCCGTTCGCTAATGTTAAATCTATGGGCAGATTGTTTTCGAATGTATCCTTTGAATTTATTATTATTTTGCATATTATAGTTGATAGGATCCTTTTGCGCTCTTTTTTTTCAATTTCTGACACTTAAAAAATAAAATAAAATAAAGGTATTTATAGTTTCGGAACAGGTTACTAAAGTGGTTGTATCTTTATTTAAAAATCTGCAACTAAAATCGAAAAAATGCAAAATGACCATATTAGATATCAATCTCAGCTATTCTATAGAAAAAGAAAAAAAAGTTTACAAATTTAGTACGTTCCATTTTAAATGAAAAATTTAAAAACAACCTGCATACAGGTTTAACTTTAGCGAACGGGTGTTTTCATGTGAGTGAATAGTTCCTTAATCCTTTATAAGATATAAAATTTAAAAAATTAGTTTAAAACTTTTAAATATTTTTAAATGTTGATTTGAAAGGAAAATTTTAAAAGATCAAATAATTACACAAAATACATAATATGAATTTTAAAATGTTCAGTTTTACTTAAAAGACGATTAAAATAATCAACTATAGATGTTAGTAGTTAATTTTATTTAAAAACATCTGAGTACTTATTTCAAGCCTTTAATCAGGCTCTTCCCCAGAGAATATTTTCTTTATTAACATCTACAGTTGATTATTTTAATCGTCTTTTAAGTAAAACTGAACATTTTAAAGTTAATATTGTATATTTTGTGTTAAAAGCAAGGCGAAAATTTCATTGCGTCGTATATTTTATATTTATTCAAATAATTAATATTCTAACATTCAATTTCTTTCTGTTTTGGAAACAGAAGATTACATTTAAAAGTGAATTATTTACATATTATTTGTTTGTCGATTATTTTGTTATTTTTTAATCTCATATCGCCAGAGTGAAGTATATTTTATAATCATTTATGTATCGAGTATAGATTGAGACAATAACCTTTAAATGAGAAAGAAACTGTTACCTTGAAAAGATATTTCATTTATAATGTTAAATTAAAACAAATACAAAGTTTAGAATCAATTTAACAGTTATACATATTACAATAAATATACAACGAAGAAGATATTCATCAAATTTTAATTATTTACAGATGTGTTCTATTGATTTAAGACAATTTATTTTTAGTATTTAAAAAATCTTATTTTTATATGTTTTAATAATTCGTTTTGTAAAAGAGAAAAGTTTGCTGATGAATGTTTCGAAATTTCTGTTTATTCATCATTTGTAAAATTAGAATATTTATAGATAAATCGATATACCGGTTCTTCCAAACATGGCGGCCTGGGAAATGAAATAGACTAAGACATTCGATCATTATTTTGATTGTAAGAAAAACAATGGTGGAGAATAACCATGTAAGATTCTGTTTTTGATTTTTTCGCATAATAACGCATTTTTCAGGGTATAAGGCAAGATATTATTCATTATATGTTATAGTAGAGGAAGTAAGTTTATGAAATATTTTAGAATTTCATTAATTGGCTATTTTGTACACAAATTTTAGAGACATATTTTTTAAAAAGAAATGGAAATATTTAAGCCTTTTTAACGTCGTTACGATTAAAATGATCAATTGCGATTATAACTATTACGATTTTTTATAATAGATAAAATACTTTTAGAATTTTCTTCATCGATTATATTATCTATAAATTTAAACTCATGCTCTTTTAACAAAATTTGATTTATTTAAATTTCTTTAATATCCTTACAATTATAATGATCAACTACCAATATAAATATTAAAATAATTTTATAACAAATGAAGTATTTATTAAACTTTTAATTATTTGGCTATATAATAAACAAAGCTTGTAATAACGTCCTTTTAACAAGTTAAGCATTTTAAGGATATTCAAACTCTTTTAACAACGGTACTATTACAATGATCGATTACGATTACAGCGGTTTCTATAATTTCATAATTAAGAGAACACTTATCAATTTTTTAGCGTTTAGTTAGTTGGATATATTATATACAAATTTCGGACATTCTCCTTTCAAAAAATTCAAAATATTTAAACTTCTTTAACAATTTTGTTTTTATAAGGATGTATCAGATTGTGGCTTTAACTGTGCGGATATAATAAAATGTGAGTGGAAATAAAAATTACTGGTGTCTCTATTAATAATATTATATTCTTTTTTTTTTAATCCTTTAGTGCATCACGTCCCATATCTGCTACATAAATAAAACATTACAATTTCCATTATATGCAATGAATTCGGCCTCTGTTATCTCTGGCCCTGATCAGGAAAAAGCCAAAGAATGAAATAACATTTAGGGGCTTTTCATAAATGATGTCACACTTTTTTCCAATATTTTTGACCCCCTACCCCCTTTGTCACAAAGTGTCACGCTTCACCGCACCCCTCCCCCTCCTTACCATATGTCACGCTATATTACATATATATATATATATATACTTGCAATTCAGAAAGACAGCACTATGTTATAGATCATATTTCAAATTTTATATTTAAAATTTTACTGTGTGTTTTAATGACATTTGCGATCATAACAATAAAATTGATTTGTGTACTAATTTTGTATGAACTAAGATTCAAGTTTACAACGAAAAGTATAATTAATGTACAATAGTAATACAATATTAAAATTAAAGAGCAATTGAAATCAGTAGCATTTTGGAATTTGAAATGGAATTTACAAACAATTACATTACATGAAATATTTTTTATATTTGGCTTTAAATTTTATCTTTACTTTATGAACACAAAATACTTTATAAACTAATATATTAATTATTATTACTAATACTTTATACTATACTTTATAATAATTTATTACTAATAGTACTTTATTACTAAATAACTTCAAAATTTAATTTTCTGATTTTTATGTTTTTATTTTTACCAAAATGTGTGATGTCACAAATCTTCTTACATCCTCTCACACTCTTGTCACAAACTGACACTATTTCATGAACCCCCTACCCCGTCCTCCAACCGTGACATCATTTATGAATGGTTCCTTATTTTGTCTAGATTTGCCTGTGCTAGACAAAAAATTAGAAATTGTTCTTCGGAAAAAAAAAAAAAAAAATTCCATAAATCTATTAAGGTAAGATTTACTTTCATTTTTTTAAATTCAACACTTAATAATACTGATATAATTTTTTTTTAATTTTTAAGCAGAACAAGTTAATTAATTTAAGGTATCCGCCCACGTTTGAAACGTTAATTTCCATAAAAAATTCGCATTCTTTTTTTTTAATTAATTTTCTTATTGAATGAACATTTCTGTTTCTAAAACAGATTTTAGTTTTCCTAGTACACTGTAAAAAAAAAAAGTGTCGATCTACTAAAAAAACTTTAGTGATCCTTGTAACTACTAAAAAATTTTTAGTAATCTTAGTCGGTTACAAGAAAATCTGTAAGAATTACTAGAAAAAAGTTAGCAACGAATAGAGTTAATAATTTTATATTTTTAATAGCTATTACTAAAACTCACTTGGTGTGGCCTTGATAGCATAGTGGTTATAGTAACGGACTCCAGGCTAAAAGGTCCCGGGTTCTATACTGGCCACTGCCAAATACGCCCCGAATGTATGCAGTGTAAGTACTCGTTAATAAAGGGATTATGAATATCCTGACGGAGCAGCAGCAGCAATGTTTGGTGCTGCCATCTATTGCGGTTTTGCCGAAAGTCTTCCGCTCCAGAAGTCTGGATGCCGCTCGAAGGAAGCTCCTACCCTTCGAGCCCACGTAATGGTTATTAAAACTAATTTTGGAGCTATTACTAAAATTTGCTTGGTGGCTCGTACTAAAAATTTTTAAGTTAGTTACACAAAAAATTCTTTTGTTCAGTTTACAAAAGAAATGCTTGTTTCGCTTGCAAAAAAAAGTTTGTAATGGTTACTAAATAATTCTGTGGAATACAAATTTACTAAAAATTTTTTAGTAACCTCTTAAAAATTTTTTTACAGTGTAGGGTAGCGTTTAAAAAAAATGTCTCCGAATGTAGTCGAATAACTTAAGCTGAATTAGTAGCAAAATATAGCAATACAATATTTAAAAACCATAATTGTGTATGCTACAGCCAAAACCCAGAACCTGGGCAATTCTAGAACTGGCCGGCCAATACCCGAAGCTTCTTGGTCAAAACCCAAAATACATGAAATGAATAGCGTATTTCGGGTTTTGGCCGGACAGTTCTGGCCGGGAAGTCTTGGTCAATATCCAAACTGGGGATTTAAGACTACCCTTTTAGATGCGGGGCCGTCATGAAACTTCTCTTAGAAATTGTTTCTTGCAAAAAGTGTGGGATTTAATGTTTTTACAAGCTGCTTTTTTTTTTTTTTTTTTTTTTTGCATATGATTTCTGAGAACGTTGTACAATCAGGCAAGTTTTTACTTTTTCGATTTTGGTTTCAGATTTTTCTTGAAAAATTACTTTAAATTTCGGAACCGGTTCAAAAAATTAAAACTATCATAATATTAAAAATATATAAAAAAAATCGAAAAGGTAGAAACTAGCCTGGTTGTAGATCGTCTTTAGCTATCTTTTGCAATAATATTAATAATAATAATCATGTAAAAAATATTAAAATATGAGCTAGATATTTGAAAATAACTCCCCCATAGACTTAACATCCGGGGCATTTTGAGTGACTCGAGTAGCATTTTAAGAATCATCTTGCTTTTTTTTTTTAAACTTAAATATCCAAGTAAACACATTTTTATTAAATATGGATACTTTTTAATTCCTTCAAGCACAATTAAATTTCAAAATAAGATTTATAAAAGTGCATAGATATCAGAAATGCTTAACAAGTCATTTAATGAAATGTAATGTAAAGATAATCAGTACTGTAACATGTTTGAAATTGATTCAGAAAAATTCCAAAAATAATTTCAAAAAGCAGAAGAGCTTTTGCAGAAGAGCTTTTACTTTTGAGTTTGTGGAATTGAAAACTAATTTCGAATATTGATCTACGCATATTTTATGCATGAAAATTTCTTGAAACGAAATATTCATCCTTGAACTTTTAGAAGATACATTCACCAATTGCTGAAAAAGTATTCGCAGCAATAAAAACAAATGAATAATTTAAAGTCGAGCGGCATTTAAATGAACGTATATCATTTGCATCTATAGTACTTTTTTTAATTTATCGTTTATCTTATAGCTAAAATAAAAAAAGAAATCTGTTAAATCCTACGCGCATAATTCAAAATTTAGATAAAATCTACATTGAGAAAAATAAGAAGGAATTTTAAAAACATCAATAGTTTTACTACGCTATACATGTCGCAGGTGCAGATGTGCTCTGATACAAGAAGATTTAAATCTCTGATATAATAGATTTCTTTTTCTTAAGTTATAATAAAAGTATTAAAATCAACAATTTTAATATTCTATGTAGCTTACATACCTTCCTTATGACATTTATATTGTATCTTACGTACTTATCTTTAAACATCTGTGTGAGCAATTAAAAGCTAGATGGAAGATTTAATCTAATAATAATAATAATAATAAATCGTCTTATTATCGTTTTTGAGAGTAATATATTGTAATTTAAAATTTTCAGAAAAAAACACGTAAAATGTTAAATAATCTTAAAATAGTCACGTTTTAAAATTCTGTTTGAAAGAATTGAAATTGTTTTTATGAAAAAGTCATAAATAACATTTATTTATAGGATTTCTTAATTCTAGTTTCAGTTTTAGCAGAAGAATTTTTATTTATAAATGTTCTTGTTTCTTGGGTTTCATTCATTTGATAAAACCTATTCGTTTCTGTCATTTGTCTGTCCGTTTGTCACAGAGTCCGTACACTAAAACTGGATAAGTCAGAGATTTAAAATTTTGTATACTTACGCACAGTGCTCTCGCTGTCGCTTGCCATTGCACCAAATTGCGACAAAATTCTTCATTTGGCGAGTAAACAATCGATTAGATTCGCCAAATTGCTAATGCTAAATTTTTGCTTTTTTATCGGCACAGATGTCATATACGCTCCACATTTGCACGTGTTTTTTTTCCCGCCAACTTGGCGAAAATTTTGCGTTTGAATATATGCTATGAACTGCATGCAATAATAGCATGTGAATTTTTACAGCAATATAAAAATAAAATAACGAGAAAAAATGAAAGAGATTCTAGTATTTTAAGAAAGGAAATGATAAATAAATGATAGTTTAATATAATTATTGATAAAGTATATAATAAAAATAATTTAAAGAATTAAAATGAAAAATAACAATAAATAAACATGAATTCACTAAAAAAAGGAAACAATAAATAAACAGTTACAAATAATGAACTTAATAGTAATAAAACAGTAAGCATAATTTTCACAATGAATCGTAAATATTAATAATAAAGGGACAGGGGACCTTTATTTGAGCAAAATCATCTATAGCAAAATCGTCAGAAGAAAGACCTATTTCTGGGGTATAATAGTACCTAAACAGTTTTTTCTTATTAAAATATCATTTATGAAGGTTTTAAGGAGTAAATAATAAAGATAAATGTATTTATATACTTTTAAATCTGTTTTTATCAGAACTAAGTTTTCGGCGTTTTTAGATTTTTGAATTGCTTCTTGCGTCTTAATTTTTGATCAATATTTATAAAATTGATAAGGAAGTATTCTGATATTATTTACAAAGAAATTGTGTAAGCTTTTTAAAATTCGTCTTCATTAAGATAGTCAAATTTTATTTTTTACTTATTAAAAGGCAAAATTTTGATGAAAATCGATAAGGAATTTAGAAAAAAATCTGTAAAATATTAACTATTCAAGAGATTTAAAAAATCTTACACAAATTTGTTTATAATATAGTTTTAAGTGATAAAAATGCAAAAGCAAAAAAATGTTTCAAAAATTAAGACACGAGGAGCATTTTAAAATTTCGTTTAAAAATTTAAAATTTTGTAAAAAAAAAATGCAAATTTTAATAAGGTTGGAAATTTTTTGAAGGTATTCTATATGCTTTTGGTGAAATGTATATATGCTCAAAATTTCATATTGCTATGATAAAAATGAATAAAATAAATTTTTAACGTCCACCGTCCCCTTGAGCCATATTGAATGCATATTTTTAAACATTTCACTGAAATCTTTAATTTTTTACATTTTATTTCCCTAACAATTGTTATAAATTAATTAAACGGATCTTCTTCATCATAGCACAGATGTGCAATGCCAAAGTGGCGGGAAAAAAAGCCGTGCAAATGTGGTGCGTATATGACATCTGTGCCTTTCTTTCCTTTTTTTTCGCTTTTCATACATAAGCATATATATTTTTAATGTATTTGTAGCGGATAGTTGAAATTAGATTAATGACAATCACTGTCGCAGTTATAAAAACTTATAGAACATATTGAAAAAAGGAGGTACATTAAAGGATTAAGGATTTTCTTTTTTTTCTTTTTTCTTTTTCTTTTCTTTCTTTTTTTTTTTTTTAGTGCGACACGACTAATTTATTTTGCTAATAATTTTTTTCATTTGGCGAATGTTTTTTATTTTTAATTAGCCAAATTACTAACGTTCGTCAAATGTCAGCGAGAACACTGCTTACGCAACACATCATGCTTCATGAAAATTATAAAATTTTGAAAAAGTCTAATTTTTTAATTAAATCAATTTTAGGAATATCATCCATTCATTTTTATTATTTATATTTTAAAAGATAACCTTAATTTGAACGATTTGCGTGTAGACATCATAGCTTGGCGTCTTTATAGTAAAAAAATGATTGATAGTTCAATTAAAGTTAAAATTTTCATATTAAAATGGATTTAACTAAAAGAAATATCGTATTTTTTGTCAATTTAAAGGCCTATATTTCCAGGGTTTCGTTCATTTGACATTCATATTTTTTGAAGCTATTTTTGTATATGGGATATTTTTAATATATGGGATTTATTGATGATTCAGCATTTTTAATTTCGTTTAAACAATTTCTTTTCGCTTTTATAAATTTAAAATTTTATTCATATCTTCACCAATTTTTTTTATTTCGGTTTTAAAAAAATAAAATAAAATAAAAATTTTATCAAATTGCCATTAGTGAATTATGAGTACGAAATAAGATTGTAAATACGCGTAATTCATCAATATCTTTAATTATTGTTTCATTATAATCCTTATAACATTTCGAATCCAAACTTTACGCATATATAACTTTATTTGCGTTATTAAAAAAAAAAAAAAAAAAAAAAAAAAAAAAAAAAAAAAAAAAAAAGAATTAAATTTATTGAATATGTAATAATGTTTTTCATCATGTCCTTAAATTGAAAGTTAACAGGAAAGGAAATTCTGTAAGTATAATTTAAAGACAAGCTTATATGGGTGAATATCACAGAATGTCGGATTTTGATACATAATTGAAAGAATCCACTGAAAATAATTCAAAATTTCAAGAGGTAAATTTGTTTTCTATTGTAAAATAAAGAATTTTCCATGTAAAATTGATAAATTTCAAAGAAATTAAATAATAACATAACTTTTATGTAATTATATACCTTTTCTTGGCATATGTATACCAAGATAATGATAATTTCTTTCTAAAACATTTTTTACTTTTTAGATCTAACACATTAATTTTTTTTTAAACATGTTTTCAATATAGTAGCTCAAATTCCATGTAATGTTCAGATTTATTTGTTAATTTATGGTAGGCAAGAAAACGACATAATTAAAATCTTACTCAATTTTTCCAAAAACTTTAATCACATAATTTTCAAAGAAATAGCTAAAAGATCTTGCTGGTAGCTGTGGTTTTAGTACTTACTTATGACTTAAACTATGCCCAAAATAAGAAAAATTATTCTGCACGGCATATTCATACCTGATAAAGATGCAGGCAAGAAAATAACATTCATTTTCAGTGACAACCATATTTTAATTATTAAAAATTATATGCAAAACACAGAATTTGTTACCTTCCTCATACCGGGTGTCCCAAAAATGACTGATGGATTTTAAAATTCAATAACTTGCAAACGGTGACAGCTATTTAAAAATTTTTTGCAGGAGGGTTATGTATAATATCAGAAGTTTTTTTTTTTTTTTACCTTAATTTTTTATTTTAATTCACATATCAAACAACAGGTGACGCTGTCGGCGATTGAAGGCCAGGTGATCAGTGCTGAGTGAAGCGTCGACCTGGCCTTCAATCGCCGTCAGTGCCACCTATTATTTGATATGCAAACTAAAATAAAAATTACGGTAAAAAAACTCCTGACATTATACATAACCCTCCTGCAAAATTTTTTTAAATAGCTGTCACCGTTTGCAAGTTATTGAATTTTAAAATCCATCAGTCATTTTTGGGACACCCGGTATATTTGTTTTATAAAGTACGAATATTAATGGAAATTTAAAAAAAAAAAATAGAAAAAGATATTTTTACAGTATAGCAGAAGACTTTTTACTTTGCATACATCACAGTTTGAGATGCCAGGAAAATGATAAACTGAAATTCTAAGTCTTTTAATTGCTTTTTTTATCTTTTTAGAAATGTAATGCCTCTTGAAAATACTTCTAAGGATATTTTTTATTAGAATGTATCAAAAGAAATTGCACTGTATAACATTTAATAGAAATTTTAATGTGCGTATTGCAATTTCTGTATTTTATTTTAATATTCATTCATAAAGCCGTAATTATTTTGAAACTAGTCGAATTGATACCTTTAACCGACACCTTAGTAATGGGATTCCTGCAGTATATTGGAAACGATTAGATATCAGCGTTTGATTGTGTTAATCGATATGTTCTCGCAGTTCATTCCCAACTATTCTCAAGGCGCATAGATATAATAGAATATTTCGATGACATTGCATCCACTTTCTGACCTTTTCATCAATAGAACAGCAGATTAGAGCCTTCGGGTTAGTTAGTTAGAATTTCTATATATAGTTAAGTTTTCTATACAATTTTGAATCAGTTTGTGTAACATGGTTATCTGCTGACAAATAGTTTTATGTTACACTTACGTCAGACGAGATATTAATAATAAATTAAATTAGGAAGACACCTGCAATAAATTAATTATATATATATATATATTTTATTATTATAAATCTTGTTGCTATAATAAACAACTTTTTTGTGAAAGTTAATTATAAAAAATATCATTAATTTTCTCATGAGTACCTACAAACGTAAGCTTTGAAACAATATATTATCATTAATAATCATAAATATGTATTGCGTAGTCATTTGTGTGTGTGTGTGTATGAGTGAATGTGATAATTCAGAAACTTTATTTCTGATTAATTTCCATATAGTGAATATGTTACACACAATGTGTTGCGTAGAGATTTGCGTCTGTGTATGAATGAATGTAATAATTCAGAAACTTTACTTGGGATTAGTTCTCATACAGAAGAAAATGAAATACTCAAAATTGAGTACATCAATGTACTCATACTTTTTTGAGTATGCTTGGATAAAAAATGATCACATTGCTTTCTCAGTTTAGATATATCACTTGTTATCAAATCCAAACTAATGATAATTTTGTACCCTGTACACTGTAAAAAAAATTCTGTGAAGGTACTAAAATTTTTCTAGGAAACTGGGATTCCAAGAACTTTTCCTGTAACGGTAACAGCAGAAATTCAAGTTTCAGAATCGGTTTTATAGATTTTTCTTGTTACCGTTACATGAAAAGTTCTTGGAATCCCAGTTTCCTAGAAAATGTTTAGTAACTTTACATAATTTTTTTTACAGTGTAATGGTTTATTTCATCCATGGTGGCAGAAAAGATGCTCATTAATGTAAATATTAAATTATAAACACTATTTTAAAATAATTTAAACGTGCAAGCAAATAGTGCACGCCATATATTTGAACGCCATACAAATATTTGATTTGATTATTTTGCTAATAATTTTTGCTATTTTTTCTTAATAAACAATCAGTTAAACTTTTATTGTTAATAATTTTGAGCAAGAAATAAAAGCTAGTATACTTTTATTTTTATTAATAAGTGAAGGGGTTTTTATTTACATTTGAACGCAACCATATGGAGTCAAAAATGAGTTGCATGTGTTTCTCAGTTTTTAGTACATTTTGATCAGAGCTATTTTGAGTACGTGAAATACTAAAAATTTAGTACTTTTTACTCAATTTTGAGAAACCATTTTTTTCAGTGCATTTAACGATTATTTTAGAGACTACATCCGCAAGAATTATATAGATTATCTTAAAATTCAAATGGAGATTTATAAAATCATTCCATTATTATTCATTTGCAAAAAAAAAAATTGTAACCGATTCTATAAGAAAAATCCGAAATGAAATCTGAGAGAGTATAAACGATAAATTTTGAGACAATGTAATCAAACATAAGTGATGCAAAGGTCTCTAGATGATTTTTTTTATTCGTAAAAGGAATTCTGCATAAAACTTATGGCCTAATTTAATAAATGTTGTTCTCAAAATGTCTTTTAAGATTTTTGTATTATTAATGATTTTTAATGTGATTTTCAGCAAGATATTTTCGAGTTTCTCAGCGATCTTTTTCACGTTTGCAAAACATTTTATGTTTCAAATTTCTAATATAATAACTTCTAGTATAGCACTTTTTATGTAACTACAAAATAGAATACAGGTGAAATTTTAGTAAGATAACTGTAATTTGAGTAGATATTTTGTAAAACTACAGATTTTTGTAGCTTTGCAAAAAGTATTTTTGAATATTTGCATCTTTTTTTTCAGTGTACAGATGAAATATGTGTATGCTTACAGATTTCTGTAACTTTACATCTGCAAAAATAGAGTTTTTTTTTTTTTTTTTGTGTGTGTGTGTGTGTGTACAATTTGACCGGACCGTGTAAAGCCAAACGAATCATCTTGTACTGAAATAAATGAAGAAACCTATCTCTTAAAAAAATTAGAGATTTTGTAGAAGAATCATACTCAAAAATTTAAATTCTACACTGTAAAAAAAACTCTGTGAAGTAATTAAATTTTTACTAAGAAACTGGGATTTTTTAGAGCTTTATATCTAATGGTAGCAGCAAGAATTCCTGTAACAGAACCGGTTACATGAATTTTTGTTATTACCGTTACGTAAAAACTCTTTCCGGTCCGATTTTTTTTCAATTTTTGGAAAATTTACTTTTACGTTAATAACATTAACACTAGCTATTTACATAGATTAATTAGAATTAAACCAATATTTCAGCGGTTCCCAAACTTTATTGGTATACGCGACCCATCTTTAAGCAAAAAAATTTTCGCAACCCAACTAGTATAATGCTGTACATCAGTATGGAAATTGTCATATGACCTCTATAAGCTATCGGCTATCCTATCCTACGAAAAAGGCAAATTTTCGTACGAAGGATGCACTATCAATGAAAACAATTCGTAATTAGAATGTGTGTAAGCGGAATAATAATTAACACGACACACAAACTACAAAGATAATTAAAAGTATTTAATTCCCTTCAAAACATAACTTTATAATCAGTGCGTTTTCTGGCGTTTTTACCGATGAGGACATCTATATATGAGGGTTAAAACTGGTTAATTTCAACTTTAATTCACTTTCAACACACAGTTTTTTCTGTACTTGTTTTTCAAAAACAAGTACAACCGTACAAAACACATGTTCACTCGAATATGTTCTGTTAAACTCCATCAAGGAATTCAAAGATCATTTAAATGTTTCTGCATATACTACTTGTACATTTTTTCTTATGGAAATTAAGGAATTTCGCTCAAAATATTATTTGCTGTTGAAATTGTTATATATTTTTAATAGATGAAATACAAAATATTTTTTGTGAGAAACCTTGATTGTTTCCGCGACCCACTAAAATAACCACCTCGACCCACCAGTGGGTCGCGACCCATAGTTTGGGAACCGCTGGAATATTTCATTGTCTGAAGCATAACAAATGTTGTTGTTTTGCAAGCTATTCAATTCATATTTATGTGACACTAAGATAAGGAAGAGTTTTTGGAGATGTTTCAGAAAATGTTGTATTGCAACAAGATTTAACTGATATTACAAGTTTCTAAGACTTTTTACGTTTCATTACACATGATTCTTCAGAAAAGTATCATTTATTTTAAATTTAAGGAGTGAAATATATGTTTAAAATAAAAGAATCGCAAACGGCGCGAAGAGAATTAAACAAATATTTATTATTCTTATTATTAAATGCCTAAACATTAATGAAGTCATACAGTTAATGCATAGACACATACTAACATAACTACATGTAAACAGTAACGAACGCATTTATTAAGCAAAATAATACTCAGTTCAAAGACCATACTGTACTATTCATTGTACGCTAGAACCGAAAGGGTTAAGTTCAACTTCTTTATTGTTAAAGCGCACACTTTTACAATATTGTGTTTAAATTAAACATATTTATGAAAAATCGATCGCAGTCATTCTTATATTTGCCATGCTGTAGTTTAAAATTGTATTCAGTTCAGTTTGTTTATTGTTAAAGCGCACATTTTTACAATATTGTGTTTAAATTAAACATATTTATGAAAAATCGATCGCAGTCATTCTTATATTTACCATGTTGTAGTTTAAAATTGTATTCAGTTCAGTTTGTTTATTGTTAAAGCGCACATTTTTACAATATTGTGTTTAAATTAAACATATTTATGAAAAATCGATCGCAGTCATTCTTATATTTACCATGTTGTAGTTTAAAATTGTATTCAGTTCAGTTTGTTTATTGTAAAAGCGCACATTTTTACAATATTGTGTTTAAATTAAACATATTTATGAAAAATCGATCGCAGTCATTCTTATATTTACCATGTTGTAGTTTAAAATTGTATTCAGTTCAGTTTGTTTGTTGTTAAAGCGCACATTTTTACAATATTGTGTTTAATTTAAACATATTTATGAAAAATCGATCGCAGTCATTCTTATATTTACCATGTTGTAGTTTAAAATTGTATTCAGTTCAGTTTGTTTATTGTTAAAGCGCACATTTTTACAATATTGTGTTTAAAATAAACATATTTATGAAAAATCGATCGCAGTCATTCTTATATTTACCATGTTGTAGTTTAAAATTGTATTCAGTTCAGTTTGTTTATTGTTAAAGCGCACATTTTTACAATATTGTGTTTAAATTAAACATATTTATGAAAAATCGATCGCAGTCATTCTTATATTTACCATGTTGTAGTTTAAAATTGTATTCAGTTCATTTTGTTTATTGTTAAAGCGCACATTTTTACAATATTGTGTTTAATTTAAACATATTTATGAAAAATCGATCACAGTCATTCTTATATTTATCATGTTATAGTTTAAAATTATATTCAGTTCAGTTTGTTTATTATTAATACAAACATACAATAAGTGACATATGCCAAGAAAGTTTTTATTCCAGTCTATAATGATGCCATTTTCTTTTCTTTTTTACCCTTCGTAAGCTTTATATATTTTATATTCTAGACAAGACCCTATAATTTTTATTATGCATGTGTATCTTACAATTTAATAATATTAATATTGCAATTTTTAGTATTACAATTCAAGTATCTTTCAAGAGTGGTTTTGAAGCTATAATGTAATAAATGTCGGCTAAAAATGAAGGACAGAATATATTAAACTCAGATGCTTTACAATATTATATAAATAATAATGCAAATACACATAATAATGTGCATGATAATGCAAAGTTAGCTAATTGTGGAAAGTCACTTAAATATTAAACTAATAAAATATTTCATCCCAAAATATTAAGTTGTATACGAATAATTTGTTTGTTATTATTTTTTTTTTTAAATGTTGCTGCGGGAATGTTTTAATTCGAGACTCTGAATATCCATCATAAGCACCTTTTCCTTTTATTAATATTATACAACTTATCTAATAAAATTTATTACCCTTTTGCATTGAACATAAATCTACATGCTACTTGAAAAGCTTCATATGTATAAGACCTCCAGTAAATTTTGTTGTATAGATTTGTGCTTTTGTAAAAAAAATAGGTGACGCTCTCTTAAATGTTCAAAAGGAATGGAATGGAGGGGGAGGAGAGGGGAGGAACTTTACGGCAATGAGGAAAAAACGCAGCTGTCCCTACACCATTGTGAGTTACGAAATAAAACTGACATAAATTTTCAAAATTGACTCTTAATTTCAAGCATGTCCAAAACGTCTTACGTCTGGAATGAAAAATGTTATTTTTGTCACAGAAGATGTAAAACGGCGTTTAGCCAACGTTGCTTAAAGACGGCTTTCAAACTTCTGGATATTCTGTCATGTGAACAACATTCCCCATAAATACTTCTCTGTTTTTTTTTTTTTTTTTTTTTTTTTTTTTAAGTATAAGAAATGTCAGTTTTATTATGTTTTATTAGAAACGCCTGCCAAATGAGCATTAATTTAACAAATGTTCTTTTGATGCTAGATGTTACGATCATTTCTTTACGTGAAAAAAACAGTTTATTGCGTTTACTACGAAAAAGTAATAACAGATAAATAAATATATTTTAAAATTATTAATTTTATTTGAACAATACGGGTGGTTCAATATTAAAAGAAAAGTATGAAAAAATATTTAATACAACATTAATTAGAATAAATGTACAGTCAGTACCGGCTGTATGGTCACCCGCTTATAAGATCACCATGGTCAGTTTTGTTAAAATTTTCATGAAGTGTTAGAAAGTACTTCATAATCTATGCTTAACGCGTGATTTTTCTTTCTTGTTAATTGTTTTTTAGATGAAGGAAACAAAGAACATCAGATTTATAAAATACTAGCTGACCCGCCCGGCGTTGCCCGGGTCCGTATTAACAATATTAAACGAACTTGAAATTTGTATGATTTTATCATTAACTCGTTACATGCAGAAATGCATTGTCTGAAATACGTAGCCACTGACTGTGTGAAAAATCGGTTTTAAAAACAACAACTAATATTAAGCTCTAAAAATACTCAAAATGAGCAATGAAAAGCGCGGGAGGGAATATGTATACAACGATTGCATGATTTTCGTGTTAAAAAGTTGATATTCACCCGTAAAAATCACTGTTATGTCACGTAACTAATTATTATTTTCACATACAAATCCCAAGTGAAATATTTTGAATTTCAAACTAATCATATCACTCTTAAATCCGACTATACCATGAATGAAATCGATACACGAAGGTAGCTAAAAGATTGGTATATAGTATTATAATTTCACAGCTATTTAACAAAAGTAAGGGTTATTTTTAATCAAATCTTGCGTAATGTTCACTCTGTGTGTTTAATTTAAACATATTTATGAAAAATCGATCGCAGTCATTCTTATATTTACCATGTTGTAGTTTAAAATTGTATTCAGTTCAGTTTATTTATTGTTAAAGCGCACATTTTTACAATATTGTGTTTAATTTAAACATATTTATGAAAAATCGATCGCAGTCATTCTTATATTTACCATGTTGTAGTTTAAAATTGTATTCAGTTCAGTTTGTTTATTGTTAAAGCGCATATTTTTACAATATTGTGTTTAAAATAAACATATTTATGAAAAATCGATCGCAATCATTCTTATATTTACCATGTTGTAGTTTAAAATTGTATTCAGTTCAGTTTATTTATTGTTAAAGCGCACATTTTTACAATATTGTGTTTAAATTAAACATATTTATGAAAAATCGATCGCAGTCATTCTTATATTTACCATGTTGTAGTTTAAAATTGTATTCAGTTCATTTTGTTTATTGTTAAAGCGCACATTTTTACAATATTGTGTTTAATTTAAACATATTTATGAAAAATCGATCACAGTCATTCTTATATTTATCATGTTATAGTTTAAAATTATATTCAGTTCAGTTTGTTTATTATTAATACAAACATACAATAAGTGACATATGCCAAGAAAGTTTTTATTCCAGTCTATAATGATGCCATTTTCTTTTCTTTTTTACCCTTCGTAAGCTTTATATATTTTATATTCTAGACAAGACCCTATAATTTTTATTATGCATATGTATCTTACAATTTAATAATATTAATATTGCAATTTTTAGTATTACAATTCAAGTATCTTTCAAGAGTGGTTTTAAAGCTATAATGTAATAAATGTAGGCTAAAAATGAAGGACAGAATATATTAAACTCAGATGCTTTACAATATTATATAAATAATAATGCAAATACACATAATAATGTGCATGATAATGCAAAGTTAGCTAATTGTGGAAAGTCACTTAAATATTAAACTAATAAAATATTTCATCCCAAAATATTAAGTTGTATACGAATAATTTGTTTGTTATTATTTTTTTTTTCTAAATGTTGCTGCGGGAATGTTTTAATTCGAGACTCTGAATATCCATCATAAGCACCTTTTCCTTTTATTAATATTATACAACTTATCTAATAAAATTTATTACCCTTTTGCATTGAACATAAATCTACATGCTACTTGAAAAGCTTCATATGTATAAGACCTCCAGTAAATTTTGTTGTATAGATTTGTGCTTTTGTAAAAAAAATAGGTGACGCTCTCTTAAATGTTCAAAAGGAATGGAATGGAGGGGGAGGAGAGGGGAGGAACTTTACGGCAATGAGGAAAAAATGCAGCTGTCCCTACACCATTGTGAGTTACGAAATAAAACTGACATAAATTTTCAAAATTGACTCTTAATTTCAAGCATGTCCAAAGCGTCTTACGTCTGGAATGAAAAATGTTATTTTTGTCACAGAAGATGTAAAACGGCGTTTAGCCAACGTTGCTTAAAGATGGCTTTCAAACTTCTGGATATTCTGTCATGTGAACAACATTCCCCATAAATACTTCTCTGTTTTTTTTTTATTTTTTTTTTTTTTTTATTTTTTTAAGTATAAGAAATGTCAGTTTTATTATGTTTTATTAGAAACGCCTGCCAAATGAGCATTAATTTAACAAATGTTCTTTTGATGCTAGATGTTACGATCATTTCTTTACGTGAAAAAAAACAGTTTATTGCGTTTACTACGAAAAAGTAATAACAGATAAATAAATATATTTTTAAATTATTAATTTCATTTGAACAAAACGGGTGGTTCAATATTAAAAGAAAAGTATGAAAAAATATTTCATACAACATTAATTAGAATAAATGTACAGTCAGTACCGGCTGTATGGTCACCCGCTTATAAGATCACCATGGTCAGTTTTGTTAAAATTTTCATGAAGTGTTAGAAAGTACTTCATAATCTATGCTTAACGCGTGATTTTTCTTTCTTGTTAATTGTTTTTTAGATGAAGGAAACAAAGAACATCAGATTTATAAAATACTAGCTGACCCGCCCGGCGTTGCCCGGGTCCGTATTAACAATATTAAACGAACTTGAAATTTGTATGATTTTATCATTAACTCGTTACATGCAGAAGTGCATTGTCTGAAATACGTAGCCACTGACTGTGTGAAAAATCGGTTTTAAAAACAACAACTAATATTAAGCTCTAAAAATACTCAAAATGAGCAATGAAAAGCGCGGGAGGGAATATGTATACAACGATTGCATGATTTTCGTGTTAAAAAGTTGATATTCACCCGTAAAAATCACTGTTATGTCACGTAATTAATTATTATTTTCACATACAAATCCCAAGTGAAATATTTTGAATTTCAAACTAATCATATCACTCTTAAATCCGACTATACCATGAATGAAATCGATACACGAAGGTAGCTAAAAGATTGGTATATAGTATTATAATTTCAGAGCTATTTAACAAAAGTAAGGGTTATTTTTAATCAAATCTTGCGTAATGTTCACTCTGTGTATAAATTCCTAACCTTAAACTTTTGTACCGTAACCAGAACCTGTCTGTAACCTAACAGCGACTTAACAGTACCCTACCGTAAATTAAATATAACAGAAATGTAACCTAGCCATCACTTTATTGTAACATATCCTTATTCTAACCATAACATAAATACAATTTAACTTTAATCTAACTTTAACCTAAATAATATAATAGAAAAAAAACCATTTTAAAAAAATTACTATTTCTTCGTAAAATATGCTTCGGCTGTAATTTGTTTCTTTCAATTCGTTTTATTAATACAAAATTCCTTCTACGTGCTTTTGTTTGAGACATTAAAATTTCAGCGATAAATAGTTTAATATTGCAAACCTGTTTTTCGATTTACTTCGCCTCCACCTATCTTTTTCTCCATGGTGTACAGCAGCTGTGAATAAAAAAAATCCTCATTTAAATTGACAGTTTGCCAGTCTATGAATTTTAAAGGTCTGTCCCAGCTTTTTTAAATATTTCTGCGAAAATTTTATGCAACCAATCAACCATAAGAAAATGAAAGGGAAAAAAAGCGAAAAAAGGCGATTTTTTATGAGAGTGAGCTTTGGAATTTAATTAATTACTCAGTTAATAAATAGAATTTTGAAATTCTGAGCTTCAGGTGCATCAGGAGAGACATTTGGCTACGCTCAAAAAAATTTTGAGCTTCGTACGTGCCGTAGATTTTGCTAGCCATCGCAGACACACAGACAGTCAGAGCGTTTTGTTCTTTTATTAATATACTAGCTGATCCGCCCGGCGTTGCCCGGGTCCGTATTAACAATATTAAACGAACTTGAAATTTGTATGATTTTATCATTAACTCGTTACATGCAGAAATGCATTGTCTGAAATACGTAGCCACTGACTGTGTGAAAAATCGGTTTTAAAAACAACTAATATTAAGCTCTAAAAATACTCAAAATGAGCAATGAAAAACGCGGGAGGGAATATGTATCCAACGATTGCATGATTTTCGTGTAAAAAAAGTTGATATTTACCCGTAAAAATCACTGTTAAGTCACGTAACTTATTATTATTTTCACATACAAATCCCAAGTGAAATATTTTGAATTTCAAACTAATTATATCACTCTTAAATCCGACTATACCATGAATGAAATCGATACACGATGGTAGCTAAAAGGTTGGTATATAGTACTATAATTTCAGAGCTATTTAACAAAAGTAAGTGTTATTTTTAATCAAATCTTGCGTATAGGTTCACTCTGTGTATAAATTCCTAACCTTAAACTTTTATACCGTAACCAGAACCTGTCTGTAACCTAACAGCGACTTAACAGTACCCTACCGTAAATTAAATATAACAGAAATGTAACCTAGCCTAAATGTATTCACTTAATTGTAACATATCCTTATTCTAACCATAACATAAATGCAATTTAACTTTAACCTAACTTTAACTTAAATAATATAATAGAAAAAACCATTTTAAAAAATTACTATTTCTTCGTAAAATATGCTTCAGCTGTAATTCGTTTCTTTCAATTCGTTTTATTAATACAAAATTCCTTCCTCGTGCTTTTGTTTGAGACATTAAAAATTAAAATTTCAGCGATAAATGGTTTAATATTGCAAACCACGGAGTAAGACACTTCTTACTCCGTGTTGCAAACCTTTTTTCGCTTTACTTCGCCTCCACCTATCTTTTTCTCCATGGTGTACAGAAGCTGTGATTAAAAAAAAAAATCCTCATTTAAACTGACAGTTTGCCAGTCTATGAATTTTAAAGGTCTGTCCCAGCTTTTTTAATTATTTCTGCGAAAATTTTATGCAACCAATCAACCATAAGAAAATGAAATGGAGAAAAAGCGAAAAAAGGCGATTTTTTTAATAAGAGTGAGCTTTGGAATTTAATTAATTACTCAGTTAATAAATGGAGTTTTGAAATTCTGAGCTTCAGGTGCATCAGGAGAGACATTGGACTACTCTCAAAAAAATTTTGAGCTTCGTACGTGCTGTAGATTTTGCTAGCCATCGCAGACACACAGACACACACACACACACACACACACAGACAGACAGAGCGTTTTGTTCTTTTATTAGTATAGATAGTCAATAATATTATATTTAGTACTATTAAGTGGTCAAATTTTGCGTAGAATGGTTCTTTGTCACGTTTCATCGACGTGCAGTACCGTAGTTACCGTTTTTCAGATTTTTTTTTCCTTTTCACATCCATTTGTACGGCACTGTCACGGCTAAACCATTGATCAGAGAAAAAACTTTAAATACATAAAATGTAGCAAATTTTGTCCTCTTTAATTTATGTATGAAGGACTTTTATGTAAAATGCATAATTTTGGAATTATTTAGAAAAAACAAGGAAAAGTCGCATTTTTTACACGTTTTTTGCGAAAAAAACGTGTTTTCGGGGATAAATTTCGGGATTTCGGGGAAAGGTCTTATTCTCTCATTTGCAATCTACATCTCTAGAATAACGTCTACAGAGAAAGTCTACTCTCGACATTTGCAATCTAAATGTCAGGAGTGAGATACCCTTGTATTCCTTCATTCGTCATATTGATACTCATTACAATTTACTTTATCTCGTCATGATTTAATACTTAAAATATTACAAAACATAATAGACCGGAAGGCGGCAGCACTTTCACCTATAATCACCTCATCGAGTTCACGGGTGAAAACCTAGGATTAATAAAATCTCGATTTGCATATTAAAACGCAATCGGTCTGCCACGTCATATCTTAGTGTAAAACACCTAAAAAGTCCATTTTAGCGGTTGACTTATATATTTACCATTATGTTTTCCTGCTCCCAATCTTCCATGTTTTTATACTTATAGATGCAGGAAAGCACAATGGTAAACTTACGAGATAACCACAAAAATCGAGATTTTAGGGGTTTTCCATCAAGGTATGACTTGGCAGACTGATTGCGTTTTAATATGCGAATCCAGATTAACTAATCCTAAATTTTCACCCGCGAACTCGATGAGGTGATTGTCTCTGCATCCACCTCCCAGTCTATAATACTTATTCTTTATGTGTGGTACTTTAGCTGGTGTTGATTAAATGTACATCTTGAATCAATATGATTTATTCATCTACCTAAGATGGTCGCTTTACTCAGCCTAATCGGACAAAGTAACCATTTGGTAATTTTTCTTTTAAAGTAGCTTGCACATTTTGCAATATTTTTTAAAAAGTAAAATAATAATTGAAACTAAAGTTATTACTTTCTTCTATCTTCAATAGAAGAAAGTATTGAAATCGAAATTTTTTTCGACTTCCGGTTTTTGACGGATTTACAGTTTTAGGGGTCAAAGATTCCAAAAAACGTGTTTTTTCAAAATGTCTGTCTGTCTGTGTGTTCGTATGTCGCCATTCTATCATCAAACAATGTATGAAGATATGCATACAATTGAACTAAATTTTTTGTGAATGTTTTTGGGTGTGGCAAGCAGGCAGTGGCGTAGCTAAGGGGGGGCAAGGGGGGCGTCCGCCCCAGGCGCCGAGGCCTAGGGGCGCCAAATTGAGAGAAATTGTTATATATCTATATTGGGGTGGGGGCGCAAAATTTCTTGCTGGCCCCGGGCGCCAAAAAACATAGCTACGCCACTGCAAGCAGGTCCTCCTTCATTTTTGAAATATTCCGCCGGAAGGGGGCGCTGAAATAGCGATTATTGTGCCATTTTCAATACTGTACCACCCAAAAGTGTATGAAGTTATAGATAGAATTGAACCAAATTTTTTGTGAAAGTGTATGGCTATGGCTAGTTGGTCCTCCCTGAATTTGAAAAAAAGGCACCGGAAGGGGACGATGTAATAGCGATTTTTGTGCCATTTTCAATATTACACCACCTAAAAGTGTATGAAGTTATGCATAAAATTGAACGAAATTTTTTGTGAAAGTGTTTGACTATGGCTAGTTGGTCCTGCCTGGATTTAAAAAAAAAATCCGCTGGAAGGGGGGCGCTATAATCATGATGTCTGTGCCATTTTCATTATTTTACCATAAAAAAGTGTGACGTTATGCATAGAACTGAACTAAAATTTTTGTTTATGATTATTTTGGGTATGGCAAGTACGTCCTCCCTGAATCTGAAAAAATCTGCCTGTCATTCTATGGTCCATCGGCTCGTGCAGAGACGGAAACTCGTTTTTACTCCGATTAATTGATTGAAGCAGAAATTTAAGATGAAAATCAAAGTTGGTATAACATTGTATTAAAATTATTAAAGCATTAACATGTGTAGCTATTTTTTTAAATATTAAAATGTACGTATGAGATAGAAGAAAGTTTTGGGATTGACACTTCCAACTAGTTGTAGTTACTATTGTCAGTCTTTCTAGAACTTTAGTAATTAAAAGGTTATAAAAATTCATCAAATCTTAGAGTGGCCATTTTATCCTTACAGTGAAATAACTCACTAGCATGCAGAAAGTAAACCCATTTACAATATTTAATTTCCTTTCAAAGCTAATTTTTAATATTCTAGTGCTATCTCCGAGGCTTTTTTCTCCTTCATACGTATGTTCGATGTATTAATCATCCTGCCACTTCAGCATTCCCAACTGTCAAACACATGATAATAAAGCTGCAAATCCCAGTCTTACCATTGCAGTACTTTGCTGACCTCTTCATGTGCAGAGTTATTAAGATGAATTTTGTGTAATTCCGCAAA
Organism: Maratus speculifer; assembly: GCA_964019185.1. Classification (NCBI taxonomy): domain Eukaryota; kingdom Metazoa; phylum Arthropoda; class Arachnida; order Araneae; family Salticidae; genus Maratus; species Maratus speculifer. Next base: position 271,496,187 of record OZ025298.1, read on the forward strand.
CATATAATCTAAAACACAGACCATTTATCATTTTTCTCAGACTGCTTCTTTACACGGAAAAAACTGTTTTGTTGAAACAACTAAATTTTGATTACTATTGCCCCCACAATTTTTTTTTTGTTGAAATGACCATGATTTTTGTTAATTCAACAAAATTTTGTTGAATTAACAAAACTATTTGTTTAGTCCAACCATAATTTGGTCATTGCAACCAAAATATTTTGTAGGGGCAATAGTAATAAAAATTTAGTTGTTTCAACAAAACACTTCTTTCCGTGTAGGATAATGTTCGGAATGATTTTATGAATACATTGTGTTCATCATGAATTTAATCAATTAACTTTGAAGGATTAAAGGTGTATGATAATTAATGTAAATCGAGAATTACATTAATTTTTGATAATGATATTATGAAATATATATATACGTATATTATTTTGACTTTTAATGTACAAGACCTCTGTTCATTTTAGTAAGCTGTACTTATCATTTTAATAAGCTTTATTTAAGAATTTATATTATTTTGTAGAACATTATATAAAGTTAGTTTTCTCTCAATTTAGATTCTTATCAATTCTTTTAGAGTTTTTTCAAATTAAAATAAAACAAGAAATTAATCTAAATATTTATTTAATTAGTAAATAAATACATTGACCACGTCTAGCGATATTTTTGCAGATATTCTTAAAATTAAGTTAGTTACGCCTGAAAATAAGTGAAGTAATCCAAATTCCGCTACTCTACCCTGTCTAAAATTATATCTCAATTTCTATGACATTTATTTACATATTATTATAGTTTTTCGAATTCTCAAATAAACATTTCCAACAAACATGTTTAAAAAACCGTCTTAACATTAAAATTAAAATTTATATTGTTTTGTTATACTTGCATGTAAACATTCAAATAAAAAATTGAAAATGTTACGACTTCAAAATTCTATAACACCCAAAATTGAATGACAATCTATGCCCATAATGAGGAGTATAAGGATATAAAACTCCGTGCGTTAGTTCTTGAGACATGACTATCACAAAAACCGTGTAAACACAGAAAAATTCAGCAAGCAGAGCAATCTTTTGACGATTTACACCAAAACCTGATCAGCAACAGCTTCTTTCAACGTCTAAGAGAATAGGAAAATTAAAAAAAAAAAAATTAAGCATTAGTTCTAGTTCTCGCAATAAAGCTACTGCAGAAATGAAGAAAAATGGCGCATTAATAACTCAAAAACAAATTGAGATATAGCTTTCAAACAAATTGCGTTAAAAAATATTTTTTTCCTTGTACGAAGGTGTAAACATTGAAAATGTTCGATGCTTAGAAGTTAAAAATCTGCAGTACCGGAAATTGTAAAACTGAAATTTCATTTAAAATTTGTTTACGATTGGTCAAGGAATATTAATGTTTAATCCATGCGTACGTAATTTAGGACTCTGTTATTACGTAAGCCACGTTTTGATAATCATAAAAATATGCTTATTATTATTATTATTATTATTATTATTATTATTATTATTTAATTAGAATTTATTTATAAGTCTAAGATGTTAGTATTTAAAAAAACGTTTTCCCAAATAGTCGTTGTAATTTGATAAATTACTTTTTTTTTATCTTTTCATAGATTAAGAAATACTTGTCTTTTTACAGTGTATCATGTTTATTTATAAACACATATTTTTAACATGAATTCCAAAAACATAAAGCTCCGTAGCCAACATCTTATCTTTCGTCAAAGTTTTAAAGATAAACAAACTCTGGCCACGTTTTTTGTGGCATACGTTATCAAAAGAGCTGCCGTTTAGTTTCTATGTTTACTTACTTTTTTTTTTAAATCCTAACTCATTCTTCATCATTGGTGAACTTGACATTCGGCGTTTACGATGTTGAAGAAAGGTGGTAAGCATACGATGGGTAATGTCACAAACTCCTTTCTGTAATGGACATGCCAAAATCGGAATCGGAAAAATTTGTCTCAGCTGTCTTGCGCGAAGTTCAAAAAACTTACCCATTTGATATAAATACATCCGAGAGAGTGACATCCAAAAGTGATCATCTCTGACTGGAAGGTTAAGAAGGTGACACATAATTACGAAGATGTGACAGGAATAAGACAAGAGTTCAAAAGTAACCGACGAACAGCTTAGAAAAAGAAAAATGGCGATTAGAACGAGAAGAAGATTTCGACGACTTGGATGTCTAAAATTTATTAAAGTCTTGGAATTTGGAAACACATCGGAATGACCTATTACTTTATTTTTTATTTTTATATTTTTTATGTTAGAAGTTTTTATAACAGGACAACTTTTTTAATCTCAGGAATAAATATTAAAGTAATATAGTCAAAATCTATATTTTAAGAGGGTTGTCTTTACTCTGATGTTGCTACATGGGAAAATAATAGAACTGTGTCATACCATGCGGCAAATTATTTATTAGAAACGTGCATATACTACCGTTTACATAGTAAAAGTAACATAACATAAAAAATTCAATTTCTCTAAAAAATTCCAAGTAATTCGTAAATTAGAGAATTTTCTGCTTATTTAAGCTTTTTAAATTTTGATGTACTTTAGAAATTGTTCTTAATGAACATTTACAGCTTATGAATAATCAGCATGGGGTTTTCAGTTTTCTTTATCCCCAACGATTTCGAAGAAACTGAAATTTTAGAATGTGTTTCTCCTTCACCCTTTTAAATTATGATTTTTAAAAAACATTTTTGGGCGAGAATTTATGTTTTAAATGAAACTGTCACGTCAAAATTCAGTTTTATATTCCAAGAAAGACGATAAAACTGTAATTTAGAAAGTTTGCTGCTCAAATGACCCTTTTAAACTTAAAAAGTTTTAGAAAACATTTTTGATGAGTATTTGCATCTTATCCACATAACACATGTTAAGTTTCTAGCCCCTTCAGTATCACGAAAATTGTAATTTTAGAAATTTTTCAGCACAAATTTCACTTAAAAAAAAAATACTTCTGTACATGCATTTGCGATTTAAAAATAATAGGCATGTCAAATAAAAAATTTATATCCTTAGCAATTCTATTGAAATCATATTTCTAAAAAAAAGTTTTCTCTGCTATTAATTTTGAATTTTTTACATATTTATTTTAAAGAGCATTTGCATCTTCCAAGTTACCATCAAGTCAAAATTCTAATTTTTATACCTTTCAAAATTACAAAAATATGCGTTTTAGGAAGATTTTGCTCTTGCAACACGTTGTGGTTATGATACCAATGTAAAATATAGCTTATGGTGAAGTACAGACTGTCACCAACATTTTGTCAATATTACTTTTGAAATGGATTAGTAGGTCCATAGATTAACAGCTACAAACAAACATTTAACGTTATAATACTAGTATAAAATAATATTTAAAATAACGTAAATAACACTGTTTTGAATTATTTTTTATAACCTTATTAAACATACTGAAAAGTAAGAAATCTCTTTTGTTCAAGATTTTGGCTAACTCTACAAGAAGACTGGTCCCGATATGAATCCTACTTTAGCAAAAGTCGCATTACTGAATTATCTTGCACTCTATTTGGAAAATTTAAAGCTACATTTTAAAGATTGATTCTGGCTATAGACGTGATATGAACGTTTGGCAGTTAGATATTGATTCTAGCCTCAAAGAATAGTCAATTATGCCAGTTACAAAGGAAAGTTGCAAGCACAATGTATAGAACAAAATGAACATAAATAAGAAGAATGTGCTAATAAAATTTGCTATCAAATATTTTGCTTTAAATGTTCGAGAGAGATAAATGTGTACAAAAAATTTAAGGACAGCACATAACTATAAAATATAGAAAGTAAGTGTGGGCCATCACTGCTGCAATTATGAAAACACAGCATCAGTATGTGCCTATCCTCCAATAGTATCTTAATAAGTTTATTTTAATAACATCAGTATGTTTACATATTCCTTAAACTTTATATAGATTATTAAAAGTTATTTTTTCCGTTAATCCTTCTTGAAAATTCTTGAAAATGCTACACAGCATGAAACCCAACTTTGCTCACTAAAAGCCGTGCTAGCAAACTACAGCTGAAAAAGGAGAAAAAAAAGAATCGTTGGTAGAAACAGCCCCTGTTCACGTAAAGTGCATTGATTTTTCTAAACAAATACATAATGTAACAATCCAATGCCCGTTTTATCATATCTTACTAGCTCTAAATTCAAATGTAGGACTTTAGAATCTAGCGCTGTAGGGATAATTAATGAGCCATTTCTGGTATATCAGGCATGATAGGGATTTTACTTTACTTTCTTTCCCATGCTTTAGGCTTTGGTTTTTACTATTTTATTAAAGAAAAGCTAAAAAGCGGATTTTCTGGCACTTACTCTCTTTCCCATGTCAAAATCTCGATTATAATTAGTATTTTTTTATAATAATTAATTTAGAGAATATGAATAATAAGAATTGTTGTTACTGTTAGTTAATAATTAGTAATAATAAGTAATGATAATTAATAATTAGCAATAATGATAATTATTTATGGTTAATTGTTAATAATAATATTAGTAATTATTTTTAATAGTATTAATAATATCTTGTATAAAGTATAACAATTTTAATTTTAGTTTCTCTATAAAGTATAATAACCTTGTAATCTAAATTGAATTATTTCCAATCTATATTTATTTCTATATTTCTATAACATTTTTAGTTCAATTCTTTTATAATCTAAAATTAATTTATAAATCTGTCGCTTTATTAACATTCTGAATAGTAAACGAAACTTTTAATAATCCTTACAGCACACAAATTCAATAAATCCTATTACAAAAAGTACTTTCTTTAACATTTATCTCACCCCATTTGTATTTAACGTAGATTATATTCATTCAACATAGATTTTTCAAATTAGTGCTAACAGCTTGAGTTCTCCTCTGTCATTTATAGTTCCTTTGTCAGTACTCAGCGGGTGCCAACCGATCTTTCCAAAGGCTTTCTTATTTCGCAAAGCTTCTTTGTAGACCAAAACTGGATTCTGAAAAAAAGTAATTTACGTTTACAGCTTGATGTAAGGATGATAATAATAATAGGATTTATCTCAAAAGGAAAAAATCCTTTTTTGTTCAGGTCATGCATTACGTTCACATTTTATGTATCGCCAATGCAAAGAAAAGAATTCTTTTACAAAGAGAAATCTTGTACATTTTTCTTCTCTTACAGAGAAAGGTTATAACAGATTTCACATATATATATTTATATTCATTACATGCATAATATATATGTATATGTATGTATAATAAAACACGTAAGCGATTATTAAAAGAATTCCGTTATTCAAAAATTCATGATTCTATGAAGAAAGTTCAATGCGTTGAGTGTTTTATATATATATACAGGGGCGTACTTAAGTAGAATTCATTAGGGGGGCGTAAATGACGATTTTGCCGACTAACTTAAAATATATATGTTTATATCTAAGTATGTTCCTGTATTTAAGCATTATTAATGTATTTAAGCAAGTATATATGCATCTACCGGATGTCCTAAAATTGACTGACTGATTTTAAAACTCAGTAACTTGCAAATTGTGGTAGCTGTAAAATTAAATTCCTACAAGAGTGTTATGTAAGATAGCAGGAGTTTTTTACCGCGATTCTCGATTTTAATTTAAAATAGAGGGGATAGATGGTACTGTTAGCAACAGGCGCTAAATCTGAGCCGTTTTGGCCTCTTTTCTCAATTCTGGTGTAAAAGAAAAAGATTAAATATATGCAGTGGACTCCTAATAACAAAATTACATTGGTAACTGAGAGTCATTTCATATATTTAATCTCCTTTTGTCGCAACAAGACTGAGAGTGAAGAGAAACAAAATATCCCCCCCCCCCCAATTTAACAACCATTGCTAGCAATGTCATGTATTTCTTCTATTTTAAACTTAAGTCGAGAAACGCTGTAAAAAACACTTCTCACATCTTACCTAACCCTTCTGCAAATATTTTTTAAATAGCTGCGACCATTTGTAAGTTATTGAATTTTTAAATCAGTTAATTCATTTTAAGACACCCTGTATGTTCTATATAAAATTCAACATTATTAACCCATCGAGATTAACTTATTAGTGCCTAGCGTCCCTTTTTAAGGACAATTACAAAAAAGACAAAAAAGCACTTTTCACACCAGTAAATAGAAAGATAAATAAGTACTATTTTTTAAGAGACCTCAATAAATTAAGATCAAAGTTATTCTTCTTTTAAAAGTGGTGGGAAACCCAAAAATTTCATTTTTATTGAAGAACATAATTTGGGCATTAATGAGTTAAATTTTTCACTTTAAAACATCGAATATTTTACATTTATTGAGGAGACTATAAGATAGATTTAAAGATGGACATTCTATACTACCCCTTACGTTATATTGCTATAAATATTCCAGTTGCGTATTTTCATATTAATGAAAATTTGTTTATTTTATTGCTGGTAGTACAGCAGGAAATTCGAATCCAAATTAATTAAACAAGTTGAAATTTTTAGTAAGAAGTTACTTGGAATTTATTTACAGTTAACTTATTTATATTAAAAAGGATTAAAACAAAATTTATTTTATTACTCTTCCTGGGTCGGGCTGGGATAGGGACTTACTTTTTTCCTGAAAGATCGGATCAGGCCGGGCCTAATTTATTTTTTCCGTACCGAGCCGGGACTGATTTCATTCTTCTTAGCCTTCACGGGCCAAAATATTTTGTCCCAGTTTTGAGCCAGCCTATATGAAAATCATTGTCTCGGCGTAGAAAGCCGAGTCTGTTGAAAATCTGTTGAAAGATCAGTAAAATTTGGCCTGAGCCAAAAATTTTTGCAAAAAAAGCATACAGTTTAAAATCGCCTTTATTCTTCAATTAAATATAAAAATTTATTCTTTTTAAAGAATCGTAGATTTCTAAGCTCATTAAAATGTACACTGTAAAAAAAAATCTGTGAAGGTACTAAACATTTTCTAGGAAACTGGGATTCCAAGAACTTTTCATGCAACGGTAACAGGTATAATCTATGTAACTGATTCTGAAACTTGAATTTTTGCTGTTACCGTTACAGGAAAAGTTCTTGGGATCCCAGTTTCCTAGAAAAAGTTTAGTACCTTTGCAGATTTTTTTTTACAGTGTAGTACAATGTATAAAAAAGTATTTGCCTATGGCGGAATAATGTTTTAAATTGAAAATTGCGTTCCATCCATACAAAATTAATGCAATACTATGTGAGGGTAAAATATAATACATTTTATACCTGCTAAGAAGGAAACATGTCTATAACGATTTTTTTCTTTCCAACACTGTAAAAAAAAAATCTGTAAAGGTACTGCTCTTTATCTAGGAAACTGGGATTCCAAGAACTTTTCCTGTAAAGGTAACAACAAAAACTCAAGTTTTAGAATCGTTTACATGGATTTTTCCTGTTATCGTTACATGAAAAGTTCTTGGAATCCCAGTTTCCTAGAAAGTGTTTAGTACCTTTACAGATTTTTTTTACAGTGTATGCGATTCCGTTTTAGAAGATTTTACTGTATACCATTTTTAAGATATTTATATCTCCAATACATGGAATACGGATTAATAGTATTAAGGATAACTGAAACATTTACATGCAACAAACAGCGGTTCATTTTAAACATAAACTACGTCATTTCTATATAAATGAAGATCATAAACGTTAGAAAAATACTAAGGTATTTTTCTTTTTAATCAGAACTTCTCCATACAAGTAAAAATCACTATTTAGTAGAAATTCAATCGGACTGAGTTGGAATTTTGCGGGCCGGTTTCAGGTGAAATTCCAACTTCTTTTTTAGGGACGGGCCAAGATTTTTTTCCAAACAGGTCGAGCCTGAAAATTATGGCCCGTGTGTATCACTATCTCTAGTCTCTAAAAGGGATAAAAAGAAAACATTTTATTCAACAGACAGGTCAATTTTTCAATAATCGGCTTTAGACGTAAATAATCGACTAAATGATTCAATTATTCAACCCATTTCATTGAACTTTACCTATGTCACATCAGCTGCGGATATCTAGAAGATAAACAAACACCATTAGACTGAGAATCAGCTGCACGGATCATCACCACATCGAATTGACGGCTGAATTTTCAATATCCGCATGTTAAAATGCAACTGGTCTGCCAAAGTCATTCTTAGTGCCACCTGCAGACCTGATTTTCCTCAATGATCGATAGGTTTATCATCAAATTTTCCTGTATTAGTGCCAGAATTTCACTATGGGCCAGAATTTTCAGGCCCAGTCCCGACTCGAATGATAGTTATCTTGGACCGGCCTATCCAATGTAAAAATTTTAAGTTTGGTCCGTTTATATTTATAGTACACAGCCCCGCCCTGCGCGATCTGGCCCAATTCAATTTCTGTAAGAAAAAAAAAAATCACAATTTTGTCTTAACTACAATTAAGATTCATTTAACAATATTGCATGCATATTTATATAATAAATTTACAGTATATCTTACAGTATATACAGTATATTACGATACGTTCGCACGACAGAAAGTACATAAAAGCAACATTAATGACTACTTTTCCTAGACGTTTCAACATTCAAATAAGGATTCCTAATAAATAAATAATAAAAATAATAATAATTTAGTTTAGAATAATTTTGAAGCTGTCTAATAAAAACTAGATTTGTGAAAATATTTCTCCGACATTTATTAAAGTTTTCCCAAAACAAAAGGGCTATTTTTGGACACACTTCTGAATTCATTTATTTTCGGAAATGCATAAGATTGGCAGGTGTTCTCATTAGAAACTATTCAATCGAATGACGTTATTTATTTTTTGGTAAAGGCAATGCATCTTAGATAAAATAGTGTTAAAGAAAGCGTTTTGAAACGAATTTCCAGTTCCGACATCACGAAAAAGGAGAAAACATGAAGCCGTAACAAGAATCTTTTATTGTCAACCTTATATATATATATATATATATATATATATAAATTAATATTGGATTCAAAATCGCTTCAATAGTCAGGCTTGTCAGTTTTAAACCTTTAGAGTTAAAAGTAGTTTAAAAATGTGCTGTTTAGCAATACATTTGACCACCTTACGATATATTTCCAAAGATTACTTTAACATAACATTATCGTTTTTAATATTTTTACAAAACATGTTGTCTGCGCTAAGCATCCTGAGAACAATTAAGTACAGTTCCAGCCCGTCTCGACTTCACTGAGAAAAAAAACAAGCTTGATTTCAGTACTGCACGAGTCTGCTAAAGAAAAAAGAAACTCAGCTCAGACACCATGCCTGATGACGACTTCTATGGTGGACATGCAACATTTCTGTATTGATTTATCAAACTAGCATCGGTTCATGACGAACATTTACACTTATTCTCCCGAAAATCATATTCATTGAAACTAGCCCATATTTTACCGGTTTTGCTAACTCTTTTAGATCGGGCCGGCAGGCCCACTAATTTTTTTTTACCGGCCTAGCTGGTCCGTTTAATTTATTTGCTGGCATGGCCCGTATTTTTCGTTATCAGCCCGTTGATAAAAATGTCTTAATTCTGCCGACCCGACCCGTTTGAAAATTGTCTTTATTTCGACTGGCCGACTGCGGGCCTCGGATCAAGCCCGGGCCCGTGCAAGTCCCTATCTTGTACCCTAAGATAGGAAAAACATAGACGACTGGGAGCAGGAAAACACAGTGATAAACCTTCCAATTGACCACTAAAATAGTTTTTGACAGTTGTTTCCACCAAGTTATGGCTTTGGCAGATCAGTTGCAGTTTAATATGATAATCGAGTTCTGTCTAATCCTAGAATTTTAGCCACAAACTCAATGAGGCCTGTATAGTGACTTTCCTGTCCAATAAGAATGAAGAACATTTTTACTCAACTTTCCTTTCGTCCAATAAACAGTCTTTTTCGGACGGTACATAGTCGCCGAAGTGTGATTGTTGCCACTGCTGGGTTAAGTCCATGCACACGAAAAAATATGAATATCTTCACCGAAGTTGTCATCCTCTTTAATGCTAGTTGATCTACTAGAACTCTACTCATTTACTGCAAATTCTCAGAAAAACTAGCCTTTCCCGATTTTTTTTTTTTTTTTTTTTTTTTTTTTTCAAATTGTTTTCAGCAGTCACGAGAAGTCGAAAAATGGTGAGGCAAACTTCGGATTTTCGAAAGAAATCCTTTAGAAAAATACTAAGGATTGGTGTTTTTTAGTGTATGTTTTAAGTAAAAATATGTAAAATTGAAAAAAAATGGGTGTTTTACAGTTGTATCGATTGATACTGACTACCTAGAATTTGCCGACTGTCATCAAAGTTGCCGACATTAGGGGGGTGAGACGCCCCCCTACGCCCCCCCAGTAGCTACGCCCCTATATATATATATACATAATTGAACAACATATATCTGACTTGTGTCCTCGACGTGGAAGCCTGCTTATAAGTCATCGTCAATATACAGGGACAAGATAGCACAAGGAAATTTTACATCACAAGAGAAATACAACCGGGAACTCCACACAAAGAGTACGTGCAATGAAGCCAGTAGGATTCGAACCCACAACCTCCTACGCTCAAAAGCGATTAGCGAAATGGTGTCTCAACCACTCGGCCACGGAGATCCGTTGAGTGTTTTATCGAAACAAAATCCTACACTGTTAAAAATTTGACCCATTTGCTACAGCGTCACTCCACAGCTATTATAGAATATCTCTTTTGTGACCAATGAGAATGCTCCATAACACAGTAAAGTAATCGTTTTCTATAAAAGCGGCGGAGTGACGATGCAGCAAAAAGGGTCAATTTTTTTACAGTGTACATTCAAACTCAAAGATATTATCGAATGATTGGCGTCGATGTCAATGAAAATCGAATAGTCGATTTTTTTTTTTCCTTTTTTTAATATCGTCTTGATATCCTTCGTGCTACGAAGGGCCTCATGATGACGTTTACTGGGGCAGCAGGAAAAAAACTTTTTTGAGTTATTCTTTTTATAATTAGTGTAAATGCAGGCCTATTAATTTTTATTAACACTTTTCAACAAAGTTGAAAAGTGTTTATGCATTCGGTTTGTCTGGCCGTCTGTCCGTGCTCTAACTCCCGTAAATGGATTGCTATGAAATTTTTATATGTTATTGATGTTTACCCTAGCACAAACCGTACTGAAAATGAAGTTTCTACTATGATTAGTTTATTTACATGGATAATGAAAAGTTTTCCGATACATTAAGGCCTATTGGAAAAAATCGTTTCAAATGAATTTTAAAGGTCTTGTCAGGTAAAAATTTTACCCTGTCAAACGAATTTGCATGGATTCGCAAAGTGCATTCAAATATGTATTCTGTAAAATATGCAGTGAAAATAATAGTTACTATTCATTTACAGGGCCACTCAAAATAATTCCATTACACAATAATGAAGGGAAGAAGGATTGTTTGCGACATATTTCAATTATGTTAAACGATCTCAAGTATCATAAAATTGATATGCGCCGCTGAGACTTAATATTTAACGCATAATATGAAGTGGATAGCATTTACAGGGACACACAAAATATTTCAAATCTTATATTCTCATCCGAAGTACTGTATATTATCGATGATAGCTAATGGATGGATGAAATACATTTTCAATTATGTTATGCATTTTTAGGTTTTACTAAATGTCTGCAAATTTTATGGTGTGTATAAATGTTATAGTTGATATACAGTGTTATACAAAAGAGATCATAAAGGTTATTGAATGTGAGGGTAATTAATTTAAAGGTGGTTTTTATTTTTTAATTTTGGAGTTGTACGGATCATTTTGGGACATACTGTATACTGTGTTGTAGTCGTAGAAAATCACGAGGTATACACTGTAAGCAGAGTGTATATGCTAAAATCATGATCGCCACACTCTCAAAAATAAAACTCTCAATTTTAACGATACAGGAATCCTTGGGCTATATTTCGTCGTTTTTGACGATAATTTTGTATCAAAATCACATGACTTTTAAAGAAACATAAACCCTCAAATATTTGACGAAACTGTTGTGTCAATCATGGCCAGATTCAATGCACTTTAAAGAAACAGTTGTGGTAAGTTGTTTGTCAAAGGACGCACTACTTATTTCCGCAATTCTTGCGATTTTAGCAAGTAGATATTTGGTTGTTTATGTCAGTCTTGTAATAATTTATTTTAAAACAGTACTTCTTAGCGCTTTTCAAAAAATACTGAAATATGGAAAGTTATTGTTTCTGAAATAGTTATTTTTTAGCTGTTAACATTTTTAGAAATGTTTATTTATTTATTGTTGCTGTTGATATTCGGTATGGTTTAATTCGGAAAGAACTAACTTGTTGTGTTATGCAAAATCGTTCTAAAAGAAAATTTGGTCACTTACATTTCAAAATTCTAGTATCTCTTCTATCCATCCAAGAAATAAATCAAATGAAAACGTACATAACTCATCCCTCTCCCTTTTATAAAGAGTAGTGTTAAAATCTTAGCTTTATCTTATAAATTATCTTATAGCATATAAAAAACTTCACAATATGCACATCAAAATTCGTTACTTCAGAGCAATAAATTAACCAGGCCATATTTTGACCATTCATTGAGGAAAGAAAATTTCTCTAATAAATTATATTAATTAAGACATATTATAATTATTCGTTAACCAGAAGAAAACCATAACAATAAATTAGCCTTATTTATTAAAACTTAAAAGATATATAACAACATGGATAAAATTACAAACTACTTTAAAAAATATAAACACGCAGTCAAATCCATTATATCTCTTTCGAAACAGAATTATTCAAGGTCCCTACGGCGTAATGGATAAGACAGCGCGCTGTCATACCGAAGGTTGTTAGTTCGAATCCCCTCGATGACGCTTTTTTTCCCCACTGTCAAAAATTACGGGTGCTTCTAAATTTTTCGATAGATGGCATCACCAGCGCTGTTTTGACGAAACTTTTTAAGAAATTACTATCGTCAAATAAGCAAAGAAACTCATTTCGTCTTTCTGACGAAATATTCGCTCGGAGTATTTCCCAGGAAACGGTTTCGTCAAAAACGAAGAAAATTTCCTGAAATCTGAGTATCCATTTCTGAGAGTGCATGCTTAGAGTGCACGCAATAGCTTTATTTCAGAAATAGAAGGCATACGGAACAGCTTTTAAAAAACCCAGAAGCTATACCTCTGTATACCCTCTACTAAACCCCTGCCTGTATATAAACGCTATATATACAACATCCTAATGAGGGTACACAACGTTTCGATCCCGATACATTTTGGTCCCTCGACGTTTCGGTCCCTCGACATTTCGGTCCGGAGACATTTCGGTCCGGAGACAATTCGGCCCTGAGACATTTCGGTCCCGAGACAATTCGGTCCCTGACCATTTCGATTCCCAGCCATTTCGGTCCTTTGCTATTTCTTTGCTCGCCATTTTATAACTCGGATTCTAATTGTTGTGGGCCTGCCAAACGCTGTAATTTCAACATTATTCGGACCTTTTTAAAAAAATTTTATTTCTCCCCTAATTTTATGAAAATGTTGTATATAACAGCACGATAAATTTAAACTTTTATAATTCGTGATAATGAAATCACAGCGAGCTGGAAATTTTGTTTCATTAGACAATGTGATATAATTTTAGGGGACATTGTCATTTTCTTTTATTATTATTACATTTTAATAGAATGAATATTTTATGTTTTATTATTTAATAGTAGTATTAGTATTGTATCTATACTATAAACTGCCATAAATACTCTTTTGGTTGTTTCTGTACATTTTTTCAGATCCTCTAAAATATTAAGCAATAAAAAAAACTGTGTTTATTTTTTTCTTTTCCCGAGTAGTTTAATAATAAAGGTCTTTAATAATTCAATTAGATACTTTTTTCTTTAAATTTCGAAAATAAATTGTTGTTTGAGGTTTCTAAAGATAAAGAAACAATTTTCAGAATATCGGGTGTGTGAATTGGAAGTGGTTATGAAATATTTTATTATTTTATTTATAATTATTCAGGAAATATCTGCTTTTTTTTTTTTTTTTTTTTTTTTTTTTGTATCAAAAAGAAAAGAAACCGAAAAATTTAACAGCTAAAGCTTTCACTTTTATTTCCATGAAATTTAATTTTTGTAGCATGTCATTTTTTTCCAGTCAAGTCTTCATTTACACAATTTATTATTCATCCAAAGAGAAGACGTAAAAAATATAACATAAATCGAAATATTAGTTTGTATTGCCAAAGGCAAAAGATTAAATTTATGCTAAAAGTAAAATTGATTTTAAGTGATTATTTCTTAATCTATGATTAGCTTAAAATTATGCACAGTCTTTCATGAAAAAAAAGTTGTGACCTTTGCTTGCCAATTTACTTTAGGAGTCGAAATTGATAACAAGATTTAACTTGATTAATCGAAGATTTTTAATAAATTAACTAGTTAATTAATCATATTTTTAATCTGTTTCCATTTTGTATTCCATTATTTTAATTTTATGTTAGTTAATTACTTAATCCTTCACAGACAAGAAAATTGTTTTGCTAGTAAAAACTTTTAACGCTTTTAGCTGCAAAACTGAAATTGATTTCTGAGGTTCCTAACGCTAATCCTTTATATCCCGAAGGTTCTTTAATAAACTATTAAAATAACTAGTTATAAGATTTATTTAATGCGCCGATTTATTTAATTATTTATTTGTTTACAATACCTTAGAATGAGTGTTATAGACTTTATTTTAAATTATTCCAAAGGCATTATTGGTTGCGTAAAAGAAAAATATGTTTAAAAGGATTATTATTTTTTTCATTTGCACTTTTTCATCTTTCTTGATGTTGAAAGGTACCGGAGAAAAAGTTTCAGTTTGAAATATTTTGATATTTATATTGTAAGAGCATTATATTTTTACATTTTCCAATTCTATAAAATTCTAAAAAATATATTTTACACAAAAGATTTGAGTAAAGTTATAAATATTGCACAAAATCTCTTTACTTTAAAATTTAATTTATTCATTTTAATTAACAAAATCCGCCTGAAATTTATTAAAGGATTATATAAATCTTCTAATGTAATTTCAGAAATTATCGAAAAATATAGATGAAATTTTTATGAATTCATAATTAGTGATACAAACCTTTAAAGATAAAGGACGTTTTCGAAATCGAAGTAGTTCAGATGAAGTTTTTATGTGTTTTCGTCTATGATTATAAGGTACCCTGGGGTAATAACGCCACGTTAAGGTTCTACCAATTTTCACGGCTCAGTTTTAGTTTGTATTTTTCAAACAAATATATGATTTGATACAGCAACTCATTGACTATCTACATATAAAAAAATAATTTAACAGATATGTATTCATAAAATGTAATGGCGTGATTTCTTGACCAATGCTAGTTGGCGTTATTACCCACCTATATGGGTAATAACGCCATGCAAACAAAACTATGAAATAAGATGGAATAATTGAATGTTGATTACCCAATTCTAAAAATACAAACTCTACAAACTTAGAAATTGACAAAGTGCATTCTAAGCTATTGAAATGTTCATTTTTTTTGTGAAAGTGTAAGAAAAATAAAGGTGTGGTGTGTGTGTGGGGGGGGGGAGGAAAAAGAAGCAAAAGAGGCAAAAGAATATCAAACCGTGAGCTTCTTTTTGCTTAAAAATGACCGCTTAAATAGAATTATTAGAAATGTTGCACAGTTTTAGCTGTGTTTATTTGAATCAGTATTTAGGATGTAGCTCGGCCACTGTAGGGAATCAACCGGGGTATTAATACCAAGGATTGGCGTTATTACCCCGTTATAGTTATTGCGCTGTACATTTTAAATTACAAATTATCTCGAGAAGATATCCAAAATCTTCAACAACATTTTGAAAGTCCATGAAATGTACTACAAATTTATGTAATTAACAAAGTATTTCCGGATAAAAAAATAGTCTTCACGTCACAAAACGTATCTCGCAAATTTTAGATCAAGCGTTAATTTTAGTTGCTTGCAAAAACAATAAGATCTAAAAATGAAACAAATTTAATTGAAGCTGTTTTTTGCGATTTATATGACTCAAAACTTTTCTGCGCAGAGCAATGGGTGTCATTTACCAGAATATTTCATAATTATGCAAAATATTAGCACTTGGCGTTATTACCCCGCCTGGCGTTATTACACCAGACCACCTTATTACATTTCCGTAGATTAAGAAAGGCAATTTTAAGTGTAATGGATGTTTTTTTTTTTTCTTTTTGAAGCTTTTTGTTGCAAAACTCAAACGAATATGGATCCAATAACCAATACTAAAGTTAAAGTAATTTCTACACAAACTGGGATATAAATAACTAAAGCTGTGCTTTGAACTCAAGCAGAGGCAATTAAGGAAATTAAAAGGCTCTTCACTTCGAGCAAATCATCTCTGCTTACCTTGAACATGTCTCTCCTCTGCATTACTCTGATCGTGTTAGAAGATGAAAGCCCGCATTCCTAACTTTCCTTTCACATCTAGATCTGAAGATTAGGGCGCGTCATTGATTAAGTCGATAGAAAGATAATGAAGGTATTGAAAAATTCCTCATTTAACGATACCGCTTTCCCGGAACAGTATTTTTTTAGACGGTTCTATTTAACTCAACTTGGTTTTTATATGTAAAGTTGGAATTTTGTAAAGGATTTTTAACCCAATTCCTCATATGCTATAGTTATAAATAAGCGGGAAAGTGTGATCGCAGATTGCACAGAGGGTTACGTTTAATATTTCTTTCAAAACAACTTATACTTTGATTAATAAATCTAAATTGTTAGTTTGTAATCATTAAATTCTTACCTCAATGATAGTATGCCAATAAGTTTAATTTTAAAATAATTATAAAAGGAAGTTATTTATTTTAATCAAATAAAAAAGGTTCAAATCAAATTATTTAAATAAAATCCAAAAAATTACAAAATTACAAAAAAATGTAACAGGGATATAAATAAAATTTTAAATTTCTAAAAACGAAAAAAAAAAAAGTTTAAACGAAATTTTAGATGCTAAATCATTTATATATCGCAATAGTTTTCAAAATAGGAAAAAAAAAATGAATTCCAAAAATTATTATGAATGTCAGTGTTTATTTATCACAGCAAAATAAATCCTTAAAATGGCAAAAAAAAAAAAAAAAAAAAAAAAAAAAAAAAAAAAAAAGGATTTTTTTTAAATTAAGTCCATCAAAATATGAAAATCTCAAATCTCAATGGAACCTTCTGTTTATTAGTGAGATGATTTATCTCCAAGCTATGATGTCTACACGAATTAAGGTTCTGTTCTAAAATTTAAATTGCAAAAATGAATGGATGGCATTGAAAAAATTCATTGGGTTAAAATAATGAACTTTTTTCAAAAGTTTATGATTTCTCATATGACAGGAGGTATTCAGCTGCATATACGCAAAATTTGAAGTCTCTGACTTATACAGTTTTAGTGTTCGTCCTCTGTGACGACAGATAGACAAAGGACAGAGACGAATAAGGTCTCATCAAATGAATAAAACCCTAAAAATAGTATAAATATGTGTTTCCGACGATGATACATTTTATTATTTTTAGAAATAATAAATTATTTATTAATAAAATAACTTAATTTTAAGGCATACGTGTTCTTTAGTCCGCCACAGATGATAAATCACAAAATATTCTTTATATTAATAATTGTATACGACTTACAATAACAATAGATTTAATGATGCACCAGATTTTGATGCACGCCCCAAAAAAGTCAATTAATTGTAAAACTGCAACTCAAACTTTTTAAGGAATATAAGTTAAAACAGGTAACAGTACACAAGGTACAGTAAAAAAACTAAAAGATTTTCTTAAAACACCGCCAATTTTTTTTTCTTTAATGCCAGGCCTTTAGAAAGATTTTAGTCTTCCTTCGTCAGGCGCAAAGAAGACGTGCATCTGCTATGAAAGTAGCAGCAAGACTTAAATGGGAAAAAAAGGATAAGAAACAAGCTGACGAAACAGCCAATAGCAAATTAGAAATGAACAATTTATAGGAAAGCAGAAGACAACAGCCAATCACAGATGATATAATCAAAACAAAAGATCACAGAGTAGAAAGGGGACAAAGAAAAAACCTGGAAAATAAATAAATAAATACATACATAAAAGTAAAATAAAATAATTTATAACAAAATAATAAATAATAAATAATAAAATATAAAAAGTAAGTAATAGATCTTTTAAAAAAAGAAAAATAAATCATTTAATTATAATTAAATTTTTTATTAATTATCAGCAGATAAATTACGCTCGAAATTATTAAATATTTGACTATCGCATCGCTAACAAATCGTAGAACCAACATAGTGAAAAATACCCAAACGGGGATCGAACCCGGAACCCTTGGAATATCGCTCCAAGTGCTCTACTATTTAAGCTACGAGGACGATGTACTGCTTGCCATTTCCCACTTACATTCTCTTGGTAAGGCTGCAACTGCAGCACAAGATGATAACGTCTACATAAGCACACAAATCTGTAGCGTAGCATGTAAATCTATTGTTATTGTAAGTCGTATACAATTATTAATATAAAGAAGATTTTGTGATTTATCATCTGTGGCGGACTAAAGAACACACATGCCTTAAAATTAAGTTATTTTATTAATAAATAATTTATTATTTCTAAAAATAATAAAATGTATCATCGTCGGAAACACATATTTATACTATTTTTAGGGTTTCATTCATTTGATAAAACCATATTCGTCTCTGTCCTTTGTCTATCCGTCGTCACAGAGAACGAACACAAAAACTGTATAAATCAGAGACTTCAAATTTTGCGTATATGCAGTTGAATACGTCCTGTCATATGAGAAATCATAAACTTTTGAAAAAGTTTATTATTTTAACTCAATGAATTTTTTCAATGCCATCCATTCATTTTTGCAATTTAAATTTTAGAACAGAACCTTAATTCGTGTAGACATCATAGCTTGGAGATAAATCATTTCACTAATTAAATAATTATTAAATAAACCAGCATAGGTGAATACATCATTTAATTATAATTGATTTTTCAATTAATTATCAGCAGTGAAATTTTGCTTGAACTTATTGAATATTTAATACGTGACTATCGCATCGCTAACAAGTAGTAGAACCAACATTGTGAAAATTTTAGCGATGATAAATTTTAACATTAGCATTTTAACATTATTTTCTTCTTCTCGTTGTCCAATAACTAACTCTTAAACTACAAATTTTCAAGGTAAAACTGAGTTTGAAAAATGTTTATTTTCGTACCTTGTAAAAATCCACTTAAGTCAAGATAATTTTTTAAAAAGTGCGAAATTAAAATTTTTGTACGATTCCTAATTACTATAAGTTATATTTAGAAACATTTCTTTTGGGTCTAATAAGTACAACAATAAAAATATCACTTTTGTGCCACAAAACTTAGATTTTACTTGGAATTTCTGGTACTTAAAACTGAAAAACACATTTTTTAATGCCAGAAGACGTTGGCATTTCTTAAACTTCCAAGTTGTACGTTATCCAAGCCAATTTCAGAAAATTTTAAAAAAAATTTCTAATACTGAAATAAATAAAAGTTTTTTGCGTAATGATACTACTCTTTAATTTAAAAAACGTAAAAAATAATGAAACTAATAAAAACCTTTCTTCCTTTTCTCTAGGTATCTGGCTTCATAGAAGGATATCAAGGTTATGCTGAAACAAATGAAAATTTCTTTAGTCATTATGGTGAGTAAATAAATAACTTTTGCAAAGTTTATGTTTTAAATGATAAATAAATGCTTTTGCTTGATAATGTGATAAATTTAATTTTTTTTTACTTCATTTGTTATTCTGCAGTAATTTAGAAATTTTGTTATCAGAAATGCCGTATCCTTCTAATATATAATTTTTCTTTGTATTTTCAAACAGGTACATTTGAATGAAAGTAAAATTCTTTATTCTGTTTTTGAAAGTAAAACGCAAAGTTTGAATATACATTCTAACCTCGTTAACATGAACCTCAAGAGGGAGCAAAATTTTATTCATATTAACAGTAATTCATGTTATCAGTATCAAATCTTTGTATTTGTCTTTATAGGGGATTGTGAAAGTTCATGTTGAAAGTAACTCACATTAAGCATGTTCATGTTAACGAGGTTTGACATTTTTTCATTCACTTGTTTAGGTGAGATTTCGCCCACATTACCAGCAAAATTTATTTCATTGAAACTATCTCCATAAAGATATAATACATGCACTTCCATTCCTTTTAAAATTTGACTATAATTATTTTTAATTTACATAAACATTTGTTCACTTTAAATAACTATAAATATGTAATGGGATAACGGATACTACAGTGCCAGCAAAAAAATCTTGACACTGACGACTTTAGACGTTTTGTTAAATATATAGAAATACACATGAGGAATTATTCTTAAATTCCAAGTGTGCAAACAAAATAGTACAAGTCATATATTTTCGCGAAGATTTTTTATCGAAATCCCTCTAGAGGACCGTCAACAAAGAACGAAGATCTTTTGAATAATCCTGTCAAAACTAATATAGCAAAGACGTTCGAATTGCAGAAAATGATTAAGTGGCTTATTGTAATAAACTGTATTCTTTTTTATGACGATAGCATCTATACTCGTAGACAAATTGAGGTTTTTATAAAAACGGTATGAAATTTTGCCAAGTTTTTTGCTTATAATCTACAGAGTTTTTAATAAAAAACAATGTTCCTTTCAGAAAATGTGACAAACAACATTGTAGTACATAATACCTTGTAATCAGAATTAAATAATAATAATAATTGTATGAAAAACGAACAGGTTTACTAAATAATGTTTCACTGCGCATACGTGAACGCAATCAAAATATAATTTGCATGATGTTTTAGTTAAATATATATAGCAACTTATGTGAAAGTTTCAAAAATATAGCTTGAAAATTTTGAAAATTATCGTCGATAGAATAAGCTCAAAAACCATTATTCAAAAAATGAAGCAAAAAGATGAGGGGCTGTATCTATATTCCACTGATTAGTGTCAATGTAGAACACGTACACAATATTGCACGTTGTACTATATTTGGATCTCATCTTTTTTGCTTTTTTATAGATATTTCACAAAACGTCTAAAATCGCAAGTTTCAAATTTTTTTTTTTTTTTTTTTTTTTTTTTTTTTTTTTTTTTTTTGGTTTTGGCATTGTTACATAGTAGATCTTATTAGCATCGAATTCTAAATTCCTAGTTGTCAATAGTAGACCAGGAAGCAGCAGCATAGATAATCACCTCATCGAGTTCACGGATGAAAACCTAGGATTAGTTCAATCTCGATTCACATATTACAACGAATCGGTCTGCCCAGTCATATCTTGATGGAAAACACGCAAAAACCCAATTTTAACGGTTGACTCATAGGTTTACCATTATGTTTTCCTGCTCCCAGTGCGCCATGTTTTCGTACTTTTTGTTGCACGAAAGCACAATGGTAAACCAAGTCAATCGATAAATCAAATTTTTAGGTGTTTTCCGCCAAGATAGGACTTGTCAGACCGATTGCGTTGTAATATGTGAATCAAGATTGAACTAATTCTACATTTTTATCGGTGAATTCGATGACATGATTCTCTATGCTACTGCCACCCAGTCTATAGCTGATACCCAGAGATTTTAAGTTTTTATGCATAAGCGTTTGCTTGGGAATTTGATAATGATATTTTTATCATTCTTATATGCTATTGTAATGTAATTTTGTCAAAGATCATTGAGGCAGAAAAACTAAGTTCATTTTAAGATTAGATAGTTTTATATAAAAAAACTAATCTTTTAATTACTATGCACTTTTTCGGAATATTATAACATTTTCTCTCCGTCAATATATACAGAAAAAAAAATCTACCAACGTTCCTGAAAAGTAAAGGGAAGTCGGATTGCCAAGTAATTATAAAAAACACTTCTTAAAAACGACTGAAAATTTACTGGATATCTTTAATGTGCTAAACAGAAATTCCACTAAGGTTCCTGTGAAATAACAGGAATGTTTATCATTACAAGAGACATACTTTTGATATTTCACAGAAATCTTACTTACACTCATTGCTATAAAAATTTGCGCACCAAGAAAAAAAACGTCCAAATGAAACGAAATTTTGCATGCGTAAATACTACTGTGAGATAAGTAAGTGATTATAAAACGAAAGAAAAAGGATCATTTATTTCAGAAAAAAGTACAAATGAACGGAATTTTTAGTAATCTGTTGGACCCCCTCTAGAGCGAATGCACGATGGGATACGAGCGGGCATTGATGCATACAAATTCCGTAAGAAGTCCTGAAACATCTTGTTTCACAGTTACTGCAAACGGGACTCAAGTTCAACTAAACTCGTAGGGTCTCCAACTTGCCGCCTGAAATGATCCCAGATATGCTCGATTGGTGACAAATCTGGTGATCGAGCAGGCCAGGGAAGGGTGGTAATGTGGCGGAAGCAGTCTTGTGACATCCTTTCTGTGTGTGCCCGAGCATTGCCTTGCTGAAAAATGGCTCCTGGGAGCCCTGCCATTAGTGGCAACACATGTGGCTGAAGGACGTCCTGGACGTACCGCTGAGCTGTCATTGTGCCACGGATCAATATTAGGGGTGACCGTGTATCGTAAGCAATACCACCCTATACCATCACTCCAGCTGTAGGAGCGGTGTGTCGCTGTAAAGTGAAGGCAGAATTGAGGCGTTCACCACGGAGCCTCCACACACGAACACGATTGCCATCGCTGCTCAAATTGAATCTAGACTTGCTGCTGAAGACGTCCTGGCTCCATTCCGTTGCAGTCCAATCCCGTCGTGAGCGACACCACTCCAAACGGAGGCGTCGGTGGCTGGACGTCATTGGCAGCACACGTAATGGGCGCCACGATACCAGGTGTCTTTCAGCCAGGCTCCTTGCGATGGTTCGGGAAGACACAGAGGTCTGTAGTGAAGGTGCTGCCTGTTTCTGATTAGTGGCCAATGAGGCAGTTGGCTCTACGCGTGCGTTTCGTATGATGTGACGGTCTTCTCGACGACTGGTCTGTTGAGGGCGTCCCGAGCCTAGTCGCCGTGTAAATGACATCTCTTCAGTCCACTGGTCCCTACACCTCCTCACAGTAAAATCAGAATGGCCTACTTGGTGAGATACTCGCCGAGCTGACCACCAAGCTTCCATCATCCCGATGATTCTTCACCTCTCCAGCTCTGAAGCTGCTGATATTGTCTTCGATGGTTGCGTAACGGCATGTCTACCTCAGCGTTTCCTTTGCAAAACAAAAGGTACACTCAGACAAGTTCAGCTTACCAGTTTTATACTCCAAGGAGGACGAAGTTCAACGCCCTCTAGTGGCATTACGCAATGCACTTGCATACTAGTGGCATTACGCCAATCACCTTGCATTTCTAATCATTTTCATATCTGCCTGATATGTACCTTCATGCCAAGTTTCGTTACGATCCCACAATTATTTCTTGGTGCGCAAATTTTTATGGCAATGAGTGTATTTTTAGTGGACCATTTCAGAACAGTGGCGTACGGTTACTGTTATTTCCCAAAAATGTTTTTTCCCATTAATGGGCAATTCAGCTGCCCATTAATCCCAGAAATATTCCTGGATTTTCTTTTACAGTGTATGAAAGTTTCATTAATGAGATACCACTAGTATTTTTTTTTTTTCCATTGATACTTGTTTTACACTCTTTAAAGTATAATTCAGTTGCTTTTACTTTTTTCTATCTTTACAAAACAAAAGAACTGGATTCGTGAAAATTTTCGAAATCCGGTTTTCGACGGATTTACACGTTTTAGGGGTCAGAGAACCCGAAAAACATGTTTTTAAAAATTTCTGTTTTTGAGTCTGTCTGTCTGTCAATCTGTCAGGCTGGCTGTCTGTCTGTATGTTACAAACATTTTGTGGGCACTCTATCACAAGAATTAATACACGAAATTTTACAAAGCTTTAGATTGTGTGAGACTTTGATATAAACAAGATCTGATTAGTTTTTTATGTATATCGCTCAACAGGTGACGCTGTTATGCTGCATTATTTACAATTTCCTCAATAGCCATATCTCAAGAACTAGAAGGTGTATTTTCATAAAACTTTATATTTAGCTATTATTTAATATAATATGATTCTGATTACGTTTTGCAAATCCCTCAACAGGTGGCGGTGCCTTGGTGCATTATTCGTGATTATCGCAATAGCTCTATCTCAAGAACTAAGACACGAAATTTAGTTAGTCCTTGATATAGATTAGTGTTGTTTAGTTTTTGGTGTAAATAGTCCTACATATGGCCCTGCTATGCTATATTTTTCTCGATTTCGCAATAGCTGTATCTCAAAAACTAATGCACGGATTAACATCAAACTTCAGATTCAATTAGTACCTGATAAAAAAAAATGATCCTGATTAGTTTTTGATGTACATCACCCAACATGTGGCGCCGTTATGCAGATTGTTTAAAGATTGTGCAATTACTCTATCTTAAAAACTAATGCACGGATTTTCATCCAACTTCAGATTCAATTAGAAGTTAACATAAGTTGTTGCTGACTAGTTTATGGTTTAAATCACCTACTATGCTGCATTTTTCAGGAATTATTAACATGCATAACAGAGAAGAAAATTTTGGGATTGCTACATCTGACTAGTTTCTAGGTGGCGGCCATATTTTCTTTGATATTTTTCTTTATAGTATATTATAAAGCTATTTATTGATTAAGATTTAGATAATTATTTTTCCAAAGTTACAAACTGATAAATTTTTCATTCATTTCGATAGTTTAATGATAATTAACCTAAAGAAATATCCTGAGAATCCAGATAATAAAAATATCGAAAGATATGCTTGTGTTTGTGTCTGTATATGCTCTGTATCAAATCTGCGAGCAGAGTTGCAAGATTTGGCAGGTTTTATTTCTGAAGCAATGCAGCTCGAAACCAATTTTTGGATCTTTTGGTTAGATTTTTTTACAATATTATGGGATTTCTAGATTATTTATTTATTTATTTATTTATTTTTGCAAATGTTTTTGGCTATTTTTAACATTGAATTAAAATTTTAAGGTCAATCTAATTAATGCTGTCCTTTTTTGAATAAATTTTATTTAGAAATTTTATTAGAAATTATTTTTTTTAATTTTGTAGGAATTTCTTTGTGCTATTTTGAAAGTCTAATCACGTTTCGCTACATTTTTTTTTTCGTAAAAGGAACCGTTTTGAATCTCTTAGGTACAATAATAAATATATTTTAGGTATAAATATGGTAAATTTTGCCCATTGCATTTTTTGGAATTTTTAGCGGTTATACATTAGATATTTTTATATTAGTAAAATAAAATCGGTTTCAATCCTTTGGTCCAATTTTGTGCTAATTTCAATAAAATTTATTCAGAATTCATGCAGTGATACTTCAGTTTTCTCACATTTTTTTTGGTGATATTTTTAGTATGTTTATGTTCCTTAGTGATTTTTGTTTTAGCATTCGTGGAAAGGATTCGGTTTTACGTTTTATACATCTATCGTTAGTTTTTTACGTATGCGAATTTTGATTTTTTCTTGAAATGTGTTTTAATTTCTGTCCCATTTTGAGACGATTTTTCTATATCATTAAAAAAAAAAAAAAAAAAAAAAAAAAAAAAAAAAAAAAAAAAAAACGGGTCTCAATCTTTTAACGCAACGTAGTAAATTTTGTTCTCGATTATATAACGATATATCGAAATTCATACAGTCTTTCTGAATTTTTCGCGATTTCTATTCAAGCGTTTTAAAACTTTTTATTTATTCAGCAAATATATATATATATATATATATATATATATATATATATATATATATATATATATATATATATATATATTAAGGAATCTAGTTTTAATCTTTTAGCCAAATGTAGTAATTTTTTTTCCTTTAAAAGTGCAGCTCTAACAACAATGATAAAAAATATTCTATTAAATAATGAAAAATCTTCTGATAATCACTTATCTTGGGAAATTTTACAGAGAACTAACAAGGCTTTTTTTTATAGAACAGAGAAACCATTCTTCAAATTTACTCTACATTGTTAAACGATAAAAATACTTCCAACCATGTAAATTTGCATGCATTAAATTTTCTGAAGAAGTTCCTGCTTTGATGTTTCATTCTGTAAATACATTGTACAAAAAATAAGAATCTCTAAGAATATTAAATTGCTTATAGGGACTATCGCTATAAAGGTTACCAGAGCGCTTCTCGCCCGGCATGGGGAAAAATAATAATTGACTTCGTCTAAATAGTTGTACAGGCATTTATAAAAAAGAAGTTTATTAAAATTCCAATCACTGAAACTGATATTAAAACGAATATTAAAATTACTCACATTATATAAATTATCGTAGTTTCAAATTATATTTAATAACTTAATTAATGTTTAAAAATCGAGGCTTTCTATTTTCACTCAAACTATTTTTTATATCTCAATTAAATTCTAAAAAATTCTAATTCTAAGACTTTTCTTTCTTTTTTTTTTTTTTTTTTTTTTTTTTGTATTAAACTTCCTACTCGGATCTGAACTCAGATCTACAGAACTGGAAACAAATGACACATCACTGAGCCAGTTCCTCACATTTACCTGTAAATTTTAAAGAAAGAGAGAAAACTTTAAAATAATTAAATTATTACGTATGAAAAACATTTAATGGTAAAAATCGCTTCATATTTTTAAAAGCTAAATTATTTTAATAGCTATATTTAAAGCATTTTTTGTGTCTAAAAAATCTTTTCTTCTATACGTTGTAAAAGTACAGAAGATTTTTACTTAGTCATCTTATAAAAGCTAATTTTCAAATGTGTAATTGATCTTACTTAATCGGCTGTTGCGAAAGCTGTGGATGCGGCATTGGCTACCAAAAAACTGCTTAGTCAAAGGGCTATGAATAGCAATCCGATTATAGAAGATCGCCACTGATTAGCCTTTATATCAACATTAAGGGGCTACGTTAGTCCCAGGGAAAAATTCACGCATTAATGCTAATCCTGGTTTTTTTTTTTTAAGGGAGACCCGTACCCCATTTTCGGCCAAAAATCATCAAAAGTTCAAAAAACTTTTTTTCTCAGAAAACGATAAAATACATATTTGCGAATATCCATGCAAAATTTCAGAACTCGGGGACACTTGGAACAGGTAGCAAATGAGCTTTTTTTAATTGTACTCACTATAGAGTTTAATGGACTAGCGGCCATTTAAAACGTGTTTTCCTGAAAATGACTTTTTTCATATTTTGCCTAAGTTCAAAGTACTAAGGCTCAGTGGTAAAATGATTTAGAAACAAAGTGTTTATGTTTTTAGAATCTTAAAAAAATTTGCAACAAAAGTAAGGAGAGATATTTTTTTAAACTATTTCTGAAAATTTTACATAAATTGGTAAACATGAAAATTATAACGAATTTAAGGAAATTTACCATGCGTATTTTTATTTATTTATTTTTTAGTCGATTAAAATAGAAAATTAAAAATATCTGTCCTTAGTTCTTTTCTGTATACTATAACACTATTTAAGAAATTTTAGTAATACCAAAATATTGAAAATTGGATGAGGAGTAGTAATTTTAAAAAGTGTATTTTTCGACAAAAAAAAAAAAAAATCATAAAATCCCCATAAAAAATATACTTTTTTAAAAAAGTGAATTTTTTTGCTAATTATTCCTTACAAGAATATTCTTAAATAGTACACCAAAATTCATTACTTTAAAATGAATAATAAAAATTTTGGGTTTTTTCTTACGGGTCTCCCTTAAGTTATCTTATTTGCATTTTAATATTTTTATTTTATCTATGTTTATTTTTTATTTTATTTTATTTTATTTTGCATTGGATAGCTAAAATTAATTTTTAAATCTGCTTTTTTTTTTTAAGATGATGCTTTTACTTTCGAAACCTATTTCGAAAAGGAAAATGTCCTGATTAAAAGTATTTGTAAACAAAATCGAAAAAGTAAAAAAGGCATTGTACAGGTTCATCTGACCAAACCAATGCAAAAATAATTATTTAAAAATACTGAAATGCAAACGAAATATCTTTAAGAATTTCTACCATAGAATTATCATTGGTGAGCATGTCTTTCCAAGATCTCAAGTAGTCCCTTAATCACCTAATGCTTTAAAACAAAACAATTTAGAGTGTTTTTAAAAGATGGAGAGACTGAATGTTGGTTTGTGAGTATGATCCAAGATTGGAAGAGCTCTCTAGTAATTAAAAAATATATAATATCTTTTTTATAAATTTTTTATCTTTTTTCATGATTATGAATTAAATTTAATTTTCAGATATACAAACTGTATATCCCACTGAAATTCAGGAAGATTTTTATTCTCTCGCATCATCCTCATCATCAAAACCATCATTATTATCATCAGAGCACACTCACAACCGCTCAAGAAGGAGCACAGACTTTTACAGTAGAGAGAACAAGTTCAAAGAGTTTGCTTTTAAAGGTTTCGACGAGCACTTCCACTTGCAGCTGAAACCCGAGCGGAACCTTCTGGCTCCCGGGTTCAAGGTGTATCACATGCACGAAGGAGCACCTGAAAGAGTGGATGAAGAAGTGGATGACATAGAAAGATGTTTATTTAGAGGAAAATTGAAACATCAACCCAGATCATCGCTAGCGCTGAATTTGTGTGGCGGAATGGTAAGTCGAAATTCAATTTCGACATTTATGTAATGAATCATTTTGTAAAAAGTAAAGATTAAAAATTAATGAATGAATTAAAAATTAAAGATGAATTTGTGTGGCAAAATGGTAAGTCGAAATGCATTTTCGACATTTATGTAATGAATCATTTTATAAAAAAACTAATGCGAATGCACGTTTTAGGACGGTAAATAAAAATCGTGGTTTTTACTTAAAATTTGAAATAAGTGATAAAAATATTGGCACAGATATCTCAGACGTATCTATGGTGACGCGATATTTTACTACGCCATTTTGGATAGAAAATGTCTGGCATATCACGTACAAATGGGACTTAAAACGGCTTATAGAGGCGTTGACCGTAGCCTTCGGTACAGGAAAATTGTCTCTTTAATGTTTCTTTAACTAATGCTATAGTGCCATTAAATTAATTCCTTATTCAAAATGCGATTGAAAACATTAGATACTCAAATTAGGATAAATTTTTGTTTGTCATGTAATTCAGAATAAAATATCATATAAAAGCTGAAATTGTACAAAAAAATATCATTCTTTACAAATTAAAAATATATGTAATATAATGTATTTGCATTGGATTTTCCTGAAGGGAGAAGTTTCATCTTTCCTCCGCCAGATGGCTCACTCGAACGCTTGAACCGCTAAATGTTTAAAAGCGGAAGAGGCGTAATTGAACAAATGAGTTAGCGCCGGAATCGTCACATTACCTTTTATTATATTTAAATTAAAGATTAAAAATTACATGATGATGGAGAATGACAAAATCAATTTCACACAGTTAAACTTTTGAAACTATATGTTGTATATAAATGGTGTAAAATCCATTTGATTATTCCAAAATCCATTTAGGAGTCATAATATTTTTTATGGTTAATGGGTTTTTTGGATTATAGCTAACAATTAAAAAATTCTAAATGCTAATTAAACTCCTTCCACACTTAAGGGTCTCAACTGCTCCGCTCAACAAGCGCAAAACGTTTTGACACATTTACACATTCCTTTTTTAACAGAAACATATAAAATTGGAATGCCTGACTATGGAAGCGACTTCGAATCGAACTGTGTTTTCCATTTTATGATCATTAAACTTCCTATCCAGTTCTAAGCTATTTCGATCACGTGATCACCCGTTTTTTCCTGCTTTTCGACCGGTTTTTTGCTGTCGTCGGAAAATGTTCTCAGAAACGTCAACTTTGAATTCTTGTTATGAAAGATCTATTGCGTTTTTAAAAAAACAGAGAACTGAGTGCAATTAGACAGTTTCTGAATAAAAATACCAGCTATTTTCATGCATTTCCGAGCAAAAATAAATTAAAGCATGTGTCACAAAGTTGCCCTTTTTGATTTAAGAACACCCTTAATGAAGAATGTCTTGCATCACTGTAACTGTGGTGAGGGCTAGCCGTGTAAAATTTTGCTCTGTATGAATCACTGGCGTGGAGGAGAATATTTTTTGCCCTCTAAATTAGAGATTATCTAATCTCGTCACTAAAGTTTCGGGATTAATTAATTAGAGGTTTTCTTCAACAGGTGTAGCAGAAAATATGTACCCAAACAAAGGTAAAACTTATTCTGATTAAAGCCATTAATTAACTGCTCGAGAAAATACAGTCGTGAATTAAATGTTTCTGAGGGGAAAAACGAAGATCTCTTCTATTTTTATAGTTTAATAACAATATTGTGTATAAGTATTCGTAAATATTTGCGTTTAAAAAATATAGTAACACATTCTCCTACTTCATATAACATTTTTTATTATTATTATTCTAATATATCACTGTTTCTTTTATTGTATGTTTTCTTTTCCTGCCTTTCCACGGTTATATTGGTGAAAAGTAACTATTACAAATACAATTGTCAATTTAATCTGTATTCATCATGCATTCACAGAGTCTAAATGAAAAATGTACAAGATATCTTTCATAGGATTTCATCACAAAATACTAAAATTCAATTTATACTTATGACTAATAAATAAATATCAAATCAAATTCTTATATCAACCAATCAACACCATCCCTTTCTGACTGGTCTTCTGTTTTCTTTTGCATTTCTATGTGTATTAATTAGATGTTTGTCATAAATATCATGTAAATGCGATGAATTTAGTATAATTTAAATTTTATTAAAATTAATGGTAAACGATAATTAAGACGTAATCTGCATTTTTAATTGATGGTGGTCAAACTTGCCAAAAAAGGCCAGATAATATTGTTAAACTGAATTTATCTCTAATCTTGTTTTAGTTTTTGTTGATGAAATTCGTACTTAATTTCGATATGTATCTGCGCCTGTAGGCCAAGTCGGCAGGGATTTTTTTATTATTATTTGCTCTAAATTTAGTTAGAGATCCTTTTTGTTAGATTCTTATGCTATTCCCATTTTTAAAAACTACTTTTGAAGGAGAATGCGCTGATTGAATTGCTATTTGGAAAGGTCGTCGCTGATCCAAAAAAGGTTTATTATCTCTACTGAGCAGGAAACTTAAAATAATTAATTTAACGCTGCGATTACTGTACTCATATAAGTCCGTTTTATGTCGACAGAAAAAGAAGAAAATCAAATCGATCATTTTTGCTACGTGTTTTCATTCAGACAATTTGGCAATGACACTTTCATTGTCGAGAATTAAATCAAATTCCGTTCGAACTTCTTGTTCTAAAATGGAATTATTTGACAACTGAGACTTTCGAGAAAGTTCAAGTTTGGGATATTTTCTTATTTTGCTTATTTGATAAATTGAATGTTTGAAAAAATAATTCACAAAAAGCTTCAGCTATTAAAAACTCTATAAATTTCTACAAAAGCAATAAAAATGTATTGTAAAAGTGCCAAATAGCTTTTAAATTAGCTTGAAAGACAGAGGTACCATTCTTTGAAAAAAGCAACAGGCCATTCAGTGTAATCTGTCATGCACCTACGGTCTGACGCGTATAAAATAATATTTTAAAGTTGGATTTAATCCAAATCAAAATAACCTATTATCATTATAACCTACCCTAAATAACCAATTCTCATGTATGACTAAACTCATTTTAAATGAATTAAAACGAAATGGAAAAGTAAAAGGTTAGTTAAAATTAGTGTTTCCAGATGCCCCGATTTACACAGGAATTCCTATTTTTAAAAGTTTCAAGGCTTCTTCTGTGAAACCACAGTGTGGAACACCAAATATATCTATTTTTCACTGTGCGTAAATTCTTTAAAAAGTTTTTTGAATTTAATTCTGTTTAATATTCGTAATTGATATCTGAATAAATAATACTGGATGCTCCTAAAAGAACTTCGGGCAATTGTTTTTAATTCAATCATAAAATGAGGTTAATATTATATAATTATATATATAAGTGTGTATGCGTACATAAAGGTAAAATTATCAAGATTTTTACTATTTAGTAGATTTAAATGTGTGCCCCGTTTGTGGCACGGAACACATCGAAACGGCATTCAACCTCTTTCCATTCCATGACTAATATAACTGGATTACCGCAAAATGGATTATCCTTTGCCTGATATCATTTACATCTTTCTCAGCGTAAATACGATTCTTGAGATGGCCACAGAAAAATAAGTCTAATAGAGTCGGATCCACTTCCCGTTTCTTTAAGATCGACGCACATAGCACTAACTTCTTGCGCTATCTTTGATCTTTCGTGTCGGCACTTTGATGTATTAAGTGCTTTTTCAGTGAACTTTTTTGAACTTCAAGGGAGAAATCCAACTCGAAATCAGTTGACAGCTTTACGACTGAAGATGGGGGCGAGATAAACTTTCCCTTCCTTTGTCAATTCGGTAGGGTCAGTCCCTCAAAAATCATTTAAAGAGATTTTACCCTTGTTTCGTTCGGAAACAAAGATTGATTGATTGCTCTTTTAGTGTAATAAAAACTAGTGCTGTTCGCTCCCAGCCTTAATCTACAAACAGACGAACAAACTAACTGTTATCAATACCGGCATCTTTTCTTGTGACGATGCAGTGTTTTTTATCTTTAATGACTTTCATGGGAAGAGGACTGATCTACTGCAAAACAGGAACCTTTCCTTGAAATAGGGTTGTGTTCCATATCTTCTCACCTATTGTAGATTCCCCCTCATTCTATTGTGAATAAACCGTAGAATAATTTTGAGTAAAAGATTTCCTAGAATATCAGAGAAAGATGGCAAAACAAGCGTGTCTCTGCAGCCTTAAACGCATGTAGCTACTGAAAAATTGTTTTGTCCGTAAGCACATTACCACGATACACGCGCCCAAAAGTCCCACTGTACAATAGTAACAGATCCAGTTTCTATAAGCCAAATAACACAGTGAGCCTTTTGTTGTGGCGTCGTTATCGCATAGCATTCTGAATGGAATGTTCGAAGGAGCGTCTACTACGTTACTTGAAGGTCAGTGACGCGCAGCGCAACCTAGTTCGGAAAAAAACTGAAATTGTTGTGGATAAAATTTGTTACTGATTTCTTCAAAATTAACTGATCTGACCTATCTCATAGAGTTAACTAAGATATGATTTTTTTTAAAACCCCGTGCTTTTTTATGAACACCGTGTATATCTCTAATTATAAGATGAGTAAAATCTCTTTTTTTAGCATATTTCTGTGTAGAAATCAGTTTTCTCAACTTGGAATGTAAGTTTTATTATCCATTGCTATCCATTCTCAAGTAAAACTTTTCATGTCAAACAAATATGTTTTGTAACAAAATAATAAATTAGTAGCATTCATTAACATGACTATCATTATTATTTTGCAATTCTTGCACGTACAAACTTAGTTGCAAAGATGAAAAGTTTTAATTGGAAACTTATTCCATCCTAAACTCCGATATTACGGATTGAGAAAACTGAATAACATGCAGTAGAAACTACTCCGAAAAATTTCCGAAAACCAACGGCAGAAAAAGAAACTTTGATTTTTCTAAATCCTTCTTTGAATCTCGAAAATATATTGGCTTCTGAGATTTCGAAAGATAAAAAACGATTTTCGGATTCGTGAGTAACTTGGGGGAAGTTATTGTAAATTTTCGTGTTTATAGATGGGAAATCGACAGCACAGACAATCACCTCATACAATTCACGGCTGAAATTCCAGAATTAGTTTAAACTAAATTCGCATATAAAAACGCAATTGTTCTGTCAGGTCATATCTTTAATGATAAACACCTAAAAACCCGATTTAGCGGTTATTGACTCGTGGGTTTATCACTATGTTTACCTGCACCCAAAAGTATGAAGCCATGGAGGGCTGAGATCGATTACGTTTTAATGCATATTGAATTTTAACTAATTCTTGAATTTCAGCCATGAACTCGATAAGGTGATTGTCTATGCTGCCACCTCCAGGGCTCTTATATATCATAGCTTGGAAATTTTAGTTGAGTACTTACGTATTAACGCCACCGCAGCAGAAGTTGCGCTAATGCGCCAATAAAAAGCGATCTCGTTGTTCGCACGCGCACGCAGTTATCTTCTGGATTCCTTATTGCTTTAATGTTTGATGATTTTTGACGCCATTTTTTTGTACTCTTTTAGTGCTTTTGGTGCTTTTTTAATGCTTTTCTTTTTACTCACTTTTTGACGTCTTTTTTGTGCGCGTGTGAATAACAAGATTGCTCTTTATTGACGCATTAGCACAACTTCTGCTGCGGTGGCGTTAATACGTAAGTACCTTTGGTCGTAAATAATGAGACTTTTTTTCAATGTCCATATTGGATCAATATAATTTTTTTCTAAATATCCTTATAGGAAAAGAAGGCTATATAAAAAAAATTAATTTCATATTTAAAATCGTATAGCGCCCCTATGAAAGAAAATAATGGCATACCTGTTATGTTTTATTTAATGCTTTATATAATTGGAAATAATCTGTTTTCATCTTCAGCGGTTCAAAGGATAATCGTCATTACCTTTATTTTGAATCGTCCGGTCTGAAAACCTTACGTCATTAGTAAAATAAATCACAAAAACTAAATTAAAAACAAAGTATTATACTTAGATAAAAATAATATCTTATGAAATTTCATTTCAACGTTCTTCAGAACTTGTTTTGAATATATAAATAAGCTTCGTTTTGTTTCCAGCAGCAAAAATTTGTGAAACAATACCCTGGCATAACTTTAAAGTATAAATATTTATATCTCATACTTATCTCTTCGTATAAGTTTTCGGATGATGAATAATTTGGTATGCAAACGATATGTTTTTTTCGCTCCCATTATCTAGATAATTGTATTGCTGTAACTCGGGATCATTTGTCGTATAGGAAAAATAATTCTATATCTCCGAGTTAAAATACGCTCGTGCCTTTGCTTGTTTTGTGCATATAATTAATAACTTAAGTGAATAAGAATTCTTCAGTTATTCTGAACTTTAAAAAAGAATAATTCCATTGCAATAATTTATATGATTTTTATACAGATAAATACAGTTCTTTAAGAGGTAACTTTCCACAGCATACTAAAAATACACGTATGAAAATGTACTAAATTTTTTAAAGCATTTATTTCAATGTTTTGAAAACTGTAATGCAAAATTTTGCTATTATGGCAACATAAAAACTTATATGTGACATTTTGAGATAGGAGCTATTAATATTATTTGCAAGTTTCCCCCATGTTATGTCATAGGAGTCGAGGCGAAATAAAAATTAAGTAAAATGATAAACGTAGAAAATTCATTAAATTACAGAATTGCTGCTCCAAAAATTTATTTAAATGCAATCATATGCAGAGGGAAAATGCTCTTTCCTTCCGAAGCAACATTCCATAAAAAACATTCGTCTAGCTTTTAAATCGATCAAACCCGAAAACATCGAATAAAAGATTCCAAAAATCTCTAATCGAATAAAATCGATTCGAATAAAATCTCTGGGCCTCTTCACTCAAGTCAATACTAAAAAGCTTCTAGAACTTTCTATAATCTCTAACCATGATTTTCACATGTAAACAGAATTCATGTCCATCGTCGAGATTAATTTCATTCAGACGATAATTTTTAATTTAAAAAATTATTATTTAACTAATTTATTATCGAACGCTGAATTCGATATCCTGCAAACGCTATTTTGAAACAAAAAAAAAAAAAAAGAAAAAAAAAGAAAAGAAAGAAAGGAATTTATTGATACACTCAAATATCAAATGTTGAAAGGAAAAAAATAAATAAATAAAAAGAATGATACTTTTTGAAAGGTGTGGTTTTGGAATAAATTTAATAGGACTTTCTTAAAAAGGGTTGATAGAAACAGGGAAAAAAATGAATTTTATTTGGAATGTTAAGAAATAAAATTAATTAAAATATTTTTAATTTAGAGCCATTTTTTTAACTTACACATATTGGAATAAATGTTTTTAAGGCGAATTAAGAATTTATATCGTTTCCATAAAGATTATTAGATTAGATCTAGTAACAGGATTTTAATTTAATAAGTTGAACTAAGTACGAAATATTGTTAAAAGGAAATTAATATAGTATAAAGGTTAATTTTGGCGAAAAAAAATTAAATTTGTAATATATATATATACATATATTCAAGAGGCAAACTCATTTTTCCCAATGCTCTTAAAAGACTGTAATTTTTTCTTTTTATCATTAAATATATTCTATAAAATATTATATTTGAACTGATGGGTCACATTTTAAGATGACACTATATATAAAAATAATTTCAAAACATCAAATTCTGAAAATTAGTTATAAATGATAAAAATAAATTTTTAAAAAGGCAAAAAATACCTTTATTTATTCACGTTTCAACATGTTTAATTGCATCCGAAAGCAATATTCTCAAAAATAAATAAATAAATAAATAAATAAATAAATAAATAAATAAATAATAAATAAATAAAATGATAAAAATATTTTCGCAAAATATTCAAATTGAAAAACTAGTAGACAAAAATAAAAATCCCGCGAACACAAGCATAATGAAATTAACTGCAATATTAAAAATGGAAAATTGTGAACGTGAATTATTTTATATTATTGTTTCATTATTTTATGTAGCATTTCTTTCCAAATTTTAGGAAGCTCTATGGAGGATGAATCATTGCAAATATTCTTACTGCGTAAAAAAATATCTACCGATTCTCTGATGATGGATGACAAATAAATTGTTGATGGATAAATTATTCTATTATAATATTTACAAATAGATTTTTAAAATAATACAATAATTTATCCATCAAGATCTTATTATTTAAGATCGTATAAATTATCTTTATATATATAAATCTTCTGTGCGAGTGTTTGTCACCGAACTCCTCCTAAACGACTGGACCGATTTTAATGAAATTTTTTCTGTGTGTTCCAGTGTATTCGAGAATGGTTTAGATTCATATTTCATCGAAATTGATTCAGTACTTTTTTTAGTAATTAGGCAAAAACTAATAGTTAGTGATTTTCCGCTAATTAAAATTGTTGAATAAGTTCGCTAAATAGTGTGTGGACGGAATGGCCGAGCGGTCAAATGCGCCAGGTTTAAGCTCCGGTTCTCCAAGAAAGAGATCGTGTGTTCTAAACCCACTCCTGACATACGAGTACGATTTGCAATAATTTTTTTCTGTATTAGAATTTTAATTAACCGACTTCAGAAAATCGTTAACTTTTAACTAAAAAGAGAAAAATAAACTTTTCTATCGAAAGTTGAACCGACTTCAAAAACTACTGCAAAGTGAAACATAATTTCCTTACACAATTGTAATAAGAAATTAAATTAAGAGCGTATTATTATATTTATATACATTTATTTGGTTTTTTGGTGTCTGTGCAAGCCAAACCAATTTCAAAATTAAAATTAAGTATCCAATGCAATGCAAATCTTTATATATATAAATTTTCTGTGCGTGTGTTTGTCACTGAACTAATCCTAAACGACTGGACCGATTTTAATGAAATGTTTTGTGTGCGTTCCAGTGTATTCGGGAATGGTTCAGATTTATATTTCACCGAAATTGATTCAGTAGTTTTTTAGTAATTAGGCAAAAACTAATAGTTAGTGATTTTTCGCTAATTAAAAGTGTTGAATAAGTTCGCTGAATAGCGTGTGGACGGAATGGCCGTGCGGTCAAAGGCGAAAGGTTTAAGCTCAGGTTCTCCAAGAAAGAGATCGTGTGTTCGAAACCCACTCCTGACATGCGTGTTCGATTTGCAATAATTTTTTCTATGTTATAATTTTAATTAATCGACTTCAGAAAATCGTTAACTTCTAACTAAAAAGAGAAAAATAAACTTTTCTATCGAAAATTGAACCGACTTCAAAAACTACTCCAAAGTGAAAAAAAATTCCTTACATAATTGTAATAAGAAATTAAATTAAGAGCGTAGTTTTTATCGTGCGTATAATTATATTTATGTACATTTATTTGATTTTTTGAAGTCGGTGCCAGGACAACGTCTGTCGGGTCCGCTAGTTTTATTATAATACTTACAAATATGTTTTAAAAATAGTGAATGAAATTGTGAGTTCATATTATTTTGTTAGTGTTGAAAAGTATTTCATAATCTGTGCTTCATGCATGATTTTCGCCCTTGTTTTCTTTCCTAGAGAAAATGAAACATAAAATATGTTGAAAAGAAAATTTTAATTTTTATGTATAAAGCGATTTTTCTATTTATTTTAGACCGGACTTATTAAAACTGAGACTGCAGAATATCTTATAGAACCATCTGATAAGGATATGCCTGACGAGATGACAACTGTCAGACCACATATCCTCAAAAAAAGATCAATAGAGAAACACAAGAAAAGAAAAACGGAATATAAACAAAGCCTACAGACTCACTTCTGCGGTAAAAGGAGAAAATGTAAGAAAATTATCATTGAAAGATATTTGTCTTATACTCTTTTTTTTTAAAATATAATCCTTATTGACTCTTTAATATTGATCTGTTATGTTTCAATATAATGATCCTAAAAGGATTATTTTATCGATTTTTCTTTTTAACTCTTAACTTTTAGCAGCTCAAAAAATGTCATTACTCTTTGTTCTCTAATAAATCTCTGACAACTGCCGAGAATATGTGATTTTTTTATACTCTTTTATTGCTATTATTATTGTTATCTTGGTTTTTGTATGTAAATGTGGAATTCTGGAATCAATTTTTAACTCTCATTCTGATATGTTAGAGTTATGAACATTGTGAATACAGATGTGTTTTAGATGACAGCATTCTAATCCTTTTAAAACTTAATTATAAATTAATAAATAAATTTTAGAACAATTTCCCATTAGATAA
Organism: Maratus speculifer; assembly: GCA_964019185.1. Taxonomy (NCBI): domain Eukaryota; kingdom Metazoa; phylum Arthropoda; class Arachnida; order Araneae; family Salticidae; genus Maratus; species Maratus speculifer. Next base: position 271,535,134 of record OZ025298.1, read on the forward strand.
TAACCACACTCGACTATTGATCTTTATCAACTAGTGTTCGGTCTTAGTAGCGTTTTAGGGAGTTTTCATTCTATTTATTGTAGTCATTACCATCGTGTCACTTTTGAAAAATTTCTTCAAGGCGTTTTATTATATGACCCCAGGAACTCAAAATTACCTCATCTAAAAAGTTTATATATTTATATGTATTATATATGTGTTATGTATTTATATGTGTATGTGTGTGTACGCATATACTAAACTTTGTCCGCTCGATAAAAGTCGCATTAATGCACGGATTGACTTCAAACTTACCAAAAGCAGTGGGATGGCTAAAATCTAGGCAGGAAAATATGCGTGTAAAGAAACACCTTCTAACAAACACACATACTGACATACTGTGTTTGAAACTTTTTATCCAAGTTGGCTTTCAATACCTCTGATCAAAACAGCATATTTTCTTTTCCAAATGGCATTCTTTTAACTGCTAATAACCTAGAGCACTTTCTTAATTATAAGAATTTCGTCTAATTAAAAAAATTCATACACATAACACGTATTTTACTTTTTATAATGAATTTTGTAAATGATCCTCAGCTGCTTTATTCAGTACTTTTATTATATGTTTTCATTAGATCGTATTTATATCACTTTTGCCGTATTCTAAATAATAATTTTCCATCTTTATTAAGCCTGTCGATTTTACTGAGTGCGTTTTCAAAATCCAATCATACAATTATTGAATCATTATAAATAGAGAATTTCATAGCTATAAATAAACAGGCTCTCATCTTAGCCAATACAGCTCAAATCAATATGTGATGTTGAAAATTTCCGAAAGCAGTACGATTTTAGCAGTACGGATAAGTTTCGGCCGAGTTTTAGTCCGGTCGAATATTCGATAGTATATTCACTAAAAATGAATATTCGTCGAAATTAAGATTTTAATTCGAAGACTAAACGGAATACTCACTCGAACTCTTGTAGCAACTATTTACCAGTTAAATGAACAATGAAATTATGCGTCAAATCACCATTATCAGTGTTTGTTAACTGAACTGTAACATCGAAGTATTTTAAACATAAAATAGCAGTGTCAAAAAGAAATAAAAAAATAAAGAGCTATACATTTGTTAAAAATACTCTTTTATAATTCAATAGTATAATCTTTATTAAATTATGATTATATATCAATAAGACATAATGTAGCAAAAATTATAGTTTTGTTATATTTACTAGTTCACGCTTTTTTTTTTTTTCAAGATTAAATGAAATATAAATGAAAGCATTGAAAATATATAGGAGGGCACACCAAATTTAAGTATCGTAAACCAACAGATATAAAAGGAAAGATTAAATATCACAAACTGTAACAAAAAATAAAAAATGTGTATACTAAAGGGAGCATGCACAGGGTATTTCAGACATACATATCAGAAATACAAAGGCAAATAGGGAGTTAAGTAAGTAGATTTTTTATACTAATGTGGATTTCGGAAATGCATCGTTGAGGCAGTAGAAGGCGCTGTTGATTTCTGTGGATAAAATTCCTTCGCTGACTGAATCGTTATTCTCCGCACGGATTTAGAGCAACTGCATCATTACACCAATGCGAAGCTTGCCAACATAAATTTCATGTATGGGTCTGCGTAAGAAAATGGAGTGGCTGCTCAAAGATATACATGGAATGATTTCTGGGTAGAAATCTGCTGGATCGCCAAACACTTCAGCGTCTTCATCAGGAGCTGTGCACAAGTGGATCGTTTTATTCTTTAAGGCTTGAAGCGAGCAATGTAAGATATCCCAGAATTTCTGCAATGGAAGAAGCAGTATAACGCACAGTAGAAGATAGACCATCCACAAGCTCAAAAGCTGTTAGACGTGCGTTGGGTGTGACCCACTTGTTTGCGCAGCCACATACATGAAATGCATGTAGACAATGTACCAGATTAATACAGCGATTCGAGTTGCTCGAAATCCGTGCGGAAAGTGACGATTCAAGTCAGCAAACCGCTTTAACCAGTCTAACTCAACAGCACCTTCTACTGCCTCAACGCTGCATTTCTGCACCCATATTCCTATACAAAATATGGTTATTTTGGTCCCCTGTAACCACCTATATATTTCTGACATATAGTTTTGAAACACTCTGTATATAACGGTTATACGTACTCTTTTATATACACATATATAGAAGGTTACTATAAAAAAATCATTTACTTTCGAAACCCAACTTATTCAAAAATATTATATTTACAAATATGATTGATGTATTAAAATAACCACGAAATATCCAAATTTTATGTTCATTCTACAAATGTTCTATGTGTGCCCGCTTGGTCACACGACACACGTCCAGGCGGTAGTTAAATTTAATCCACACATTTTGTAGCGTGATACAAGGCGGTTCTTTTACGTACTGCCGTACGTTGCACTGCTATGACAGACGACATTTCACATATTCTAGGACGCAGAAACTCTTCTCGCGATTTGCTTCCATTTCGGGAAAGATTGAACTGAACTCGTTAGGCATACTGAGTTAATGCTGATAGGCATCTGGTGTATAAACTTAGATATTTTGTGGTTATTTTCTAATATCACAATCACAATCATGTTTGGAAATATGATACTTTTGAATAAATCGGATGATTGAAAACGAACGAATCTTTTATAGTAATCTTGTATTTCGTGATTTGTCACCTGTGGCGGGCTAATGGAAAAAGATGCTTTGAAATTAGTGTATTAATTTATAATTAATTTGTAAAACTATTAAAATGTTGTACTGTAATCGGTAACACAACTGTGTAGAAAATTTGTGTAATTCTAGCCTATCAGAAAGTGCAGGTTAAAAACAACGATTGCAAATAAACAAGTTTAATATTAAGAAGAGCTATATCTATGTTAGGATTCATATTTTATGAATAATATCACTACTACTTTGCAAGAGCAAATAATTTAGACGAAACAATGCTTTTAACGCGCTTGACACTCCTAAATTATGTATGATTACAGTTAGGCACATTTAAACACTATATTTATAATATGAGTCTACATAAAATGTGTGATTATGAAGTTAAGATTTGAATTAATATTTAAATATAAATTCCCACTATTTACAGTTGTATGGAGTTTTTTAATTAGAAACATACGTATGTCTTTGTACATAGAATGCGAGAATTTAAATTTATTTGAAACTATAATTATTTATAGATATGCCTCATAAACCAAGACGTAAAGATTATTGGTTGCCAGATGAATTTTCAGCGCGAGGTGAAAAGTTATCGCAGAGTCGTAGCAAAAGATGGGCGCCACAGGCAGGGGAGCATCATAAGCGTCAGCATACCAGAAGACATAAGCGGAGTGTGGAAACCTTGGTTGTAGCGGACAGAGCTATGGTAGGGAAACACGGGACGGAAAATGTCACGACTTACGTTTTGACAGTCTTCAACATGGTAAGACACCCACAAAATGAATGCCTTTAACACGAATATTTCTTAACACAAATGTTTGTGCATAAATTAAAATAAAATGCAGGGTGGTCAAGCGGTACAAGACATATTTAAAGTTAAAAATGCAAAATTAAATAATTGTGGTTCGGGAGTGCAGTTTGGACTAAAATGCTTTTCATGATAAAGTTTTCTTGAAGTGAAAAAAATAATTACTTCAAAATTTTGTTCGTAGATGTCACTGTACCTGATGTTATTAGAAAGAAACCTCAAAAACTCAAGTCATTCTGTTACTGATAGTTTTGTCTCGAGCAATTGCAGAATATTTATTTTGTGCAATCCATTAACATATTTCAACGTATTCGAAGCATGCATACATTCTTTTGCAGTTCGAATAAAATAAATGCTCTGTGACTGGTTGTGACAAAATAAATTATTTGTAACCGATTGTTTTTAAATTTTGATGCTTCTTTCTGATAATTTCAGGTACAGCGCCATCTATGGGCAAAATTTCGAATTATTTTATCATCATTATTATTCGCTTCAAGAAAACTCTTCATCATGAGAAGCATTTTAGTCCAAATGATACTTCCGAATGACAGTCACTTGATTTTGCATTAAATTTTAAAATGTGCCTGTGACTTTCGGGTCGCCCTGTATAACCACAAACGAAAATATACAGTAACATTTTCTGAGCTATCGACGATTACGAAATGCGTTCTTTGTCTTTAAAAAAATCCAAAAGCAATGTATTTCGATATTTAAAGAATCATTTTTAAAAACAGAGTTTATGTTGTTTCCATTGATTTTTGGAAACATTTCTGAGTATTTTTTATGTATTATTGAGTTTTCTGAAACCGGCATATCGTTTTTAGCATACGATACAATCTCAATTAAATATTTTTATCTGTTTTACTGAATTTATTCATGCAAGAGTTACAAAATATTATTAATTTTTATATTAATGTTAACGCCGTTCTTTTATTTCGTTTGTCTGTAAAACACATTTGTTAAATATGAAAATGTTTATATTATGAATTGGACAATTGCACCATAAATGATACTAAAAATATGTACTAAAATAAATACAGATTACTAAATGGTACACCTATAAAAAGAATATATTTAAAATACACTTAAAAATTTATCAACGTTTCATTTGCTTCTGCGAACGTCGTCAGGATACAATAGAAAGATGTTAAATGCAATTTAAAGTTTATGTGTTTATATTTATAAACACATACGTCCACGGGCATAGTTGAGTTAATCTGCTTTTTAATTAATTATAGCATATTATGCCAGATTTTATGAATGGGATATGATAAATGATCGCTACAAGCTCGTGGCCCGAGCTTAATGATCGTAATGATCCAGTTATCCTCGCAAACAACGAAGGATTATTATATATTGGTGAAACTAAACTAAAACTTTCAAAGAGATTTAAAGAGCACAAAAGGGATATTGCACAATCAAAACTGAGTACAGCTCTAGCAAAATTATATTTTTCAAATGAAGGGAGCAAAATTAATTTTAATAAAGCTAAAATTATTATTCCATGCAAAAATCCATATCTCAATAAAATTTTAGCGTCCATTACGATCATTAAGCTCGGGCCACGAGCTTGTAATGATCATTTATCATATTCCATTCATAAAATCTGGCATAATATGCTATAATTAATTAAAAAGCAGGTTTACGCACTTTTAACTCAACTATGCCCGTGGACGTATGTGTATGTATTTTTAAACTTTAAATCGCATTTAACGTCTTTCTATTGTATCCTGACGACGTTCGCAGAAGCAAATGAAACGTTGATAAATTTTTAAGTGCATTTTAAATATATTCTTTTTATAAGTGTATCATTTAGTAATCTGTATTTATTTTAGTACATAGTTGTTGAATGTGAAAATGTTTATTTGAGAAAGGATAGCATCTGGCGAATCTATATTCCGGATCGAAAAAACATTAATACACTCAGTTTAATAGAGTATTAATTAGTTTTGATTACTAGAGAACTACTGGGAAACGTTTTCGAAAATCATTGACATGAAAAGAAACTTTGTTTTTATAAATCCTTCTTCAAATCTCACAAAAAATTGGCTACTGTGATTTTTAAAGATAAAAAAAAAACTTTCAGACCTAATATAAATTAGAAAATTAAAACTTAGTAAATCCATCTTCTAAATGTATTTTTTCTCAACTTAAATAACAAAATTGAAAATAAACTAAATAAAAACAAACAAAATTTGCTTTTTTCATTCACGAAAAACAAATTATGAGATTAATTATCAACTTTCCAGAAAACTTTGTGTTTTACATAACAAAACTACCAGTGTTGGGTATGAACGCGCTCACTGAACGAAAACTCACGAGTTTCGCTCACTATCTGTGAACTTTGAACTGAACTTCGCTCACTATTTTATAAACGAGTTTGAACTGAACGGAAACTCAAAAAATAAACGAGATTGAACGAAATTTACGTTCAATTTTACGTTCAATTTTTTCATAATTTATTTAAAATTTTTCCAGACCTCAGTTCATTTTTTCCCTCTTTCAAATGCCATTTGTAGGCCGACACGCGCCTCAGGAAGGGTTAAGTCTGGATATCATTTCTTTGGGCAGTATCCTAGTCTTACATATTCTGTACCCTCGGGTCGCGCCGAACCGGACCTGGACTACATACAATTTTCGCCGAAAATACATACATACAGTAAACTCTCTGTATAAGGTGGTCTGTGTATAAAAAGAAAATAATGTCTAACTCGGAAAGATTTTCAAGTCCCCGTGAATCCGCAGTCAGAGTAGAATTTATCTAAGACGGAATATTGTCTACTACGAAAAATTTTCATAATACCGATCAATTCTGCCTTAGCCAGAGTTTATTGTAATTTTAAATTACCATAATTCAACAATTAAAATTTTCTTTAAAGAGTAGTACATAGGACCTAAATATATTTTTTTAATTCAGTCTCTCTTGTTCTTCTGCAAGTTGGGGGGGGGGGGGGAGGTTCTAAAACTGCCAATTTATCACATATATTTATTTCTTAAATCTTATTTATAATTTGATTACCTATAATTTTAACTATACATAATAATTTACATATTATATAATTATCATTTTCATTATTAATATAAAATAAAATATTTAATATAATATAGTAATAGTAATAATAATAATAAAAATAATTAATAATAATAAATATTAAATTAATAATACATACATATCAATTAAATATAAGTAAAATTAAATGTTAAAATAAATGCAATTAAATATTACAAGTTATACTTATTAACAAAAATTTATTTAAAAAATGATTTTGTTGACGCATAGTGATATAAACTCAGTCTCCCTTGTTCGTCTGTCGCGGGGGGGGGGGGGGGTTACAAACACCGAATCTATCATAGCTGTAGACCAGGCATGTCAAACACGAGGCCCGCGGGCCACAATTGGCCCGCCAGGAACTTCTCTGTGGCCCGCCAAGTCTTTGGCATTTTCGTGTGTTTGATTCAGTTCTTAGTTCATGCAGAAAATACACTTTGCATTGCAAATATTTAAAAAAAAATGGATACTGATTTTATTCGAAATATCTAACATTATTTCAGAATATTAATCTTCATTACATTTAATGACAGATATTGACATACATTAAATTTAATGATCCGCAATTAAATAAAGAAAAGTTTAATTTTTTAAATTAATTGTTATTATTTTGGATGATTTTTTTTTTTTTTTTTTTTTTTTTTTTTTTTTTTTTTTTTTTTTTTTTTTACAGTTTGGTATAAGAGATGCAAATAACACCGATTCAACGCCACTGTGGCATAAAAGATGCCAACATACTGTCTTGAATATGATCAAATCTAATTCATTTTAAAATTTCGTTTCCAGGAGATAGGGTATGCAAAAGTTATCAATAAGAAAGTTAAAAAGAGCATATTTTAATTTGAAAGTTTAAAAATTTATAAAAGTTTTTTTTTCGAGTAGTTTATTATGTTGAAACGAATATATTATTTTATTTCTCTCTTTGATTCACTATGACATTACAAAGAAATGCGTGGTATTTGTTAGGCGTTAAAAATGTATCGAAAATTAATTAAAATACAACGCTAGTTTCTAATAAAAAGTTTAAAAAAAATTCAAAAGAAATAAATAGCTTTAAAAGGGAAAGGGATGCAATTTCGTATCTTGTAAAATAATAATAAAAATAGTAATAATGATAAAAATAATAAAAGTAACAAAAAATTGTAACCCAGTTTTTATTATTTGGCTGCATACATATTCGAAAGTGGGCATTTTGGACAAAAAACACGTTAATTATTTTCATTCTCAAAAGTATAATTGTAGATTATCTCTGTGGGATCTTTATATTTCTTGGTGATGAAGATATAACATCACATAATCATAAAAGTCAAATTGAAAATTTTTTTTAATGCTCAAACAAAGACTGAAAAATTGTGTTTCATATGTTGAAACTTTGTTAAAGTTTGCTAAGAATTTGCTCACAATAAATAGATTTTAAACTGAAACTTTGTTGAAAAAAGTCAGTTCGTGAAGCATGTTAAAAACAAACATCTGCTTAAAAAAGACGATTAGATGCAACTGCACACAACTCGAAATCGTTCAAATTAGAATAAGGGATGTCCAGAATAGTTAAATAAATTTAAAAATATGCAGGGGCATTTCCATAAATATTCACGATGTAACAAGAAATTTCAGTAATCTGTAATTTTAATATGTGTTGCTATAATTGAAAAATTTTCCTTAAACTCACAAATCTTCATTAGTAAACAGTAACCATGAGTAGAGTAGCCACCGACAAATATTTTTTTAATAGCCATTTTTTCTCATTTAGTGACCCCGTAACCGATAGCTAGCGTTAATTTTGTCCTTTAACTTTATAATTCTTGAGAATAATGGAAGAAGAAATTTTTCTCTGTGGGCAGTTTTTTTTTTTTTTTTTTTTTTTTTTTTTTTTTTTTTTCGCAGTCACGATTTATACTTAAAAATAGGTAAGAAGAATCAAGAAATTATTCCCAGTGTTGAATCCAGGGGGTGGCCCGGGGGGAACACTCCCCCCCTCCTGGAGCAATGAAATGTCATCCCTGGAAATTTTGGGTTTTTAATGGTCAAAACGGGCAATCCCCCCCCCCCCTCCCGAAACGCTATATTATTTCCCCGGAGCCACAAATGTTCCTCCTATATCTGAATTCAATAATTGTGTTCTATCAATGATTGGTTTTATAAAAAGTAGCAATTACAACATAAAAGAAAATGCCGATATTAGGATCACGAAATAAATAACACATTTTTGTATAATTTTGATTGCTTTAAATTTTAAAATGTTCAATATGTGTTTAAGCATGTTTGTATTTATTTATTTATTTATTTATTTATTTATTTATTTTAACTGATTTTTCATTACATTTGACAGTGGACTCTCGTAGGGTACTTTTTACTGCACATTTGTTATTACTTAATAAATATTTTTAAACATTTTCTGGTTCGTGTTTTTAATTTTTTTAATAAATAGTTTAAAATTTTTTGTATGTATTTTCGTTTGCTTGTTCGATTTTTAAACAATGCTGTATTTTTAATGTACTGTTTTCATTTTGTGCGATAGTTATCACATTAATCTGTTTTTTTATTTTCGATAATGTGGCCCGCGGCTTTCTGTACAATACTAAATCTGGCCCGCGGTGGTAGACGAGTTTGACATGCCTGCTGTAGACGATAACTTTTTGTCGGGATGTTTTCTAGAATCTAGGGAAAAAAGTGACTGGAAAAACAAGAGCGCAAAAGAGTGACACGAAAAAAGGGATCTGAAAAAAGGGACAAGGAATTGATTAATATTGAACTTGTCGATAAATAAGTGGTATGATAATAGTATTAGAAATGGCGGATAATAAAATATTAACGTTTTTTAAATAAATTTTTGTTAATGAGCATATTTTCTAATATTTTATTTATTTATACAGTTATTTTTAATATGTCCTATAACTTAAAAAGATATCATTTTTTCAAATTAATTCTTGTTAAAGAAACTAATATTTAATATTTAAAACATTTATTTTTTAATTTTATTTAAATTTAATTTTACATTTAATTTATATTTATGTATTATTAATTTATTATTGATTTATTATTAATATACTGTATTAATTATTATATATTATATAAATATAAACATAAATTATAGCAAAATCTTAATATTTAATTTTATAATAATAAAAAATAGTAATTTTATAATATATAATTCACTATACACATTTAAAATTATAAATAATCAAATTATAAATAATATTGAAAACAAAAATATAAGAGATAGATTCGGAATTTTTAGACACCCCACCCCACAGAAGAATGAACAGACTGAATTAAAAAAATGCAAACATTTAAATACTTAGTATTACTATACATCTGTATTCTAATTCTCTGTATCTTACAAATTATTTTTATTGGGGCAGTGACAGGTTTTGAAAAGTTTTAAAGACCCCCCCCCCCCCCGTCCCTCTAATCTCAGTCCCGGGAGAGCAAGGACGCTCGATCGGTCGGGTGAGGGTAACCGACTCGATGCAGGATTCTAATCAGAGGTAAACGAAATCTAATTAACGTTAACTATCTTTTTCGAATGGAAAGCAAAGCAATTAATTCAAATTTTAATTATTATTTTTCATGTTTAAAAAATTAAATTAAAACTTCAAAACGTATATATAATTATTAGAAAAAAAGTAAACAACCTTTATTAACTTCTCAATAAATTATCATAGAAGAAAATTACTGTTACCCAACGATTAGAAATAATGTCTACTTTTAAATGATGCATATAAAATTTGCTTAGGGGCATATCTACACATTAATATGAAACCAAACTTCATTTTTTTCAATAGCAATGCTCAGTTTTAACAAGATATTTCAAATCTTCGTTTCAAACTACACCTAGACATACAATTTCAAGCCATTTGAGTGACAAGTTTTTATATTATAAGCATTCAAAATTTAGTGCTTCTAATGTTAAATTATAGTTTCATATTTTTATTAATATGTTCTGAAATTATATTCCTAATATGCTGTTTTTCTCTTTTTCTTTTTCTTCTTCTTCTTCTCTTTTTTTTTTTTTTTTTTTTTTTTTTTTTTTTTTTTTGTAGCAATGCAATAATACTAAAATACAAAAACACAAATACATGAAGTTGCAATTTTTATAATTTTATTATATGAATTATGAAATTAAGATTCAGAAAAATTATGAATTGTAATTTACAATTTTTTTTTTTTTGATGGATTTATATTTATCAAACGCTGCTTCATGTAATTTCAAAATTTCAAATTTTTTTTCCGAATAGTTTTCAAATTATCCTTAAAAAACGATAAAATGATGGATTAAGGGGCCATCTACTAGACATTTTAAGAATTCTTATCGATTTTGTAACCTAGCAGTCTTCAATTACTGCTTGAGGGGCGCTTAAGATGCCCTGATCAAATAGGCTTTTTCGGTCAACAATCGAGTACCCAATTTCAATTTGAATATAGCCCCTAAAATATGCTCATTTTAAAATAATTATTTTCTCAGAATTCTATGGTATGAATTGCCTGAAAAGTTATCTTTAAGCTAATTGAAGAGTGTACAATTCATATACGCGGACAGAATCGAATACTGCTATTGATTAAAAAAAAAAAAAAAGTCGGGATTTGTTTTAACACGTTGAATGCCATGTCAGACACCGGTGACCGACACTGAACTTTCTGTTTAGACCACATCAGTCACCGATGCCTGACAATGTAAAATATGATATAAAACTAAAAAAAAATACATTGTGCTAAGTAATTATTGAAACTTCATTTAAAATTTACCTACATTTATTTATTAAATGATTATTGGGGTCATTCGAAAAAACGTGTCAGAAAATCTACTCGTACCGGAAAATTCTGGCCATTAATTACTAAACATGAGATATTGGAAACAATATCTAATAATTAAATGCTAGAATTTTTCGGTACGGATTAATTTTCCACAACAGACACGACTTCCTGAACTACCCAATATATCCTTAAATAAAAGGCGGCTTAAATGGAAACTTCAGTGTCAGTCACCGGTGATTGACACTTTCTTTTCCAGAGTCAGTAGGGAAAGTACCCTCAACCCCCCCCCCCCCCCCACGACCGTACTTTTCATTTCGAACTTAATAAAAACCTCTCCCCTCTTTTTTTTTCGGAAGAGATAGATTCGGAAAAAAAGTGCGAAATTAAAAAAGTGCGTAAAAAACATGAAGCAGTTTTGAATACAAATATTTTATTTTGTGTAGTTAAATATTTCGAAAATTGATATATTTTTATAAATTTATCTATTCTGTTTCATTGCAGTCATGTTTTTTTTTTTTTCTTATTATTAAAATACATCAATTTTAAAATTCGGGATCAAACTGACACAGCACGCTGAAAATGTGTGAATGAACAACATAACATAGGGGGAAATCTACCGTCCTTTTTTTAAAGTTTTAATGTAGTAAAAATATAAAAACCTGATAATCACAATCATATATAATTGAAATCGAAAATTCTCTGAAACCAGCCAACAAGCAAGCCTCAAGATGGGAAAAAAAGAGTATTATTTCAGGAACCGATGAGAAAACATTTTCGTCGCTGATCCCAGTCACAGACTAGTAAAAGAATAAAGAAGAGAAGATAACCCCATACTGTGCGTAGGAATGCTCTAGGGTAGGAAGTCATGATCTGAGGATGGGCAACAACTTGTCAATATGCGTACGATTTACAAATCCAGGCGCCACCTTCTGAGAAAGTACCTTTTGAAGTAAAACGCTACGATCCTTGCCTAAACTTGGTATCTAATCGTATTGTATGGTTATCTAATAGTATTGTATGGCAAATCGTCGCTTCGTCATCCACTTTCTTTTTACGATGAGGGTGGCAAATAACGATTTCAACGCTGACAGCTCCTGGACCACCCATGAACTGGAAACACTCTCTTTTCATGCAAATTTCGCCTAAGTTACAAATATATATTTTTTCCCGGTAAAAAAATTATATTAGCTTTAAATATTATTATCACAAATCATTATAGATTTCTTGATCGTTTGCTTTTTCTAAAGATGTATGTATTTATTAAAATAAGAAATCTGTCTGTATAAATATAGTTAATACATGTTTTTACGTAATGTGATGACAAATGATTAATGAAAGATTTTGCCGCGTGGAGTTTCTCTATACGTGTAAATTGTTTTTTCTATTAAAAAATGCTTTTCACATTTTAAAATGATACACGGGCATATGGTAAACGGAAAAAAAGTGACCGGAAAAAAAAGTTATCGGAAAAAAGATGACATAAACTACAAAAGCGGAAAAAAGTGACACGGAAAAAAAGTGACGCGGAAAATAAGTGACAAGGAAAAAAAGTGACAAGGAATTGATTTTGGGGATTTATTATTGATTTTGGGGATTCATTGGTTAAGTATGAAAAGGGGATCGGGGGGGGGGCTCATAGTTTAGGTAAATGGGTTTTTCATGCTGAATTAACTGTTTTGGTTCAATTTTTGGATATATGTTCATCTTGAAAACACGCTTGCCTGATTAGTTTTGGGAAGGGACTGTTACCCCCCCCCCCATCCGTCCTCAATTCGATGAATGGGTTTTTACGCAGAATTATCCAACGTGTGTCAAATTTGCATATAGGATCTTTTCGATAAGGCTTATGTATAGTATAAAATGCCTGAAGAGATTCTAGGAGTTTAAGGGTTAAGTGTAGAGGGGGAACGGGGGATAACCTTTCTTAAATTAAATTAATGGCTTTTTACGCATAATTATCCGATTTGCTTAAAATTTTGGACATAAGTTCATTATGATAAGACGTATCTTAGATTAGTCATGGATTCTTCTGCTTATTATAAAGGGGGGGGGGGGAACGAGCAATTCTCCCCCTCAAACTAGATAAATATGTTTTTATGCAGAATTATCCCATGTATTTCAATCTTAAATATAGGTTCTTTCTGGTAAGGTGAATTCCGGAATAGTTTTAAGGCTTTAATGGCTAAGTATAAAGGGGAGATGGAGGAAACCCCTCTTAAATTAAATAAATGGCTTTTTATGCAGAATTATCCGATTTGCTTCGAATTTTGGGCATGGATTAATTATGATAAGACGTATTTCTGATTAGTTATGGGGTTCTATTGGTAATTAAAAAGGAAAGCGGGTGATTACGATACATACCTTAAATTAGATTTAAAAAAATTATGCACACTTATCCGATGTATTTCAAATTTTGGATATAGGATCTTTCTCATAAAGTGAATTCCTGAATAGTTTTATGAGTTTAATGGCTAAGTATAGAGGGGGAACGGGGTATAAACCCCCTTAAATTAAATAAATGGCTTTTTACGCAGAATCATCAGATTTGCTTCAAATTTTGGATGTATATTCATTATAAGAAGGCAAATCTCTGATTATTTATGGGGTTCTTTTGATAATTAAATAGTGGAAGCGGGCGATTAATCCTCCACTCTTTAAATAAAATAGTTTTTTTTTCTTTCACAACTTTTCAACGTATTTCAAATTTTGGATATAGGTTCTTCCTGATAAAGTGAATCCCTGAATAGTTTTAAGGGTTTAATTCTAAGTATAGAGCGATGAACGGGGGATAACCCACAATTAATCAGGACTTCGCCTTATCATAATGAACGCCCAATCAAAATTTGAATCAAATCAGATAATTCTGCGTAAAAAGCCATTTATTAATTTAAGGGAGGTTATCCTCCGTTCCCCCATTGTATACTTAGCCATTAAACCCTTAAAATTATTCTGGGATTCACTTTATGAGAAAGAACATATATCCAAAATATGAAATATATCGGATAAGTGAGCTTAAAAAGCAATTTATCTAATTTAGGGGGGGGGGGGGTAATCATCGGCCCCAATTTTTAATTGGCAAAATAACCCTATATGTAATCAGAGATACGCCTTATCATAATGAATCTAGAATCCAAAATTTGAAGCAAATCCGATAACTCTGCGTAAAAAGTAATTTAATTTCAGGTGGGTTATATTCTATTCCCCTTCTACACTTAGATATTAAATCCTTAAAACTATTCAGGGATCCACCTTATCAGAAAGAACCTATATTTAAAATTTGAAATACATGGGATAAGTCTGCATAAAAACCTATTTATCTATTTTCAGGGGGAGATAATTGCTTGCCCCCCCTTTATAATAAACAGAAGAACCCCATAACTAATCAGAGATACGTCTTATCATAATGAACCTATGACCAAAATTCTAAGCAAATCGGATAATTATGCGTAAAAAGTTATTAATTTAATTTAAGAAAGGTTAAAAGGGGGCCTCGTTCCCGCTCTATACTTAACCATTAAAACTCCCAAATCTTCTCAGGCATTATATACTATATATAAGCCTTATCAAAAAGAACCTACATGCAAATTTGACACATGTTGGATAATTCTGCATAAGACCCATTCATCTAATTGAGGACGGATGGGGGGGGGGGGTTAGTAATCGTACTAATCAGGCAAGCGTCTTTTCAGTATGAACCTATACCCAAAAATTGAACCAAAACAGTTAATTCAGCATGAAAAACCCATTTACCTAAATTATGAGCCCCCCCCCCCCATCCCTGTTTCATACTTAACCAATGAATCCCCAAAATCAATAATAAATCCCCAAAATCAATTCCTTGTCACTTTTTTTCCGGTAACTCTTTTTCCTTGTCAGTTTTTTCCGGTAACTTTTTTTCCGTGTCACTTTTTTTCCGCTTTTGTAGTTTATGTCACTTTTTTTCTGATAACTTTTTTTCCGGTCACTTTTTTTCCTAGATTCAAGAAAATCATATGATGAAAGTAGTTTATAACTCGTTAGGTAATTTTATTATCAGAAAATGGAATATTGAATTCAATTCAAAAGCGCTTCCATAGTCTCGCCTTCCAATTTTATATCTCTTCGTTAAAAATGAATTTGTAAATATGTCAAAACATTTTGCAGAAGTTAAGAACAGCTTTAAGAAGTTACATATGCAAATTTTATCGATTCATATGCAAAAAAAAAAAAAAAAAAAAAAAAAAAAAAAAAATGGATTTCCTTATGCCAAACATTTAATTTTTTATCAGCAATCCTACAAACAAAATGCAGTGGAAGGGTTAACCAGAATTTTGGAATAAATGTCTTTGCTAAAATCCGTAGTCCAGGCTATTTTTTTTTCCTTTAACGGAGAACATAAACATGAAATAAACTAAACTAGGAATTTTTTTAGATCTCCTCATACAAGGCAATTTGGTTTTAAACACATAAATTCAGTAGAGCATTTACAGATGTTTTAACATTTAAGAAACATTGAATATTGAAAAGAAAATTTCGACTAGTACATTTCAAAATCGCAAAATAAAATTAGTTCATTTATTAAAATTCGTCTCACTGTATAACATACATTTTGAAAGCTTGAATGTAAAAATAAATAAATAAATAAATAAAATTATCCTTTCGGGGGATTAAGAGTAGGAGAGAGAGATACCTGACAAAAGAACTTTTGTTATTCTTACTCTGTGCATTTAATTATGTTAAATTACTTAGGATGTATAAATTTTACCCTTTTTTAACAAATTAAAGACGAATAAAATTTTATTTCAAGATATAGCTAGGAGATATATTCCTTCCAATATTGTACTATACTTATTTATCATCCCGTATGAAAATCCTTTTCTCGACGGGGCCAAGTCTGTTCAAAAATCAGTAAAATTTGGCTTGATTTTGCTAAAAAGCACATACTTTTAAGTTGCCATTTTTATACAATTAAAGATTGGATTTTTATTCTTTTTTAAGAATCGTAGATTCCAGGCTTTTTTTAATAGATGACATATGGAATAAACATATGGAATAAACTGCCTATGACGGAATTTTCTTTTAAACTGAAAACTGAAAATTTCTTTTAAAGTTCTTTTAAACTGTTCATCCATGCAAAATGAATACAATAATACGGTAGAAAAAATGTATTAAACATTTACAAATGCTAAAAAAGAAACGTATTTTTTCTTTCCAATGCGGTTTCATCTTAGATTTTACTTTTACCATATATCATTTTTTAGATTTTTATGTCTCCATAAAATGGAAGATAGATTAATAATACTAATGATAGCTGAAACATTTACATACAGCTAACAAAGGTTCATTAAAAGCATAAACATCGCAGCCTACGGCACTTCTGCATAAATGGTGATTATAAACAGACTAAGGTAAGTTTTTTTGGCCAAAACTTTTCCGTAAGGGTAAATATCAATGTCCAGTAGAAATGTACTTGGGGTCGGGGCGGGTTCGGTGCGAAATTTCAACTTTTTTTTCCGGGCCGGGCCAAGCTCGGGCCTTGTTTTAGCTATTGTGTCGGGCCGGGTCGGGCCTTGTTTTTAGCTATTATATCGGGCCGCTAAATTTTCTCTATGAGCCGTGCTGGGCTCGGGCTGAAATTTTTATTTTAATATCGGACCGGACATTTTTTTTTCTATGGATCGGGCCTGGAAATTTCCGTCCGTGCATGAATCTAGGAAAAAAAGTGACCGGAAAAAAAGTTATCGGAAAAAAGTGACCTAAATTACAATTGCGGAAAAAAAGTGACACGGAAAAAAGTGACAAGGAAAAAAAGTGACACGGAAAAAAAGGGACACGGAAAAAAAGTGACAAGGATTGATTTTGGGGAATTATTCTTGATTTTGGGGATTCATTGGTTAAGTATGAAAGGGGGATGGGGGGGGGGGCTCATAATTTAGGTAAATGGGTTTTTCATGCTGAATTAACTGTTTTGGTTCAATTTTTGGATATACGTTCATACTGAAAAGACACTTGCCTGATTAGTTTTGGGAAGGGACGATTACCCCCCCCCCCCATCCGTCCTCAGTTAGATGAATGGGTTTTTATGCAGAATTATCCAACGTGTGTCAAATTTGAATATAAAGGGCCTGACTAAGGCAGGGGCATGCGGGGCAATTGCCCCGGGCCCCCGGTTTGAGGGGGGCCCCCAAGGAGAGAAAAGTTTATTGTTAAAAGAGTGTCAAATGATATAAAATAGCAAAATATTACCAAAATTCTTTTTTTTTCAATTTTAAGGGGTCTTTTTTCTCCTACCCCCTTTGCTTCCCTGCCCCACGTTCCCTTAAAGTAATAGTTACATCATAAGAAAATTAATAGTTAAAATTATTTATCATCTGTTATTATGTATAAAGATGTGAAATATAAATACTGAAATCAGTACTTGGTACAAAATTTATGCATACATACAATAGGTTTGAATTTTAATTTTAGTCACTTGAGTATAATTCACAAACATTTTTAAGATAGAAGGGAGCCACTCTAATAATGTTTGCCACAGGGCCCCCCCCACTGTCTAAGTCCGGCCCTGTGAATATAGGTTCTTTTCGATAAGGCTTATATATAGTATATAATGCATGAAGAGTTTTAATGGTTATATATAGAGGGAGAACGGGGGATAACCTTTCTTAAATTAAATTAATAACTTTTTACGCATAATTATCCGATTTGCTTAGAATTTTGGACATAGATTCATTATGATAAGACGTATCTCTGATTAGTTATGGGGTTCTTCTGCTTATTATAAAGGGTGGGGGGCGAGCAATTATCTCCCCCTTAAACTAGATAAATAGGTTTTTATGCAGAATTACCCCATGTATTTCAAATTTTAAATATAGGTTCTTACTGATAAGGTGGATCCCTGAATAGTTTTAAGGATTTGATATCTAAGTATTGAAGGGGAATAGAATATAACCTACCTTAAATTAAATTACTTTTTACGCAGAATTATAGGATTTGCTACAAATTTTGGATTCTAGATTCATTATGATAAGGCGTATCCCTGATTACATATGGGGTTATTTTTCTAATTAAAAATTAAGGCGGGTGATTTTCCGATCCCCTTAAATTATATAATTTTTTTTATGTTCACTTATCCGATATATTTCATATTTTGGATATATGTTTTTTTTCATAAAGTTAGTCCCAGAATAATTTTAAGGGTTTAATGGCTAAGTATACTGTCAGGTTCTGAGACCACCTCTGCTAAAGATTGGAATTTCCATTATTTCTCTATCTTAATCTCTTTTATATTATACCGGCTGTGCACTAGAATTTTCAAGGTGACATTCTTTCTTTGTTGAAGGGAGAATTGACAGGTAATCCTCTACAGGTGGTGAGTGAGAAAGAGGAGATTGCGGAGAGGCGTGTTCATCCGTCAGTGAGGTATGTGGATGATGAGCTGACAAGCAACATGTCACTAATCAAGAAAGGAATGTGGAATGTGTCCAATGGATAAGCCCCAAAGGGGGTTGACATTGGGGAAACACCGTGATTTCAGAAGAGCAAGTCTTATCTCAGATTAGTTCAGTTCGTATCTGGGTTCATACCTAGAGAGTAGTGTAGGACAGAGGTCCTGATAGGGTGTGCTCTGCGTTGTAGAGCGAAAGCAGTGCGTATCTGGAGAGCAAGGGACACAGACGTCCTGGTGTTTAGTGCTCTGGGCCGAGAAGTGCAGGCTGAGTATCCAAGTGTTGGGAGATTCGAAAGTGATCTCCGATAAAGTTAATCTAACGTGCATTGAGTGTGAGGTGTAAGGTGTAATTCGAATAGTACACAGCCAACCTTTACTGTATTTAATTTAATGTTGAACCGGATCACCTATATCCGAGTTGTAATTGTATATAATGGTAAATAGCGTATGTAGTGTGTACATATATTCTAAATAAACTGTTAATTCAGTTAATTGACAGCGTCAGTGTTCATTTACACAATCCTCACAGTGGGTGACCGATATCACCTAGTAATATCGGTGGTGACAGCTATAACTACCACAGACTTTCTTCAAAGTTGTGCGGGCTGAGAGGAACGTCCGACATATACAGTGGGGGAACGGAGGATAACCCCCCTTAAATTAATAAATGGCTTTTTACGCAGAATTATCATATTTGATTCAAACTTTGAATGTGCGTTCATTATGATAAGGCGAACTCCTGATTATTTGTGGGTTATCCCCCGTTCATCCCTCTATACTTAGCCATTAAACCCTTAAAACTATTCAGGGATTCACTTTATCAGGTAAAACCTATATCCAAAAGTTGAAATACGTTGGATAATTGTGAAAAAAAAAATCTTATTTAAAGAGTGGGGGATTAATCGCCCGCTTTCCCTTATTTAATTAGCAAAAGAACCCCATAATTAATCAGAGATACGCCTTCTTATAATGAATATACATTGAAAATTTGAAGCAAATCGGATAATTCTGGGCAAAAAGCCATTTATTTAATTTCAGGGTGTATTTCGATTCAAACTGCCTATTTTCCGATTTATTTTTAACTTCATTTTTACACTCATATGCATCAAACTGGCAAATTGTCTTATTTAGAAAGTACACAAGGTGCCGTAATTGTCAATTCTTTGATAAATGCAGAAAATATTGCGAAAAAAGCAATCAAAAACGGCATTTTGAACAGATTTTCCCCTGAAGGGAGATCTGTGAACGAAAAAAAAGGGTCATACTGAGAAGATAATTGTTTATAAATCAAATTCTAATGAATTGAGCGTAAAAATACAGCACATGGCACCTTGTACATCTCTTCAAAAATATCCTCAGCAAGTTTCATGTTTCTACTTTTGAAAATGTGTCTGAAATTGTATCGGAAAATTTCGAGCTGTTGAAGGTGGAAAAACGTTTTTTTGAATACACCCTTAAGGGGGTTTATCCCCCCGTTCTCCCTCTATATATAGCCATTAAACCCTTAAAACTATTCAGGAATTTACTTCATGAGAAAGATCCTACATCCAAAATTTGAAGTAAATCGGAAAGTGTGCATAATTTTTTTAAAATCTAATTTAAGGCCGGGGGCAGTAATCACCCGCCCCCTTTTTAATTAGCAAAAGAACCCCATAAATAATCAGAAATACGTCTTATCATAATTAACCCATGTCCAAAATTCGAAGCAAATCGGATAATTATCCGTAAAAAGCCATTAATTTAAGAAAGGTTATCCCCCGTTCCCCTTCTATACTTAACCATTAAACTCCTAAAACTCTTCAGGCACTTTATACTATATATAAGCCTTATCAAAAAGAACCTATATGCAAATTTGACACAAGTTGGATAATTCTGCATAAAAACCCATTCATCTAATTGAGGACGGATGGGGGGGGGGGGGTAATCGTCCCTTCCCAAAACTAATCAGGCAAGCGTATGCTTGCGTTTTCAGTATGAACGTATATCCAAAAATTGAACCAAAATAGTTAATTCAGCATGAAAAACCCATTTACCTAAATTATAAGCCCCCCCTCGATCCACCTTTCATACTTAATCAATGAATCCTCAAAATCAATAATAAATCCCAAAAACCATTCCTTGTCACTTTTTTTCCGTGTCACTTTTTTTCCGCTTTTGTAGTTTAGGTCACTTTTTTTCCGATAACTTTTTTTCCGGTCACTTTTTTTCCGATAACTTTTTTTCCGGTCACTTTTTTTCCGTTTACCCCGTGCATACCTCTATCTTACATATCGAATAATCAAATGATTAGTTCACAAAATTTTGTAAATTTGGACAATAATATCTCAACATAAAAAAAAAAAAAAAAAAAAAAGTGAACTTTTTAGTGAACTTTGTTCACTTTTACAAATGAGCGTGATTTGAACGCGTTCGTTTAAAAATTTTTGAGTTTGAACGTGAACTTAAATCACTTTTCAGAAATTGAACGTGAGTTTGAGTTAGTTCGTTTATTTTGTGAACGTGCCCAACACTGAAAACTACATACAAAATAGTTAGTTTTTATTGAAAAATATAACAAATTTTAATGAACTTGCTGTGTAGTTTAAACTAAAGAAATTCATAACCATAAAAGGTTGAAAGTACTAATGAAACATGAAGCAGTAGATAACTTCTCAAAATTAGACATTTTATCTTTCAATAGTGGTTTCTTTTAAGTGAATATTATCCACATAATTATTGGTTCTACATTCTATTTTTAAAAATTCAGCTTCAAATGTAAAACTTTGAAGGCGTTTGCTAAGGTAAAAAGGCCTGCCGAAGCAAAAGTTCTTAACTACAGAACGATACAATCAATAATAGTAAAAAAAAAATCGTTTAAATTTTTTTTACTGGAAATATCAAAGTATCATATGCAATATTTCGAAAATTAGTGTCAAATTATATAAAAATATCGAAAGAATCAAGCTTCATATTTTAAAAATAGATATCGGATTTATATCATGATTTATTTCAAGATATACAGGGTGATTATAATTAAAGTCCGAGTTTCAAAACGCTCTAAAAAGCGAACCACTCGTTAGAATGGCGTCAAAATTTAACAGCGTATTATTGAAGAAGGGGGAAAGAACATGAACCAAAAAAAAGTTCCAAATTTGAGTGACAGATGGCGCTGTAAGCGTCAGTATATGTAAATTAAAACACCTGGCATGCGCACGACAATTTCAGGTGTTATAAAAGTGTTGGGTAAACGGCGTTTCCTAATTTCGCTTCTCAGACGTTGGCCATGAGTGTCTCAATGAAGGATCGTGCTCTGCTTGTAAAGCTTTATTACAAGAACGGTGATTCTGCGCCAGTGGCTCTGCAGAAGTTCAGGACTCTCAATGGTATGAAAAAGGCGCTGGACCGATGACTATCAGAGTATTGGTTGGTTAGATGGATGCTTTTTATGCGGTTTTTGGCCTCAGGACAATTAAAAACCGATTTTTCCCATCTGATGTGGTACGACCTTGCCGTGGTGGACGGGCTTACGTAACTAACAGTATCACACGCGTACAGTCATGCACACTGAACAATACAGTTGGTTTATATCGTGTAACTTACGCCTTAGCCGTTGTTTTACGATTTGTCCTTTGTAGTCGAAATTCTGACGCTTACAGCGCCATCTGTCGCTAAAATTTGGAACTTTTTTTTGTTCATGTTCTTTTCCCCTTCTTCAATAATACGCTGTTAAATTTTGACGCCATTCTAACGAGTGGTTCGCTTTTTAGAGCGTTTTGAAACTCGGACTTTAATTATAATCACCCTGTATATTATCGAATATTGATATGCATCACTAAACCCTGCACACACACATACATATGTTTGTGTGTTGATTATCTAAAAAAAACAAAAATTCAATACTTTAATTTAACATATTAAAAGGATTCACAAATTTAAATTATTATACATTGCTTTAAAAAAAAGTATATTCCTGCAGATCTGATCTGAAGTACATTAAGGTCGAAAACTTTTGGAAAATTAAGCATTATAAATTATTTGAACGAAAAAAGAAAATGTACATAAGACTTTATATCTTAAACATCGGACGATATATCGGAACTTATTGATATATCGTTTGAACTGATATATCAATGGAATGATTGTAAATTTGGAATGATTGTAATGTAATCTCAATATCGTTATCGCGGTGTTAAAGAAATATCGATATATAACGATATTACGGTATATCGCCCAGCCCTTGAATATATTAGCAACTCGGAAGTTATTCAAATTTTTGTTCATGGTTATATTTTCGAAGATTAAAGAACATTTGTCTTATTTTTTTACTGTGTATTTGATTTTCAACATTCCTTTCGATATTTTTTAACATCTGAAATATTTTCTCTGTATTTTCAGAAATACTCAGAAGGTTATTATAGACTGTATATGCTCTAAGATGTTTGTTAACATCAGTTCGTAATAATCAGTTCATTGTTTGAAAGTTCGACTTTAATATAACAAAATCATTGTTTTGTAAACGACTTTTAGATGATTAAATAAAAACCTGAATCTGCTTTTTTTTCTTTTATTTATTTTAAGGTTTCTATGTTATATCAAGATTCAAGCATTGGCAGCAACGTTAGTGTCATATTAGTTGGACTTGTACTATTGGAAGGAGACGAGGTAATTTTTCTTATCAAATGAAACTTTGTTTCGTTACAAACATTTGTCAGGTTCCAAAAGGCTCTGAAATGAATCATTTCATTAAAAACCATAAGCAATACCGATAAAAAAAGTCTTTTATAATAAAAAATTCCACAAAACATTGTCTGTAGAATTCAGAAATGATTTTATAATCAGTCGGACTAAACTCGACATATATGACCTAAGTATAATTATATGACGATGACGACATATGTATGACATGTAAACATGGGTAAATTTATGTTTTCTACGAAAGGGAACCACCTGTGATACTCCAAAGCTAAACATCTAAATCCTATGAGAATCGGGTATTGAAAAAGAATAAAAATCCAAACAGAATAGTTTAGTATGTAGCCAAAATGCAGGTTTGGAAGGGGGGGGGGGGAGGGTAAAAATTGAATTGATTCAAACCACATTATTATTATTATTAAATTCTCTTTCTTACATTCTCAGCTCGTTCATAAATTTCCAACTAATTCGTATTTTTTTTTCTTATCTATCATGTAATTTAATATTTTTCTACTAATTTACTAATCTATAAAATATCTGCATTTTTATTATGATTGTGAAAAATTGATACAAAATAATCCACTATTTTAGAATGACATCACATTGTACTCACTAATTAGTAGTTGAAAAAGAAATTTTCAGAAATAACAAACATATTTATATTTAGTCAAAGATATTATGATTTTTGTAAAAAATTTCTCGCGCTGGTAAAAAAAAAAAAAAAAAACTGAATAGTTTCTTGTAATGCGATTTCGGATTATAAACATTTTTCCCCTGGATGCAGGTTCAGAAGGTTGGTTAGCTTATGAAATAAACAAAAAGATCTTAAGAATAATAAATTTGTAACAAGCTTTTAATAGTTTATCTAACGTTACGACTGTAATGATTTTGTTCAAAATAATTGTTCCCTCCTTTTTTTCAGCCAGGTCTTACATTATCCCATAATGCAGAAAGTTCATTATCAAGTTTCTGCCAGTGGCAATCAACCATACACACCAGTAATGGTAGGCAGCATGATCATGCAGTTCTTGTAACAGGTCTTGATATATGTTCATGGAAGGATGAACCGTGTGATACTTTAGGTAAGAATTTAATTATTTATTACTGACGGGCTGTTTATTTGATTCCTAAAAAATCTCTTTGTTAACTAAATTAAAAGGCAGTCTGTTTATTGCCAATGCCTCATAAATGTGAACTGGGATTTTGGGTTCCCAAAACACTCTGGCGTAGTAACAAGCATCTCTCAGCAATATGGCCGAGTGTGAGTTGTGGTTTTGGGTTTTCAAAACACTCAGGCCAAGTAACAAGCATCGATCAGCAGTTTCCCACAGAATACCAATGACGTAGAGACCCAACCAATACAGAAGTATTCACTGAATGTAAATTTTATCCAAGCTAGCCTCGGAACATATTGAAGTAAGAGGAGAATGGCCTTGTACTCTGATGCAGGAAACACTGAAAAAAATGGGTTCTAAAAATTGATTAAAAAGTACTCAATTTTAAGCATTTCACATACTCAAAATAGTTTCGATCCAAATGTACTCAAAATTGAGAAACACACATGTACTCATTTTTGATTCCATGGTTGTGTTCAAATATAAATCGCTAAGAACTGCTCCCTGAACTTTCAAATTAACGTAAAAATATACTGACATTTATTTCTTACTCAAAATTATTAACAATAAACGTTTACTGGATTATTTATTTAAAAATACATGGCATTTGTATTAAGGAAGCAAATGCACCTTAGATATTACTTTTGTTGTTTTTCATTAAATAATCTCAAGATCAATTTATGTTATTTCACATTTTTATAAGAAAAATAACAACATTTTTAGCAAAAGACGAAAATCGAATATTTTTATAACAAAAGCATTATTTGCAAGAACTTTTAAATTATTTCATAGTTCTGCGCATAATTTGATATTTACACTAATAAGCATCATCTTCTATGCTATCAGGAATGAAATAAACCAATACAGGATACAACATTATCATTTGTTTGGATTTGACGACATATGATGTTTCAAAATTGAGAAAGAAATGTATTCATTTTTAATTATATTAATTTTAAATATAGTCAATTAAATATCAGAACATTGATGTTCTGATTTTTGAGTACTTTATTTTTTTCAGCGAAGATGTCCCGATCGAGAGCTCTCTAAATAGATAGCCGAATGTGTTGGCTTATGTCCAAGAATAGCCCCAAAATCCCTCTTTATTTTAAACTGTAAATGTGTAACTATATCATGTAACCTAGAGCTCCTAAACAGTTATTTACTATAATCCCTTGATCTTTTCAATTACATAAATGCACTGAAAAAAAATGGGTTCTCGGAATTAAGTTAAAAGTACTCAATTTTAAGTACTTCACATACTCAAAATAGCACCGATCCAAATGTACTCAAAACTGAGAAACACATGTACTCATTTTTGATTCCGTGGTTGTGTTCAAATATGAATCCCTATATACTGTCCCCTAAACTCACAAATTAAAGTGAAAATATACTGGCATTTATTTCTTGTTCAAAATTATTAAGAATAAACGTTTAATTGATTTTTTATCAAGAAAAATAGCAAAATTATGGGCAAAATACCCAAATCAAATATTTTTATGACAAAAGCATTATTTGCAAGCACTTTTAAATATTTTAAAAATACTGTGCATAATTCAATATTTACATTAATAAGCATTTTTATGCCGCCATGGATGTAGTAAACCAATACAGGGTACAAAATTATCGTCTATTTGGATTTAATAACGTATGATGTTTCAAAACTGAGAAAGATTTTTGATCCAAACATACTCAACTCGATATGAGTACATCGACATACTCATTTTTGAGTCCTTCATATTTTTTCAATGTGTATATATTCTAAACTTTAATTCATTTAGGATTATAAAGTGCTCACATTATCAATAGAATTGTAACAATTATTAGCTATTAGTAATTAACTGTTAGTAATAATGTTATTGATGTTATTTTCATTAGATTGTAAAGTAATAAATTGCAAACCCGTTTATCTCAAAATAGTCAATCTTTATGGATTGAATACACCAGCGGATCAATCTCGTCTTCCTGGATTATAAAACACACTGCCGTGTCTACAGGACGTAGGCAAAAACTTTTTATTTATTCAGTTATTTATTATTAATTATTTATTTAATTATTATTTTAAACATTAATAGACAAAAAAAGCCAAATATTTTGGAACTTACAAAAGTATTTATGATTCTGATAAATTTGGTGTTTATAAGCACATAGTTTGGTTACATATATGTTATATTTGTGTTTTATCTGTATTAATTAATTCCTTATTTATCAAATATTGATTTCATTATGGAGACAAACACTGAACTATTTATATTATTTTAAACACAGATGAGTTAATCTTCCGTAATTGATGTTTTGAAGGAACGCGATAGAAATAGATTAAAAAAAATGTGTGTGGCACTCGGGGACTGCCGCGGTAAAGCTGTCGCGTCGGCTGGTTCAGTGGATTTAAAACACAAAATTAATTCAGGCGATTCATATTCAATAACTTCAAAACGGGAATCTTGTTACTTCTTTTTAATTGGAAGAAAATACTTTACATCTTCTATACATATTATACATACTGTACACCTTCTTATTTACACATATGTTACAAATATTTACATGAAATTCGATATATTTTAGAATTATTCTTCTATCAAGACTGTCATAACACCATCGCGTAATAATTCTTTTCTCTCTCTCTCAGAACATAAACAAAAAAAAAAAAAATGTCTCGAGCCCAGGGGAGGGGTTGCCACGCGTAACTAAGATCAGGATTCATCGCCCTTTTGGCGTTAAAACATGATTCCCCACACACTCCCCACCTGGACTCATGAGAGTACATAATGATAAATCAATAAAACTAAATTCTTACAATAAACATTAATTTAAATCATAACTCAAATAAAAAAACAGAAAAAAATTTCAATCTTCAGATGCTGACATATAAAGCATTAAACAATAAAATAATATCATGAATAATATAAATAAAAAATGGCACTTCAATAACATGTAGCTACATGAACGTGTCTGGCCAGACATTTACCTGAATAAAATAAACTAAATATATATACATAATATAAACAAATTAAATACTATTATTAATATCTCAATAATCCTTTCAATTTGAAATAAAGCATAATTATACACAATGAAACCTTTTTTCTAAATGGATAAATTAACAATTGCAAAATACACACATAAAAAAGATATTTCAACTATGAATTTATAATAAGAAATAAATCACATTTATATTCAAATAATAGTAGAAAAAAAGTAATTAATTTAAATTTCAAATGCTGAAATCAATTAACATTCAACAATCTAATTCTAAAGGATACAAAAGTTGAACTGGTTTTCTTAGCAGTCCATGAGCAGTCTTTACCATGCAAGCTCGAATAAGCTGATCTCTGCCAAGAATCACTTCTTGAATTACTCCTAAGTCCCACAACAGTTTTGATTTAGCATTACCGTCCACTAAGACAACATCTCCAATCTTTAGATTTTTGTGTCTCTCAGGAGTTTTAAATTGATGGATCGATCTTAAGTTCAGTAAGTATTGTTCCTTCCATTTGGTCCACAGTTGTTTCAACAAGGTAGTTTGGTATCTTTTTCTCCTTAATAATGTCTCTCGGGTAGAGATTTTATTCTCTAATTCGGCAAAATGTAGTGGAAAACTAATATTTTCTCTTCCGAGTTGAAGAAAGTGAGCTGGTGTAAGTGGCTCTGGCTCGCCGAAATCACTTGTTGTATACGTAAGAGGTCTCATATTTATTACGGCTTCTATTTCTGCCAAAATTGTAGCCAATTCTTCAAATGTGATGAGAGCTCTTCCCAAAATTTTTCTTAGGGGTTCTTTTACACTTTTTACGAGACGTTCGTAAAATCCTCCCCACCATGGGGCACGCTCGATGATAAATTTCCATATAATGCCTTTGTTTGATATGAAGTCTTGAAGTTCTTGATCTTTAATGATTTTTTCAAATTGTTGTAATTCTTTGTCGGCAGCTTTAAAACTTAATGCATTATCAGAAAAAATTATTTTACAGTTTCCGCGTCTTGAAATAAATCTACGAAAACTCAACATAAAGGACTTTGTAGTCATATCCCTGACTGCTTCCAAATGTATTGCTCTTGTTGCGGCACAGGTGAACAGTACAATGTAGGATTTTGACGTCTCTTTACTATCTGTTTTGATGATTATTGGGCCGGCAAAATCCAATCCTATAACGGTAAACGCAGGGGATTGTGAGATCCTTTCTTTCGGAAGTTGCCCAGTTAGCTGATCAGCTGCCTTTGCATTGTATCTTCTACAAATTAGACATTTTCTTAGATTCTTTCTGATAGATTGTCTTCCTTGTGGAATCCAAAATTTCTTCCGGATTTGTGCAAGCGTTAAAGAAACTCCACTATGCAGCAAATTTCTGTGTTCTTGCATAATTATCAATTCTGTTAATTTTTCATTCTTCGGCAATATGATTGGGTTGGTCTCATTCGAATCAAAGGAGCCTTCATTAAGTCTGGTTTTTATTCGTAAAATTTTATTTTCATCCAAATATGGACACAGGGAATAAATTCGTGATGTTTTCTTAACAGAATTTCCCTTTTCTAATGACTCAATTTCTTCCTTATAATTCTTCATTTGTACTTCTTTGATTAATAATTCTTCAGCTTCTTTCAATTCTTCAGCAGATAATGTATCTTTACGTTTGATTGAATTTCTTAAATTGAAAATAAATCTTCTAACTCTTGCCAATGTTCTAACTGCCTTCAAGAAGGAACTGAAGCGCTCAATTTCTATAAGTGACTTATGATGTTCTAATGAACAAACATTTTGGAGAATCACATTTCTTTTAGCTTCTAGTTGTTTCATATCTTCATCTATTTCTCTGTCTTCTTTGGGCCATAATTTTGAATCTTTAACTAACCATGGAGGCCCTGACCACCACAGGTCATCTTTTTCGAGGTCGAGAAGGGATAGTCCTCTTGTGAGTCGATCAGCAGGATTTGAGCTACCGGGACAATGTCGCCAGTTCTTTGGATCTGTTAAAGTTTGTATTTCTGATGTTCGGTTGCTTACAAATGGCTTCCAAGTACTAGATGAACTCTTGATCCAGTGAAGCACGATATTTGAATCGCTCCAATAATGTACTCTGTCTTCACTTATCTTGAGAACAGACATTACCCGCTTTCCAAGTCTAGCTCCAATCAGAGCACCCATCAGTTCGAGGCGGGGCAAGGTTAACTTCTTTATGGGAGCTAGTCTGCTTTTTGACGTAACAAAACTTGTTTTTATACTATTATTGTTGTTATATCTCAGATATATAACACTTCCATAGGCCTTAATACTTGCATCACTAAAACAGTGAATTTCTACATTGTCGTATTTGTCTATTTCCTGAAAATAATATCTTGGAATTTTTATTTTACTAAGATAGGGAATCTGTGCACACCAGTTATCCCATTTTTTCTCTAAATGTTCTGGCAAATTCTGATCCCAATCGATACCATGTTCCCATAATGATTGAAAAATCATTTTAATTAAAATCGTAAATGGTGATAAAAACCCAACAGGGTCAAAAATTCTTCCAGCTGCTCGAATTATAGTCCTTTTGGTCTTATCTTGACAATGGACAAATTCTAACAGACTTTGATTATCTAATCTAAAAATGTCTTCTCCAGTGTCCCATATTAACCCTAAAATTTTAAATGGGGTTGTGTCAGTTGATGTATCAGCGCAAACATTCATACCTAAAGATTTTAAATTTTCCTTTAAAATGGTAGAATTACTTTGCCATTTACGTAAAAACATATTTGCTTGCTGAAAAATAGTTAAAGATTCCTTTGAAATTTTTAAAGCTTCATTAACCGTATGTGCTCCTAACAATAAATCGTCCACATACATGGAAGAGTCAATTTTAGAGCAAGTTTCTGGATATAAAGTTGCATACCTCTTCAAATGATGTTTAATTACAGCTCCTAACAGAAATGGACTCGAAGTGACGCCAAATAATACACGACACATTTTCATAATTATAAAATTAATTGGGGAATTTTTATCTTGAGGGAGTTCTTCGATCCACAGGAAACGCGTTATATCTCTGTCAGTTTCAGCAAGACTTATTTGTAAGAAAGCCTTTTCAATGTCTGCCACTACGGCAATTTTATTGCTTCGAAATTGCAAAATTAAATCAAATAAATCTGAGTTCAAATTGGGACCTGGGAATAGTACATCATTTAGAGAAGGTTCAGAAGGAGCATGAGATGAGGCATCGAAAACAATGCGCAATTTGGTTGTTTGTTTATCCCTTCGAATTACAGGGTGGTGTGGTAAATAATAGGTCAAATTACCATTCGGTGAATTTATTTCTTGCGGTTCAACAATTTCTACTATTCCTAAAGCCTTATATTCATCAATAATTTCTTTATATTCCTTAAATAATGCAGGATTGTTTACAAATCGTTTAATTAGACTATTAAATCTCTTTTTGGCAACATCATAATTATTCGGAAGATCAACATTGTCATATTTCATAGGTAATTTAACTTCATACCTATTGTTCTTAAACTGAATAGAATTTTCAAATTGTTCTAATACTTCATTATCACACAAATCTTTATTTGTATTATCTTCCTGAATCCCTAACCCTTCTATAGTCCAAAATTTTTCAAGTTGAATTGACATTTTATCATCTTCATTATTATCCCAAATAGATATATACATTGCACCCACTAAATTATTTTCATAAACTTCATCTGAGAACTTCCCATGAAGTGTCCAACCTAGTTTAGTTTCATTCAAAACAAGAGTTGGTGAAATACGTTTATATTTCCCTGTCATAATTGACCAATAGTAGTCACTACCAATCAACAAATCTATTTTATTCTCCCCATCACTTAATTCATTTGAAACATCTGACAACTGTATACCCATTTCTTTTATTTTTTCATTTAACTCTGAACTTGGGGCGCGTATTATATCTGAACAAATTTTCTCTGTTTCTAATGCTTCCAGAGAAATTACATTGTCAGAAAATTTATCCTTTAAGAAAATTTTAACTCTATTGTGATTATTAACAATAGGTTTCGTACCAGCAAATGTATGGATTTTTAATGATTCCTGTCCTGTCACCTCTAAATTTAAATGCCTTGACAAATTCTTTCCGACAAACGTACGCTGCGACGCACTGTCTAGCAAGATACGAACATTAATATTTTTATCTTTCCCAATCATTGTTCCCTTTAAAGTTTGAAAATAAACATATTCATCTGGCTTACAACAAAGTGAAGAAACAGTTATTTTTTCATATTGCGTATTTTGCTTTCCCCCTATTTCATCCCCTTCAGTTGAAACAAGGTCAATTTTATTTTCCTTTGATGATCTTTCTTTTACTTTTTTATTACAAAGAGAATTTTGATGAGCCTTTGAATTACAAAGAGTGCAACGAATATTAGAATTTTTACAAAACTTACTCTTATGAAATCTTTTGTAACATCGAAAGCATTTCGCTTGTTTCGATAAAGATTGCTTTCTTTCTTCCAAATTTAAGTTACACAAATTTGCTTCATGTTTCTGAGAACAAAAAGGGCAAAGATTTTCTGTAATTGTATTTAATGTAAATGCTGAAGGATTTTTATTTTTTCCTTGAAGAAAATGTTTAGAAGGATTTTGTTTAAATTTATTTTCATGAGATTTAATCTCAAAACTGACAGATGTAACATTAACAACCTTTTCCCGCGCTTCGATTTCGCGCTTAAGGAACAATAATAAATCATTTACGCAAACATCTTTTTTCTCGCACTGTTCTCTATGAAATTGCAATAAAAGGTCATTAGGTATACATTTATAAATAATAGGTAACAATAAACAACCATATTGGTCTGATTTCACATCCAATGATTCTAAACTTCTTATTTGTATCGCTATTTCATCATACAATTTTCTTAATGAATAAATATCATTTGATCTTCGCACTGCTTCTAAATTTAATAATTTATTTGTGTGCGCAGATATTAAAACTTCTCTTTTTCCAAAACGATCCTTTAATATATTTATTGCCGTTGCGTAATTTTCACCAGTTAATGGAAGCCCGTTAATAGCAGCAGCTGCTGATCCCGAAATCAAAGATTTCAAATAAGTAAATTTTTCTATCTCTTGAAGGGCTTCATTTTCGTGAACAGCGACTTTAAATTGCGGCCAAAATTCTTGGAATTCGCAAATGTCGCCAGTGAATTTGTTTAAAGAAATTCGCGGCAATTTGGTGTTACACTTTAACTGAGTATCTGATATGGGGGGCGTAATTACTTTTGGTTCACTTGTAATATCAGTTTTCTTTAAATTATGCAAAAATCTATTTGCTCTCGATTTACACGTAATAATTGATTCTTTATATTCTAAACAACTTTCAATTTCGGTTTCTAAATTAGAAGATTCAATTTCAGATTGTATTAAATCGTCTAGGTTTTCTAGAGAAATCTTATGTTCCAGCAATGTTGCTAAACAATCCTCCACAATTTCCGGTTTCAAATCACTTTCTTTCAAAATTTCATTATCAATTTTTTTAATTAATTTAGTTATTGTGGATCTAATTGATCCGCGTTTAGTAATATTTCTTTTCAAATTTTCACCGGTATTCATTTTGTACAGTACTATTTCTTCCAAATCATAAAATCAAAGAAATAACAATAAAAAAAACTTACCCGTTTCATATATGCAATCGTCTGAATCATATTCTCATTCTATTATTTCCCGCGTCGGATGCACCATTGTCGCGTCGGCTGGTTCAGTGGATTTAAAACACAAAATTAATTCAGGCGATTCATATTCAATAACTTCAAAACGGGAATCTTGTTACTTCTTTTTAATTGGAAGAAAATACTTTACATCTTCTATACATATTATACATACTGTACACCTTCTTATTTACACATATGTTACAAATATTTACATGAAATTCGATATATTTTAGAATTATTCTTCTATCAAGACTGTCATAACACCATCGCGTAATAATTCTTTTCTCTCTCTCTCAGAACATAAACAAAAAAAAAAAAAGTCTCGAGCCCAGGGGAGGGGTTGCCACGCGTAACTAAGATCAGGATTCATCGCCCTTTTGGCGTTAAAACATGATTCCCCACAAAAGCTATTGCATAGCATTTTTTATCAACTTATGCAAAAATACCGCGTCAATGTCTGCCGAAGTCTATCGAAGAATACCGTGCCGAAGTCTTCCGAACTGAAACGTCGTTAGCCGGAGTGTTAGGATTTTTTCTCGTTACGGAATACCTAGATTCGGTCGCCGCGATCAAAGCCCGCGATAAAAGCTATGCAATAGCTTAATAAATTACCAAACAAAATTTGGTCGCGCTACGAAAATTAGATCGCGAGTTATAAGCATTTTAAATTTTTCGACCCTCACCGTGGGGGGTCTCCTGTCACCAAAAATTAACAGTCTCATAATAAATTACCAAACAAAATTTGGCCGCGCTACGAAAATTAGATCGTGAGTTATAAGCATTTTAAATTTTTCGACCCTACCGTGGGGGGTCTCCTGTCCCCAAAAATTAACACTGCCTCATAATAAATTACCAAACAAAATTTGGCCGCGCTACGAAAATTAGATCGCGAGTTTTAAGCATTTTAAATTTTTCGACCCTTACCGTGGAGGGTCTCCTGTCACCAAAAATTAACAATGTCTCATTATAAATCATCAAACAAAATTTGGCCGTGCTACGAAAATTAGATCGCGAGTTATAAGCATTTTAAATTTTTCGACCCTCACCGTGGGGGGTCTCCTGTCACCAAAAATTAACACTGTCTCATAATAAATTACCAAACAATATTTACCCCGCTATACATTGGTGTATTAAAAACTATGCAATGTTTGGAATTAATTAAATCGTCGAAAAAAATCAAATGGATTTATAATATTTACATCATTATTACCATATCAATATGATATGAACTTTGTTCACGAGATTTTTTTTTATTTATAATATAAATATGATTAACTTAATATGATTTTTTAAAGTATGAAATTTCCAGAATTTTTTTTAAACAATATATTATAATTCATGCATATTTATATAGTTTTCTTTTATGAGAGAAAATATTTTTTGTGTGCAGTTATCTAAAAAATATTTTATAAATCTTCCAAAAAATAAAAATTTATTCAAAGGCAAGTTACAGTATTGTGCCCATTCATTTGTTAAAGAGATCCATTCAGAATAGAACGGAACAGTTTTCCTTTGTTATTGTATTATTAAAATAAAAGGTAATATGTACTAAATATGTGTAACGAAATTCGAACACCTAGAAATAATGTACTTCATTAACTGCTAAGAAATGGTAAATAAAAATCTTAAACACATTAAAAAATATTTTAGTTATAAACTGTCTACATTGTTCAATTCCACCGAAGTCTTATTCTGGGCAAATGAAAAAATTTCTACATTTGCACGATATATGCTGATATCATTTGAAACGCCATCGTTAATGTTTTTCATTTTTTTTTCAGTTTATTTACGATATTTTATTTTGACTATACTTTTTATTTATATGGTTATGAATATAAAAATAAACATGACAGTAAAATTGAAATAACGCGAATAATCTGAGACAGAGCACAATAAATATAGTTTAAAAAACCAAAAAACACGCTTTTTAAGTATATCAAACTAAAAAGTGAAAAATAATTCGTACTATAAGCTGAAAACGAAAATAGATGAAAAATACCATTTTACTATAAAATCATTGTTATTATAGATATCAATTAATAAGCAATAAATAAAATTATCGTGGAAAAAAAGCGTGGGGTGCTCCATCTACCATGCTCCATCTATCAGTTCTCAAGAAGCACCCCACGCTTTTTTTCCACGATAATTTTATTTATTGCTTATTAATTGATATCTATAATAACAATGATTTTATAGTAAAATAGTATTTTTCATCTATTTTCGTTTTCAGCTTATAGTACGAATTATTTTTCACTTTTTAATTTGATATACTTAAAAAGCGTGTTTTTTGGTTTTTTTTAAACTATATTTATTTTTCACTTTTTAGTTTGATTACTTTAAAAGCGTGGTTTTTAGTTTTTTTAAACTATATTTATTTCATCTATTTTTGTTTTCAGCTTATAGTGCGAATTATTTTTCACGTTTTAGTTTGACATACTTAAAAAGCGTGTTTTTTAGTTTTTTTGAACTATATCTATTTAAACTATATTTATTTTAAAATTTATAACGAAAGGACATCGATCCAAATCACTTTTTTTTGGTCGACTCTGGTTAATTTAACCATGCATCTCGAATCCTATTAAGAATGTATAAAAAAATTCTTCACATTATGAAAGACAACGTTTTTTGCCAGATATAGCCAAATTTGAAGACATTCTTTCATTTGGCACAAAATACGTGTTGTGGCTTTCGTAATCTTAATAGTCAATTTTTCGGCCAAATGTCGCCAATATTTTGTGAAATATTGCCAACTTATTGGTTGCTGCCATTTTCTCATCACCCTGACCCGTATTAAACAAAATGACCCACCAATCAAATTTGATCAAACATGTGACTTAGCTCAAAGGTCTCCAGGTAATCAAAAACAGTAGAATATAAAAGTTGAATCAAAATCGTTTAAGCCGTTTCTTAGATAAAATTAGCTTGACAGCATTCATCAATAAAGCGAAATGGCCCACTAATATTATTTTGTTTAACTTGCGACTCTGCCCAATAGTCTTCTCGTGACAAAAGACGTTTCGTTACAAAATTTAGGTAAAATTGATTGAATCGTTGTTATATATAATTAGAATAACCCTAACCCATTATGACCCAAAATGACCCATTAATCGAATTTTCGATGTGTCCTGGTCCAATGGTTTTCTCTTGCCCGAGAATATCATAATACAAAATATAGTCAAAATGGTGAGAGACATTTTCTACATAAAATTAGCATGACCCATCAATGACCCGCAAATGACCCTTATAATCAAAATCTCTCTAACATGTGATTTAGCCCATTAGTTTCCTCGTGTCTAAAAATTGTTACATACAAAATTTCGTTAAAAACGATCCAGCCGTTCTTTAAATATAAATAGCTTGACCCAGACCCTTTATGACCCATTAATCGAAATTTCTCGAAAGTGTGACCTAGCCCAATAATTTTCTTGTGCCAAAAAAATGTTATATACAAAATTTCGTTAAAATCGATCCACCTGTTCTTTAGATGTAGCTTGACATGATCCATTATGGCCCATCATGACCCACAAATGATCATTATAGTCGAAATCTCTCAAACATGTGATTTAGCGAATTAGTTTCCTCGAGTCAAAAAACTGTTCATACAAAATTTCGTTATAATCGATCACACTGTACTTTAAATATAAATAGCTTGACCCAGACCCTTAATGACCCAATATGACCCATTAAAATTTTTTCTCGAACATGTAACCTAGCCCAATATTTTTATCGTGCCCGAAAACCATAGAATGCAATTTTTTGTCAAAACTGCGTGAGAAAATCTTTATATAAAAATAGCATGACCCACAATGACCCCAAAAATGACCCACTAACCGAATTTTCTTGAACATGTTACCTAACCCAATGGTCTTCTTGTAATCCAAAACGATAAAATATAAAATTTGGTCAAAATCGTTAGAGCCGTTTTTAGATAAAAATGGCTTGACCCATAATGGCCCAAAAATGACCCGCTAATCAAAATTTTTCGAACATGTGACCCAGCCCGATAGTTTTCTCGTGCCAAAAAACTGTTACATACAAAATTGATCACGCCGTTCTTTAAATATAAATAGCTAGACCCAGACCCTTAATGACCCAATATGACCCATTAAAATTTTTTCTCAAACATGTAACCTAGTCCAATGATTTTCTCGTGCCCGAAAACCATAGAATGCAATTTTTAGTCAAAATTGCATGAGAAAATCTTTAGATAATAAGGAAAATCTTTAGATAATAAGGAGAGTTACAAACCCAGAAACTCACATACAGATGAAAGTAATAAAAGCGTGTTAAAAAGCATAAACGACGGCGTTCGAAATCCTTGCAGTATAGATCGTGCAACTGTAAAAAAATTATCATTTGTCTTGAAAAAGACATCGTTGAAACTGAAACATGTAGGCAGTTTATATATATATGTAAACTTTTTTCTGTCTTATGGTTTTTTATTTAACACTTTTTAACAATTAATGGAGGATATTTTAGATGCCTTTATAATAAAAAAGTCCATGGGTAAATCCTTCTTAATGAAAATTTGCGAATATTCACGACAGGATTATAATGAAAGGAGATTTAGATGGTTTTCGAGATCAGTTACCTTTGAAGATGAGATATTGCATGGAAATAGGACCCTAATATCGTTTGCTATAACTTCGTATGTGATTAATTTTCAGATATGAAATTTTAAACACACATTAAAGTAGTGACATGCTAATAGTAGATGTTCTGAAAAACAGTCTAGAAAATATGTAATTTAACTATACATATATTTTGATATATTTACTATAATATATTTCTTTTTTAATTTCATTTGAAGTTTAATATTTTTTACTAAACAAATTTACTTTATATATCTTGCGTGCACGATTTCTCATAATTGACTTGCACATTTAACTAAATTTTTTTATTGATTAGTGATATAATATGTGATGTGTTTAAAATGATCTACACCAGGGAAAATTAAATGATAAGTTTTAGAGTTTAAAAAAAATGTAAAATCAAAAATCTGGAAATTTTTTAATTATTTTTGTATAAAAAATAGTCATAATTTCTAAATTATTTACTTGATGAACATAAATAGGTAATTTTGTACATGTATAACTTTATACTAAGGTACCTGTGCCTAATATGCACACCCTAAGGTAAATCAATTTCTTTCGTAATGTATACGTAATAGGACTTCAAAAATATATGACCATGATTCCTGGACTGTTGACTATCATTATTAAAATTAGCGACCTTGTAACTATTTCGGTTTAATTTAAATGATAAAAACAAAAAATGTTTACAAATGTCCATATAAGGAACCACTAGTCCCTATTATGGATATGTGGCTCCTTTTGATCTACTACAAAAGGAGTATGGAAGGAACATTTTTCTATGGAATTTTAGAGGAAAAGGGATAAAAAATTTTGCGCGACTGAGTTTTAACCCCCTTCTTAGCGCGTTTCCAAAATATCGCCACGTTGGCGTGCTCTTGCGTTTTGTCTCCCGGAGCGGGATTTAAGTCCAGGAGACACTACGCAAAAGAGCGCAATTTAAAGTGGCGATAAAATCAAACCGAAAATACATATTTTAAAGCATAGAAAATTCAAAAATTGTGAAATTAACATACATAAATAAAGCAAACAATCCACTTACAAACTAGGTTTTTAACGGATTTTGGAAGATCGCGACAGTAGAAATAAAGGAAAAAAAAAACATTTTGAAACTGAATCTTAAAATATTGCAAAAATTATGATGTAAAAAGCATGCATTATACAAAAAATTTAAAAAAATGCATCTCATTTGCCTATGAAATTATTTCTTAAAATTAAAGATTCCAAGTTCGGATGATCATGACCAAAAATTTAATTTACAAAGCTTTTAGAATAAAAAAAATTCTTTCTCAGGGGGGCGGAGCCCCCCTGAACCCCCCGGCTATAAATTTCCTTAAAACATGTATAACATCAAAATATGCAAAACAATTCCGTTCAAGAAACAAAGAAATTGTACACATACCTTCTTTTAAAAACAAAACCAGCCTTTTTTTAAATAAAAAAAGAAAGCAATAATAGATTTTCTAAAGAAATATACTAAGCTTTAAAGTCAAATAATGTTTTTCTTTTATATTTAATATGAAACTAAATAACATTAAGATTCAAAACATCTAAAATACTAAAGCAAGGCCTAAAACACTTACTTTTAACTACAAAGCACAGTCTCTACATTCAAAAAACAATAGAAATGTAGAAAATACTTCCTTTTAAATACAAAACAAAGATTTCCAATTAAAAAAATCACTCGTATATACCTCCTAAAAAGTTTACTCACTCGGTATTACTCTTCGAAATCCAACGGCCTCTAATGAGACACAAGAAATTTAATTAATTTCAAGGCGCGAGACTTCAAACTTTTAAATGTTTCTCCTCTCTCGTCCAATAAGGAAACTAGAAAAGAAAGAACGAACGGAGCATGCGCAAGCCGAGGAGCGAAATCTCTCCGAATCTCCGAGAGTTGTCACGAAGAGCAGCACCTAAATAGAAAAGAAAGCAAGGCATGGCGCAGTCATCGCGCGTCAAAAAAAAAAAAAACGTCGCCAAGAAGTGGGTTAAAGCTCAGTTTACCCAAAAATTTATATTAAGGTATTGCAAGGGAAGGTAGGGCACAATAAATATCTCCAGAACATGCACTTAAGAACGGGCGGTCAATTTCGGTTGTGGCTCTTCGAAGACCGGTGCAAAGCACCTCAGTGACTACAAGATATTACGAAATGGTTGTTGGTTTTGCTTAGCTTTTTATTCTTGTGAATATGAAGATTCATCTGCTGTGTTTCCAATGTGGACATAAGGTGTCCATATTGGGAATCGGGAGTAGTTTTATTAAATTTTGTTATAAATAAATAACGAAAAATTTTTTAAAGCAATATATGCAATAGCAATTGAAAATATGTTTTAAAAGCTTTCTAAAACACTTCAATTTTCAATACTTAAATTAATTTTACAATGTATAATAAGAATTTAAACTTACCTGTATTTACGATCAGCATACCACGAAACAACAAGTTTCCTTCTAAATGGCGAACAACGCGCTTTTTTGACTTTCCTGGCTTAGTTATCTTTCCAACTGCTTTTCTTCACGGACATGTAGCGTGATTTCTCTATCAAAATTGTTACTTTTAAAAATATTAGGGGTGTCCATATTGAGAGCACTGTCCATATTGGATACAAGTACCTTATATGTATTTTAAAATGTCATGATAACAATATTTTATAATATAATATATATTACCAATATTTTATCAATATACTATAATATACCATACATTCATAATATACACTGGTGTCCAAAAGTTAAGCATAATTGGTAATTAAGAAGTTATTTTTAAGTAATGAAAGAAATATGAATCGGAATGTGCTGAAACTCCAGGTGTGTAAACAAAATAGTACCCGTCACATATTTTCGTGAAGAGTTTTCCCCGAAATCGAACAGGGGACCGTCAACAAATTGAAAAAGAACGAAGATCTTTTGGATAACTTTGTCAAAACTAATGTAGCAAAAGCGTTCAAACTGCACATTATGATTAATTGGCTTATTGTAATGTACTGTGTTAATTTTTACAAGGATAGCATGTATACTCGTAGAGAAATTAAGGTTTTTATAAAAACAGTCCTAAATCTTTCCAAGTTTTTTGCTTATAATTTGCAGAGTTCTTATTATAAAATAATGTTCTTTTCTGAAAATATGACAAACATCATTGTACACAATACCTTGTCATCAGAATTTAAAAATAATAAAAATTGTATGAAAAATGAGTATGTTTAGTAAATAATTTTTCATTGCGCATGCGTCAACGATATCAAAATGTCATTTGCATATTGTGTTAGCTAAATGTATAGAGCAACTTCTGCAAAAGTTTCAAAAACATAGCTTGAAAAGTCTGAAAATGGGAGCCTACAGAATCAACTCAAAATCCGTTATTCCTAAAGGAAGCAAAAAAATCAGGGGTTTTACCTAAATATAGTTGTACGTGCAATACTGTGTAGGCACTAAACAATGGAATATTGATACAGCCCCTCATCTTTTTGCTTCATTTAGGGAATAAAGGATTTTGAGTTGATTCTATAGGCTCCCATTTTCAGAATTTTCAAGCTATGTTTTTGAAACTTTTACAGAAGTTGCTCTATACATTTAGCTAACACAATATGCAAATGACATTTTGATATCGTTGACGCATGCGCAATGAAAAATTATTTACTAAACATACTCATTTTTCATACAATTTTTATTATTTTTAAATTCTGATGACAGGGTATTGTGTACAATGATGTTTGTCATATTTTCAGAAAAGAACATTATTTTATAATAAGAACTCTGCAAATTATAAGCAAAAAATTTGGAAAAATTTAGGACTGTTTTTATAAAAACCTTAATTTCTCTACGAGTATGCATGCTATCCTTGTAAAAATTAACACAGTACATTACAATAAGCCAATTAATCATAATGTGCAGTTTGAACGCTTTTGCTACATTAGTTTTGACATGGTTATCCAAAAGATCTTCGTTCTTTTTCAATTTGTTGACGGTCCCCTGTTCGATTTCGGGGAAAACTCTTCACGAAAATATGTGACGCGTACTATTTTGTTTACACACCTGGAGTTTCAGCACATTCCGATTCATATTTTTTTCATTACTTAAAAATAATTACTTAATTACCAATTATGCTTAACTTTTGGACACCAGTGTATATTGTAATATCAATATATTATAAAATGTCATGAAATTCTACTCAGCCGTTTCTTAGAAATCATGCGCGTAGTAACCAAAACCAATGTTTTGAGAAAATTGACTTTAAAAATCCATTTTCAAAGGTGCCTGACCCTTTAAGTACTTTGGGTGCGGCTTGGATTGAAAGAACATATTGTTGCGTATATACCCACATAGCATGCATGGTCACAGTGACGTCACAGTGACGTCACTGTGAGTCACTGTGGTCACGTCACATCTGTGACCAAAATGCCACCCCTCAGTGACGTCACATTGTGACTGAAATGTGACGTCACATCTGTGACCAAAATGCCACCTCTCAGTGACGTCACATTGTGACTCAGATGTGACTTTCTTAGAAAACTAGAAAATTACAAAAATTCTCCAAACCATGTTATTTACTGTTAAAAAAACGTGTTTTCTGGCATTGCAGAAGAATATTGTGCAATCGCTGTTATGTCACACGTTACATGCACTGCATGTAACGTGTACGTCATATCACATATGTGAGATAAACCTCCCATCATATGAAACTAAGCACCCAGCAATGAACCTATCAGTGAAACTTCCATTTAAGGAAATTTCTCGTTACACTTAAATGCTTCGTTATGAAAAAAATATCGTTGAATAGAAATCCACGAAAATTCATGAAATTTGTATAGTAATCTACAAATAAAAATGGAAATATTATAAAATTGGTTTTAATTTGGATAGTAATTTTTGTTATGGAATATAACCACATAAGAAAAAATTCATTAGTATAATATCTAAAAAACCACGTAATAAAGGAAGGGAAACAAAATCTGAATCGCAGCGTTCTATTTCTCGTTTTCTCTTGTATTTCAAATCGAAAAATTAAAAAAAAAATTGGAATATTACTTTGTGTGCGATCTCTTATGAAAGATACACTCATAAAAACTTTCGCATCTTTTTTAAGTATTCAGAGAATGGACCTATAATATTTTCGCGGAACTAGAATCCCTTTCTTAGCATATCGAAAATTTTTCGCATTTTTTCCTTTTTATTTAAAAGATAAAATAAATACATAATTCCAATTCATACAATCCGCTGAAATATATTCACCAATCAATCTTAACAGCAATCTATCCTTTTGAATATTGTGCACGCACGGAAGTGCAACAAATTTTGCTAAGAAGAATTTTTTTAATATGAATATTAATTTAAATGTTAATTGCGTTCTAAATGAAGGTTCAACAGAAAATTAAAAAAGTAGATAATTTCATTAAATATGGGCTTCGTTAAATGAAAGTTCCACTGTATTTCGAAACTAATTGAAAGTAAAATAGAAATGCGTGAAAAAAAAAAATAACTCAAAATTTTAACTAGGGATACCCTCATAAAACTAATGCGCATGCGTATTCAACTTATAAATCTTCGAAGCTCAAACAACCAATAATAACAAAAAATCACCTGCTTAAAAAATATCGTTTGGCAACAACCAGAATAGTTGACACTAGTGTATTTATTTTTTAGAATATTAGGCAGCTGCTCTAGTAACTTTGTTATGATGTTATGTGTGTATATTTAGTACGTAAGTTGAAAATTTTTAAAAAGTTATGCAGAAATGCAATCAGTTGACATTTTATATAAAATGCCGGTCCGAAAAAATAC
This sequence comes from Maratus speculifer, assembly GCA_964019185.1. Classification (NCBI taxonomy): domain Eukaryota; kingdom Metazoa; phylum Arthropoda; class Arachnida; order Araneae; family Salticidae; genus Maratus; species Maratus speculifer. The sequence goes on from OZ025298.1 coordinate 271,578,655, forward strand.
ATTGTCAGTGGCGTTTCGTTAATATGAGCGCGCCAATGTCATTGTACTTCATTCGGACATTCCGACTTCGAAATTATCTTCCCTATTTGGATTATGAAACTTGAATTAGAGGATAATGCCGATAAGAAAGAGGTAAGAAAATGTTATTTTTCCTGCTTTTTTTATAATAATTTCTGTGAATTTCGTAAAAAACATGTTATAAAAGGAATAAATATCATATTAATTTAACTTTTTTGAATCCACTTACCTTAGTAAATTCAATAAATTTAACATTTATTTTGTTGAAATACGGAACAGCATGTCAACGATTTGAAAATAGTTAATAATATTATTTTTAAAATGCACTTTAATCACATTTTTTAATTATATGGTTAAAATCACATTTTAATAAATTAAAAAATATACACATAATCAAAAGTTAACGTTATAATTAATATATAAAGGAGTTTGGGGTTGTTTAAATGTTGAAAATAGTGATAAATATACTGATTTATGCACTAATATTGCAAAAATACTTTTGTAAAACTTTTTTATTACCTTTCTGAATTTCTCATAATCCCAAAAATTTGATAACTGTAATTCCATGACATTTATTATTTTAAACCATGTATCTAAAATAATTAAGATATTGATTTTGTGGTAATAACAATTATTGATTTTAAAAAATGAGTAATTATCGCATTATTTTATTAATTTTTGATATCTTAATTGTTAAATTGTGTTGAAAATAACAATTTTGTTTCATTAGTATGTGTTCATTAAATCCTGGTTCTAAATAGTCATAAAAACAATTACATGTACACTTTTGTGGGATGTACATTGCTGAAATTTTTAGTGTTTGATGTATTTCTATTATTTTCAATAAAATTTTGTCTAATATTGGGAAGTGAGGCTGAGAATACTTAAATATTATTAATAGATTCATCTAATACAAAAAAATGAAATCTAATAATTATAACTATTAATAAGGAAACTTAAAAAAAAATTCCTTAAGGATGTCCTTTACCGGCACATCTATACTATATGACATATACAATATATATATATGAGTTTAACAACGAATTTAAACGTTGGTGTAATCATACATGCGCACAGGCCACTATAGTAAGAAAATAACTAAGCGTAATACTAGAACTAATTGCCTCATCTTCATTTGTACTCGATTTTCAAATAAAATCTGTATATTACGAACATTGCGCATAAACTTCACGTAGTTTTATCAAAAGATAATTCTATATTATATTTAACAGAATGATTTTAATTGGTAAATTTATCAAACGAATATTAATTTTCCAAAATGAGTAAGGTTGTGTGGTTCGGTCAAGTGTTTAGGTTAGGATTCGAAATAGAGACACTCGATGTATGCTGCCAATGCTCTTCCAACAGAGCAACTTAGCACGCACAATTCACCCGGAGCAATATCATTATATACTCATACGAATAGTATGCATTTATCATACGGGTAGTTTGAAAAAAATATTAAAGTATTATTACAGAGGGTTATGTATAATAATGATAAGTATGCGTTCGTATTCACTGTGTGAATTGTGTGCGTCAGATTCTTCCAGGTTAGTTCAGTCGACAAAGTATTGACAATTTGCGCGAAAGACTGCTTAGTTCGAATCCTGACCTGGACACTTTTTCAATCAGTTGGAAAATTACAACAAAAGATAATTAAAAGATATAGGGTAGATGCTCCAGTTTTGGCAACTGCACAAGTTTTGGCCACATTGGAATGATTTACCCTATATAGGCTGTAAATTGTTTTAACAAATTATATGCATTCTTACTCCTTAATCTAACACTCTTTTATTATTTCCAATCCCATTTGTTTATTTTTTGATAAAAAATGACTTGCAAAAAAAAAAAAAAAAAAAAAAAAAAAAAAGTGTAAAACTATAGTTTGCACTTACATATATTAAGGTTTTTGCTTAGGTAACAAGTTTTCACAATCTTTCAATATTAGGCATTTATCGAACTTTATTTGTTCTGAAACAAATTGCTATGAAGCTTTATGAAGTAGGCTTTCTCTCTGTTGCAATTTCATATTTAAATTAATTTTACAGCTTAAAGTAGGGGTGGCCAAAACTGGTGCTTTAAATTTGCTATGTGTACAAGTTATGGCCATAATGTGGCCAAAAATGGCACAACATTATGCTCCATTTTTGGCCACAAGACTAATTATAGTGAAAATTTCAGCAATATATTTAGAAATGTTTTATAACTTATAAATTTAAAAGTTCAATAAAATTACAGCATGATTTAGTGGTTTCTTGTATTTTTTCAAAACAAAATGAGGAAGTTGCATAACTTTTGCAAAATTTCAAGCACATGAATTTAGAAATAACAAATAATGTGAAAATCTTTATACTATAAATAGGATTCATTTTAACAAGTTTAAAAAAGACAATTCTGTACTCTTAAAAATGGTCTAGATTAAACACTGTTATAAGATAGGAAGTAAAATTATGGCTTTTCAAAATTCATTGTTAGCTTTTCAAGATGGTTAAGTTTTGTATATCTCGTTCTACCTTGCAACACAAGTTTACAGAATGGAGACCAGTTTTTACTATTTTTGAATCTCAAGTAATAGGATTGTGCTATTTATGGTGGCCAATTATCTATATAAGAGATATGGGCCGAAAAGAAGGGGGATGCCCTCTGTGAAGGTCTTTCTAAGATCCTAGCCAATATTTATACAAGGAAATCTAAGGTTTGAAGAAAACTAACTCCAAATGATTAGGCTGACAGGCAGCTAAGTACGAGGAATTAAAGTTTAAAATCAGTTGAAAAAAATGTATTTTAGAGATTGTCAAAATACTATTTCATGTAAAAATGGAATAATTTCAAGATTCTTGTCATATAACTGTAAATATTGGTACAGTATAACATATGATATATATAAATGAAAATATGCAAAATGTTAAAATAAGCTTTTTATGTCCTATAAGTCTTTTTTATGAATTAAATATATTTTTTGTTTTTAAATTTAAATGTTCAGTTAAAATCAGCTTAAGTATATTTTATTCGATGTTTTTATGATTTCATTTAAAAAAATGCAAATCTTTTTTATACAGCAAACAAATATGTGTGTGGTAAAACAGATTTTGCACAAAAATGCTTTATTTTTACTTATTATCAGTTAAAATGTTTGCAAAATTACAAGATATTAGGGCGGCCAAAACTGATGCAAAGGTGGCCAAAACTGGTGCAGGCGTGGCCAAAACTGGTGCAAATTGAAAGAAATTACTTAACGAGTTATTACTCACAATCTAAAATATTTGATAGAAAGTTATTATAATTAACAGAAAGACAACTAAGTTTACTAAAGAATACTGTTATTGCGATTTCATATGCTTTATTCAGTCTAAAACTATAAAATTTCCATTTCAACTTTTCTCTTAATGTGGCCAAAACTGGAGCATCCACCCTATATATTTATAGACATCAGGATTATTGGTCAGAAATATTGGCAAGCTGTGCAGTTTTAGATATGTGCTGAAATTTGTGGATATTAAAGCGAGTAAAAGTTTTTTTAAAAAAAAGTTCAAAAAGATTAAACAGTTTGAACAACATATTACAAAATGTGTGTCAGTTATAAATAAAATTGAAGCTATGCAATTTTCAGCATGTGGGAAAAATATATAAATATTTTTGAACGGCAATATTTTTAAAATTTTTAAAACAACACCAGAGTTGTAAGGCATGTGAGGTAAATCGAATTTTTAACTGTAATTTAGAAGAAAGTCTCCTTACTGCAGGTATTTATTTTTATATATTATACAGTATTTGTTCATAAATTGTCAATATATGATTTTAGGACTCAAACCCTATTTTAACAGGAACATGGCGTAGAGTTATAGCTTCAGCAGATCCTGTTTCTTTTACATTGTTAGAGAATCGTTAAGAAAAGTTAAATCGCCACAGAATCATCACAGTGTTAACGAAAGTTTTGTCACAAACGATCTGCAGCGTGAGTCTAAAATAATGGGACAAATTTAAGGGAGGTGGTAGAGCTCACTATAATAAATAATTATGGCATAGAAATGTATGACTGGAAGTGACGCGTTAAAAAGTCACACTAGTCACTGTAAAAGACACGGATTATAATGTTAAGTGTATGGGAGCGCTATTTTCGCATATTTTTTTTTCCATATGATAGCTGAGGACGACCTGCAACTGGGCTGGTTTTTACTTTTTTGATTTTGGTTACAGATTAAAAGAAAAATACTTCAGAACCAGATTCAGTATTTCACACTATTTAACTTTCAGAACCAGTTTAAACCGGTTCTAAAACTGAAACTATTGTAATAAAAAAAATATATAACCAAAATCGAAAAAGAAAAATTGGCCCGGTTGTGGATCGTCCTCAGCTATCCTATGGAAAAAATATCATGTAAAATATTGAAATTTGAGCAAGATATTTGAAAACAACGCCCCCCCCCCCCTTAGACATAACATTACCATCCGGGTCTTTTTTGGTGACTAGTGTAGCGTCTTGACGGGTCACTTCCGGTCATTTATTTCTGTGCCATCATTATTTGTTATACTGAGTCCTACCGCCCCCTCAAAGTTTGTTCCATGATTTTGGACTCACCCTGTATTTCACAATTTGGTCACAATGTAACTTGAAAGCATTGTCACTTTCGTCACAATTCCGTCACAATGTTAATGACAAAATCGTCACAAATGACACACTTTTCACAAATTCGTCACATTGCGACGTCACAATGTGGTCACAATGTGACGTCACAAACAAGCTCTAAAACGGCCATAACGACTTCACATTTTAGTCACTGTGACTTCACATCGACGTCACGTGACGTCACATCGACGGTCACAAAGTCACAGTGTGACTTCACAACGACGTCACCGTGACGTCACCATGTCTTACGGGTAGGGTTCTTTTTATCTTATGGTTAGACAACTTCCAACTCTTGTTTCTTAGAAAAGTAGAAAATAATTTATTTACAGATTTTCAGAACAACAGAGTCTTCGAAACTCACAAATATTACTAGATATTCAAAAATAACTGTTCAAATCTATTGTACATTGCAGATATAGGTCCCAGAGACTCTTTATATAACGTCTCAACACTAAAATCACATTCAAAATAACGTAAATAAGACTCAAGCAAACTTGCTTAAACAGTACCCTAGAAGTTCACTCAATGACTGACTGGTAAATAATAACAACAACAGCTCGTATTGCTCTCCTTATATAGGCTCGCAGCATGCGCCGGAAATTTCCAGAGGCTTCTCGAATATTCCAGAAAACCAAGGAAAAACATTCAATGTATCAGCATACCTAAGGGGGGTTATCATAGAGAGGGAAGGGTTACCATCGCCAACAATCGCCAAGTTTGTCGCCAACTTGGCGATATATCGCCAAATGTGGCAACCAAAATTAGTTGCCAAAAGTGACGCCAACTTGGCGATATCTTTAATATTTCGCCAATCTGCCATAGACATACACTGAAAAATAATAGACAAGTTTGCTTGATAACAGAGACAATGTAACAAAAACTAATATTAGTAAAGGAATGGAGTTTAATAAGATTATTTACATTATTTTACAGTACAAACACTAACTATTTACAAAATTCGTAACAATATGTTTTTATTTAAATTTTGTTTAATATTTTTTCAGGTTATGCCCCGATTAGTGGAATGTGCAGCAAATATAGAAGTTGTACCGTAAATGAAGATTCAGGACTTGCACTAGCTTTTACAGTTGCCCATGAAATCGGCCACAAGTAAGTAGACAGATTTCATCATGTTATTTTACAAACTTTTTATTTGTACATTATTTTACAAAAAATACAAAATAATTTTAATTTGTAAAAAACATAGAGGAAAATGGGGACTAATGGGACGCATGGCTAATGGGACAAATGGATTTTTTTTTACACGACAAATATTTTAGTGAAGATTTGTATGTCATTGCATAGCAATAGGTCTAGCAAACATTTTCGGCATAGCAGGTCAGCCATGAGAGTTGATTGCTGTTTAGAAAAAATCATGTTTTATTTCGAACAAGCCAAAGTAAATTTCATTTTCTGCGATTGATTCTATTTGGTAAACAATTCAAAATACTTATATTTCATTTAAATACATTTATAGATACTACAAATATTAGTGAAGGAGAAAATATCACTGAAAAAATAATGAATTAAAAATGTAAAAAATTATTTCTCAAGTTATAAATTTGCATATAGTGTGATCTATATGCAATTTCTTGTAGGGGCTAATGGGACAACTCTGGCCGTGACGTCATACTTGCTTTTTTGTATATTTATCGTAAACTATGCATCGTAAAGATACAGTTCTTTGGACATTTTTTATATACTCCCAACAAGGAATCTGGCTGTGCAGAGTTTAAGTATTATTTATGAGACCTGTATAATTGAATAGTTTTTCGATATTTCGGTAAAATCAGAAAAAGTTGACAAAATTGACATTTTAAACCAAATTTCTGGATGCGAGAGCGAAAAGATAAAATAATAAAATAACACTGTCAAAAGCTAACAATCGCTTATACCTCAAACAACTAATTACATGTTGCGTTTGTCAATTTAAGATGGCAGTTTAATATTTAACAAAAAGTGAAAGAAACATTTTAATTAAAAATCTCTTCAATAACCATACTTGCAAGTGTCATGTTTTACGTTTTAATATAATTTAGAAAATCAGAAAGCTTTGCGTTGTTAGTCAAATTTATTTTCAAAAACTGCCTTAGTAGTAGTAATCCTAATATAATATAATCATTTTAAAAAGATCAATTTGTTTGAAAATTAGATCAGTGTGCAACATAAAAACACTTTTAAAATTGCAGCATTAGCAAATCATTAGCACTTTTTGAATAAGTTTTATTCTACGAATTCAGGCAAAAGAAAAAGAAATTGTTTGCTTCATATGTTACGTATAGATATTTATGCATAGGAGTTTGACATTGGATTTCATTTAGGAAAAGTTTGAGAGTTGAAAAGAATTTGCATCAAAATTGCTAATTTTCATTACCCAGCCGATTGCGTGAAAAAACAATGTTAGGATGAGTTAGCAGCTCATGCACCAAAGTCTTGTCTGGGTTTCGATTATAACTCGATTGTATGACTGAATGCGAGCGATGTGCGTGTTTGCTTTTTAAAAGATTACATACTTATTTTAATATTGTATTCAAAATATTATTAAAAATATATATCAGCCAATATGTACAGTCCCTGGCCAAATTATTAGACGCACTCCCTTTTCCTTGTGTGGAACCATATTACTAGCTTCATAGAAATATTACTGTGTGAATAACTGCAATTAATTATGTACATCATTTGTAGGATTATAATAAATAAAAAACATGCCTATGACTTTAAAACTCTTTCTTTTTACAAATTAAATTAAAAATGGCTGAAATTGCAAAATTTATAACTTGAAGCTAAAAAAAAATGTCAATATTTTTTGGAGACTCTTTTGGCTGCTATCAGTGCCTCTATTCTTCGCGGCATGCTGTTAATACAAAATTGAAAAGTTTCTTGTATATGTGGGTGACGATTCCAGATATGGATAAGATTTTATATGAGCTGGGTTCTGTTTGTTATGACTTCTTAGTCAATTCTCCAGACCAATGTAAAGAGGTTTTCAAAATCGGTTTGTTCTAAAGCTAAAATGATGGTTTCCAAATAAAGAACAATTTATATTTTTGCAAGGTAAAGCTTTTTGTTACATAGCACGATCCGTCAAGGTCTACTTTCAATAAAAAAAATATCCCTGTGTTGAACTGCTCCCGGTAATTCATCAGGCATGAATACAGCTCATATTCAAAATATTAGAATAATTGAGAAAAAGTAATAAGAAAAAATTATTTGTCATTTATTTATTTTTTATACTAAGTAAATGCAATTAAATTTCTTATAAATTAAATCTGGAATGTTTAGATAAGATTTTAACATTTATAAAATATAAAATACAGCATAATAAATTAGGTATACAGCTTCCTTAAACACACCAGAATATTAGAATAAAATTTAGATTGGTTCAAAATATTAGAATATTTTATTTTACGCAACAATATTACCTTATGAATATGAAGTAAATGGTAGTTAATATTTTGTAGCATCCCCTTTAGCTTTCATAACAGCGTACAATCGATCTTACATACTATATACAAGGTGTTTACAAACATTTCTATCAATATTAGCCCAAATAGACTTTATACGTGCCACTAACTCAGTTTTACTTGAAGGAGGATTTTCTTGAAGTTTTTTCTTCATTATACACCATAAGTTTTTGATGGGATTAAGATCTGGTGAATTTGGTGGCCAAGGAAGTACCTTAATGTTGCGTTGGCGGAGCCAATTCTTAGTTGACACCGAGGTATGCGGGGACGCTAAATCTTGTTGAAAGATGAAATCATCTTCAAATAAATCTTCTGATGATGGAATCATGTAATATTCTAAAATTTCTTGATATATCAGAGAGTTAACCTTTTCGTAGACGATGCATAACTTTCCAGGTCCTTCTGCACTCATACAACCCCAAACCATGACACTAGCAGCAAATTTTACGGAACGTTTGAGGCATTCTTTATCAAATGCTTCTTGCTTCATTCTCCAAACTCGAATACCTTGATTACCATATGAAACACAAAACATACTTTCATCACTAAATAATATATTTTTCCAATCTTCATTGGTCCATAAACGTCTTGATTTACACCAATTCAATCTTATACGCTTTTGTCTTGCAGTCATGAGAGGTTTTGTTTTCGGTACACGAGATTCAAATTTAAATTTATGGAGACGTCTTAATGTTGTCGATGTAGAAACTTCAACTCCTTCTTCTTTCCATTTTCGGTGCAAGAATCGCACACTTTTAAAACGGTTTTTCTTAACTATACGCTTCAGTTTCCTGTCATCTCTAGCAGATGTTTTTGGTTTTCGGCCACCATTTCGGCGATTATTTTGAAATTTTCCAATTTTTGAATATTGTGTTAGTATTTTACTAACGCTCGATTGCGAACAATGTAAATAATTCGCTATAAAACATTGATTTTTACCGTGCCGATACAAATCAACCATACGAAGTTTAGTAGATTCAGGAATATCACTCACACGGCCCATTTTAAGACGAAAAAGAAACAAACTGCAAAAAAGAATACTGATTTTAAATAAAATAGTCTGAATTTAATCAATGATGCCACCAGTTAAGAATTGGTAATAATTAAAGGAGAATTAATGTGAAATATTCTAATATTTTGAACCACTTGAATAAATATTCTAATATTTTGACTTTTCAAAATAATTTTTTTTGCAATTAATCTTTTCAAAAATGATATTAAATTTAAGATAACAAGCAAGTTTAATCAACAATAAGTTCTTAATAAAAATATCGTTTGCATATTTTCATTAAAAGACATTAAATTACCAAACGATATTTTCAATTTCTAAAAAAAAGGTAATTATTCTAATATTTTGAATATGAGCTGTATCATTGAAAATGTTTGGGAGCTAATGAAGAAAAAACTCGACAAAGAGCTTATAACGAGCAAAACACAGCTCAAAAAAAAACTTATCCTTGTCTGGAAACATCACTCACACATGTAAGAAACATTTCAATTTTATACTAACAGCATGCCATGAAGAATAGAGGCACTGATTGCCGCCAAAGGAGACTACAAAAAATATTGACATTTTTTTTTTAATATCATGTTTTATGTTTTACAATTTCAGCAATTGTTAATTTAATTTACAAAAATAAATAATTTTAAAGTCATTGGCATGCTTTTAATTTATTATAATCCTACAGATTATGTATATAATCAATTGTAACTACTGACATAGTAATATCTCTATGAAACTTGTAATATGATTCGACACAAGAAAATATGAATGCGTCTAATAATTTGGCCAGGGACTGTAGATCTGGATTTTTAAAGATTGAAAGCAATTTTTGGGAACTGAAAGTATGGTATATTTTAAGGGTAAATCATTAAAGTTACGTAGAAGCCTTTGCCCAATGAACAAATCTAAATACTATTCTAATTTATCGCTGAAAGTGGAAAATCTGGCCTAACTTTTCATCCAGATCTCAGATTTTTTTTTAAATCATTTTTTAATACATTTGCTACGAAGTTTTCAAATCTTTTACTTGCAACAATTTCTAAAATTTATTTTAGTTGTATAGCTGATTTTATAATAAATTACTGTTTAATATGTCATTGCCCGAATGAAAGAATATGGTTGAATTGACGATTTGCTTGCTAAAATAGCTATTTGTTTAAAATGGAATGTTTTTTAATCTTTTGCGATTTCATCTTCTGTATTAAAAATTCTCTCTTTTTTAAAGATTTGTGTAAACATTTTAAAGTATTCATTACAATTATTTCTGTTTTCATTCTGTTGCCTGAAAAAAAAATAACAAGTTCGTTATTTAAAAAAAAGCAGTATCTTTTGAAATTTGAGAAAGCATTCTATAAAAATCTGAATTTACATTTGAGTTTAACACATGAAGTTTTCTATCGACTAGCTTAATTTAAAGGAAAATCTTTTTAAGATTTGTTTCGAAAAGTGAAATCCAAAACATATTGCTTTTCAAGAATTTCTCGCATTTCATATAATTTCGTTTAGAATTTTCGAAATTTAAAGAAATTTTGTTTTCAGACAAATTCAACAAAACGTTATACATGCTTATTTGTAATATAAACGCCTCAAAAGAGGAAGTTAAAAAAATAATATTATATACGTGTATACTTTTACAGATAGAATCAAAAGCAATTTATTGCTTCAAAATAAATCACGTTATATTGGAATAGCTGACGACTTGTAGATAATAGCATTATATGAAATCTGAATCAAACTATTTTAATTCAGAAAATTTTATAGATATTTGAATATTTGGAAGCACATTTTTATCCTATTGGATGATGTAAAAATGGAAACAGTTCAATATTTAGATGTGTTGAAATTTCCGAAAAATAGAAAATGGATTCCTTAGATTGTTGCTACTGTCGATATGACATCGTCATCGTCCGTGAATTCTTTTTTTTTGCTTTATATTACAGATTTTTGTTTTGTATGTGCTTGAATAATACTTTTGAAAGATTTATAATTTAGATTAAATTGTACTACTGACAGTCAGTGTACTAAATAAGTGTTATTTATTTATTTTGTAATTTTCAGCTTATTTATTTATTTATTTTATACTTTAAGATTCTATAGAAGCATAAAGAGTTAAATGATGGTACTGGTTTGAAATTATAAATTATTTAAACGATGTTACTGGCAATTACATTGAATGATACAGTCTTTTTTCTTTTCAGTTTCGGAATGCTACACGATGGTCAAGGATCCTCACCGTGTCGCAAAGGCCGGGGAACCATCATGTCCGCCTCCCTCTCTGGACTGGACACCAGCATCTTGTGGTCCGAGTGCAGCCGGAGAGACCTCGCATACTTCCTGCAGTAGGGGCCTACCCAACCACTGTGTCCCGGCACTACACTCCCTTGACTTGTGAGCTCACACAGCACACGCGCACACAAACACACAGAATAGGGATCACACAATTACAAATATACATATGTTCTGTAGTTGCTTGATTTATAAATATTCGTCATTTCAGCCCTTTCAGCACAAAACAAATACTTATATGTATTACTGCCACCTGCTCGAAACTTTACTAATAAAATTACATACATTTCTATTAAATCTGTAATGTGAAGATTCGTAACATTATTTCCTAGTGGTTTTTAAACGATAGTGTATGAATACAAATGCTGCCTAAATTTCAACTAGTTTTTTTTTTTTTTTTTTTTGAGGGGGGGGGGGGAGGAGGACAAAGGTAATAGAATTCTGTCTACAGTTCAGAGTGTATCAGTTCTAAATTAACTCTATGTAAAACTGTGTAAAATTCTATGCAATAAGAAAAGTGTACATGATGCAAATTAAATTTTATGAGTTTTGAATCGCAGAAAATTGCAATAGTAAACTCCAAAACAGAAATCTAATTCGACTAACATTCATACGCGTACGAGTTACGTGGCTTCAAACGGCATGGAACACTACACTGTCAGATAAATTAAGAGGTATTTGTGGAATTTATAGGTCCACCCGTTGCAACAGTGTAGATTAATTGCAGCTTGCTGTCAGTCCCCGTTAATCTAAAATTAAAAGCATAAAATTTTCCGTAATATCATTTAATACGCAGTTTCAACATTATTTGAAATCATTGATGGCTCCTTGATAATTATATAAAGATCTTATCATATTAGGAGCAAATCAACTGGTAAATGATTTAATTATTAAAAATACTGAACCATTGGTGCCATTGGTGACTGGGTGCTTATTTTGTTCAAGAGAGCCGAGAAAAAATATCCCAATCGAGGAAAATGGCGATGACAAAAATATTTCTATCGATGGCAATACGAACGTATGTATTTACTGTTAGAAAATAATCTATATTAATTATAGAAAGTTGTTTGTGTGTCTGCGTGTGTTTTCACGCGATGAATAATGAAATCTGTCGCACATAGATGTTTGCAAATTTTGTTCCGGATAGGTGGTACACCTGAGCCTCAGATTTTCAATTAGATTTTTTGTTATTTTTATTGAATGGTAAAATTCGTGACTGCAAAACTTGCATATAATCACTATGGTTGTTCAAAATCATCGCAAGTGCACCTCCATACTTGGCAGTTGGCAGAAAGCAATTTGTGTCTTTAACTTATTGCGGTGATTTCCAGAAGATATGTATAAAGATTAGCTGATTATATATCATTACATTTCATGCATAGAGCCATCATGGTCAAAAAATCCGTAGCATTATTTAGCTTCTATTTGACACTGATAGCAGTAGTGATTGGCTTTTTGAGTGGTTACTAATTGATTTCCTTTTTCTTATACAATTAACTTCTAATTGTAATTGTAGTTATTGAATCTGCAGATACTGATCGAGTTTTTGGGTAATTTTGGTTGTGGTGGTTTTTTTTTAATGATACAATCCACATAAAACTCCGGTAGTCACTTTCAATGATTTTAAAGCTTGAGGTTTCTTCTCCTATTTTACTTTGTCAAAAGTGATTTTCTAACAACTCGATGTGCCATCATGACATTGCAAAACGTAGCTAAAAAATAGATACAAAATAACAAAATGCATTAAAGATTATGATAGTCGAGGCTCCCAGATGACCAGTGTCAACAAAATAATCCCGTTGAAAATCTGACAGGTTTGACGCCATGCACATCAATATGATGCGCCATAAACTTCCCACCTTTATGAGGACAGACTAAGACATCCTTGCAGCTGCAAAATAAAATCTGATAGATAGATTTGCTTATGTAAATCTTATTCATCAACACCACTCATAATGAGGCATATTTTCTTTATTTTGATCACCACTCATATGTATGTAATCTGAAACATTAACATATTCTGATTTTTATATTATTCTTGATTGCTAATGATAGATAACGTATATACAAGATAAAACTAATAAGAAATCTTTTCTATCATCACCATCATTTTTTCATAAGCATTAGAAAACACACATCATTTTGAAACACTCTATTTATTTCATGCACAATCCCATACTAGCACATTTATGAAGAATTTGTATATTATATATGAAGGATAAATATGTTTTTTTTTTCCAAAAATTTATCATGTTTTTATTTCAGGTCACCCAGGTCTCACTGCTTAAAAAATGAGCCAAATTCCCCAGGACAGCTAAAATTTCCAAACCATTTGCCTGGCCAACTTTACGATGCTGATATGCAATGTAGATTGCAATTTGGCAATAAATCTAAACTCTGTTCTCATTATCCCAGAAAGGTATTATTCTAAATAGTTAAATAACTATACATATGTTATGTTTGTTAAAATAGAAGGATAATATTTAATTGATGGATCTCAATAAATTTCTCTATAACTTTTCCACACTAATGCGTATTCCTACCAACAAAAATTTCAAATCGTTGGCGTTTTTTAAAAAACATGTTTTCGTCAATTTGCATTTTACATGAAGAAAATGAAATTTTTGATTAAAAAAAAATCATTGCAGTTGGATTTCGCATTGAATTCCGTTTAAGAATTCACCGTATGTTATATTTTATTATCACTGTATTGCTGACAAAGTAATTACACAGTTGAAATTGTAAATCGCATTAATATGCTTTGAGCAGGTACTGGGTCGAAAAGTGGAGTTCATAAGTTGAAAATCCTATTTTTGTCAAAGATTGCAGAATTTCTGTTATTTTTTTATTTGAAAGATTGTATAATTAGCTACCAAAACTTAGTTTTATCCAAACAATCAATAGGCAATGTAATTATGGCTGCTTTTAATTTATATTCTTAAAACGGAAACGTGTATTTAAGTATCATAAATAAAGAAAATATCTTCTAATACTGGAACTAAGGAAAATATAACATAGAAATCTGGACTGTTTTAAAATCCTTAAAACGAAAATTTGTTTACTAGTTTTAACACTGTTTAATATAATCGAATAGATTTTTTCGTTTTATCTGTCACTCATCTGTCCTTCTGTTCATATTCTAATTATCGTAAATCCACTCAGACTGCCATATAATGGATATATGTTGTTGAGGGTTACCATGATATGATTGCTATGGAAAATGAAGTGTGTAACATTTATGGTTCATTTACAGGCACATTCAAAAATATTTCCTTACATCAAGGTCAATGAGAAAAATCGCTTTCAATGCATTTCACAGATATTACGTTATTGTTATTCAGTGATTGATAATGAAATCTATATTACATTGCTGAAGTGTATTATAACATGCTTAATGTAAAATATCTCTTGCATTTATCGGACATTTACTTACAAGGACAAACAAAATATTTTTATTACTGCCTATGAACAATAAATTGCTCGAATTGTGTTATAGTTAAGGTAGCATTTTTAAGTTCAACTAAATGTTTGCATATTATGTGGGGTTTATAAATTTAATTCGTCATATACAGGGTGCTAGAAAAGAATTTGTAAGCTCACTGTCAATGTTCTTCATTTGCCTAAGAGTGGTTTTCATTATGTTATGCGTTGTTCAGAAGGAACTGTTAAGAACTCTACAAAGATAAATTTGTAGGATGTAAATAAATTCATATGTAAGGCTGCATAAAGAACTAGATACTGTGAAGTTTATTGTTGTTAGTTGCGGGAAGTGCGCTTTTAGTTGTGTTACGCGTTTCTTACTCGAATTAAAGTTTAGCTTAGATGTTGTATGAATAAAGGTTTATAGCTAGTATGTACGGTTGTAAGAAAGCATTGGTCAAAAGTTATAAAAGTCACTTTTAAACAATGCTGTTCATTTTCTAACTAAACTAAACTGTAATATGTTATATAGTACGTGGACTGTCTTAAAAATATCCGTTATTTGGCTGAAAAAATTTATAAGTTACCTGAAGGAACTGGGATCCTAATACCTTTCAAAGTAGGTCATTTGTGATTTCACACATTTAAAGGCCACTGTTCCTTCCACAGTCACTTCTAGATGGCTTCGTTTAGGACGGTATTTGATTCCGCCTTTGCGTTTTGCCTATCTTACCTTTACTCTCGAAACGCGATTCTTTCAATGACGTCTTCAACTTTGGGTGCAACTAAAAGTCGCAAGAAGCCAAGTTTAAAGAGTAAGGCGTTAAGAGCCCATAGTAGTGAATGAAATAGACCCGGATGATAATGTAAAGTCTATGAGGGCGTTCTTTTTTAATATCTCGCTCAAATTTTAACATTTTGAGGTGATTTTTTTTGCATAGGATAGCTGAGGACGATCCACAACAGCTGATTTTGGTAATATTCTTTTTATATTAGAATAGTTTTAGTTTCATAACCGGTTCATACCGGTTCTGAAAGTTAAAGTATTTAAAAAAATATATGACACCGAATTCGAAAAATGAAAAACTAGGCCGGTTGTGGATCGTCCTCAACTATCCTATGCAAAAAAATCACGTCAAAATATTAAAATTTGAGGGATATATTTAAAAAGAATGCCCCCCATAGACTTTACATTATCATCCGGTTCTTTTTCAGTCATTAGTGTGGCGTCTTAAGTGAAAGACTGGAATTCCATCTTTTGCCAAGAAAATTTGAATCAGGCGCGATAAATGGCCTACAGCATTGACGAATCTTACAACACCCGATGAATCTTACGAATTGTCAACAATCTTTGACAAAATTTGATGCAGTACTCCACACAACTCATTCAGTCATTTTGAGAAAAATAAAAATCCGACGAACGCATACACGTATGATAACATCTCATTCGGAAACCAGGAAAACTGGCTCATTGAAACTCGGGGGTCAAGGATGTGGATTAAACTGTCCCCTTCCAATATGCACAGTACTGCCGATTTAGAATCAATACAGCGCGGGGAGGAGGGGGGGGATAAAATTCGAATAATTATGAGACAGACTTCTTGCAATGCAAATATATAATAAGGTGGCGAGTACTCAGAAAAAACACAGTTAAAAAAAAAGAGGAAACTACTAGTATTCTCTTATAGAAAATAATATAAACAAGAAACAATATAAACGGATTAAAGAAGGCTAATTACTCTTTAACAAAATTATCATTTAACATGATATTTAATATTTTTTAAACTGTGCTTTTCCTTGATCACTCATCACTTTTTATAAATCATATACAGCATTTCACTTAATAATTCAGCCATTTTTCTGACTATGAATGGTAATTGCTAAAGCTGTATTTTTTTTCTTTTAATACTTTATGTGTTTTCTAAACTGATTACTATTACATATCTTCTTTCACTTTATTTAACGGTGGAGTTTTGCTGCAGTTTTACCTGGATATGTAGGAAAGGGTTTAATAATCATAATGCAAGTTTTTTTCATTTTTGTTATTATTAGTGTGAAAGTTTTGCAAGCTTACAAGTTTTTTTTTTTTATTAATTTGGATGAATTCTGATTTTCAGAATGAAGTGTGTCGTTCGTTGTGGTGCCAGAGAAACGGCAGAGAATGTGAAACAAAATTCTTACCAGCTGCAGAAGGAACAGCTTGCGGAAAAAACAAGGTCGGCTTCCATCTTGTTTCTTTATTTATTTACGTATTTATTTTATAATATCCTACTAGTATATTCTATTATTCTATTATACCTATTCTGTATTCTGTAACTGAAATATTTTTTTTTTATACGAAAGAACCTAAATATTCTACAGTGGAGTTTGGATTCAGAATACATTCAAATTTTAAATCAGAGAATAAGTTAATCTGTTTTCAATTAAAAAATATAAACTACCATAATTCATAAAGTTAAGAATTCATAATCTCATAAATTATGACTTACTTATGAATGAACAATTTTCTAAACAACACAAAGGTTGATAATAAGATGCCATCAGTTTAACTGGACAATATTCTTTTTTATAATTAAATAAGCTGATAATATTGTTGTTTTGATTTATGAAAATAAAGAAAAAATGATGATCATTTACAGTGGTGTCGGAAAGGATCTTGTGTGGATAAAGACACGGAGATTCTGAAAGCGGTCGATGGTGGCTGGAGTGAGTTCTCAGAATGGTCAAACTGCACGAGAAGTTGTGATGGTGGATTAATGGTGAGAGAAAGATACTGTAATTCACCAGAGTGAGTGAAAGTTTCTTAATCTATATAATAAGCACTGTCAAAAAAATTTCTGTAAAGTTACTAAACTTTTTCTAGAAAATTGGAATTTTTAAAAAAAATTTTATGTAATGGTAATAACAAAAATTCATGTAACAAAATCGGTTACAGGATTTTTTGCTAGTACTGTTACTTGGAAAATTCTCGTAATCCCAGTTTCCTAGAAAAGTTTTATAACTTTGGAGTTTTTTCTTTTTTTATTCATGTAGTGTGGGAATGTTAAATAATTCCGAAGTCTGCGACTATATTTCATACTTATGACCTAATTATGTGTTTCAGGCCTCAAAATGGTGGAAATTATTGCAAAGGGGAAGAAAAAGAATATCAAATATGTGGCACAAAGGTAAAGTATCATTATATATTTTTTAAAATTATAATAATTTGAATGTTTGTCAATATATTAGATCATCCTGAAAATTCTGAGGCTTTTTTAAAACGTTGACTTCACAAATATCACATTTTCACCGAAATTTTCGGTTAAAACTTTGTTTTTATAATGTACATA
The DNA here is from genome assembly GCA_964019185.1 of Maratus speculifer. Lineage (NCBI taxonomy): Eukaryota > Metazoa > Arthropoda > Arachnida > Araneae > Salticidae > Maratus > Maratus speculifer. Next base: position 271,596,802 of record OZ025298.1, read on the forward strand.
TATAGTACGTATACTCTTTTACTTATTTTGTAATAAATTTGTTCATAATTCCTGATGTCATTCAATTATTTTAACATTATATGAACAGAAGAATACCGCAGAATTTTCCAGATGGCCCAATATAACGCTGCTCTGTCTAATCCTGAAAAAAATACTTAAATCAATGTGTAAAAGTGCATTAAATTTCTTATAACTTTTACTATTCGTTATTTTTAACTATTAAAGCACAAACAACAGGTTTGTCTTTGACATTTTGATATTGATCTAAAATTTCTTATAGTATCAGTCAGAACAACGCCGTCTATTTATAAAAATTGTAAACTTTTATATGTAAAATTTAATTTAAGAGTTTCTTGATAAATAGATAACTTATTTCATATTTATATTTGTTGCATTTATTAAATAATTAAATTTTCAACTTCGCCGTCCTCTTTTTTTTATGTTTTGTAGGATAATTGCAAAATTTTCATAAAATTTCAGATTATTTTTTTATGTAAATTGAATTAAAAGATATATATACAATGAAATTTTTTAGAACACTTGTTAGAAAACAATATTCGGATAAAACTGATAAAGTTTCATAAAGTTGAGATCTCTTTGAATGTTCCAATTTGAGTTACCATTTAGAAGTGAGCAAATTCATTAACATTTACATGCAACCAAAACACAAATTTTCAGTAAATGAAAACAAAAATATGCTGAATATATAAAAATTTAAATGAATATTACTATCATTCTTTGCAATTTTTGCAATCTTTGATAGTCAGATTTTTGGACCAAATTGGTTAAATCTCATACGAAATCTCGTGCATAACAAAGTGCTTTTACTAATTAAAACATAGTGTAAACAGCTCATGCAATTGCATTTTAACTGAATGCTTACGCATTAAGCAAATGATATTCGTTTCATGTGTTAGGAAAATATTAATGGAATGATTATGCCAATTATTTCATTTGAAGTATTCTTATATTTTTTATTCCTATAACATTTTGGTTCCGCATAAGTACTATGTGGCCAAAGGTGACCGGTCACTCGCGATTTTAGATAGTCTCTTAAATATCTAGAAAAATACAGGGGAATTTATAATGAAATTCCAGGTGTGTAAATATAATAATACAGGTCATATATTACAGTGGAGATATTTCCCCTAAATCTCATACAGGACCGTCAATAAATTGAAAAAAGGACGAATATTTTTGGATAACCATGTAAAAATTAATGTAGCAAACTCGTACAGACTGTAGATTATGATTAAGTGGCTTATTTTAATAAACCGTGGTCCTTTTTATGAAAACAGCATGTATATTTATAGAGTAATTAAGGTTTTTATTAAAAAATCCTAAATTTTGCGAGTTTTTTTTTTTTTTTTTTTTTTTTTTTTTTTTTTTTTTTTTTTTTTTTTTGCTTATAATTTGCAGAGATTTTAATAATGTTCTTTTCAGAAAACATAACACAACATTATACACAATACCTTGTAATCAGAATTAAAAAAATAGTAAAAATTCTATGAAAAATGGGTAGGTTTACTAAATAATTTTTCACTACGCATGCATGAATGCTATCAAAATTTCATTCGCATACTGTGCTATTTAAATGTATCGAACAACTTTTGTGAAAATCTCAAAAACATAGTTTGAAAATTCTGAAATTTTCGGCGATAGAATAAGTTCGAAATCCGTTGATCCCAAAATGAAACAAAGAAATGAGGGACTGTAACCAAATATAATAGTATGTGCAATATTGTTTATTCTATACTGACACTAATCAATGGATATATGGATACAACCCCTCATCTTTTTACTTCATTTTGGAAACAATGGATTTTTAGCTTATTCTATCGATTATAATTTTCAGAATTTCCGAGCTATGTTTTTGAGACTTTCACAAAAGTTGTTCTATACATTTAGCTAACACAATATGCAAATGAAAGTTTGGTATAGCATTTATGAATGCGGAATAAAAATTTAGTAAACCTGCTCATTTTTCATACAATTTTTATTATATTTTAATTCTGATTAAAGGATATTGTGTACAATGTTGTTTGACACATTTTCTGAAAAGAGCATTTTTTTACATAAAGATCTCTGCAAATTATAATCAAAAACTTGTCAAAATTTATAACAGTTTTTATAAAAACCCTTAATTTTTCTACGAGTATACATGTTATCCGTATAAAAATGTACACAGTTTATTACAATAAGCCACTTAATCATAATCTACAGTTAGAACGCTTTTGCTACATTAGTTTTGACAAGGTTATCGAAAAGATATTTGCTCTTTTTCAATTTGTTTACGGTCCCCTATGGAGTTTCGGTGAAAAATCTTCACGGAAATGTATGACCTGTACTATTATGTTTACACAGTTTGAATTTCAGGATAATTTCTCGTCTGTTTTTCTAGATATTTAACAAAACGTCAAAAATCGCAACTGGTCGGTCACCTTTGGCTATATAGTGTACAAAGCATATACAGAATAATATAACATTTCAAATAAAAACTCTACCAAATCTTTCGGTCCGTAAGTATTGTGCCTTGTTCATAATCTGGATTTAAGAACTGCAGAAATTCATTATCATATCTCGATTTCTTTTTCAAAGAATCTATGAAGTAATTAAGTATAGATATATTGTAATATCACTTACGATTTCACTTTGCAGAAATGTGAGCTAGATAATCCTGAATATTTATCGGACCAATGTTCCACTTTCAATAAAAGAACAGTGAAAGGGAAGCAATACAAGTGGAGACCATATGGGAAAGATCTGGGCGGTAAGTAATCGGAACTTGTTTTTTCGTTCAAACAAAAAACTGTTAATGGAAATCATTACTTCCACGAAAAAGACTTCATTATTTTTAATTTCATTTGTATCTAGCGCTTTGTCACGGATTAAAAATAAATGAGTGTATGGGGGAGAAAGGAGATTAAAGAAAGAGGATATATGATCGATATATTTCTTGGAAAATAAACCAGAGTGCCGATTATCCGAAGTTTAGTTAAAAACTATCTAATTAATCGAACCTCTATCAACTTCTTTTTTTTTAATTTAAGACTTTAAAATTTATTTATTTATTTAATTACAGAAGTAAGTGTGAGAAAAATTCATTTATCCTGAATCATCCATAAAGAATTAAAATTCTACAGAAATGCTAACATCACATTTTTATCTGTAACAAGGGTTAGTAAAAAGGAAAGATCACTTTAACAGGGAACATCCATTTTGTTACATAACCTTTTAATAATTACTGGGATTTTATAATTGCTTTTTGCAGACAATAGAGTTTGATAATGAGAATAAAACTAAAGAAGATACTAGAAACATCTTTTCAATAACAATCAAGAATAAATACACAAATTGAAACTATAAAATGCGATTTATGCGATTAACTATTTTTCGTGCATTAAATAGTTAATCTGAATTTAATTATGTGGATTTTTTAAATTCAAATTGCTAATAAAGCATGACAACGTCAGAGGGAAAAAGTGTCCACCCCAGGAAACGAATTATTTGATTTGCCACATGAACAATGTGCAGTATTCAAATTGCTTAGTAAGCAGAACATTGGTGCGCTGAATCAAAGACCCAGGTTCAAAGCCTAGCTTAAGTTGGATATTTTTTCACTCTGCTGATTTTATGCCTTGTTAACAATGTGAATAAAACAAAAAAGAAAAATCATACAATTATATTCAAAAGAACATTGAAATAAATGTACACTTTCTTGTGCTTTATTACATATTGAATATTAAAAGTGTAAGATAGCAACTGTCTGGAAAATATGACAATTGAAAATAATTGTTGCAACATGAATGTTTCACAGTAGTAGTAAAATTATGCGCTCCTTAATGTACCTTATAATCAGTGTGTTTTCAGATGAAATTTCATATATCCAATAATCGGAACTTCCCTGCTCCCGATTCTTTCTGATATTGGTGCTCTAATTTTATATAGATTATATCGATTTTATATAAGGTTCTTTTTGGATATTAAATAATTATCCATAACAAAACTTAGTGATTCAATGTTAAAAAAAAAAAGAAAAAAATCCATTTTAAGAAATTTTAGGCTTCGCACAATTGTTAGAGGTTAATTTTGATATATCAATTTATATTTTAAATGTTTTATGATGGTTTCTATATATTTCAGATATTTTTCAAAAGATTAATGAATTTATAGTTAAGAGCTGAGAAGTAAATATTTAAAATTGAGAAGATATATATAGATGATCCAAGAGTAAAGAATCTAAAAAATAAGAATTCAATAATTCCAAATATATATTACAGTGACGCTATGCGGTTTCATATAAATACATGAGTTTTTAATTATAATAATAAAAATTTATTCCATTTGCATAAATAGCTAGATATTTCCCAGACGGCTCGCACTGCAACGGAACTTATGATTGTCAGTTTTTAAACATCATCTCATAGATTTAGAATAAAATCCCAAAGTCATTTTCGTTGGTGCAGATTGTCGTTCCACGTCTGAAAACCATTCTTTTTTATTTAAATGTAGCTTTTTTCGCAGTTCATTCATCGAAAATAGCTCACTTGGAAAATTATCTCTTGTTATGCAATTAATATAACAAAAAAGTTTGTTTTGCTTTCAGCAAAAGTAATTAAACTAATAAGGGGCTGTCCATAAAGGATATCACACATTTTTTTAACCATTTTTGACCCTCTCTCCCCCTTTTGTCACAAAGCGTCACACTTCACCTAATCCCCCCTTCTCTCTTTTGTCACATATCACACTATATTACATAAACATATACTTGCAATTCAAAAACAAAGCACTACATTATAGATCATATTTCAAATTTTATTTTTAAACTTTGACTATATGTTTTAATGACATTTGTGAGCATAGCAATAAAAATTATTTGTGTACTTATTTTGTACGAAATAAGATTAAGGTTTACAACAAAAAACATAATATACAATATTAACAAAATATTAATATGAAAAAGCAACTGAAAACATTAGTATTTGGAAATTTGAAATTTAATTTAATACATTTGACTTTAAATTTCATCTTTGCTTTATGAATACAAAAAACTTTGATTCAAAAATAATTTCAATATTTAATCTGCTAAATATCAATATATAATCAATATCTAATCTGTTTTTATTTTAACCAAAATGTGTAATATCACATTTTTTCTTACTCTCTTCCACTCCCTTGTCACAAACTGCCACAATTTCACGAACCCCCGCCCCCCAAGCATGACATCATTTGTGGACAGCCCCTAAAATTAAAAAAAAAAATGTGTTTTATGATACATTACCATAATAGACTTAATCTGTTTTCTTTTTTTCATTGATCATTGATAAAACTAGATGTTTTTATGTGTGATGAATGTATAAAAAGAATCTTTATGGGTGTTTTTAAAATGCGAAAAAAATGTTTTCACATTTCCTGAAGCAGGCTTGATCTCAGCTCTATTCATTTTAAGTAAGGTAATTTATATAGCTAAAATTAAATAAAAGAAACCCAGATATCCGAGCAGATGGAAAAAGTTTTGACTTATATACATGTTTCAGGCTTGGAGGACGACAAAAATCACAAATTTCAGGAGCCAGCAACTAAGGCATCTGTCAGTAAGTTAAATCAGTCTATTGTTCGATTTTCTCTGTGCTTCATAATTATAAAAAAGCGCTGCCTAGTAGAATTTATCTGTAAAAATATTTACTTAAAACTGTGAGAACTGAAATTAGCTCAAAGTTTACAGCTGTTTTATTGCTTATCGCTTTTAAGGAGATTTTACCGCTAAATCCCTATTTTCTCTCTACTATCGTAGTACTTTTTTTTTTCTTTAGATTAAAGAGTTTTCATTTCTTCTGTATTGAATATTATGCTTCGAAATTTTCCTGTGGTAGGGTAATTAATCACAACGTTTTATAACCACTTTTTCACAGCTTTGTCCAGATGTCGTATCTATTGTGTTCCTGACAAGGATGATTTGTATTTGGTATTGTCCACCAAATTGCAAGATGGAACCTCTTGCAGTGGCAACTTTTCTGGAGTTTGTATTGACGGAGAGTGTAGAGTAAGTAATGCATTGTAAATTAAAAAATAATAACTGTTTAAATAATGCTTTCAAATTACTTTTTATCATAAAAATACACTAAAATAAAGAACATTTTGCAGGCTAATTGTCTAATTACTTATTAGTTTTAATTCTTGTAGCGAATTTATTTTAAATAACATACACTAATGAAAGAGTAATGATTCTTAATGAATGAATATATTTAATAATCATAAATGAAAATAAACTATAGTATCATCCAAGATGGCTACGATCCCGAAAAGTTATAAAAACCTTAGAAACTAATATAATTTTTAAAGAAGCATTCACAAAAATGAAGTTTCTTTGGCTGCCATTGATTTCCAGGAACATTTCTAAGTAGTTTATAGTGTATTAATCAGTTTCTTCGAGTAATTGTAAAAATTCTTAAATCACTTAAATACTTTTTTCCTCAGATATTATCAGATGTTAAAAAATCAAAATATTCAGATAAAGAGATACTTTCGTTTCTTTCGATTAACATAGAGATGTAAAAACGGATAAACAGCCTTATTAGGAATTTTCCCTCAGAATGAGATATTTTTACATAAATATTTCCATTAATATTATATTTCTTCTGTTTGCTTTTCTTCAAACTCCAAATTTAACTAAAAGTTAATCGTATTTGTCTCAATGTTGCTTCACGCGAAACGTACCCTTAAAATATATCAAGATATGTTTAAAATACGTTTCAAATCTGGAAAAAAAAAATTAAGCGCTATGAATTTTCTTGAAACAAAAAAGCATATTTGAAACTAAAGACGGACCTAAAAATATGAATTATTCAAATGCATTTAGCATAAAATCTCTAGATGAGGTAATCTTTACGATAAAGATTCTAAATTATATTTCTGTAACTTAATACATACACGTTCAAATTTAAAGACGAACGCAATTATCCATTCAAATGGAAAAAGTCATTGAACCAGTTGGTTTATAGTTGCATAAACTTTTCGAAAAAAAGAAAGGAAAAGAAAACCAACATGAATAATTCTGCTCATTTAAATGGGAACAACAATTTAGAGGTCACTAAATAATATGACATGATGGACAGGTGAATGGCAACAGGTATGTGAATTTCTCGTTAGTTGTTATTGTCGTAGCTACTGGTGTTTGTCGCAACAATTATATTAGCCAAACATAGTAGACCGGGAGGCAGCAGCACAGACAGTCACCTCATCGACTTCAGAGATAAAAATCTAGTATTAGTCAAATCTTGATTCGCATATTAAAATGCAATCAGTCTGCTAAACCATATCTTGGTGGAAAAACCTATAAACCTTATTTTAACGGTTAACTTGTAGGTTTACCATTCTGCTTTCCTGCACCCAAAAGTATGAAAACATGGAAGATTGGGAGCAGGAAAACATAATGGTAAACCTATGAGTCAACCACTAAAATCGGTATTTTATGGGTTTTCCACCGATATATGAACTTTCCAGAACGATTGCATTTTATTATGAAAATTCAGATTTAACTAATCCTAGATTTCAATCCGTGAACTCGATGAGATGATTGTCTATGCTGCCACCTCCCGGTCTATAGTTCACAGAAAGGAATTTTGAAGCGAATATTAATCGATTTCATTTTTTCGTTCAAGAGAACTCTCAACATTTTAGACCTGGCTGCACGGATTCAGAGGCACAAATAAACAAGAACAAAAATCTTCTGTGGATCAACATATTTATCGTTTTACCAACATTTGTTTTTTTTTTCTTTTTTCCCCTTTTTAACCTTTTACGGCCCAAATTATGAGTTTGTAGCGATCTCATCTCACTTTATCAGTATAAAGCCAGTTACTAGCTTAGTTTAATTAGCTTGGCCTTTTGCTCGACGCTAACATTTTCGTCTTTTGCTAATGAGACCCTTGGTTCGAATACTACCGGCGCCAGTCCACCCACTTTCCTCATTGGTGACCTGGTTAAACACATAACTTCAACAACACACAACAGTAATTATCTCATCTCGTAACAAACAGGTGGCAGCTCATGAAAATTTATCCCTTGCACCCAAAGCCAGTGAAACACTCACAGCACAAAGCCTACGCATCATACATGCGTAGACAGCATCATGCACGAGTACATATCGCTCGTCAGGTGTCAGCAATACATCTTTATTACAGGCTATGGACTGTGTAGCGATCTCATCTAACTTGATCAGTATAAAACGAGTTACTAGCTTAGAGTAACTGTCTAGCTTTTTTGCTCAACGCTAACGTTCTTGCTTCCTGTTCATGAGATCCTTAGTTCGAATACAATCGGCGTCAGTCCTCTCACTCTCCTTAAATTCATGACAATTTATCTTTAAAACTGTTTTTCTTGATTTTTTGAAACATGAATTAGAAGATATTAATTTGGTGCAGAGTTAGTAGGAAAGTGTTTACTTTTTGTTATTTTACCTATGATTTTACAATAATTTTTCATAGCGATTTTGTATTTTTAATTGCAATAAAAATTGGGGTAAAATTTATTACTGAACCGTTTACATATTCTTATCCGTCATTTTTAATCAAAATACTGAATATTTCTAAATGTAAGCAGGACAAATTTGCATTACCTGATGTTTGTCCAAATACTCCTTTATAACTGTTAATTTGGCATGGGCCCGATTATTGAAGATTGGTTTGATTTTTGTTTTATAGAAAGCATGATCTAGTGAATTTATTTAACAAATTACTTTTTTTTTTGCTTTTTTAATGGAAAAAAAAAACAAAGGTAACATCGTTTCTAAACTCATTCCTCTCACAGTGTACAATCAAAATTTAATTAACTAATTTTACTATTTAATTAATTTAATTACTGTTAATCTATGAAAGAGTACTTTAATTTTAATTATTAGTCTGTTTATTTTTTATTTATCTTTTTTCATTTTTAGTAATCAAAAAATTTCAAGCAAAAATCAAATAAAGTTAAAGAAAAGAATAATAAAAATAGATATTTTTTTTAGTACTGTTTGTTTTGGGATTTCTTTTAAACATTCACATATTCCCTTCTTTTTTAAATTTTCATTATTTATATCTGAATGGAGCGTATCATATTTTTGCGGAGTGTAGAAAATACTTGATTAATAATGCCGATTACGGGTGACATAAAATATTTTGTTTTGGATGAAACAGAAGTATGTAGGGATAGAAAATATGTTCAAGATTTGCACAATTTCTACTTGAGTAAATTATTTCTGGAAAGTAATCTTCACTTTATTCAAAGACAGAAATTGTGATGACTTAATATTTTCTTTGTCAATTTCTATTATGTAATGTATAAAAAGTCTTGATTTCCAGAATGTGGGCTGTGACGGTAAAATTGACTCGTCTGTCACTCCAGATTACTGTGGTGTTTGCAACGGTGACAATTCAACTTGCCAGACTATCAGAGGTACTTTTCATGCTGTCAATCTATCGGCAGGTACGGAGTGTTTGTTTTTCTTTTATTTATATATATACATATACTATGTTAAACATTATATATAAAACAAATTCAGAAAAGTTGGGACTCTAAATACATCCCTAATTGCATTTGAATCTCTTTAATTTGGGAATAGCAATTTTTGTAAATTTGTCACCTGAAAACTAAAGGGTGCCCCAAAATTCACGCAAGAAGTAGTACTAATAGAAAACAAGGGTTTATAAATAAAAATTAGAAATTTTTTATTGATTCTTAAAATGTATAATATAGAGTTAAGTATTAAACAGCAAATCCAGTAAATGGCCTCCATGGGTTTGCTGCCACATATTTTTTTTTAAATGTTGACTGTTTTGTATAAATGTGGCTCAATTGGATATATTTTGTATAAATGTGGCTCGAGATAGAGCTCAATTTCCTTCTTGAAAGCATTAATGGTAGTTGGCATAAATCTTAGGCATAAAAATATTTGGAATCACCAAAACAGGAAATTACTCGAGCATTAATTGAAATGTTTCTAGACTTGTGCGACCGACTTGTTGAAACCATATGTCGTCCACATCCATGTCCTCTTTGAAGGCATAAATGGTAATTGGCATAAATCTTAGACATAAAAACAACCTCCATTACCACCACCATCGCATAATCAGAGCAGCCAGTTCTGATCACCAAATAGGAAATTACTTGAGCATTAATTGAATTGCTTCAAGGGTTGTGGTGCCGACTTGTTGAAACCACATGTCGTTCACATCTATATCTTGAAATTTAGGCACAAATGTCGCAAAATTCAAATCTTGCGTGAATTTTGGGACATCCAACGCGAATTAATTACACAGTACCCACCTTTACGTCAAAGCAAAATCTACAGTTTTAATGCTTTTGCTACATAATTTTTGACAGGGTTAACCAAAAGACATTCGTTTTTTTTTAATTTGTTGACGGTCGCCTATGGAATTTCGGAAAAAAAATCTTCACGGAAATGTATGATCTGTACTATTATTCTTACACACTTAGAATTTCAGGCTAATTTATCATGTATTTTTCTAGCTATTTAACAAAATATCTAAATTCGAAAGAGGCCGGTCACCTTTGGCCATATAGTGTTTATGAAAATGCCGGAATACGGTTTATAAAATTTGATTGAGAGAGAAAACTTTGGACATAAAAGAATCTCCAAAAATCTGGACAAGCCTGCGATTATCACTAAGCTAATGCTCTTTTACTTCTCTTATCCGTCTATATAAGAACTCATCCAGACAATTATTGCCAAGTTCAGTAATGTAAGCTTGCCTTAGTTTCGACAAAAATTTTTGTCTGAGCATGCGCCCTGTACATGTATCCCCAAACTTATAAGACCCTATAAAGTATTCGACTTGAATTAGAGAAATCACCAAACATTTCGTCACCTGAGAATAATAAAGTTCTATCTGTTTTCTGAAGGAAAAAAAAAGACTTATCCATACAGAAATGCTCTATTTGTATCTATTAAGGCATTTTTCCATCAAAATGATGTTATATGTAATTTAAATATGACATTATAATTATATTATTACATTAATCTAGAAATGCCTTTATAGATACAAATAGAGCCTTTCTATATCGGTAAGTCATTTTTTTCAAAAACAAAGATAGAACCTTACTCTCATGTGACGATTTGATTGACAATAATGACAGTAATACACTATCTACCAATAAGTATTTGGAAACTTTAAATATTTGACATTTTGTCAAATATTTAAATATATACTTGTTGGATTCTTCTGAAACTTCAGGATTATGAAGATTATGTCCGACAACATATGATCAACATCGGATTACGTCCGACAATCGTGAGATAAAAGGGTAAAAAATCATAGGCCTACATCCAGATACATTTTTCGTTGTTAGCGAAACGAGATAGAGCAATCAAAAATCAGAATTCTTGCGAAAGTTTCGCTATTTACAAAAATGCAGACTTCTGATTGGTCAATCTCCTTTCGCTAACAGCGGAAAACCTATCTGGATGCTAGCCATGAAAATAATGATCGGTTCATCCGATTTTGTTACCTCATATTTATCAACATCCATTTGATAATCAGGGCAATTAGGAGGCCGACAAAAAATTAAAGAATAACAGAAATATTTGGGATCATCTTGTACATGAAAATGCACGAAACGATTTATCGCTGCAGAATACAAATATGTGGATACTGCACAACATCTACACTGATTTTTGTAAGACTAGCATGTATATTCATGGAGAAAGTGTAATTTTTTTTTATTATTAAAAAATTCTGGTATGTTTTTTTTTTTTTATATCATGCAGGGTTTTTGACCAAATTTAACGCAAATTTCGGACATATTGGCAAAATCTATTAGAAAAAATATAGCGCAATTGGAATATAAATATATTAAATATTTTAGGAAGTATGAGTAGTTTTATGAAATAATTTTTATCTGCGCATATGCGAACGATAAAAACGATTCTTTTACATCATTTAATAGTCAATTCTATGGAGTAACTTATAAAAATAATCCAATCAAATATCGTGAAAATTCAAAAAGATATCATTATTATAAGTAAGCTGTTTTTACATTGCTCTCTAAAAACGGCTGAATGATAAGGGATTCTCCACAAATTGACATTTTTTATTAACTGACTTTTAGGAAAAAATTAGTATTTAATGCATACAATATCTAATACAATATTTCTGTTAATAAGTATCTTGACATCTGTGATAGAAAAGAATAAAAGCTCTTTTCCTTTCCTATCACAGGTGTCAACATACTTATTAGCAGCAATATAGTATTAGATGTTGTATTCATTAAATAGTACTAATTTTTTTCTAAAAGACAGTTAATAAAAAATGTCAATTTGTGGAGAATCCCTTATCATTCAGCCGTTTTTAGAGAGCAATGTAAAAACAGCTTACTTATAATAATGATATCTTTTTGAATTTTCACGATATTTGATTGGATTTTTTTTATAAGTTACTTCGTAGAATTGACTATTAAATGATATAAAAGAATCGTTTTTATTGTTTGCGCATGCGCAGATAAAAATTATTTCATAAAACTACTCATATTTCATAAAATATTCAATATATTTATACTCCAATTGCGCTATATTTTTTCTAATAGATTTTGACAATATTTCTGAAATTTGCGTTACATTTGGTCAAAAACCCTGCATGATAAAAACAAAAAACATACCAGAATTTTTTAATTTAAAAAAAAATACTCTTTTTCCATGAATATACATGCTATTCTTACAAAAATCAGTGTACACATTGTGCAGTATCCACATATTTGTATTCTGCAGCGATAAATCGTTTTGTGCATTTTCATGTACAGGGTGATCCCAAATATTTCTGTTATTCTTTAATTTTTTATCGCCCCCCTAATTGCCCTGCTTATCAAATGGATGTTGAAAAATATGAGGGCAGGCATAATCTTCATAATCCTGAAGTATCAGAAGAATCCGACAAGCATATTTTTAAATATTTGACAAAATATCAAAAATTGAAAGTTTCCAAATACTTATTGGTAGATAGTCTGGTAGGCTTTCCATGATGCTTGACGATTTGCTTTTGTTTAATATTGTTTTAACTAATCAAATTCTACTGCCTATATGTCAGCACTCATTTACAGAACTGCATATTATATTATTTTTTCTAGATTAAAAAAAAAAAAAAAAAAAAAAAAAAAAAAAAAAGTAACTTTTTTTTTTGACATTTTTTGGTTTAAAAAAGGTTTTTAAACTTGATACACAATTTTGATTGCTCAACATAATCAGTAAAAGAGAAGAAAAACATTCATTATTTTCATGGCTAGCATCCAGATAGGTTTTCCGCTGTTAGCGAAAGGAAATTGACCAATCAGAAGTCTGCATTTTTGTAAATAGCGAAACTTTCGCAAGAATTCTGATTTTTGATTGCTCTATCTCGTTTCGCTAACAACGAAAAATATATCTGGATGTAGGCCTATGATTTTTTACCCTTTTATCTCACGATTTGTATTTTTTTTTTTTCAAGGTTATCACGAAGTTGTCAAAATTCCACCAAATTCCCGTCATCTACACATCAGTGAAGTGAAAGAATCTGCGCCTTACCTTTCTTTGAAAGATGCCTCCGGACACGCCCGTCTCAATGGACAGTGGGTTATAGACTGGCCAGGTCGTTACGAAGCAGCTGGTACTGTATTCAGCTATCGACGATGGCCAGGTAAATCAGAAAGTTTAGTTGCCAAAGGACCTACAACGGAGGAACTTATTGTAGAGGTATTATTGTGAATATTAATTTAAAATGATTAATTCTGTTATTTTTTTCCTTCTATTGATACCATGTTATAAAAATACAGGCCTGCGACGAAACTTGAAAGATGTTTCCTTTATCTTTATAACGCTGATTTCATGTAAAATGTTCATTAAGTTCCATAACCTATTTGAAAAAATATCAATTCATTTCCCATCCCAACTCTGTTTTCTCATTCCGATAGATGCAGATACCGCTAACCAAAGACCGGATTGATATATATATATATATATATATATATATATATATATATATTAACCAATTTGTGTATTTTTGAGAACAATGCTGTATATATAATGTTACTAATTTTTACCATATTCCCTGCATTGTATAAACAGTGAATTCCCATTAGTGCGGAAAATCATTTTTTGTCCGTAATAACCGACGTCCACATTAAGTAATGTTGACATATAAAAGGTATAAAGAATAATCCCTTTCGTTGAATAAATTGAATTGAGTTATTGATTGAAATTAAATAATCTATCAACTTAATGCTTACCGTTTTCACAGATTTTGCTGTATAAGATTACTTATTGTTTTATTAGTTCAGTATAACTTGACAGACCGACACGGCGCCCAAGTACGCTACGGTGTCCTTTGAATGTTTTCTCGGCGTCCCTTTAAATGTTTTGTGTTGCTTGTACTTAAAAAAAATGTATAGTGAATTCTTGATTAATCGAAAAAGTTGGGAAATGCCTCGTCCCGGATAAGCAAATACTTCGAATAATAATTTTTTTATAAAATTTGATGAAATTTTTTAGAAAAGAATAGAAAATGTTAAATTATTATACATTAGGGCATTAATAATTTAATTAACACAAAAGAAAGAAAATAAATACAAATTTTAATGTTATTTAGCTTTACAATGAGTACAATGTAAAAAAAAAATAGAAATGCAGCTTATTTCACTCTTTTGTGAAGAATAAAGGTCTGTTTTCGTTTTTAATTTTTGTTAGGCAAATTTTACTTAAAATAATTAAAATTTTACTTAAAATATAGAACAGAGATGATACAGTCACATTTTATTGTAGACGACACAACACATATCACATTATATACAAATCGCAAGACGAGCGCAACTCAATCAATTGACTATTCATAAAAATTACTTAGCACAAAGAACATCTCTAAGAGAGATGTATATCGAACACACATCCCAATCTTACATCTTAACTGAAAACTAAATTACTTCACTTCATTTCATGTCTTTTTAGAAAGGAAGGCAAAATATCTGAGGATATTTTGCCGAAGGTGGCAATAGCGCCACCTTTAGATTCTATAATTTAGGGAAGGCAATTTGAATGCATTTTCTTGTTTTTTTGTCAGGATGACGTACTTAAAACACAGAATTGAAGAAGAAGAAAGCACTGTTAAAAATAAGAACAGAAACTTGATTCATTGTAGAGTTGACAACAACTTTAAAATGTTTACGGATTACCTTTTTTTTATATACTTTCTTGAATTTTGTCGCGATGATACTACCACACATAACTGATATTAAAGAAAATAGCACCAAACTGGAGTATATCTTGATACTTGATATGGCACATTATATAATAGAACTTTTTGGAAATCACAGGATGAATTGTTCTTGACGAACACGGCACTTAAGATCACAAAACTTCATTTATTGCGGAGGTGACAATAATTTAGAAGTGGGTACGGATTACCCTACTTTAAATATAATTTCTGGAACTTTTGTCAGGATGACAACAGCGAACTTGACACAAAGACTTCGAAAGCACAAAAATGTACCGAAAGAACTCCATTTTACGTTGGGCGCCAGTGTGGGATGTTATTCGGTACTTAAAATATAGAACAGAGATGTTACAGTCACATTTTATTGTAGACGACGCAACACATAACACATTATATACAAATCGCAAGACGAGCGCAACTCAATCAATTGAATATTCATAAAAATTACTTAGCACAAAGAACATCTCTAAGAGAGATGTATATCGAACACACATCCCAATCTTACATCTTAACTAAAAACTAAATTACTTCACTTCATTTCATGTCTTTTTAGAAAGGAAGGCAAAATATCTGAGGATATTTTGCCGAAGGTGGCAATAGCGCCACCTATACATTCTATAATTTAGGGAAGGCAATCATCTCGTTACACTTCTCAAATTTCTCAGCATCAGCAGGTATGCTTTGATTTTCTTGCTCCGAGTAATTAAATAACGACTCAATGTGTACTAACACATCACTATGATGGAAAATTTTTGATGAGTTACAAGATTTTCTTCTTCACTTTTAGAACATTTTTTGACATTCCTTGTTTTCTCTGAACCACAAACGACAATATCATCGTCACGTAAAACTTTTTAGCATTCCAATTTCTAATATTTGTTAATCCATTGTTGCAATGTTTCTTCGTCCACATTTTTTTTTTTTTAGAACAATTTAATTTTTTCAAATCTTCTATAATTTTTCTCTTCAAATCAGTAGTACCATCGTCTTCTGTAGAAATTTCATTTTCTTTATGCTATAAAATTGCCCACAATGTTTTCTTAACCATTTTTTTTTTTTTTTATTAATCTTTATTTTACAATTTTACATCATCATAATTGTAAGCAAAACTGTCATTTTTACCATCTCAGTTAATCTGATCCTGATTAATCCAGAGTCTATTGTATGCAGTAAACTATTTTAAAATATTCTTTGCTTTAAAATCATTAACCCTTTGATGAGTCATGGAGAATATACATCTCTCTTATTTTTTATTTCCAACTGTCAAACTTGTACCAGAAATTTCGACAAAAATTTACCTGTAATAATACACGCGAAAAAAAGCATGTTCTTACTTTGAAATTAAATTGTTGGTAAATGCTGGTGGCAATCAATCAGCTCAGTATTTTAGAAACATATTATGCTCATGAAATGGTTAAAGCCTTCATACTTACAAAAAAAAAAAAAAAAAAAAAAAAAAAAAAAAAAAAAAAAAAAGTGTTCTTAAGTTTTTGGCTTCTTTCCCTATGTTTTTTTTTTTTTAAATACCGACACCATTAAGAAAATGTACAAGTGTATTAATTGTGATTTATGTATTTTCTACAACTTATTTCTCATGGTCCCTGTATTTTGCGTCCTATGGCTTCTATAAGTGTACCATGTATGTAGTAAACACTTGTGTACGCTACTACAAAGAGATGATATTGTTTAGATTTTTTTTCCGTTAAATTAATAATTACACTCATCATTGTTTGTCAATAGATGAATTGTGCCCGTTGTTTCTAAAAGTTTGGACAACCCTGCAGCAGAACATGTTAAGTCAAAATTTTAAGTGGCCGAGAAAAGGTTGTTTTTAAGACAGATATAATTGCACGGTATTTCTTCCGTATGGAGCATAAATTTGTTGCGTTTAGGTTCCATTATAAACAAATTTCGTTTCCATAGCATTTATTGTTATTTTACGTCCCAATTTAGAAGCCTTTTCCCCGCTTTTTAGGTGCGTTCGTAATTATGTAAATATGTAGCACCTATAGTTGTCGTTCAGTCCGTCCGTCTGTCCGCATATAACAACGGAAAAACTACCCAACCGAATCTTTGGAAATTTAAAATATATAATTATTACATAATTTTGTCGAGTCATTTCAAATTTTGTGAGAATCGGATGGATAGATCAATTACAGGGACGATCAAAAGTATTCAGTTTCATTACGGTCAATGGGGGAAAATGTTGCAAATGCATTTTAATCGTTTGAAATTTAAATTATTTTGTCAAGTCATTTCATTTTTTTTTTTTTTTTTTTTTTTTTTTAAAAAATAGGATGCATAGATCAAATACAGGGACAATCAAAAGTACTCCGTTACATTACAGTTAATGGGGAAAAAAAGTTCAAATGCGTTTTAATAATATTACGCTCATTCGAACATAATAATATTGATATGCATCATAAAGTACATATTATAATATAGATTTTGCATAGTATGTTGTGCAAAGAAGTTTTGTTATTGATTTACAAGGCGATACAAAAGTATTCCATTACATAATGAGTATAGAGAGAACATTGTTTGTTGTGCATTTCAATTGTAATTAACTATTTACAATTTTATGAGACTGATATATGAGAGTGATATTTTTAAAACTTCATTATCGTACGAACGCACCTCATTTGCTACACTTCACGTGCAATTTCCAACTTGTTATGACACTGGAATTGGCAAAACCTATCATGGCAGTCTCGTGGGATGCATCTGTTCTAGAAATAACGAGAGTTTGCATCGAAACGGGCTGGTTCACGATTTTTATACCAGTCTTCGGGATCTATCTCAAGGTAAAAATTTTGTTTATTCACAAATTGAAAAAGGTTTTTTAAAAAAACTTTCTGTTTGAAAAACAAGAATAATAAGTGAGAAGAGAAACAAAAATAAATGATAACGAATGATAAATAATCAATAATATAAATTATTAGGAGAAGGTGGTGTACTTCGGACCTTTTTTGACTTTTTAATTTTAAAAAAAATATCCAAAACTAATATAAAAAAAGAATTTTATAAAACTTTATGATGTTATACACTACATATATTTGTCTTAAACTTTTATATAAATAATTTTAATGAAAAATTTTGAATTAAAAATAAAATGAAAATAGAACCGAGATCCACTAATAGTATACCTTGGTCCGATTACTATGAATGAAAAAAAAAACTTGTTTTTAGCAAATAAAATCAATATTTATCAATCAAGAAGCTACATATATAAATTGTTGATACATTTCATTGTTTATTAGGTTTTAAAAATAAAAAACTCTAAAAAGCCATAAAACTTCAGAACATTTGCACTTACTGTAACCACAAAAGACATCAAAACTTATTTATATTAGTAATATATTTAATTTTAGTCAAGATTTTAATTAGATAAATCAATTCCAAATGTTAACTTCTTGAGCTGTCTTTCAGATCCATTAGACAATACCTAGTGTACCTTGGACCCAGTCCAAGGTACATCACTTTTATTAAATTCAAGGTACACCACTTGACACTTAAAAGCAAAACTACCAATCATGATGTTAAGGTTAGGCTTAACTTTTGTTAAAGCACATGGTGTAGTAGCTAGAGCATTGCTTTATTATGCATAATCTTCATTTTTTTTTAATTAGATATGTTTTCGTATAAAAATATCTAAGAAAAATTTACTTTTAAAGGGTGAATTTCCTTTTTTTTTTTAAATTGTACAATTAGTTGAGCTTCTAAACAAATGCCAGGAATTTAAATAAGATCTCTGATGGCAAATATTTAATATACAAATGTTCTTATTTAATGATTTAAACAAGTAAAGTTAGAATTAGCATAGGTCCGAGGTACGCTTATGTCCAAGGTACACCTCTCTCCCCTAATAAGTGATATATAACATAAATAATTGCGAAAAGGAAATTGCAACCATTGAATAAAAAATGTGCAAGTAAAATCGTAGATGTCAACGAATCTCTCTTCGTAAAACGAATAAACAACGCTGGTTATTTCTGCACATCAGTGAAATTTAAGTAGGGTTTGTTGTGGATTTTGTATATGCAATGCATCATATAAAACTTTACAAAAATCTATTATTAAAACAAAATTTTAAGCTATTTTTATAATTGACAACATTTTTTTCTACTCTTTTAAAGTTAAAAGATACGCGGAATTAAAATCCTATTGCCAAACCACTGTTTGCAAACGAGTCTAAAATACTTCAAGTATTTTCGATATTTCCAGAGAGAAAATTACATTATTTTGACGCAATCATATTAATACTTTAAGTTTTATGGGAAAAAAAAACTCTTTCTTTAAAACAAATAAATAAATATATTTTCTTCATAATCTCTGAAATGAACAGTTATAAGAAGTAACACTCATAAAAAAAGTACTTAGGAAATCGAGTTAGTCTTACAGTTTTAATTTTTAATTTTAAATTCAAAGTTAAATCTTTACGTTAACAGATGATAAACCGTTAAACATTGACAATATTTTTCTTTAAATAATAAGAATGAATGCCATAACGCAAGACCATTTTATTTTAACATCAAAGCGTATCCCTTTTGTTTTCCATATATGATGCCATATTCGGCTGTTTTCCGTACTTACTCATATTCATGTACCTTGTATTATTAAGAAATATAGTCGGCTCTCGTTAATTCGAAATCGGATAATTCGAATCTTCGCTTAATTCGAACTAAACATGAAGTCCCGAAATTTTCAAAGGCAGAATAATGTTTAAAATTTTCGTTTTTTCGAACTCATTTTCTCTTCACTTCTTTTAATTCGAACTGACGAGGATTCCATATTTTCATTTTTCCTTACTTTCTCATAGACTTCATATCCTTGAAATAACTTTCTTTCTTTCATTTTTGTCAGAATTATTCTGGATTACGTATATTTAATGTTCTTCCATTTTTGAAGGCGTTTTATTTTGAAGCAGCCTTTGTCGGACAAAAAACTTAACAAAAAAAATGGCTAAAAATTCAAAAATGAATAAAGACTAAGCAAATAACAATTGGCAATTTTTTTATAGTGATGATAAATAATGTAAATAATTTCTAAAATGTTCATCTAATTTTAGGTAAGTAAATTATAGTACAATTAACAAAAATATTAAGATGCAGTTCTTTTAAACTGTATTATTAATTTTTATGCTTTATTTATATTATAATAATAATATTAATTAGTTTATGTATTTATATCTTTTAATTAAATGATATTCTAACAATAACAACCAAAATGAATTTAAAAAATATTATAACATTAATTCATTTGTAATAATGCCCCTTTAATCATGTTTTCTTCTCATATTTTCCATAATTCGAACATTTCTTGGGTCCCGACGAGTTCAAATTAACGAGAGTCGATTGTATTTGAAAAATTTTATTTTATTTCCAATCTGAAGTCACATTCATCTTTTCTTAATTCTCTCTCTCTCTCTTTTTTTTTCTTGTGAAAATTATTTAATTGAAAATTAATTGTTGTGAATTTTTTTTTCCAAAGGAAAAAACAATGATTGCTAAAGTTTATAGAATAAATGTCAATTAATTCTCTATGGAAATAATGAAATTTTGAATTATTAAGAAAAATATTTGAATAAAATTTTAAAAAACATAGCATTTTATGTAATCATAGCAAACATAGCATAATATGTTCATTTCTGAGCTACAATCCACCTACATGCAAAAATGCAAAGGCATTAATTCCTCCGTTTTGACGTTGATTTGACGCAATAATTTGCATACATTTACGCATTTATATATTATTTTAGTCAGCATGCGAAGAGAAAATTGCGCTCGGGGCGAAGTTTCAATTTGGTGCCCCCCCCCCCCTCTCCACACACACACACCACCACCACCACTCTCTTTGTGACAGATGTCTCAAAATTGAAAAATGTAAAAACACAAATAAATTTTATTGGATATATGTTTAGCGTTTATTAACAACTAGACAAAAAAGGCAAAGGGGATCTGGAAAACACATGTTGGAAAAAATGTATCTAACAGTACAGCATAACCCCTTCTGGAATACAAGAAAGAAGCAACATGCTGAATGTACGTAATTTTTACAAAATAAAATAAAATAAACCGCGTCCGGGGCAACCGCCCCCTACTTCGCACGGCCAGGATTTTGGTATTGAAAAATCAATCATTTGTTTTAGTGTCTTCACCTTGGCATTTTTGACTCGGCTTCAAAATTGGTAATTTTTACTTCACTGTTATTATTTTTTTACTCGGGAGTCAAAAATGGAGGGTCGGGGCTTTGTTTTATTAATTTTATCTTTGGTATGCATTTAATTGGGAGTGTTTTACAGGTGCTGATGCAAGACAACGAAGAAGCTGTGATAAATTATAAATTCGTTGTCGCATACAGAAAACCTGAATGGAAGTACCAAAACTCATCTTGTTCAGTTACCTGCGGAAAAGGTAGGAAATGTTCTTGGATGAAATTTTATTTATTTAATTTTATTTATTTATCTATTGAAAAGCTATTCTCAATACTACATAGCTCAGCTCATAGGCGTAACCAGTCTTTTGAACGGGTGGGTGCCCAGAATTTTTAACCTGAACATGCTGGATACAAACAATAACTTATATAGTAAAACCTTCTAAAACGGAAGCCTATAAACAGTTTTAAATTCCGTTTTAGGCAGGCCTTTATCTTAGAGTATATAATTGTGTGATATTTTTAATAAGGTTTTTTAAGGGTGTTTTAATAAGGGGGGGGGGATGGATTTTTTTAAAATAATTGTGAATGGGTCTGCGCAAAGGGGGGGGGGGGGTGCCCGGACAACCAGGGCACCTCCTGGTTACGTGCATGCAGCTGTATCAAAAAACTGTTTGTAATGCAGCTGTGTAAAAACTGTTATTTATATGTTTTGTTCAGATGACATTATTCAATAGGTTTGTCATGAATCTCTTTTCAAAACGAGAAATAGAACAATAACAAATCACTCAAAATAGAGTACGGTTTAAACATGATGAAAATGGATGCTAAAATTGTGGTGCTTCCATCTATTAACGAAAGTCGAAACAGAAAAATGCGAAGTCGGAAGAAAATATTATAATGCATTCACTAAAATATTAAAAGGAAAAATTGAAAGATTAAAACAAAACTTGAAAAATAATAAAAATTAAGCATTTATATTCTGATTTAATTTAAATTTGCTATTAATGTTATTAATAAATTTAAAGTAAAAAATTTTAAATTTATTTACTTTATAGTGAAAAAAATTTATCTCGAGATAAAATTTTATTTTATCGTGAGATTATTATGTTATGTTACTTTAAATTTCCTGCATAAAACTTATGTATGTCTATTTACTTGGGCATTTTTTCAATCAATTTGTACATTATTTTATCATTAAAATTAAAAACTTAGCAAATTATACGTTTTTTAAATGTATTTATTCCTACCAATAAGGAGCTTTGTTAATAAAAAAGAAGAAGGTACGCTTAATATAAAAGTAACTATTACTATTTCTTTATGGGAATCTTAAAAGTTTTTACTAAAGTTTTTAACTTGTTAAGAAAAAAAAAGTGTTACTCATTTTTCAGAAAAAATGGAAAGAAAAAACAGCTAAAAAAAAAAGAATAGTGGTAGAAGTTTTACAGGAAAATTTTAATTTACAACCGCGTGAATGGAAAAAAAAAAAAAAAAAAAGATAGAAATTATCTTAAAATTGAAATCCACTGTGACGTTCAGATTCAATGTAAATTTTATTAGTATGTTTCCACGGGAAATAATATTAGCATTAGAAAAATGTTAAATTAATCAAATATCCCATTCAATAAATGAGGCACCACCATTACATCTATTAAGTTTTTATGATATTAGTCTTTAAAAATAAAAAATAGGCAATTTATACTCTTTAAAATGCAAAATTATAATGCTAATGTTTTTTAAGCACAACTGAAAAAGCACTTGGCAGAAAGAATCGAAATTTTGTATGCGAATGTTAGAAGTCTCGAAACTATTTCTATTAAAATATTTCTATAGAAAAATTCATATAATTTTTAATATTAATTTCATAATTCATCTCTTTAAAATGCAAAATTTTCTAATCTAAGATATAAAGGATGTATTTGGATTCGGTTGTCGGTCTTTTAAATTGAATAACAAATAAATGGTGGTAGTTACTAAAGTTATTCTTGACGGAAATTAATATGCAAAATCCATATCGTACCTACGCTTCGATGTTTTAGCTCCAAGCGTATGCAGCACCGTTAGCACCAAACGCATTGCAGCAATATTAAAAAGCTTAGATGTAAAAATCTGTACGGGCCGAAATTTCCAGCCCCAAGCCCGGCCCGATCCACGAAAAAAAAATCGGCCCGGCTCACAAAGAAAAATTAGCGGCCCAACTCGGCCGCTAAAACTCGAAGCTAAAAGCAAGACCGGAGCTCGGCCCGGCCCAAGTGAATCTCTACAGAACATTGATCTTTACTCTTACGGAAGAGTTCAGACCAACAAAACTTATCTTAGTCTTTTTTTATTATTATTATTCATGTTTATAATCTTCATTTATGTAGAGGTGCCGTAGGCTGCAATATCTATGCTTATAATGAAGTTTTGTTTGTTGAATGTAAATGTTTCAGTTATCATTAGTATTATTAATCCATATTCCATGTAATGGAGACATAAAAAATCTAAAAAATGGTATATGGTAAAAGTAAAATCTTCTTAGACAGAACCGCATTGGAATGAAAAAATACATTCCCTTCTTTGCAGGTGTGAATGTTAATTATATTTTTTTCTGGCGTATTATTGTATTCATTTTACATGGATGACCAGTTTAAAAGAAGTTTATAAGAAATTTCCAGTTTTCAGTTTAAAAGAAAATTCCGTCATGGGCAGGTTTACTTTTTTACATGCGTTTAACTCTTTTTTATTAAGTCTAGAAATCTACGATTATTTAGAAAAAATAAATTCTAATGTTCAGTTGTAGAATAATGACGACTTAAAAGTATATGCCTTTTTTGCAAAAATTTTTGGACTAAGCCAAATTGTACTGATTTTTGAACAGACTTGACCAGGTCGAGAAAATGATTTTCATACGCGATTATTCAACCGGAACTGATTTTTTTTGGTGCGTGAAGGCTAGGAAGAATGGAATCAGTCCCGGTTTCACACGGGAAAAATAAGTTAGGCCCGGCCTGGTCCGATACTCCAGGAAAAAAGTAAGGTCCGAGCCTGGCCCGGCCCAAATGCCGTTAATGGAAATCGGTCCGAACCCGGCCCGAGACCCGGCCCGTCAGATCGCTACTCAGATGTACAAGAAAAGAGTAGGAAATTAGGGTTTTATGGTCAGGGTGTTGGGTCTGCTGTAGGTCTCAGTTATGCCTAAGTGTAACTTTCTTGTTATGCTGGGTGTCTCAAGCCATAATTTTAAGATAACAAATTGTTGAACTCGAACAAATTTATTAATTCAATAACAAAGTAAAAAAAATTGTTAGTAAAAACAATTAAAACAATCCTCTAATTTCAAATACTGCATGGCATGGCTGGAATCATGGCCAAAAAAGGTGACTAAAAATATTACTGTCCCTGACAGTATAACATTCCCATTAAACATCAATTTGTAACAGCCAAGTCAGAGCTATACTAAAGACTGCCAAGTGCATTTTTATTGCACTCATTTCCCATGCTGCCTACCTTGAAGACAATCTCAAGGCTTAAATACAAAAAGAAAAGAGATTAAAGTACACAGTTAAATATTAATATGCAAATTTAATTGGCAAGGGAGAAGCAGTAAAACCAATTAACTGCAGGTTAACTGACATGAAAAGATTTTCATACCACTCACTCATCCAACTATGAATCCAACCAACCATTTCCACAATGTCAACACAGCAAACTGTGATGTTGAATGACAGGCCTAGTTAACGAACACACTTTGTACTACTGCAAATAAAGTCCAACTTTCTTTTAGTAAGTAATTAACATTCAAAAACAATATATTGAAACTTTAAATACATATTTAAATAAACCTCAAAACACTTTCACAACTTTAAACAAGTTATTGAAACTTCAGTTTCTTTGAAAAATATTAAGTGTTATTGGTCGAGCAGAAAAACTGGGAAAACTAACTGGAAAGATATATAAATATTTTTATACTAATAAGCTTAATTGAAACTTAATATATTTTAAACTTAACCCAACACTGGGTTATGGTTAGGGTATTATTATCATTTACATTTTTATTTGTAAGTCAGCAGAAAAAAAATGAGATATATTTAAAAGTTAGAAAAGAACAAATTTTAACTACTTCTAAACACATTGTTAGAGCGTATAAAATGCGGAAAAAAATACATATCACTATTTAGCGTTTTAAAAAGTTTGAGTTATTGCAGCCGGCAGAGTAGCATGGAATACGGTTATAAGAAATATTAAAATTGCTAGAAAAACCACGATTTAAAAAAAATAACCAAAATTATTTAATGATTTCATAAACAGGCAAAGAAACAAAAATAGTAATCTCTCAAATTCATTTGATGAATTAGTTGGAGTTTGATACAAGTGTATGAAACTACAATTCTTTCTATCAAAATTGTTCGAATTCATAGATGATGATATTACATTAGTTGGTACCAAATCATATTACATAGTTACACTCTTTAACTCTTGATAATGTAAAAAGATTGGATGCAGATTTTGTAGCGTAGAGCATACTCTACGTAAATGCTACAGTGCATGATATTGTAAATTTTCTTCGTGATGTACGGAAGACATTGCATTGCATTGGCCGCTTAGCGTGATGTACTGTAACGTACTGTAGAAACATGCGCGTAGCCAGGGGGGTGCCCTTGGTGGCCGGGCACCCCCCCCCCCCAACTGCTCGCGCAGGTCCAAGATTGATTTTTTTTAATCAAAATTTATAAAAGAAAAAAGAAGAAAAATGTAAGCAAAGTTAGTTCAATTAGTTAATCAAAACTAACAGTCTATGTTTTGAAATGTGATAAAAAAAGAGACCTTGATTCTTTCTTTTTTTCTTTAAAAAAAATTATTTTATTCATCTTTTTAAAAACTAGAATATTTACTAGAATCTGTATTAATCACAGTAAACCAAAAAAGTTGGTTTTATAATCCCAATTTGATGTCGTTTCTTTATGGAATTTTTTAACACCATTCTATTGCATGCATATTTCCATAAAAAATTAGAGTAAATTCTCGACAAGGATAGAAACTACTATTTATATCTTTGCTTTTGTTATCTAAAGTCTAGATAGGAGCAAAAAAAAAATTGAAAGGAAAAACAGATGTGAAACGATAATTCCACCATGTGATTAGCCTGGAGAACGGAGAGTGTGGAAGGTTGTACAAATTAGAGATGAGACAGGCTCAGCCCCAGCACGAAAGCCCGAGCCCAAACCCAGGTCCGAAGCGGGCACGGGCTCTATTTTCCTTTTAGTGTTCGGGCCCGGGGGGAGGGGTGGGAGCTCGGGCTCATTCTTTCTGAGAATTAAAAAACATTTATGTGTAGAAGAGATTGAGAGAACTACTATTTTCCTTTTAAAATTATTTATTCTTTTTCAAGTCATTTCAGTGTTATTTTGATAAAACGAAAGATAAATAAAAATATTTTTTTTTAATGTTTCAATAGTTGATTGTTACTTCAAAAGAAAATTTGTAGTGTATGGAGATTTATATCTACTGCATTTCCGTCGACGATTAATTTATAAGGCGCCTATCAAAATAATCATAAATAATAAATTAGCTTCTGGTTGGATTTTCGTTTAAGGCAAAGGATATTTTTTAATTCGATCGTTTATTTAGTTATTTTGTTAGAGAATGATTTCTTCATTTTTGATGCAGACTAGATGCTTGAGGTTTGCAAATTATTTGATAGTGCACGAATCATAATCGTTCTTCATATGAAAACAGCATTGTGATTTTTTTTTCTGTTTGTCATCATGAATTTTGCTTATGCTAAGGATTTCCCTTCGTAAGTAAATATATTTTACATGTTATTTCGATAGACAATATTCGATTAATGTTTCTTCTTTTCCCATAAAAACAACGGAACTTTAAGATAACTGTATCAATGTTTTAATTTGCGTTGATTTTAAGGTTTCCGACAGTCATGGGAAATTGTTAAGAGAAATGAATTGATTATAGATAAATGTACAGGGGATGTAGTGAAGGGTGTACTGGGGTATACGCCGTATACCTTCTGGATTTTTTTAAGGAACACCGTATAACCCTCTGTTTCTCATGAAACCCATAGGATGTACTCTCTAGAATATACTATGTGCCTTGAGCATATACCCTCTGCGTCGACCTGTGGTTTTTTTTTTACGTCTACACCCCTGAAGATGTACACTTTTTATAGGAAATTGAAAACGTTTTTTGATTCTTCAGCATACAAATAGTAATTTCTATAAACTCTATCCATTTATTCATTACACCTCTTTAATATGTCCATCAAATTTTCTTCTTAAAGGACAAGAAATATGGGAATCATTTTAGGTATGAAGGATATTTTTTGAAGGATATTGCTCTTTTCATAAGCTTGAATTTAAATTTTTATTTAATAGTAAATTTTATAAGAAATTTTTTAAAATGGGATATCACATTTGAAACAGTTTTAAAATATCATTAAATTTTTTATTTATTTATTTTTGTATACTTTTTGTATCGGACTCGGATGGGCTCGGGCTCCAATATACTAAAAATCTTTCGGGCGCGGGTTTCAAAATCGAGCCCGAACTCATCTCTAGTACGAATCTGTGCTTCCTCTGAAAATAAGAAATGATGCTACGCAAAATTCAAATTAATATGGAGGTTGGTTCGTTGGTTTGCTAAATTTCGTTTTTTCGGATCATATTTTGACATTCGTACGGGCTCATTTTTTTTAACGGGAAAATTTTATTTATTCATAAGTAGAAAATATAAGAACTATTTTTCACTTAAAATTACGTACTACAAGATATTTCAATGCTATTTTGATCAAAATGACGGGGGGGAACTAAAGTCGTGCTTATTTATTTTAGTATTTTATTGCTGTTTGAAATGAAAACTTGTGATTATTACAGATTTGTGTTTGCGGATATCTTTATTTTATATCTATCATGTTTATATATCTTTTTCTTATACATTTGCAGCGTCGTGCGAAAGGGGGAGCGTAGGGGGCAGCTGCCCCGGCGTGGAATTTTAGGGGGCGCCAAATTTATACTACCAAGGTCATTTTGTCTTTTACAAGAAAAAGTTGGGTGGAGGGGGCGCCAAATTGTAACTTTGCCCCGGGAGCAGTTTTCTCTTCGCACGCCCCTGTCCATTAGATTTAGTTTTAAACAATTTCTCATCCTTCTTCACGCAATGAAAAATTGCGTTTGGGTCCTTTTTAAAAGAAGTTCTACACAATTATGCCTTCCGCAAAAAACCTGTCTAAAACGGAAATTTGATAGGTTTTATGAATTCCGTTTTATTAGGTTTTATTACATAAGATATTGTTTGTACCCAACATGTTCAGGTTAAAAAATTTGGGCACCCCCCAGTTCAAGAGGCTGGCTACGTTTATGAGAAACTATAGTGAAATGTTGCTGGGGTACATTTCACTGCGTTTTAAAACATTTGTACTGCAAAATATTTCAAAGAAAGTTCTAGAAATAAAACAGAACATACATTTAAATCACAATTTAATTTTGAAACACAAATGTTCTTGAGGTATAGTACACTGTAAAGCAACTGAAATGCAAAGAAAAAATCTCAACCTGGAAGAACACGGATTATGTTCGGCTTTTAATAATTCTGAAAGATAATCACCTCAAAGAAGTCGCTAAGATGGTATTATTTCATTTGGTCACATCAATCTATACAGCAACATCACCGGCTTCATAAAGAGGTGCAGAAATAATAATTTTTTTTTGTCGTTCTAGATATGTGTTTTTCACAGTCAAAAACTGCGGAAAGAGAAAATTCGTGATTTTTCGTGGCCCGTATAAGCGAAAGATAAAGCTGCGTATTCTAATAACTTTTTTTTCCATGTATGTTTTGGTTGTTTTTATGACTGCTGAATATTTGCACGAGGGATATAGGCCGAAGGGAATGACCTGTGTGTGTGGGGGTGGGGGGGGGGGTCTTTCTAAGGGAACCTATCCCTATTTACGCAAGTATACCAAATTCTCGAAAATAATCACGAAAAATTCCGAACGATTAGGCCGGCGGGAATGATTGGGTTCGAAATCAGCACCTGCCATCTACCAGCTTCGAGAACATGACATCTTCATCTTAGCCGCTAGTGAGGCCTTTTCGAAAATTTTGTGGATATTTTAAAAGTTTACACGAAATTAGACCCAACTTTTCGGGTGAACTATTCAATCCCATATGCATTTAGCATTATTTATTATAGCAACCACTGTACTTGTTCTTGGGGCAAACGAAAAAGTTCTAGAAAATGAAAAGCGAATTAGTTTGTTTTGGAATCTCAAAGGGGAAAAAACAAAATTTTATTTAAGTGTATGTTGAAAAATAAATAGAGGAGACTAGTGAGAAATGAGACAATTTTTACAAAAATAAGTTTTACAAATAATGTTTCACTATTACAAATAGAAATTTTCAAATTAACGTGTAGAAGCATTTTAACATATTTTAAAAACATAAATTTGTTGATAATAATAAAATTTTAGATTAATAAACCAATTAAATTAACAAGAAAAATATCTTATCCCTCCCTCAAGTCAGGGAAGGATGGGATATGTTTTTAGAATGAAAATTCATATTTAATTATAAATCATATTTAATTTAATTAAAAATATAGTGAAAAAAATGACAAAGACAGACATCTACTTTTCTAAAATTTAGTGTAAATCACAACATTTTTTTATGCTATATTATGCTTCGTAAAACCAAAATTAAGTGAAAAATATGCTTGTGCCCGACTAGTGCCGGCAATTAATTTTGGTCGATGTAACTTTGCAATTCTGTTGCGTTCATTAATGATGGAGAGTATTTTGCAAGACGAAAGTTCCTTGTCATTTCTTTATAGCTAGTGTATTGCCATGTAAAAATAAAAGTTTGCAGTTTGAATTCAATAATTATTTCAAAGCAGTAATTAATTTTATTTAAAAAAATCTAAGTAAATTGATGTTATGGAAATACATAAAAGTATTTAATACTAATTATTTGATATTGATAAATAATGCATGATTAGGAAAAGACGAATTTGCACAACTTTAATTTTTCAAAGCACATTTGTACTTTAAAACAATAAGAAAAATAGTTTTACTGGAAAAATTCCTTTTTAACTTACAAAATAGTAAGTTTTATTTGTTGCACTATGCAAAACAAGATACTCTTATTAATGTAAAAAATTAAATCATTGTATGTAACTAAACATAATTATTTGTACAGAGACATCATCTGGACAGGATGGGACATGTCCCATACCTTCCTGAGTCATACTATCCCATCCCTCCCTTTGAGCAACATTTAAAAAAAATAGGTATTTCCAACAAGCACATGGCTTTTATGCTTAACATAACTGTTCATACATAAAAGATATATTGTTGAGTTCATAAAACATTAAAAATAATTAAGCTATCAACAAAGAATGAGATTGAAACTTTACATTTAATATCTGAGTAGTTACTTGCTTTTGATATTATAAAATAGTCTTTTTAATTCACGAACCCATAGCTGCTTGCAACTAAAAAGATTTATAGCAACAAGTATGATGCAATGGTTATTTTATGTGGTTGAAGAGTCATAGATTAAAAATAAAGCATACTTTAAGAATTATTACAGATGTCCCATCCCTCCCTAATCTACTCCACTATTTCCAAGACACGTGGGATTCAATTTGTATGGCATCAAATTTCATTAATTCAGACCGTTTGATGGAAAAATCCACTTTACGTGAAAATTACGCCAAACTTTTTTTTATTTCTTTCAAAAGTGGAGGCAAAAAAATGTACAGAGGCTTAAATTATAATAATAGTTATTATTTCATATCTCCAAAAAATAACAATGATGTATGATTAAATGTTTTGTTTTTTGTTATAGGTATAAACACCGCTATTGCAGTATGCGTCGATTCAGCCGGCAGAGTTATAAATGACTCCAATTGTGATATTTCATCTAAATTTGTACCATTAACATACCCTTGTCATGAAGTGGATTGTCCTGCAAGGTAATGTTTTAAATCTTTTATGCCACTAAAGCATAATATGGAGAAATTTAAAAATCCCTCCAACACCAAAGAAAATCTGACTAACCCTTTAACGTTCACTGGTTTCCCCATGAAAAAACAAAATTTTAATTCTGATATGCAACAATGACACCGGAAATTTAATTTTAAAAAATTCATTTTATTATGTATGCAAAAAAATCACTTTTTTATTTACAAATATATTTGTTCGTAATTACAGGTATCATTCATTTATTTCAACATCTTAGCAATGAAAAATGCTTTGTCCATTAAAAGGTTAAAACAATTTTACACTTAAGGGGAATTGTGTTTTTTCCCCCTATCATTCCTTAGAAAAATCATAAGTTAGTCTATTTAATTTTTAACATTGTTCTCTTTAATTTTACTTTTCCCAATTACAGTAGAGCGCCGATTATCCGGAATCCGATTAACTGGATTGTCCAATTAATCGAGTCGATGAAGGACCATGCTTTTTTTTCGGTTTTTCCAAAATGTTTCAAGTGGAACTTTTTTAGACGCGTGGGTTAAATTCGGTTAGATTTCACGAAAGTTAAACAATCATTTCCTAATCCTGAAATAATAAAATCGTCAACAAATGCAAAAGCAGCAGTGGATAAAGTCACTGTTTCTAGAACCTAAGAAGTTTCATATCTAACGCGCATACCTATTTCCCCCACCAGAAACATCACCATTTATTTTCAAATTCCTGAAAGGGGTCAAAAAGTTGCTTCTTTTGTTTCTTGATGTCCTCGAAAAGGGACAGCCTTACTTCTTTCTGCTCCCGTTTGTTTATTTAGTGCATGCATATATACATATGGAATAATTTCTATGAGTGTAATTTATCTGCATAACTTTGTAGAATTTTTGTAGAAAAAAGTTTAACTTTTAAACATTCCATCTAAATATAGTAAAATGCAGTGTAACGATTCCGGCGCGAACTCATCTGTTCAATCATGCATTCAAAATACTGCGATTCAAGCCCTCGAATACGTCATCTGGTGGAGTAAAGATGTAACTTCTTCCCAGTAGCGTAGCTAGGATGGGTGACACCCGGGGCGGATGTAAAAATGGTGTCACCCCCTCCGTGATGGTGTCACCCCCACCCTTAGCCCCAATCCATATTTTTTCAGTAACAATTCTACCTTATTACAAATAAAATTTCAACATTTTTCGAAGAACTTTAAAAAAAATTATATTATAGAAATAGTAATATTTTCAATTACAATAATCATAACAATACATAACAGGAAAAGAAATATTTCATTATTTTTTATGCTCTATACTTTTGTCAATCTATTCAGAAGTATCCTTCAATAAAATGTATAAAATAAATTAAGAATTTATTTATAACACATGTGTAAATGTTTTAACAGAATATGATGGAATAAATTGCAATTTAAGTTCTAATGTTTAAATAAAATAAACTAGTCAGGTTTGCCAATTTTACAAATGAAGACTGGGTGTCACCCATTAGAGGGTGACACTCGGGGCGGACCGCCTCCTCCGCCGCCCGTTAGTTACGCCACTGCTTCTCCCTTCAGGAAAATTCCATGCAAGTTCATTGCATTACATATATTTTTAATTTGTTCAGAATGATCTTTATTGTTATTTATTTATTTATTCATTTGCACAGCTTTAGATTTTATGTGATATTTTATTCCGAATCATATGACAAATAAAAATTTATCCTAATTTGAATACCTAATGCTTTCAATCGCAATTACAATGAAGAGTTATTTCAGCGGTATTTTAGCATTATTTAAGGCGCAATAAAACATCGCGTCAACACCGGTGCGTCTGAGACATCTGTGCCAATATTCTAATCGATTATTTCAGATTTTAAGTCAAAATCACGAGTTTTATCCACCATCCTAAGACATTTACATTAGTTTGTAATATATTTCAATGTCCTCTACTACAATTGCTAGTCCTACGTTTGGAAAAAGTGTGAATGGATGTTACCTAAAAATCCTTGTCATAGCCATTTTTTAAAGTTGTCTAATTATCCGGTTTATCATTAACCGGATCGAATCGGTCCGGGTAATCGGTGCTCTATTGTAAATAAAATTTTCCTTTCTTTTAGCTATAGAATTAAGCCGTCCAAATAACAATAGGCACAACTTTAAATAGACTATATGAAGCTCGTCAACATTAACACAATAAGAATTGAAAATTATCTATCGATAGAATAAGATAAAAATCCGTTATTCTCAAAATGAAGCAAAAAGATGAGGGGCTGTATCCATATTCCATTGATTAGCATCCACACAATATTGCACGTACTACTAATATTTGGATACAGCTCTTCATCTTTTTTCTTTCATTTGGGAACAGCGGATTTTGATTTTATTAATATTTTTTAATTTCATTAGATTTTAATTTTAAGAGATTTTAAGAGATTAATTTTAATAGATTACAGGGTGTTATGTAGAATGTTTGTCTTATTTTCGGAAGAGAATATTGATTTTTATTAAGAACTCCGCAAATTATAAGCAAAAAACTTGGTAAAATTTGGGACCGTTTTTATAAAAACCTTAATTTCTCTACGAGTATGCATGCTATATTCATAAAAATGAACACAATAAGCAGGGTTGGCAAGTTTTTGACAGTATGCGGTTTTATCCGGTTTAAACCGTGGTTTAAACCGTCATGGCTAAAACCTGTTGTCAAAAACCTCGTCAGAAACCTCAAATACTACACTGATCTGTAAAATTTCACATTAAACATCTGTCACAAATATACAACATTAGATGTAATATTAAAAATTCACTTTTACTGTATTGTATATTATCATTTCCAGAAAAAAAAAATTGTCATAAATCCGAAAATTTGGCCTGCCTCCAAACTTGCTCAACTAGCAATGCTTCTACTATCAAGCCCTGCTAGCTCAGCACCAATTGAGAGAGTATTTTGTAACTTTGGCTTCATACACTCTAAACTTATAAACCATTTGGGTGTAAATAAATGTGCTAAATTGGTTAAGTGCTATAGGATGCTGTGGGGTAAAATTGATCTAGATTATTAACTGTACAAAATCATTTTCTTCTGTTTGAACATTCTAAAAAACAATGTTTTATTGCAATTAAAGTAATTTAATTTTAATTTAATTTAATTTTTTTTGTAATTATTAAACTACAGTATAATTAATTTTAAATTAAAAATACTCAATGTTTCAGTCTTGTTCTTAAAATGTTTAAAGCGCATTACACGTTTTTGACAGTTTAAGCCAGTTTTTGACGGTTTAAACCAGTTTTTGACGGTTTAAACCTGTTTTTGACACTTGTCATGTCAAAAACCAGTTTCTGACGTCAGAAACCAAACCCTGACAATAAGCCACTTAATCAGAATCTGCAGTTTGAACACTTTTTCTACATTAGTTTTGACAGGGTTTTCCAAAAAATCTACGTTTTTTTTTTTTTTTCTATTTGTTGACGGTTTCCTATGCGATTCAGGGGTAAACAGTTCACGAAAATATATGACCTGTACTGTTTCGTTTAGCCACCTGGAGTATTAGAATAATTCCTTGTGTACATTTCTAGATATTTAACAAAACGTCTAAAATCGCAATCAATAAACCTTCACATGTTATAAGATAGATAAACTAGCAATGCAATTCTCTTCCTCAGATGGCATGTAGGAGAATGGTCAGAATGTGATGCTAATAACTGTGAGTCTAGTTGGCAACATAGGTCAGTATACTGCACAATAGGTCAGAAGGAAGTATCTAAGGTTCACTGTTCGGAAATGCACCGCCCACTGGATTCCAGAGAATGCGAGAAACAGAATTGTACTTTTATATGGTTTACAGGACCCTGGTCAAAAGTAAGTTTCAGCTATTTTTTAAAAAGAAAAAATTCTTTTTTTCAGTAATTAAGTGATTTTTTAGCTCACAGGCTATCAAAGCTCGAGGAGCTAACGTGATCACAGATTATGTATGTATGTATATATGTAACGCGATAATTTTTGAGAGAAATATCCGATTGCTTCAAATTTTTCTCGGTTCAAAGGAGGGGAAAAGGCGACTACCCCCTCTATGAATTTAGATAAATGGTTCTTCATGCACAATTATTAGACTTGCTTCAAATTTGATATGCCGGTTTATTCTGTTACGGCTCTTCCTTGATTAGATTTAGAGGTTCATTGATTAATAAACATAAATAATAAGTATAAAGCTAGGAGCAAGGAAAGGGGGATACCCCTCCCCTTAATTTAGATAAATAAGTTTTTCATGCAGAATTATTCAATTTGCTTCAAATTTGGCATATTGATTAATTCTGATAAGATGAAATATTTCAATATTTCTCTGAATAGATTTGGAGGTTCATTGGTTAAGTATAAAGGGTGAGAAGTGCCCCCCTTTAATTTAGATAAATGGGTTTTTTTTACACGGAACTATCCGATTTGTTTCAATTTATTTTCCTATGTTCATTCTGATAACGAGCTTCCCTGATTAGATTTGGAGATTAATTGGTTAAGTATAAAACAAGGAGCGAAGAAAGGGGGCTGCCGCTATTCTATCTTCCTCTTAATTTAGATAAATGGTTTTTTATGCAAAATTATTCGATTTGTTTCAATTTGGTATACAGGTTTATTCTGACGATGCTTCCCTGATTAGATTAGAAAATTCGGTACTACTTGGTTATACGTCGACTAAAAAAGCGATCGCCAAACTATAAGATTAAATGCCAATAATGGATAATCGTGAATGTCACATTCAATGACATTAAATATGATACACGTGTTTAAAACGTCATTAAGTGATTTTTATTTCGACTGTTTATTTGTATTTTTATAAATTATTCTATTAATTATTTGTTTTTTCTTTATCTCTTTCCGGCACACTGTGCTCGGTCTGGGATACCTAATTTTAATTCGAAACTTGCGAATGGCACCAATAATATTCTAGTAAAATTTTGCTTAATAAAAGCTTAAATGAAGGAATTCAAACTATCTAAAAAATTCGTTTCTGAATTCCGGTGTCAGTCGATAATTTCTCATTTTGCTACAAAATTTACCCGTGCCGGAAAGGGTTATTTAAATTAAAAATTATGTCAATATGTATAATTTGGCTATTAATTTGGTGATTTGGCAAAATTGGTTGACGGGATAACCAAGTAGTACCGAAAACTCATTGATTAAGTATAAAAAAAGGAAACGGGGTGGGGGCTAATCCCCTTTAATTTATTTTTGGAAGGGCATTGTTCTTTGAAATAAGAGTATAATTCGCAATTACTGTGAATATCCTCTGAGCTCAATACCATCAATTTAACTGCGCAATTTTCTTTTTTATTTGTTATTGATGCTATACACTGTTAAAGTTTGCAGCAATCTGTCCAGTTATTCGACCGATTTTATAGAAAGCGGTTAAATAACTGTAAATTAACACTATCCTGTCCATAATATGGTCAAAATATTGTTAGATTAGGGTTATGTACTGTGTTTATGAACAGTTTTCTGTAAAAACGGTCAAATTACGAGACAGTTTGTTGCAAATTTCTAACAGTGTATAGCTAACAAATATTCGTTATAGATAACTATTCACTTCCATGCCAATTTCAGACCCAAAGTAATTCTTACTCAGCAAACTTTTACTTTTTTACTATTATTTATTTATTTATTTATTATATTTTCTTTATTTGTAAAATAGAAGAAGACTTCAAATTTTAATGTTTCTCTCTTTAAATATGAGAAAACAAATTTCAGAAGCTCAAATTCACTGAAAGAATAAAAATCTCGTTGTCCGTACAAAATTACTGTCTGTCTCAAAGTAACTGTGTCAAAATCTCACTAACTACTTTGGCATATCATTCTATCTTATTTTCTAAACTGCAAAACAATTGTTGTAATGTTGAACTATAAAATTGGTGTCAGCATTATAGCCTCAAATTTTATGGAGTAATTTAACTCATATAACTGGTGCAACGTTATCCATCTCTTGTGGAATGTAATACCATAATTAGATCGCAATATTCAGAACTAACATTAAGGTCTAACCTTCAACAACAGATGTGTAAAGTTACATCAGTTATATTGGTTAAATTACTCTATAAAATTGAAGGCAGCAATGCTATCACCATGTTCATATAGTAACGTTACACTGTATTTTATAGTGTATTTTCATCTGCAATTTTGACGACATGAATTTTTCAATTTTCATCGCTATTCTCCCCTTCCCAACTACCCAGTAAAAAAAAAAAAAAAAAAAAAAAAAAAAAAAAAAAAAAAAAAGCTATTTTTTTTTCTAATTATTAATAACTGATATTTAATTCCTTTTACCTCCATAGCCTACATTATTCAGTCTGATGACGACATTTTCAAGTTAAATCCATAGGAGCGTTTAATTTATATATATATGTAATTTGAGGCTATCAATGGTTGATCATTTAATATAATATTTTATCACTTTTACAACATTTTAAATTCTTATTTTAGTTATAAAAATAAGCTATACTTTGATGGTATATTTTATAATAATATATTATTAATTTACCGATTTTTGCTTTAAATAAGGGTTGGCACGGTTTATGTCAGTTGGTTTTATCTATGATTTAAACCATATGTATATTTTTATAACATCCTCTGGTTATTTTTTTTCTCTCGAAAATTACTAAAGTTATTCCTTCTTTTTATTTTATTTTATTTTATTTTATTTTATTCTGTATAATTTCAGACTTCTAATTTTATACAGGGGGCCTTGGTCAATTTTATATGTATAGGAATAACTGTTCACATAAAAATGATTTTTTTAAATTATAATATCTACCTAATCATCTGTTTATAGGTTGTTTACAAACATAATAAAAATAGATTATATGTATATTATTATTACATCCTCTTTTTTTTTTTTTTTTAATCTTTTGAAAATTACTAAAGATATTTCTTATTTTTATTTTATTTTTATTTTATTTTCTTTCTAATTTCAGACTTCTAATTTTATACAGTGGGACTTGGTCTATTTTTTATGTAAAGAAATAATTGTTTAAATGAAAAATGATTTTTTTTCTATTATCAACTTAATCCACTGTAGTTTGGTTGCTTACAAATAGACATTCGGTTTGTCCCAAACCCTAGTTTAAACCAATAATAAAAAAAACCGTTTTATGCTTAAGACATTTTTTTCTAACCCTGTATTAAATATAAATATCGTAATTTGTAAAATTTTGTTTTTATAGTTAATTTTTTGCATTATTTTATTGTGTTTAGCAACTATAGATGGCGACACTAACGCTTTAGTAGTTGATCTGCATTTATCTCACATGTACAAAAATTATCGATATCAATCGATTCAATTAATTCTATAATTATAATTTAAAACTTGTAATTAGTAGTAAATAGTTTAACTATTTTTATTAAGTTAAAAAAACTTTTTGTTTACTTATATTTTGTAATTAATTATTTTTGAAAACAGTTATTTAAATATCTATTATTAATAAAAACTATTTGTTTTCTACTTTAACTTCGATATACACTGTCTAATGTGACTGAATGCAAAGTTGTATTGCTATCACATGGTCGAAATTGATATTTATAAGTTAATATATTATATAATTAAATTAGTCTAATTATTTTCATTTGACATGATTTTTCAATTGAATTTAATCAATGATAATTCAATTATATTATTATTTTCTTTTTCCTGTTCTCAATGGAAATTATGGTTGCGATTGATAATTGTAAGTTTATCTTTATCAATATTCAATTACAGTTTAATTATTTTTCTAATATATATTTTTTTTGGAACTAGTTTTTCCAATGCAATTAATATATTGATAATTCTATTATGGTCTTATTATTTATCTAATATTTTTCTTTGAATTGAGTTCTCATTTGCGATTAATCGGGCAATATGGAAATCATTTTTAGGTCTATCCTGACTTCCATTCAGAAATTAATCGCAATTAATGTGGCAATTTAGCATTGGCCTTGATAACGAGCTAAATACCACATTTCCAATTTTATTCCAAATTCTGACAACTCCTCTGTTTGATATAAATTGGCATTAACAAGTTTTTACAGTAATTGATGTTGATTTGTAGTATTATCTAATGGTTCTCTCTCTCTCTCTCTCTCTGTATATATATATATATACATATATATATATATATATATATATAACTTTGGATGTATTTATAAAAGTATTTATATATATATATATATAACAGGATAGTTGAGGTTGATATCGATCGGTTTCTTTTTATTTTTTCGATTTCGGTTGCGAATTTTATTTATGAGGATACTTTCTATTTTGGAAGTTACTTCGAAAGTGAAAGTATCTTCAAAATAATACAGTGAAACCTCCCTGTGCGACCACTTCCCTGAACGACCAGTTTTTCATGGGACGACATTTATTCCTATAAGCTCAATGCTAATTTTACCTCTATTCAGAGACTATTCCAGATGAGCTCATTCCATGAACGACCAATTTTGTTTGAAAGAAATGAAACAAATTCCGATATTTTTTCTTGGACGCTTGAAGATTGTTTTATTAGAAAAATGATTCCGCAGGGCGCATTATTCATCAAACTACTAAAATAAGTTTAGATTATTTTTTATTATTATTCCGATAATTTTTAAGTGTTTACCTCTTTTTGTCTTTTTAGGCAATGAATTTAACTCTGATAACGAATTAAAAATGACGATCAGTAGACTCTCCTCCGATATTCTGTCATAAAACTCTCAAAGAAATATATAAAGTAATGAAATCGTCATTACTTGTTAACATAAAAAGAAAAATTGCATTTATTTATTGACCTTTGAAAGTACTTGGAAATAGAAATTATAAAAGGTAAAACCGTAAAACCAAAGCAAACGTTAGTGTATTCATTTTTTTAAACACTGCAGTAATTGACTGGGTATTTTTATACGTATTTTTTTATATTTCTTCCTAATGTGAAAAATAAATTTTAGTAACATTAATTGTTACCTTTTTTCAACAATTAAAATCCACATTAAAATATGACCTCCATTAAGAGACCACCTCTAGGAGCGACCCTTTGTTATTGGAACGGAACATGGTCGCTTTTAGGGGATGTTATACTATACATGATACACAGGGCCGTTGCTAAAAGTGAATAATAGGGGAGACTCAAGAAAAGGTAGGGAGGAGGGGGGCTCATATTTTCTCTCTCTCTGACGGGGCAGAAACATAAATTAGTGCATTTTCACACTATAGGTACTATGTTTCTTATTCAACTGTTTTAATAACTTCATTTTATGCTAAGAAAAGAATAGGATGATGAAAAATTCGAGTGTTTAACTAGTGTATTATTAAACATCATATTAGATTCATGTGTGCAAATAGGATGAGCGAGCGTTGAAACACTTATTTTTGTTGCAATTTAGTATGTCTGCAAAACCATGAAAGAGCTTCAAAACTAAATTAGATTTTGGAACAGAATTTCATTTGGATTTTCGTAACATAAATTCATTGAGTGACCTCGGAATCTTCTTCAAGGGAGGCTCAAAATGTTTCAGAGGGCGGGGGACTGAGCCCCCTCTAGCACCCCATTTAGCTACGGCACTGATAATATAACAATCTTGGTGTTTTATGAAATTCTTCTTGCTTATCTTGTGGTTTATTGCAATAAATTTTTTTTCAGTGTCGTGGCATTTGTTCTAATGGATTTCAGACGAGGTCCGTCACTTGTCGGGGCTACTCGAATGGGACGTCAGAAAGCTTCTCGAAATGCGATCCCAGCAGTCAACCACCCCACATGCGAAAGTGCAAGAATGACAACTGTTCAGAGAACCTGACAAGCAGAGAAGCTGTTTGGGTTAGTGGACCTTGGAGTCCGGTATGTAACACTTCCGATTTCTGAAATTTTATATGCAGTATATCTCTAGTCTAAAAGGAAAAAAAAATCAAATTATTTAAATGAAATCCAAAATTCAATTTTTTTGAAAATGCTTAATTTAAAAAAAAAAAGCGAAGATGTAAATATAATTTTATATTTCTAAAAATGAAAAAAAAAAAGTTAAATGAAATTTACATTATTGAATTATTAATAAATCGCAATAATTTTTAAACAAGTAAGAAAAATCATCTATTAAGCATAGATCATGAAGCACTTTCCAATACTTCCTGAAATCTTTAACAAAACTTCGTTTCCAGGGAAATGAGGTGTTTCTGTCCATAACCAAATATGTATTCCAATACTTTTGAGCAGCCCTGTATTTGATTTGTCAGTTGATATATATACTGTCTAATGGAGAAATTTAGTTAGCAAAAAAAAAAAAAAAAAAAAAGAAAAAAAAAAAAAAAAAACACCTAATTGGTTGAAATTTTTATTTTAGCAATTTATACTAATAGATGGAAACTTATTTCAATACTTTTGTTCAGCCCTGTAGTTTAGCTTGTAAGTTTATTACTCGTCAGTTTTAAGCTAAAATTTATTTTTAACTAAAACACTTTTAAAACAACTGAAATCACATTCTCATAAATTATCATTCATAGGCATCCATGTACCCAATTCTTTGCGTGGCCCTGCATATCATTTTATCTATATTCTGCAAACATTTCTTAGTAAATTGAATGCAGTTCAGTGTAAAAATGCATAACTTATTTAAGAAGCATCTTTAAGTAATTTACGCTCATATTCAGTACCGTTGCCGCGTTCTTTTGGGTAGTCCTGTATATAAACTACATAGCATTTATACACACCATATAATGTGCACAGATTTAGTGAAACTTAAAAGCGCATACCATAATTGAAATGCATTTCATGCATCAGCCATCATTGGAAACATATACAATACAAGTATCAAAAAATGCTCTAATGAGCAACAAACAAGTTGGAAATTGCACGTGAAGCGTAGCAAATTAGGTGCGTTCGTACGGTAACGGAGTTTTAAAAATATTACTTTCATATGTCAATCTCATAAAATTGTAAATAGTGAATTACAATTAAAACGCTCATCAAACAATGTTTTCCCTATACCGTTATATAGTGGAATACTTTTGTGTGGCCTTGTAAATCAATAACAAATGTTCTTTGCACCACAAATTATATGATGTATATTATAATATGTACTTTATAGTTGCATATAAATTTTATTAAGTTCGTATGAGTGTAACACGATTAAAATGCATTTGAAACATTTTTCCCATTGACCGTAATGTAACGGAATACTTTTGATTGTCCCTGTAATTGATCTATGCATCCGATTTTCATAAAATTTGAAATAACTCGACAAAATTATGTAATAATTATGTATTTTAAATTTCAAACGTATAGAATATATTTCAAACTTTTTCCCCATTGACCATAATGTAATTGAATACTTTTGATTGCCCCTGTAATTGATCTATGCACACGATTATCAAAATACTTGAAATAACTCGACAGAATTATGTAATAATTGCGTATTATAAATTTCAAACGATTAAAATGCATTTGAAACTTTTTTCCCCATTGACCGTAATGTAATGGAATACTTTTGATTGCCCCTGTAATTGATCTATGCATCCGATTTTCATAAAAATTGAAATAACTCGACAAAATTATGTAATAATTATGTATTTTAAATTTCAAGCGTATAGAATATATTTGAAACTTTTTCCTAATTGACCATAATGTATTGAATACTTTTGATTGTCCCTGTAATTGATCTATGCACATGATTATCAAAATATTTGAAATAACTCGCCAGAATTATGTAATAATTGCGTATTTTAAATTTCAAACGATTAAAATGCATTTGAAACTTTTTTCCCCATTGACCGTAATGTAATGGAATACTTTTGATTGCCCCTGTAATTGATCTATGCATCCGATTTTCATAAAATTTGAAATGACTCGACAAAATTATGTAATAATTATGTATTTTAAATTTCAAACGATTCGGTTGGGTAGTTTTTGCGTTGTTATATGCGGACAGACGGACGGACGGACAGACGGACGGACGGACAGACGGACGGACAGACGGACGGACTGAACGACCACTATAGGTGCTACGTATTATATAATTACGAACGCACCTAAAAAGAGTAATGTGTGTTTAAGTATGAAAAAGTGTTTGACAAGTACTTTAAATTGAGCGTGAGGACAGGACAAGGGGTCCCTTCTTGGCTGCAGCTCACTGTCAATGCCAAATTTGAAAAAATCATATTTGCGCTTTTTCCGTGTAAAAGAAATCAACCACAATTACGATAAAAATGTGTAGCGCAAAGACAGTCAGAAAAAACGCAGCGTAATTAAACATGAATGTAAGGCGAAATAGTACCAGAAACCTTAGTTCTTGCAGCGTATCATACTCATGAAGTGCCACCAAGCATGCCCGCAGCATAGAACTGCACAGAAAACTGATTTGTAATGCAGTTGCAATGCAAAGTCAATAGTGCAGTTTGCAGTGCAGAGTCAACAGCTCAGTTCACATGTAAAACAGGATTGAAAATTTTGCTATAAAGAAAGACGGAAATTTTTACGCAAATTTCTTGTCTGTGGAAGAAACGCAAATATGATTTTTTTTTTTTTTCAAATTTGGCATTGACAGTGAGTTGCAGCCTAGAAGGGACCCCTTGTGGTGTGTCTCATGCTCAATTAGAAGTACTTGTCAAACACTTTTTCATACTTAAACCCATATTACTCTTTTTTGTTGCTCACCAGAGCCTTTTTTGATACTTGTCATTCAATTTTTTTGATAAAAACTGAAGATTTTTTTATATCTTGAAAAGC
Source organism: Maratus speculifer (assembly GCA_964019185.1). NCBI lineage: Eukaryota > Metazoa > Arthropoda > Arachnida > Araneae > Salticidae > Maratus > Maratus speculifer. The sequence goes on from OZ025298.1 coordinate 271,640,844, forward strand.
AGAAATGCATGATGTCTGAAAAATAAACCAAGGAGTCGAACGAAATAATTACAATACGCTCACAACTTTATTCAAAGAACTTAGAGTAAATGCTTCGCAATAAAAACAAATAATTATGTTTTTCACGTGATTTATTTAATTTGAATGAAATATGTTACATTCATAAAAAAAAATTATACTTATTTAAACTTGGTGGCAATGAATAAAAGAAACTATAATAGCAACAATAAGAAACAATGTTCAGCTAGAGCTTTAAGACACAAATTCGATTTTCTCAGCGATCGTCAAACATACAAAGATGAAAAAATCATTTTTAGGTTTTACCAAAAGGATTAAAATAAACCAAAAATGAAGTTAATCCATTCATAAGATCGTTAGCTATCGCTTGTTGAATTTTATGTCTTCATTTTTCCGTTAAAAGTTAAATAAAAAACTACAGTAAACTTCGATAATTTTTTTAATGCTGTCATTTTATTCGTCTCGTCGAGTTCTATCTTTTGAAAAAAAAACACTGTCGTACGTCAACTGGTTCACTAGAAATTTCAAAAAGACGTTTGCATTTTCCATTTCTTAAACATATTATACCAAACATTACCGCGTTTGCTATGATTTCGGAAAGAATATACAATTTGAAATCTTTTGTGTGTCCTGTAAATGCTATGAACTTCATATTATGCAAGACAGTATCGTATAATTATGACGTAGTGACATATATCAATTTTATTATATAAAAAAACAGTTTAATATATTTAAAATATGTCGCACACAATTTCCCTCTTTATCATTATCTAACGGAATCCTTTTGTGTGGCCTGTATATGAATAATAGCTATATTTTCACAGCATATTTTATAGAATGTATATTTTAGTTCACCGCGTAAATGCATATAAATTTTAATGTGTTTGACTGGGTATACCATCTTTAAAATTCCTTTGAAACGATTTTCCCCATAAGCCGCAATGTAATGGAAAACTTTTGACTCTCCATGTAAATAGACTAATCATGGTAGAAGCTTCAGTTTCATTAGGCTTCGTGCTAGGGTAAACGTTAATAACGTCCAAAAATTTCAGGGCAATCCGAGTGTATTTACAGGAGTCAGAGCGCGGACAGACGGATAGACAAACCGAATGCATACGCACTTTTCAACTTTGTTAGAAAGTGCTAAAAAGAAGAAAATTGAATTCCAAAAAAATATCATGAATGTCAGTGATAAATTTAAAAATATATTTCAAACTAGATAATAAATGTAGTAAAAGTTTGAATTGCTCTGAAGTGGTGTCTAGGGTAATAAGATGGCCCAGGCGTTTTTTTGGTGAAAAACTTAGTTTAATGTTCTGGGTTATGTAAGTACACATATATAGACTGGAACACAATTATGTACATTTTTATGGATTTGCAAAAATAAGAAAACGAACTGGAACAGGCCGTCTGCCTATCCAAGCTTGCCGTTATTCCATTTCCCACAGGCCCATCTGACCTGGGTTTCGCTCCAAAATATGCGGACAGCTACAGAACCGTCTGTTCTCCGCTGAATTCCGCGAGCATCTGTCCTCTTCTCTAAAAAAAACTGCTTACACCATCACAATTTACCGTTAGTCGCGATGATAGGGTTCTCATCACGAGCCTCTAGATGCTTACTCAGCAATAGAAAGTTCATTGCCGCAGCTGTTACTAAGGGCCTTGTGGATGGATCCCACAACTCGGCCTACCTGACCGTGCTGGGTCCTCCCAGTCATCATCTGCTCTTAAAACAGACTGGTACCGGATGACTTTTTACAGGCGTCTAATATTCACAACAAACTAAATAAAATAAAATAAATAAAACGCACAAGATAATATTAAAGTCAAATTTTTTTTTCTTGATTGTCTCTTGGACACAGTTCTGTCCTTGATTTACTTATATTAGTCCAAAACAAATTTCGTCTATCGTTCATCACAACATATAATAACAATAACAAAAATTAATACTAAATGCTAATAAAAACAATAATAATAATCACACACATTTTATGTCAAAGCACAGTTGCTTTGCTTTAGTTAGTAGTAGTCCACGGTTTCATATGATCTGCAGCACTAGAGGTCATCTGTGGACCTTCATGGTCTCCAATTTTTCTCACATTGTAACGATCGTTTCTTTTTACTGTGGTGATCTCATAAGGGCCAAGAAACTTAGGCTTTAGTTTGGTGCCTGTCCCAAACTGTGTTTTTTGAATGGCCACCAAATCACCGAGCTTATATGTGTTGGCCTTTTTTCGCTTTCTGTTGTACGTTTTCACATTTTCCTGCTGTATTTTTAATATGTTTTGCTTCGCTATTTCTCTATTAGAATTCCTTTCCGATACGAATGAATTTAATTCCTCATCATCTAACAACTCTTTAATTCGCATGTCGGTTTTTTGCCGCATTTTTACTCCTGTCAATAGTTCGAAAGGTGGGAATTTGGTACTTCTCGATACGGTGCTATTTATGATGCGTTGTACGGGCGCTACAAATTTGTACCATTTGGTGGGATCTTCTATGCTAAGTTTTGCTAAAATTGGTATAAGAATTCTGTGCATGCGCTCTATTTGTCCATTCCCTCTCGGAATCCCTGTTGTTATTGGAATATGTTCTATATTCTCTTCCTTGCAGTATTCTTCAAAATCGGCAGAAGTGAAAGCCGGACCTTTGTCGGTGACTATCCGCGACGGATTTCCGAAAATATCATGTTGTCGGGTTAACCTATCAATGACTTCTTTAGCGGCTGTCGTTTTAACCGGGTACAGCCAAACAAATTTAGTGAATGCATCCACAACGGTAAAAATATGATTATAATTTTTATTTGTAGATGGCATGGGACCAATGTAATCTATGTGATAAGTCTCGAGGGGTATATTTTGTTTGGGAATCGGGTTTAGTAGGCCTTCTCCTTTTCCCTGTTTTTTATTGCAAAGTATACACTCTACGCAGTTGGCTATGACTCTCTCAATTTGTTTTCTTAATTGGGGTATATAATAATTTTCTTTCAGAAGCGTTTCGGTTTTAACTACGGCATAATGACCTCTGCTATGAATATTGCGTATTATTTCCTTTTGCATGTCGGTAGGGATCATTAGAAGTTCTCGGTCATTTTCATATTTGTATACGATATCGTTTCTTATAAGATATTCTGAACTTTCATTTTTTTCAATCATTTTTTTTATTGCTTGTATGTGTTCGTCTTCTTGTTGAGCATTCTTTATTTTTAATGTTAATTCATCATGCGATCGGGTGACTATTAGCACTGTATTTCTACTTAATGCGTCTACATGTTTCATTTGGGATCCTGATCGGTGAACAATTTCATAATCAAACTCTTGTAAAAACAGAGCCCATCTGGCTATTTTTGGCGTAATGTCTTTTTTGTCCATGGTTTTTTGGAATGCGGAACAATCTGTCACAATTTTAAATTTAGTGTCTAATAAGTAGTTTCGGAATTTCTTAACTGATTCTATTACCGCGAGAGTCTCTAATTCGTAACTTGAATATTTCGCTTGAGTAGGGGTAGTTTTACGGCTCATGTAATAAATAGGATGTAAACTTTTGTTCTCATCTTTTTGTAGTAGGACACTGCCAAAACCTATGGCGCTAGCATCGGTATGCAATTCTAGCCTAGCACCTCGTCGGAATGTATGCAATACTGGGGGGTTCACTAGTTTTTCTTTAAGCGTCTCAAAAGCTTGTTTTTCAATAATTCCAAATTTAAATGTATTTCCTGCCCTTAATAAATCACTTAAAGGTCTCGCTATAGTTGCATAATGGGGGATGTATTTTCTGAAATAAGAAGTTAGACCTAGAAAACTGTGTAATTGTTTAAGGGTGCGGGGTTCAGGGAATTTCTTTACTGCCAAAGTTTTGGCTTCCGAAGGTCTAGTAGTTCCGTTCTCGACAATATAACCTAAAAACTCAATTTTCCGTTTAAGGAATTGACATTTTGCAAAATTAAATTCTAGTCCGTAATCCGATGCAACTTCTAGTACACGTTTCAGTTTCAGTAGAGCCTCTTCCTCAGTCTCCGCGAGTACTATGACATCGTCTAGGTAAACTAACATTATTTTTTCTTTAATTAATTGTTTAAAAACAGCTTGTATGTATCTTTGAAACTGTTGAGGGCCAAGTGAAAGTCCGAACGGGAGTTTTAGGTACTCGTACTGAGAGTTATGTGTGACAAATGCTGTGTATTTTCTGCTGTCCTCTGCTACGTCTATGTGGAAAAAACCATTTTTTAAATCCAAAGTAGTAAAAACCTTCGCGCTCTCAATGCTATCTAACACGTCCTCAATCCTCGGTAAGGGAAAATTATCTTTAATTATTTTTTTATTTAAGAGTCTATAATCAACGCAAAGTCTCCAAGAATCGTCTTTCTTTCGCGCTAATACGATAGGAGATGCATAATTGGAGTTACTTTCCTTTATGATTCCCATTTCCAGCCATTCGTTTATCTGTTTGTCGACAAATTCCTGTTCTGGAAATGCTAACCTACGCGGTCGTTGTGCTATCGGAATATCATCTGTTAATATTATGTTTACTTTCAACTCCGTATCCTTACTTTTATTTGGTTTATAATTAGAGATCAATTCTGTTAGCTCTTTTTTGATGGTTTTGTTTGAAATGTGATTTACTTCAATTTCCTGAAAATTAATCGAATCGGCTGTTTCAGCTAAATAAATTTCGGTATTTTTTGTTAAGTCTAAACACGGTTCAATGTCCAATAATTTATTTTCATGAATGCTTGTTTGCATGTTTACGCTTTCACTGCAGTCTAAAGCTGTCTCATTCTGTTTAATTTGTTCTTTTCCCACACATTCAGCTGTCGAAGCAATCTTTTCTACCATGGGACTGTTTTGCTTTTCTGACCGCAACATCGTAAGAAATCTGGGTGTAATATAGCTGACGCGCTTGATTTTTGTCACGACTTGTTCTCGTGGAAACGCAGTGACGTAATTTACTCTCACTTCCCTTAATTTCCGTTTCCCCGTAATTTGCAATCCCTTTTCTGTAATATTGAAAGTTAACTGTTTTAGAAAATTATTCCCCAAAATTATGGAGTGATTCAAATTTTTTACGATGTATAAATCTGCATTTACTGAATAGCCATCTATTTCAATATTTACTGTTATGAATCCTAGGGGAGTAATTTGGTTACCTCCAATTCCTGATAACACTAAATCGTTGTCGTGTAATTTAGGGCATCCCAAAGTTTTATAAATTTCGTTACTACACATGTTCACATCGGAGCCTGTGTCAACAAGACTTTCTATATTTTTATCTAGAATTCTCACATTTTTCATTATTTTATCTAACGAATTCGAGGTATTGCTTACGGCTGCATTCGCATTTTTTGCGGAATTATATGTACATTGGTCAGATCTGTGACCAGGTGTTTTGCACCTCCAGCAAATCGGGCCTTCTTTTTTTCGGGGGCAGTGTTTCGATATATGGGACAATTCATTACAATTGAAACAGCGAATTTTTTCATTTGAATTTTTCTGCGCACCCGTGAAATTTTTTTCATATGATACACGACTCGTATCATTTCGGTGAAACACTCTATTATTTTCAATACCCTGATTTAGGCGTTTCTTAAATTCCATCTTTGGATGTTTGGTTTCATCTTTCCGCAAATTAATTCGGGCAGTTTCAAAATCATCCAACTTACCTGTCAATTCCTCTAAATTTGTAATTTTGGGTAATTCATCACAAAAATGTTGTTTCATTTCAAATGACAACTTTCTCCTAATTTGTTCAATAATTAGAATATTTTTTAATTCCTCAAACGTTGATATTTGTAATCCCTCTAACCATTCATTCAAAAAATTTGAAAGTTCAAACGAGAAATCTTTCCACGATGCTAAATTTTCCTTCTTATGTAAGAAAAATTTTTGTCGAAACTGTTCGGGCGTAAGTTTAAAACGTCTTAATAGTATTTTCTTTACGTGATCATATTCGTTCGATTTTTCCTCACTTTCACGATTTATTAAACTCACTATGTCGAGCGGTAGTAATGCCAGAATATATGTTACCCATTCTTCCTTAGGAATTTCTAACCGTTTTGCCTGCCGTTCGAATAAGGTTAAATAAACACTAATTTCCTCCTCATTATCGTATCTTTTTAACAGTTTTAAAACATCGGGACCTTTCCCTATTGCCGCTGAATTTATTGCTTGAGCTTTATTATTCTCTAATTCTAATATCTTTAATTGATATTCGCGATCTTCCGTTTCTTTAGCTTTTAAATTCTTCTCCTCCTCCTCGCGTTCGCTAACTATCCCACTAAGCAAATTTTTAACAAAGTCTTCATCATACCCATCTGATTTAACCACCATATCAGCCAATACACTTTTAGTTGCATTCTCGGGCGGGTTCAGGCCCAATTCGATCACCAAAGTAATCAGATCTATTTTTTTCGATCGAATTAAGTGATTCATAACTATTTTTTAAACACATAAAAACAAATAATATCAATGCACATATAATAAAAAATATATCTATATCTCAATATATTTTATACCCTTTTATATATATATTTCAATAATTGTTTACACATACACATATATATATCTATAAACATAGCACTTACTTCACATAGCACTTACTTTACCAGAGAATATTTTTTTTTTCGTTTTAATCTAAAAAAAATTTATGCAAGTACGACGGCTGGCATGTTTTTTTAAAAAAATACATAAATAAATAAATAGCCTGCAAAAAAAAAACACAGCAGGCTTTTTCACTACGTACGATTTCGTAATGGTCAACTTCACTTTGAAAAAGAGAAAAAAAAAATATAGTCTGCGAAAAAAAAAACACAGCAGACTATTAAAAAATTTTTCATAGATATCAACAGTCTGCGAAAAAAAAAGCACAGCAGACTTTTTAAAAAAAAATTGCCACTAGATGAAAAAACAAAACAAAACAGCGGCTTCTTGATTCTTTTTTTCACTTACGAGAAAACTGTTTTGTAGTTGCAGGGGGGAAACACAGGTTTTTCTTTTTTTTTTTCTCTCTCCGAAGATTCATAAGGCGCTCCTTGCTGAAAGATTCTGAAGATTGACCCAACATCTGCGCTGACTGTCTACGGAAGGGAGGGGGCCACAAGTTTCCACAAGTTTCACTCCGTTGAAGCTGGTTGACGACGATGACCGTCTTACGAGAGGGGGGGGGGGATTCTCTCATCTAATCCTTCCCTCAAATTTCTCTTTCCAGAAACTGATCCAGGGCGAGCACCCACGTTGTAGTAAAAGTTTGAATTGCTCTGAAGTGGTGTCTAGGGTAAAAAGATGGCCCAGGCGTTTTTTGGTGAAAAACTTAGTTTAATGTTCTGGGTTATGTAAGTACACATATATAGACTGGAACACAATTATGTACATTTTTATGGATTTGCAAAAATAAGAAAACGAACTGGAACAGGCCGTCTGCCTATCCAAGCTTGCCGTTATTCCATTTCCCACAGGCCCATCTGACCTGGGTTTCGCTCCAAAATATGCGGACAGCTACAGAACCGTCTGTTCTCCGCTGAATTCCGCGAGCATCTGTCCTCTTCTCTAAAAAAAACTGCTTACACCATCACAATTTACCGTTAGTCGCGATGATAGGGTTCTCATCACGAGCCTCTAGATGCTTACTCAGCAATAGAAAGTTCATTGCCGCAGCTGTTACTAAGGGCCTTGTGGATGGATCCCACATAAATATGATGTAATAAGATCAAATAAAACAAATATTTGCATAATTCACGTGATTTATTTAATCCATTAATTTATGTTACATACATAATTATTTAAACTTGCGTGCAACAATTAGAAGAAAAAACTAGTCATTGGAGGCCACCGTAATACTTACCCATCATGGATATGCATAACATAATAAATGAAAACATAACATATGTAAACAATTTATAAAATGCATTACAATTCCAAAACAAAATATAAACGTATATTTAAGTCTTTTTAACACATCATCATGCTCTATTAATGAATTTCTGATGAACCAATTTCGATAAATTGTATGAAACGCCAAACTATTCTACTAGCACTGAATTGCATACATATTCACTAATGGTTTCTTGCATCGAATTAAGTGTCTCATTTCCGATTAAAAGAAGAATGAATTGAAATTTGAATTAAATACAGGGTCATGAAAAATCAAAGAATGTGGAAAACAGGATTAGAAATATCTCGACAACTAATAATCCGATCGACTTCGCTTTTTATGCAAAATTTGTGTTAATTTATTGCCTTTTACGTCCACTCCTTAAAATATAAAAGTTCGAAAATTTTTATGTACCTTTCATCAGACCGAATTTTTTGAGTCCGAAAAAAATAGTTCCGGATAATCGAGGTTACTGATATTAAATAGGCTTCGTCCCAGTCTTACATACTAAGCACATACAAAATTTCAAGTCCCTATCTCAATTTGTTCGGGAGATAGAGCGGTTACAGACAGACAGACAGACACACAGACGGACGGCAAATTTTTTTTTCTAAAAATATGTTTTTCGGAATCTCCAGTGTCCGGAACGTGTAAATCCGTCAAAAAAATTTTTTCGATTTTCAAAACGATTGCAAGACTTACCCTATACTACGTATGATGGGTAAGTAAAAACAATAAAAAAATTAACTTGTGATATTTAAAAAAGATATTGTAGCGTATATTGGGTTCTTTTGATCTTATGGTTAGACAACTTCAAACTCTTGCTTATAGAAAAGTAGAAAATAATTTATTTACAGAACTTCAGAACAACAGAGTCTTCGAAACTCACAAATATTACAAGATATTCCAAAATAACTGTTTAAATCTATCGAATAAGTACAAATATAGGTCGCAGAGACTCTTTATACAATGTCTCAACACTATATCACATTCAAAACAACGTAGATAAAACTCAATACATCAAGCAAACTTGCTTAAACCTAGAAGTTCACTCTATGACTGACTGGTAAATAATAACAACAGCTCGCATCGCTTCTCTTCTTATATAGGTTCGGAGCATGTGCTAGAAATTTCTAGAACCTACTCGAAAAAATCCACGGAACAACAAACAATGTATCAGTATATCTAAGGGGGGTTACCAGAGAGGAAAGGGTTACCATCGCCAACAATCGCCAAGTTTATCGCCAACTTGGCGATATATTGCCAAATTTGGCGACCAAAATTAGTCGCCAAAAGTGACGCCAACTTGGCGATATCTTCATTATTTCGCCAATCTGCCGTAGACATACACTGAAAATAATGGACAAGTTTGCTTGATAACAGAGACAATGTAACAAAAACTAATATAAGTAAAGGAATGGAGCTTAATAAGATTATTTACATTATTTTACAGTACAAACACTAACTATTTACAAAATTCGTAACACTACTCCCTCCTCAAAGACTGCACGTCCCGGGCAGTGCAATCCTTGAGTTAGAGGAGAACACTTAAAATAAATAAACAAATAAATAAATAAATAAATAATAACAATAATAATAAAATTTACATAAATAAGAACTAATTACTATTTACATATTTACAAAAAGTGACTTTCATGACCATGGTCTAAAATTCTAGTTTTGAATTTCTAATCACTTTGGCCAAAATAAGGGGCTAGCCGGTTATAGTGTACGACCTTGGGTTTGGCGTGTGGCGATTTTCGTATGCGTACGACGACGTCATTCAGCCTGTTGACGACTATGTAAGGACCGTCCCAGTTTCTTTGTAATTTTGGCGACAGTCCCTTACGACGTATCGGATTCCACAACCAAACTTTGTCACCTTCGTTGAACTCATGTCCTGTTGCCTTTGTGTCGTACCGTGTCTTCATCTTTTCCGTTGCCAGTCCGATTCGGTTCCTCGCTAGACGATGAATCTCCTCAATCCGCGCCTGGAGTTTATCGACATATTCCTCAGGCGATGAAGGAGCATCAGGAGGACGGCCAAACAAAATATCAGCAGGCAGACGAAGATCACGACCAAAGAGCATTTGAGAAGGGGAGTAACTAGTGGCCTCATGAGTGGCACTCCTGTAGGCAAGCAGGAAAAGAGGCAATTTCTTGTCCCAGTCCTGTTGGTCTCTAGACACCAGGAGAGAGAGGCTATTTAGGATGGTACGATTGAAACGCTCCACCATGCCGTCCGATTGAGGATGTAGGGGTGTAGTTCGAGTTTTGTCCATGCCGAGTAGTCCACACATTCCCTTAAACACAGTCGAATCGAAGTTTCTTCCTTGATCGGAATGGATTTGAAGAGGAACTCCATATCTGGAAACCCAGTGTTGAACTAGTATGTCTGCTACTGTTACCGCCTCTTGATTAGGAATGGCGTAGGCTTCAGGCCACTTAGTGAAGTAGTCCATGACAACGAGGATGTACTTATTGCCATCAGGTGTTCTAGGAAGAGGACCCAGGATGTCTAGTGCAATTCGTTCGAAAGGAGCTCCTACATTATAACGCTGCAGTCGCCCACGGGTGCGCCTCTTTGGACCTTTACGTGCTACACAGGTGTCACAAGTTCGACACCACCTCTCTACATCACTGCGAACATTATTCCAGTAGAAACGCTCTCGAACCTTTTGCAGGGTCTTCATTACACCAAAATGACCTCCTGTGGGACTACCATGCAGTTCTTGAAGGACTATAGAAATTCTCGACTTAGGGAGTAGTAGTTGCCATCTACATGTCTTTCCATCGTCAGACTCCCATTTTCGGTACAAAATGCCGTTCTTCAAATGTAAGGAATCCCAGAGAGCCCAATAACGTTTAGTCGTAGGATGGTAATGGGCCATGTCTTGCCAGCTGGGCTTCCTGTTGGACTCCTCTTTCAGCTCTAGAATTGGCTTAATTTCAGGATCAGCAAGTTGATCTTTACGCAGGCTCTCGTCACTCCACGGATCTTGCGATGATGTAGACCCAGTTGTAACTTGTCTTACTATAGAACCTTTGACATTAAATTTCTTCTCAGCCCGGTCGCAGTATCTACAATTCTCTGAGCAGGGTCTTCTTGAGAGAGCATCTGCATTTCCATGTGATGAGCTTTTTCGATGGCGTATCTCCATATCGTACTCTTGAAGCTTTTGTATCCACCTGGCTATCTGGCCTTCAGGGTTCTTAAAATTCAATAGCCAAGTTAGAGAAGCATGATCAGTTCGGATCAGGAACTTTCGACCGTAAAGATAGTGATGAAAGTGGTCTATGGCTTTCACTGCAGCAAGAAGCTCTTTTCTTGTTACGCAGTAGTTTCGCTCGGCCTTTGACAAGCACTTGCTGAAATAGGCGATAACACGCTCCTGGCCGTCGATTTCCTGGGACAGTACAGCGCCAATGCTTTCGTTGCTTGCATCCGTATCAAGTATAAACTGTTTATCGATTTGAGGATACGACAGAATTGGAGTGGATGTCAAGGCCTCCTTAAGCTTTTCGAAAGCAGCGTCACATTCCTGTGTCCACATAAATTTTTGATTGGCTTCTGTTAATTTATGAAGTGGTCTTGCAATCATCGAGAAGCCTTTGACGAATTTTCTGTAATAGGTGCATAATCCTAGAAAACTTCGAAGCTGGTGAACATCTGCTGGACGACTCCAATTTTTCACGGCCGATATCTTCTCCGGATCAGTCCTAACTCCTTCCGCCGAAATGATGTGTCCAAGGTAGGCGACTTCATTGCGAAACAAACTGCACTTCGAAGGGCTTAACTTCAAATTAGCTTCCTTTAATTTTTGTAGCACCCGCCTGAGGTTGTTCAGATGTTCATCAAAAGATTTTCCTATGATTATGATGTCATCTAAATAAACAAGACATGCTTCATACGACAGCCCCCGGAGAACCGTTTCCATAAGCCGTTCGAAAGTTGCAGGTGCGTTACATAGACCAAAAGGCATTACCTTGAATTGCCATAATCCTTGTCCCGTTGTGAAGGCAGTCTTCTCGCGGTCGTCGGGATGGATCTCTACCTGCCAGTAACCACTCTTCAGATCCAGAGTCGAGAACCAAGTGTTGCCCGCAAGTGTGTCGAGAGTGTCGTCGATCCTTGGTAGAGGGTAACTATCCTTTTTAGTGACGTCATTCAGTCGGCGGTAGTCTACACAAAATCTTGTTGAACCATCCTTCTTTCTTACTAATACAATGGGAGACGCCCATGGACTTGTCGATGGTTCGATGACGTCATTTTCTTCCATATCTTTAATTAAATTCTGCACCTCTTCTTTCTTGGCAAAAGGTAATCGTCTAGGGTGCTGTTTAATAGGAGAGTGATCTCCCGTGTCAATTCGGTGTTGTGCCATTTTAGTTCGTCCAAAGTCTTCAGATGTTTGGGAAAATAAACTTTGGAATTCTCTAATTAAACTTTCAGCAGCATCTCTCTGGTTTGGATCTAAGTCCGTATTTTGTAACAAATCCTTGACTAAATTATCTGAAGATTTCTGAGAGTGATTGGAATTTTGACTTATGCACGTCACAGGAGCACATGATGCTATCACCTCTCCTTTCTTGATAGTCCTCGTCTTATCACTGATGTTAGCAATTCTGACTGGAATGGTCTTTTTCGAGAGGTCTACTACAGAAGAAGCCACCAATACTCCTGCTTGTGTACTATTGTCTACTGGATAATCTATATGGCCAAATCGGTAATTAGTTTCATTTTTAATTTCAGCTGGAACTAAAAATTCTGTTCTTGGATCTAGATTAATGTCTTCTTTGGCTATTACTATTTGTTTACATTCAATTTCGTTATTTAATCCAAAAAGACTTATTTCTTCAAATTTTGAGATCATTTTGTTATTTTTGAAATCAAGTCTGAAGTCAAACTTCTTCAGAATATCTAGTCCGATTAAGCAAGGATCTGTTATGTCAGCCACATATGCCGTATGGTAATATTTCGTTCCTCCAAAGTTGATAGTTAAATTGGCCTTTCCATATATGCCAATCTTGTCGCCCGTCACAGTTTGCAGGGTAACGCAGGGTGGAGTCCAGATGAGTTTAGATTTCAATTTTCGAGCCAAATCTTCTCTGATTATTGTCACATTGGCTCCTGTATCGACAATCATACGGCATTGAATTCCGTTAATAAAGCCTATCACATATAATTCATTATCACCGCCACTCATTTTTGATATCTGGAGGATCTTCAGGTGGGGCTTTTCATTCTCTGGCAACCTCCGCCCCGCGAGATGGCCAAAATTTAGTTTCCCTGCTGACTGTTTGAATTTATCTCACGTTCGTGGATTTTGGGGCAATTTCTTCGGAGATGTCCTGTATCACCGCATCCCCAGCACGTGAGATTCTGTCTTCTTGAACTTGTTCTTCCGTATTTTAAAGCTTCAATTTCTTGATTTATTTTCCTAATTTCTTTCAAGACGTCGTTCTCAGTGTCTGAGCTTTTGTTCACCGTTGCCCCTCGAACTGACGATCTCTTCGGCTGGCTTGTGTAGCTGCTTCCAACTTTAAGGCATATAGTAGTGCAGCCTTTAAATCCTGTACATCTGCCATTCGTACCGCTCTCTGCACTTCTGGATCTTTTATTCCGTCTACAAAATATTGCAGTGACAGCATTTCCCGTACATTTGTTGGACAGTCAATGAATGCTAAATTTGCAAGCCGTTCAATTTCCGAGGCAAACTCTTGAAGGGTTTCACTCGATTTTTGATGGCGGCTCTTCATTTGTATTCTCGTATAATCCTTGAAGAATTTTTCGCCGAATCTCATTTCAAGTGCACAACTTAAAGTCTCAAAATTGAGTTGCGTCATATCGGGCAATGTTTGCAGCACGTCGGCGGCTTCTCCTCTTAAAGATGCTGCCAGCTGACAAGCTTTCACCTCGTCACTCCATTTGTTCGCTTCGGCTACAATGGTGAATTGGGTCTTATAAACTTGCCAGGAACTCTTTCCGTCATATGTCGACAGTTTGATGTGCACGGGAGAAGCAGGCGGATTCCTAAATTCTTCATAATTACCACTGGACGCTGAAAGCTTCTTCTCGAGTTCTTGTACTCTTTTATTTAGCTTTTCATCTATTTCAACTATTTTTCCTTCCATTTTCTCTTCAACATTTTTAACATCATTCTGAATTTTCTCTTCTACTTCCTCTATTTTCCTTTCCATTTTCTCTTCTACATTACTAACTTCTTTCTGAATTTTCTCTTCTACTTCCTCTATTCGTCTCTCTACCGACGAGAACTTTTCTTCTAAAGTTTTCTTCATTTCTTCTTGGCCTATATTAATCTTTTCGGTCACTTCTTCTTGGCATTTGTCAATTTTGTTTGTCAACTGTTCCATTCTTTCTTCGTTTTTATTCATTTTATCCGCCAACTCTTCTTGGCCTTTATTCATTTTATCCGCCAACTCTTCTTGGCCTTTATTCATCTTTTCCGCCAACTCTTCTTGGCCTTTATCAATTTTATTTGTCAACTGTTCCATTCTTTCTTCGTTTTTATTCATTTTGTCCGCCAACTCTTCTTGGCCTTTATTCATTTTATCCGCCAACTCTTCTTGGCCTTTATCAATTTTATTGGTCAGCTCTGTTCTTAATCCGTTAATAGCTTCTAACAGTCCTTTCAGTTGTACGTCCATTGTTCGTGTTTTCGCCATAAGATCCGACTCCTGACACCACAAATTGTAGCGTATATTGGGTTCTTTTGATCTTATGGTTAGACAACTTCAAACTCTTGCTTATAGAAAAGTAGAAAATAATTTATTTACAGAACTTCAGAACAACAGAGTCTTCGAAACTCACAAATATTACAAGATATTCCAAAATAACTGTTTAAATCTATCGAATAAGTACAAATATAGGTCGCAGAGACTCTTTATACAATGTCTCAACACTATATCACATTCAAAACAACGTAGATAAAACTCAATACATCAAGCAAACTTGCTTAAACCTAGAAGTTCACTCTATGACTGACTGGTAAATAATAACAACAGCTCGCATCGCTTCTCTTCTTATATAGGTTCGGAGCATGTGCTAGAAATTTCTAGAACCTACTCGAAAAAATCCACGGAACAACAAACAATGTATCAGTATATCTAAGGGGGATTACCAGAGAGGAAAGGGTTACCATCGCCAACAATCGCCAAGTTTGTCGCCAACTTGGCTATATATCGCCAAATTTGGCGACCAAAATTAGTCGCCAAAAGTGACGCCAACTTGGCGATATCTTCATTATTTCGCCAATCTGCCGTAGACATACACTGAAAATAATGGACAAGTTTGCTTGATAACAGAGACAATGTAACAAAAACTAATATAAGTAAAGGAATGGAGCTTAATAAGATTATTTACATTATTTTACAGTACAAACACTAACTATTTACAAAATTCGTAACAATATTTTAAATAAATAAAGTAATAGTCTTTTTTAAAATTTTATCATTTGTTGTGTGACAAGAGACTAGCGTCTAGACCCCGCCCCAAACTTTGGCTCATATCACAAATGCACCCAAGAAAATCCCCATGCTGCCGATATTTTCCTTTTTTAAACTGAAAATATGGTTTCTTGCTTTCTCTTTTACTTACCTATCATACGTAGTATAGGGTAAGTCTTGCAATCGTTTTGAAAATTGAAAAAATGTTTTTGACGGATTTACACGTTTCAGATACTGGAGATTCAGAAAAACATATTTTTAGGAAAAAAAATTTGCCGTCCGTCCGTCTGTCTGTCTGTCTGTAACCGCTCTATCTCCCGAACAAATTGAGATAGAGACTTGAAATTTTATTTGTACTTAGTATGTAAGAATGGGACGAAGCCTATTTAATATCAGTAACCTTGATTATCCGGAACTTTTTTTTTTCGGACTCTCGAAAATTTCATTCTGATGAAACGTAGATAAAATTTTTCGAAATTTTTTATTTTAAGGAGTGGATATAAAAGGCAATAAAATAACACAAATTTTGCATAAAGAACGAGGTCGATCAGATTATTAGTTGCTGGGATACGTGTAATCCTGTTTTTCACATTCTTTGATTTTTCATGACCCTGTATTTCATTCAAATTTCAATTCAAAGATATGGTTTGATTGGAAATGAGACGCTTCATCCGACGCAGTGAATTGCTAATTAACATGATTATTATTTTTGGAGTTATAAGGATGTTTCTTTTACGCAATCCGGTATTATTTGAGTATTTTGTCGTTTTATATAATTTGTCGAAATTGGCTCATCAGCAATTTATTAATAAATCATTACTATGTATATTAAAACTCTTTAAATATGCATTAATTTTTTTTTTTTGGAATTGCAATGCATTTTATAAATAAGTTACACATGTTTCATTTTCATATTTTATATTATGCATATGTATGATGGGTAAGTATTACGGTGGCCTCCAACGACTAGTTTCATACGGAAAATATGGTTTTTTGCCTTTTCTTGACGACACTACAAATAAACAAAGAAACAGATAGAGAGACAAACATACAGACAGAAAACAAACAAACAAACAAACCGACAAAAAGCCAAAAAAATAAACAAACAAACAGACAAATAAAAAAACAAACTGACAAACAAATTAAAAGACAAACAGTCAAACAAACAGACATAAAACAAACAAACCGAGAAACAGACAAAAAAACAGACAAACAAACAAACAAACCGACAAAAAAACAGACGTAAAAACAAACAAAGAAACAAACCGAGAAACAAACAAACCAACAAACAATCAGACAGACAGACAAAAACAAACAAACAAACAGACGAACAAACAAACTAACAAACAGACAAACAAACAAACAAACAAACAAATCATCAAACAAACAGACAGAAAAACAAACCGATAGACAAACAAACAAACAGAAAGACAGACAGCAAACATCACTGGATCCCTGAAACTCGCTGTGCAGGAAACACTAAAATGCACGAAACTCGCCAACGGCGCAATCACAAACTTGTGTATGAGCGCTGCGCGCCCATTAAAACGAAGAAAACATCACTGGATCCACGAAACTCGCTGTGCAGGAATCACTAAAATGTACGAAACTCACCAACGCCGCAATCACTAATGCGTGTATGAGAGCTGCGCGCCCATTTAAACCAAAAAAAAAAAAAAAAAATCACTGGATCTACGAAACTCGCTGTGCAGGAATCACTAAAATGTACGAAACTCGCCAACGCCGCAATCACTAACGCGTGTATAAGCGCTGCGCGCCCATTAAAACCAAAAAAAAAAAAAAAAAAAAAAAAAAAATCACTGGATCCACGAAACTGGCTGTGCAGGAATCACTAAAATGTACGAAACTCATCAACACCGGAATCTCTAACGCGTGTATGAGTGCTGCGCCCCCATTTAAACAAGCAAAAAAAAAAAAAAAAAAAAAAAAAAGAAAAAAAAGAAAAGAAAAAGAAAAAAAAAACACTGTATCCTCGAAACTCGCTGTACAGGAATTACTAAAATGTACAAAACTCGCCAAACCCGCGTTAACTAACGACATTAAAACCGAAAAATTAATCTCTATATGCACGAAAGTCGTATGGAAGAAATTTCTAAAATGAGCAATTCAAAATTGTTGTTATTAACGCAGATATCAAACTATTAAATCCCATTATCGGCAGCATGGGGATTTTCTTGGGTGCATTTGTGATATGAGCCAAAGTTTGGGGCGGGGTATAGACGCTACTGTGACAAGAGATATTCAGTTGTAAGTGCACAAATTTGAACTTTCTGACTTATATAGTTTTTGTGTACGGACTCTGTGACAAACAGACAGACGGACAGACATACAGAGACGAATAGGAGAATAGGGTTTCGTCAGATGAACGAAATCCTAAAAAGTAACTAATGCTGTCTCCGCCGCTGACAATGAATTTTTTGTGACCGGATGTCTTTCTTCATTAATATTAAGAAAGTTTCATATAAAAATATGAAAATTGTTGGTATCATGTATCATCTAAAAACATTTGATAAACACGCTGCTTCAGACAGTTTTAAAATCGAATAATTATTTTAAAAAATATTTAATGTTAAAGTTGCTCAAAATCGTTCCACGAAAAAAGTTTTACTGGAGCAAAAACTGTACATAGCAATTTAATCATTTTTAGATCATTTTATAGACAGCATTTATTATTACTTTTTTTTTTTTTTTTCAATTTGACTCATTTTTTGAGGATTTATTTCCATTTTAAATTCAATTTTTCTGCATTTCGCGAGATACTTATACATATTTTAGAAAAGAAAATTTTTAATTAAGATTTTAAATTGTTGCCAACTATTAAAACAGCGCAAAAAATAAAAGTTCCTTCAAATTAAAAATTTATCGACACGTGGCTTTCATAAATTGAATAAATTTTCAAATTAAAATTAAATGAATATTACGTATTAAAAGCAAAAAATATTGAAACTTACGACATAAGAGAAAGAAAATTGTAGAATAATAAATTCATTAATATGCCTTAAAAGTAATAAATGGAGAAAAATTACGTCAGATTTAAAAAACAAAATAGGATAGCACAAATAATATTTCCTTTCTAACGATAAAAATACTTTTGTGGGAATATTAGAGGGAAAAAAAAAGGGTTTGGTGAAAATTACATCAAATTTAAAACTTTACATTTAAGAATCACTTATTTAATACCATTAACTTAGAGCACTGATAAAAAAATATCGGGAAGCAAAAACTCTGTTGATTGATATGATTTTATATTAGCTAATTCTGAAAATTTTAAATAATCTTATTTAACCAAACGCGAAAACAGAAATTAAAAAGAGGTCATTCGACCTTAAATTCCCTTTGTAAAACAGAAAATAATTAATACACGTTTATGAGGAAAACGTCACTTTTTTCTTATTTAGAATTCAATCTTCAGCATTTTTTTTAAACCGATTAAATTAAATAAATTTTAGAGGTGGGATGGGAGGGCTGGCGAGCGTAGCTCGTAGGAAGCAGAGCTCCCCAGTTTTGTAACAATTCCCAAAAACCCAGCAATAACAGCTTGTGTTTTGACCAGTTACAAAGAAAAAAAAAGTAAATACCAGTTTATATTGGAGTATGGGATACAATCTTGGATTCTTATTTACCTTAAAGATCTTAAATTAGTATTTCAAAAGCAAATGTTTAGAAACAAAACTATAAGTTTTAAAACAATAGTTCTTATCCCTGATCAAAATCAACCTCAACTGTAGTAAAAACAAGCATAATCTGATCAATCTGTTTTACAATATGAAATTAAAATTTTTCATTAAACAATAGTAATAATATTAACAATTGTTATAAAAGTTTGCATTAACAAACACCTTTCTTCCATGAAATACCAGAAATGAAAAGTAACTGAACATATTAAGTATGAATCAAAATTTCAAAACTAAAAAGATATCTAAAATCTGACATTTCATAAAACCAAAAACAACACATTAAAAACACATAATACAACTTGTCACAACAGACGTTTTAAGCTTTATGCAAGCTTCTGGTAAGTACAAATATAAACTGGTCGTTGGGGGCCATCGTAATACTTACCCATCATGAATACACTGTTAAAAATCTTGTTCTAGTTTGAAACAAATTTTGCTGCTCAATAGCTGCCACCGTAAGATGGTGAAATCTTGAACCAATATTTGGAGCTACTGTTGAAGCATAGCTTCAATAGTTGGAGCGAGGTTGAAATAGGAAGCTCCAAATTTTGGTATGAGATTTCACCATTTTATGGTGGCAGCTACTGAGCACCAAACTTTGGTTCAAACTAGGACAAGATTTTTAACAGTGTATGCATAATATAAAATACGAAAATAAAAATGTGTAAACTATTTATAAAATGCATCGCCATTTCAAAATAAAATTTAAACATATAATTAAATATTTTTAACTCATAGTAATAATCTATTAATGAACTGCTGATGAACCAATAACGACAAATTATATAAAACGCCAAACTACTCAAATAGTACCGAATTATGTAAAAGAAACATCCTTATAACTCCAAAAATAATAATTATATTAACTAACTGTTTACTGCGTCGGATTAAATGTCTCATATCCAATTAAAATATACTTTTGAATTGGAATTGAAATGAAATACAGGGTCATGACAAATCGAAGAGTGTGGAAAATAGGATTACACATATCTCGGCAACTAATTATCCGATAGATTTTTTTTTTTTTTTTTGTGCTAAATTTGTGTTATTTTATTGCCTTTTACATCCGCCTCCTTAAGATAAAAAAGTTCGAAAATTTTTATATTTTTTTTCATCAGAACGTTATTTTGAGAGTCGGGAAAAAATAAATACGGATTATAGAGGTTACTGATATTAAATATGCTTCTTTCCATTATTACATACTAAATACAGACCACACTAAATTTCAAGTTTCCATCTTAGTTTGTTCGGGAAATAAGTCGTTTACAGACGGACAGACACACAGACAGACGGACGGCAAAAAAAATTTCTAAAAATATGTTTATTGGAATCTCCAGTGTCTAAAACGTGTAGATCCGTCAAAAAAAAAAAAAAAAAAAAAAAAAAAAAAAAAAAAAAGATTTTTAAAACGATTGCAAGATGTACCCTATACTACGTATGATGGGTAAGTAAAATGATTAAAAATAAATAAATGTAATATACTAAATAATTATTAACGTATATGAAAATTTTTATAGTTCAAATAGTAGTTTTTTTTATTTTTATTACATAAATTAATTAATAATATAAAAAAAAACAGAGCTTCATAAATCGAAGTACTCTAACAATTCAAGAACTTTAATAAGTAGATTTATCTTAAATAAGAAAGAAAATCATGCATCGAGTGCAGATTACGAAAAACTTTTCTAGAATACTTTAAAAAAATCTTCGCTGTTTAATAAGGTAAAAAGTTACTTAAGTAAACATTTTAGAAAATGCATAACATAATTGAAAACAAAATTTCAACTATTGTTACAAATAGCCGGAAAGATATTCCAATTATTTTGTTTAGCTCTGTATATAATCAATAGATTTGTATGCATTTTACAATCTATGCTAAAATTTATTTTAGTTAATGATCTTTTTGTTAGTTAAAAAACGCATGACACAACTGAACATCCACTTTCAGTCATTTCTATTTATAGACGAAAAGGTAAATTAGCAGCTTTTGCACGGTCTTGTATATTATCTACAGATTTTTATACGCATCACATGTTAAGGCTCCTGTCTCTGGTCGACAAAGCTCTCACAAGCTAGTGCTATTCCTATGGGGAGGTTTTTCTAGTGATGGGTGATTCTCAAAAATTTAACAATCGATAAAAATCGTAATCGTAAAAAAACACAATCGATAAAGTCATCGATTAATTTCGGAAATCTACAGTTGAGATGTTTTACAATCGATTATTAAATCTTTGTAATTACATATTTAAAAAGGATAATTTACTAAATACATGGTAATTGAAAACAGATGGATTTAAAAAACAATATCAAACCGAAAGAAGGCTATAATGGAACCACAATAGTTGAAAAGCCATGCAGTGGCCTTTTTTAGATGCAAAAAGTTGAAAAGTCGCGAATAGTTATGAAAAGGTAAGGGAAGTTTAAATATCATAAATTAAATTTTTCGACAATTAGTAGCAAAATGGCTAAAGAAAAATGATCAAAAGCACCCTTTGCGGCAAGAACATGAACTTAAAATATAGTAAATGTGATCAAAATCTTTTATTGATTTTTGTACAGAATTTGAGATAAGTTCTACAATTTCCCCGTTATTAGAAGACTATCTATCTACTGTAATATATTCAAAGAACTCCGCAGAAGGCAAAGAGGTGGAGGGGAAACGAAAATGCATAATATGAATAAATGATCATAAGGCTTTGCAACAATATATCACATGACGGGTGTCGGTTAAATTTAGAAAACAGCCTTCCCTCGGGGGCAAAGTGGAGGGAGGAGCGCGGGAGGTATATAAAATAAAATAGTAGTCACAGAGTTTTCCAATGATATATCACGAAAGAGATGTCAGCAAAAGATAGAAAAGTGCCCCCCTTAGAATCCCAACTATTCCCCCCCCCCTGCGGAATGCACTCTTCCCTCCCTCTTTATGATTTTTTAATATATTATAAAGTATATATCGTAAGTCTCCTTAAAAAAATCCTATCTAAAATGACAAAAACACAATTATTTCTAAGATGTTCGAAAAGTGCCGGGAGAAGAAGAGGGAGAAGAAAAATTCACATTATGACAGAGTGGTCCGAAAACTTTCCAATGATATAGCATGTGACGGGTCCATAAAAAATTTGAACTTTACACTTCACTACTGCACTACTGTTATTTCCCTGAATACACCCAGAAATCGCACAGACTCTCTTTAAAATGTTTATATCTTATAAATTATATTTACCAGACATCTCCATCAAAAAACCACATCTAAAATGAAATTTATTCTTGAAATAGCTACGACTTAAAAAACTCACCTCTTCATCGCTCCCCCTCACCCCCTGCTGAAATTCAACTCCAGGAGGAGAAACGTTCATAATATGAAAGAGTTAAACAAAAACATTCCGATGATCTATCTCATGACGGGTCCAAAAAAAGTTTGAAATTTACTCCTCACCTGCAGGTTTACTTTTTCTTGCCAAAATACACCGGGAAATCACGCAGCTCCCACTTTAAAATGTTTATAATTAATAAATATTTTTTACTTGAGATTTATATAAAAAAAAATTATAAAATGATATTATTCTCGAAATAGCTACGATTAAAAAAATTCACTCCATTATTGCTCCCCTCCCCCACCTGAAATTTAACTCCAGGAGGAGAAAGGTTCATAATATGAAAGAGTGGTCCGAAATCTTTCCTATGATATATCACATGACGGGTCTAAAACAGTTTGAAATTTTCCTCCTCACCCATGCCGTGGATTTACTTTTTCTTCCCAGAATATATCTGGAAATCTCGCAGCCCTCTCCTTAAACTTTTTGTATTTGATAAATAATATTTACCGGAGCGCTCCATAAGAAAACCACATGTTAAATTATATTTATTGTCCAAATAGCTTCGACTTAAAAAATTCACCTCCTCCTCCCCCCCCCCCCCCTCCTGGAATTCAACTCTAGGAGGAAAAAAGTTCATAATTTGAAAAAATGGTCCGAAAACATTCCGATGATCTATCAAATGACGGGTACAAAAAATGTTTGAAATTTACTCCTGCCTCGCTGGCTTTTTTTCACCCCAGCATACACCTAGAAATCGCACAGTCCCCACTTTAAAATGTTTATAATCACTTCTATTGATTAATAAATGTTAACCATAGCGCTCCATTCGAAAACCACATCTAAAATGATATTTATTGTCTAAATAGAAACGATTTAAAATATTTACCTCTTCCTCGTTCCCCCTCTCCACCCCCCCCTCGAGAAATTCAACTCCAGAGGAGAAAAATTCATAACATGAAAAAGAGGTCCGAAAACTTTCAGATAATATACAACGTAACAGGCCCAAAAAAAGTTTGAAATTTACTCCTCAACCGCGGGTTCACTTTTTCTTTCTAGAATACACCCGGAAATCACGCAGACCCTACTTTAAAACCTTTATATTTAATAAATAATTTTTACCGAAGAGTTCCATAAAAAAACACATCTAAAATGATATTTATTGTCGAAATAGCTACGATTTTAAAAATTCACCCCCTTCTCCACCCTTCTGAAATTCAACTCCAGGAGGAGAAAGATTCGTAAAATGAAAGATAGGTGCGAAAACTTTCCGATGATATATATATAACATGACTGATCAAAAGAAAAGTTTGAAATTTACATGTCACCCAAGGGTTCACTCATTTTTCGGCCCCATCAGTGGCCGCGAGATTCTGACCTCGAAACTGGTAGACGGTAGGTGCTGGGCTCGAACCCAATCGCGACCGTCGGCCTAAGCGTTCGGAGTTTTCCGTTATTTTCTCCGAACCTTGCGTAAATACGGGTTAAATTCCCTTATAAAGACCCCCTACGGAGGGCATCCCACCCATTAGGGCCTATATCCCAAGCGTAGATAATTGGCCGACATAAACAAAAACCAAAACCAAACTAAAACCACTCATTTTTCATAAAATACACGTAAAAATGACGCAGCCCTCACTTTAAAATCTTTATATTTTATTTACCGGAGAGTTCCATAAAAAAAACTCCCATCTGAAATGATATTTATTGTCGAAATAGCTACGATTTAAAAAATGTACCCCTCCTCGTTCCCCCTCTCCACCCCCCCCCTCCTGAAATTCAACTCCGGGAGGAGAAAGATTCGTAAAATGAAAGATAGGTACGAAAACTTTCCGATGATATGTATATAACAGGACGGATCCAAAAAAAAGTTTGAAATTTACATGTCACCCAAGGGTTCACTCATTTTTCATAAAATACACCTAAAAATGTCGCAGCCCCCACTTTAATATCTTTATATTTAATAAATAATATTTACCGAAGAGTTCCATAAAAAAAATCCACATAAAAAATAACATTTATTGTCGAAATAGCTACGATTTAAAAAATTCATCCCCTCATCGCTCCTCCTCACCCCCCCCCCTCCTTAAAATTCAACTCCAAAAGAGGAGGTTTCATAATATTAAAGAATGGTTAAAAGTGCTTTCATTAATGCCTCTCATTTCATCAAATCTCATCTCGAGAAACTCGTTGCTTAGCGATGAAAATCAACCTCGATGAGATCTGAGATTTATCGAAGGACTTGTAACTTGCGATGAATTTCTACCTCGATAAAAGCGGAATCTCTCGTGTTTTCCCAATGAAAATCTTTTTCGATAACCATGAATTTTGTTTTCGCTCAGAACAGAGATGAGAGTGTTTATCGAGAAGAGTTTTACGACGAAGCTTTGTGAAATAAAAGGTTTATCGAGAAACGAGGTACAGAAAGAAGCATGAACATCTATACTAATAAAATCCGTGCGCCTCTGTCTGTCAGGCCGATTACAGTTCGCAACGCGGGCGAGTTGGAAGTCGCGAAAGGTGTCTTTCGATTGGAAAAATTCCGGGGAAGTCATTTCGGGCATTTTCGAGACCGTGGGATCAAAATTAAAAAAGTTATGAATTAAAAACCCCTTGGGAATCGGAACGAAAAAATATCTCAATTCCCTACGGAGCTCCGAAGCAGAACACTGCGCTACCTTGCGGTGAAGGAATGAATTTTTCCCCTTTGGCTAAAAGAAGAAACAGCCGAAAACCTCCATTTCTACCGGCGCTAATTGCATTTTTTCCCGCATCAATTTTTTTGACTTGCCGTAGAATATTTACCGTAGTTTTCGCTAAAATATTGAACTTAGAAATAAAACAGGACTATCGAAACTTTTTTTTTTTGCACGTTTTTTTCTTAAACCATCATGCAGACAGTTTTTAAAGTAGAAAAAAACTGAATACATATTCAGAATCTGCGTAAAAATCTGCTTCTGATGAACTAAAAAATACGAAAAAATGTCATGGGCGCGTAGTACCCACCGTGCAAAACCAAATATTTTTAACGGGACTATGGGCGCGAAGCGACCATAGCGCCGATCCACAATCTTTTTTTTTCAAGTGCACGTGGCCCACAGTGCGAAATCACATATTTTTAACGGGACCATAGCTCTTTTACTTTTTTTTGTGCTTGAGGATTCGAACACCAAGACTTGCTTATTAAATGAATTTTTTTGCTTATTATATACTGCTTAATACCGAGGTTCGTTTGGAAAAAGTGGCCCAGCTAGCGGGCGTAGCTCGCTAGTAAGACAATAACTTGTGAAATTAAGACATAATTTTCAAAGTTTCTCGTATTTTAGCTTTACCAAGCTGTTACGTACCAGGAACCCTCCAATGAATATTAATTATTAAATTTTTTTTCAAAAATGGGGGCTGGAGAAGGGACGTACGTATGTTCAAAACCGTAGCAATTTCTACAATACCTATCATTTTAACCCTTAAACGGTAACGTGTTTTTCGGCACCTTTAAACGGTAATCATGGGTCACTCGTGCTTAGCGCTGTAAAAAGTGGTTTAAAGTGCTTTAAAAATTCTAAAAAAATTCATGATATTACATCAACTACCCTTGAACAAGAATCAGTCACAATATTGCTGATTTATTAATTTGTTTAAACAATATGTTTAAATAAACAAATAAAAATGTGAAAAATACAAATTTTCTTTAAAAAATCATAACTTTGGATAGAATTGACATTTTTTGCTGTTTCAAACGGGAAATTGAAGATCAAGAATGGTAATCCTTCTATAGTAAAAAAAAACTAGCCTTAAAAGGAATGACTCCTGGAATGATGCTGATGTGGAAGATTTCCGGAACTAACGAATCCGGGTTGTCCACTCCTTCCATGAGTCGAATAGACCAATCAGGAAAGGGCTCCGTCTATGCATCGCCATATGGGTTACCATAAAGAGAGGAAAGGTTACCATCGCCAACAATCGCCAAGTTTATCGCCAACTTGGCGATATATCGCCAAATTTGGCGACCAAAATTAGTTGTCAAAAGTGACGCCAACTTGGCGATAACTGTAATATTTCGCCAAATTTTTAATTTCTTTACAACATCAGTCGTTTGATACATCATTTGAGAGGTTTGCAACTGCTTATTCATTTAAAGGATATCTTGTGTGTTATCCCCCATTCTGCTCCCCAGGGGGGACACATTTTTAATTTCTTTACAATACCAGTCGTGCTACACAAGATTTGAAAGGTCTGCGACTGCTTATTCATATTATGGATGTCTTGTGTGTCACCCCCACACCCTGCTCTCCCCAGGGGGGGTCACATTTTTAATTTCTTTACAACACCAGTAGTGTGACACATCATTTGAAAGGTCTGCAACTGCTTATTCATATTATGGATGTGTTGTGTGTCATCCCCCACTCTGCCCCCCAGGGGGGCACATTTTTAATTTCTTTACAACACCAATTGTGTGACACATCATTTGAGAGGTCTGCAACACCCCACCCCCCCTGCCCTCAGAGGGGGCGCATTTTGTAATTTCTTTACAACACCAATTGTGTGACACATCACTTGAAAGGTCTGCAACTGTTTATTCATTTTATGGATGTCTTGTGTGTCACCCCCACTCTGCCCTCCAGGGGGGCACATTTTTAATTTCTTTGCAACACCAGTCGTGTGACATCATTTGAGAGGTCTGCAGCTGCTTATTCATACCATGGGATATTGGCGAGCGCAGCAAGCAGGGGTAGTCAATAATTTGGAATCGCGAAGCGATTACGCGGGGGGTTGGCGAGCATAGCGAGCAGGGGGGCGGGGTCCCCCTAGTTTTACAAAAAAAAATAAAAATAGCCGGTATAAATTAAAACAATGCTTAAGTTTTGAGCATAAAAATTACGTTTTTTTTAACTTATAAATAGGTACAATTTACAATGAAATAGAAATTTTATTAGTTTTTAATCAATTTTATTTATGAAAATGATGTTAATTATCAAACTTTATTTAATTAAACAAAAAATATAATAATGAAAAATTACAGCAACACTGATATCATCATTTATAAACAATCGAAACAGATTTGATGTCTGTGTTCCTCGCACACAGATCTATGACACTTGCTGCAGCAAATAAAGGTTTTTTTGTCCTTCCTTGTGTCACAAAATGCACATTTATGAATTTTTTATGAAAAAAACGTCGATTCCTAACCAAACAAATTTTTTCTTACCTTACACTTTTCGTCAACGTAAATGGTACCCTGGGTCACTCGTGCCTTTTCGAAATTTTGACTGGCTCTTACGTCGGCTGTGAACGCACTAAAACATCGGCGTTTCGGGAGCTAATAGTCTACTAGTGTACTATTTTTTTCAGGGTAGTTTAGTCCCGCTCCCCACTTTCTCCTCTAAGCTAGCAAGGAAAGAAAATTTGACCGAGGCACTAGTGACCCATGGTTACCGCTTAAGGGTTAAGTGTGTTTTTTTAATCGAACCATTTGGTAAATTAGATTAATTATTTAAACACGATTATTCAATCGGTAAATTTATTAAAATTTCAAAAATGGAATAATTACATCCATTTGGTAAATGTTATTTATCAAAAGTAAAAAAATTGAAGTGGGGGCTGCAGGAATTTGGGGGCGAAAGGGTGGACCCACGAGGGCGGGGGGAGGGAGAATATCTTCACTTTTTTAAACCGTCATGTGGTATATCATCTTGAAGATCTCGGATTACTCTTTCATATTATGATACTTTCTCCCCCCCCCCCTTCCGAATTACTAGCGTCTAGCGACAGCAGGATTCCTAATGGTAGGACTTAGAATAAAATCTGCAAAGCTTGAAACTTGGGATTTATCCCTAAAGAGGTATATTTTCCCCTCCTTCCTCAAATGCTTAGGGAAATTATCGATAGCGATCTGATAATGCGGGTTATTGAAAATGCGATAATCAAGGTTTTTTTTTATCATAACCAGCGATAACCAGCTTTTCGTTTTTTTATTTTCTTTAAGATTGCTTCTTTTATGAAATCTGTTACTTAATATTTATTTATACTGATTAGAAAGTCGAAGAATTTTAAAGCTTTGCTACGAAAAGAATTTCTGGGAATATTTGCTTTTTACACTCTTAAAATAAACTGTAATGAAAGTTGTTTTTTTTCGTGGGGGGGGGGGGGGTTAAATTACTTATGCCAATTATTATTTCAATTCAATATATATCATAAAAATATAATAATAAATTAGCATGCTTAGTTTATGTTGTTATAAAACTGCAGCTATACTTTGAAAATTCCGCAATGTAATTACCACATAAATTCAAGAATCGCTTTAATAGAGAACAATATAAGCTAAGCTCTATAAATAATTTAAATGCCAAAACTTAAAGTAAGAGTTTTCATCAGTCCCTAAGAAAACCGTTTCTGGGAATGCCTGATTATTTTCTTAAGATGTTGTAACATTTTTTGTTTTTTTTTTGGGGGGGGGGGATCATTTTTTTATATTAATTATTTTAATTTAAATTGTAATTTATATGATAAATATGAAATAATAAATTAGCATGTTTTTGTTTAACTTATCATACATGAAAGTATGGATGTGATTTGTAAATATTAAAATATAATTACTACATAAATTCAAGAAATAGCTGAATTAAGAGTAATATTAACTTAAACTCCATTGATAATTTATTTCAGTTTTGTCTGTCACAGTATTCAATGTAGTAATAATCTTAAATAACTGTAAGTACAAAGGCTTTAATTTTCTATCAATAGATGGCAGCACAATACAACAGTCTAAAAGAGGAAAATATCCCTCTTTAGGGATAAATCTGAAAGTTCAAGATTTGCAGATTTTATTCTAAGTCCTACCATTAGGAATCCTGCTGTCGCTAGATGCTAATTTCCGAATTTGGTTCCCACAACGGGGGAGGGAGGCATTTATTGAAACTTTTTGCGTTTTTATCATTTCAGATCGAATTTTTGAATTGAAAACGTCTTTGGGCGCATTGGGCATTTTTTTGAGATGGGAAAAAACCATTAAACTTATCACATTGTTACCGTAACCTAGGCACATTGTTTTAAAGTTCTCTCTTTGAGGGCCTTTTACAGGGGAGGAGGAGCTTGACCCCCCCCCCCAACATCCACCTTAAAATATCGCTCATTTAATTATCTACCAATTATAACGTAAAAGTTTAAGCTACATGGCACCCGAGGGGATGTGGACCCCCCCCCCTTGTCGATTATTCACATAATTTTGCTCATTTCTTCACTTCATTTCAATTGCTAAAAGGCTATAACTTTGCTTCTATGGGAGCTACAGCGGGGAGAAAAATTATAGCACACCTACTTTTTCTTCTCTGCTACTTTTTTAGTTTTCTGGTTTTCCCCCCATCGCACCGGTTTTTTTGGGGGGGGTGGGGAGGGGGGACGTTTTTTAAATCTTTGATGAAATATGTCTATTGAAAGCTTACACTCTCAAAAAAACTTCCGTCAATTCACAGAAAAAGTACTGGCAGCAGTGCTGCCAGCAAATTTCTGTAAAAAGACGGATATCCGTCTTTTTTTTTTCCGTCGCAGGAAGAAAATGTTCTGTTTTTTGAAGGAACGTCCGTCATGTTTTTCTTCTTTAAAAAAGAGAAAGTTTCCGTCTTTTGATGGAAGTCCGTTATGTTTTTCTCCGTTTTAGAGAAGAAATTTTTCTGTTTTTTGAAGGAACGTCCGTCATCTTTTTCTTCGTTTTAGGAAAGAATATTTTCTGTTTTTTGAAGGAAGTCCGTTATATTTTTGTCTGTTTTAGAGGGGGGGGGGGAATTTTCCGTCTTTTGAAGGAATGTCCGTCATGTTTTTATTCGTTGCAAGAGAAAATTTGTTTTTTGAAGAAAGTCCGTTTTTTTGCTTCGTTTTAGGGGGGGGGGGTGATTTTCTGTTTTTTGAGCAAATGCCAGCTATGTTTGGTTTTTTTTTTTTTTTTTTTTTTTTTTTTTTTTTTTTTTTTAGATGAGAAAGTTGGCTTTTTTTAATTATTTCATTAAAGATGTTCTTTATAGCCAAAAGGATCTACACTTTAACACACAGAATTGGCAGGTATCATTCAAAAAATGTTTAAATTTTTGATAAAAATCAGATCATTCATAAAATGCTGTCATCTTTGGTGTTTCAAACTTAATACCAAATGAAGTCGAAATGGAAGACCTGTTTTATCTCAGTTTTCCATTTTATTGCAATTTAATTACCTATCAAATTATTAAATATTTAGATCATGTGATTATACCCTCCCCCATTTGTTGGACTGGTTTTGCTTTTGTCGGGAAAGCGGTTCAAAATGACAATTTTGATGGCTTATTCCGAAAGATCTATTTTGTTTACAAAAAACAGAAAACTGAGTGCATTTCGGTTGTTTTTGATTAACACCTGTCAATTTCATGCATTTCTGAACAAAAATAAATTAACGTATGTCACAAAGTTGCCCTTTTTGATTTAAAAACAATCTTTTGAAAAAAATATCTTTTAATGTGTCATCAAAGTAACTTCAAAAAACCATTACTATAAGTTTCTATTGCAAATATCATAAATATATTTCATAGATGAGTAGATATTGAGCAAAATATTGAATATAATTAACAATTTATTCCATGTAAGGAATGGGAATGATTTGTTTATTTCGAATCTGTTCACTTATACTAGTATCCATTCACAAAATTGCCAGTCATTGAAGAAACATTCACTTACCTTCCAATACCTTAAACTTTATTAATGAAAATTGAAAAACAAATTTCTCCTGAGAAGTTATTCTATTTTAAAGCATATGAACGTTTAAGAAATTTTATTCTAAAAACAAAAAATATCCATAAATCTTTTTGGGGGGGAGGTGGAGGGGAGATATATTACAGGAAGCTCATTTCCTAGAAAATAAAACATTGATGTTTTCATAGGATTTTTTTCAGAAATTACCTTTCTCCGTGCCTCCATAATAACAAAAAGATTGAAATATAAAGAAACTACATGCAGATTTGCTTATTACATTACGATCACTTATTTAAAAAATTCTAGAATGTCTGGATCTGTTTTCTTCAATTACATCATAACATGTTACTTTGCATTTAATTTATATTTTTTTTTATGATATAGAACTAGATTTTTAAAAGTATTTTTACTTCAAAATTATGACAAGCTGAATATAGATTCTGCCATTGCAGAATTCAGTTTCGCCTCCGATTACCAGGAAAAAAAAAAATCGATAGGGTCTTTTAGAAGGGCGACCCTGTTTAGAATGCAATGAACTAACTTCATTTTTCTTGTGTTTATTAATATAATAGCAAACAGAACGGCGTGAAATACCCCAATTGATTAGCAATTTCTCTCTGAGTCATTGGAATTGCGGAATAATAAAGAGATGCAATTTGACGTGCTACTTCTTCATTGACTAGATTCATCAAAAACGGATTTTTTCTTTAATTTAAACGCTTTTTTATTGACGTTGAGAAAAAGGAAATGCATTTTAACAATAAAACGAATGGAATCCCATCGAATTTGACGAATGAAATATTTAAAAGACCCGATCGATTTGGTTAAAAAAAAAATCAAGAGTAATTACTTTATTGAATCAATGTATAGTAAACATATAAATACTTTTATAAATACATCCAAAGTTATTCAGACAATACCATTAAATAAACGAATATTTCCAAACTTAATGTCAAGTTTGTCAGTTACAATTATGCATGCAAATATTCGCACATTTTCAGTTAAAATTGTAATCTGAGTGCCGGCGAAATCCAGAAATTTTATTTTATATGCATTCACAGAAAAATTGTTTTATTCAAAAAAGAAACTAATTTCATTTTTACTGTGACATTATTTTCACTAACTGAAGTCATCTGAAAGTAAAATCTCAACTCAGTGTCCATAATGAAAAGAAATATTTAAACGTAATATCGTTATGAGTAAAAATGCGATGTTTTAAATAGTGATGTCATTTTCTCTTCAAATGTTTTTTAAAAGTTACTGTTATTAGTAATATGAAAAAGGCATCCGTAATAATATTGTAATTCATATTTATCTGGTTGCTGAATGACATCATTTTCCTCATTTGAAATTTTTCTTTAGACATTAATTTTTATCATAAATTATTTTCTGTTATTTTATTTACATTATTATTATTATTTCTCAGTAAATATAATTTTTTTACCTCAATTAGTGCATAATTATACGCAATCATTTTATTGTGGTTAGATTTTACGAAAACAATTGACTTTTTTCTTTTAAATGCAAGGACAAGTTCCCTGATGAAATAAAGCTTCTGACTCGTGGAAAGTGATAATGGAAAATAAATTTTTATTATCGAGAGAAAGGGTAAATTGAGTTGCCACCATATTTAAGAAATATCGTAAAAAGTATTTAAAATTAAAAATGAAGTATAAAAATGGAAATAAATTAAAAAATAGCTAAAATGGGCACAACTACAAATAAATAGCTTTCATTTAAAAAAATAATTATCAAAATCTGTTGAGTAGAAAATTTTGGGCTGACGACACGACATTTTTTAGCTTGTCTGAAAGAAATAGCATCGGAAGCTAAAAAGAAAAAGGAAATCGAAGCTGAAGTATATTGTAATAAATATTCTAAGTTTCACCCCCTCACACTCAAGTTGTGAATTCTCAAATTCTAGATCGATTTTAATACCAACTTTTAAATTATACAAAAATATTGCACATTTCAGATATTTAACTTTACTTTCAAGATATGTATTACACTTCTTTCTAAATAATCAGCAATAATTTTAAGAGTAGTATTAATAATTTATATTTTGTGGTATATATATATATCCATCCAGCTGCATTCCATACATTTTAAAAAATTCAGCTCTTTTATAAAACACATTTAGCTAAATATGTCTTTCAACTGTTGTCTTATCTTATTATTGGTCTTATCATACATCAGAATTCATGATTTTTTTAAAAATCCCACAGTATTGTTTTATGACTTTTCTTTTGATTTATAAAATAAACATTATACACAAAAATATGCATGTCAAAGTATTACCAATATATTATTAATAATATTACACAATTTATGTAAATGATTAAAAGGCAACATTTAGGTTACGGTAAAAAATTTTATTATACAAAATACATGGTAAACTACAAATCAAATGTAAAAAATTATAAGACAAGAAAAGGACAAGCAAATGCTTTAGTCAGAGTTTTCCCCAGAGGGTTTCAGGGGGGCGCTCCACCCCTCTTGCCCTTTAGTTTAAAAAATAGCGCCCCTCTTGCCCTTTAGTTTAAAAAATAGCGCCCCTCTTGCCCTTCATCCAAAAACTAGCGCCCCTCTTGTCGCTGATTGAAAAAAAATATCGCCTTTCTTGCCCCACATTTGAGAAAACACAGAATTTCAGCGATGATGCAGACGCGCTATAACGCATAAATTACATAAAAAATCGGCGTCGGAACGCAAAAAAATAGTTCTTAAGCGTCCCACAGGACGTGTAATTTCGCCAAAAAATTGCGAAAAAAAAAAGTCAAATTTCACTAAAAAAAATCACGAAATAAAGACTCATTTCTAGCAAAATTCACGACAAAATGGCTAATTTCGTCACAAAATCCCATAAAAACGGCAGATTTCCTTGCCAAAAGTTCGCGAAAAAACGCAAAATATCTCGAAAAGACGGCAGATTTTGTCAAAAGATTGTAAAAAAAAATGCAAATTTCTTCATAGACACACACACACACACAAAGTTAATGCCAGAAGTGAATTTTTCTGTTCTACAAACTAATTTTCCTGCTTCAAAATTGTGTTTTTAATGCTCAAAAAGCGGATTTTCCTACTTCACGATCTAGTCGTGTGAAGGGAAAATTACTCCTGGAGCATAATTAGAAATTGAGGCCTGCCCCCCCCCCTCCCAACTTTTTCTTGTAACAACCCAATAATGACGTTTGTAGCATAAATTTGGCACCCCCTAAATTTCCGAGCCCGAGGCGACCTTCTCCTTCCCCCCCCCCCCCCCCTTTGTTCACAATCCTCTTTTGACTGTACAAAACTTTCTAAATGTGAATCCTGAAAGCACCCGTTTATGAAACAAAAAGAACCTTTTACTGAACAAAAGTATTCGTTTTTCTCAAAAAAAAAGTCTTTTTCAATAAATCAGGCCTGCCCCTTAACAATCTTTTAACAAAATCGGCCGTTTTTCCGCGATCTTTTAACAAAATTTGCCTTTTTTCGCGATCTTTAACAAAATTTGTCGTTTTTTCGTGATTTTTTAGCAAAATCTGCTGTTTTTCGCAATCTTTTACCAAACTTTATGGGGTTTTTTTTCTTTTTGCTCAATTTTTTGGCGAAATTTTTGTTCTTTTTCGATTTTTTGACGGAATTTCTGTTTTTTTCACGATTTTTTGAACCGCTAAATTCTAGATTCGACTGTATAAAAAGTGCCCTGAAGAATGTAAAAAGTGCCCTTTTCAAAACAGTAGCGCCCTGCCCCTTTTTAAACCTGGGGGATACTCTGCCTTAGTTAAGATAAAAAAAATAACTACATTATATAAAAGACATTAACACATTTTAAACAAATTCGGAAGCAAATAAGATATAAGCATTTGTTTAGTTAAAGTGCTCGTACAGAAAAACATGTTTGGCAACTCGGTTGATTACTAATTTTTCGAATATACCAAGCCAAAGGCATATTCGTTCTACTGAAAGAGATTAAGCTATGGTGAGGTAATCAGCTTGCTTATCATAAAATCAAAGTTTTTTAGCATCAGCCTCTTCGGTGACAATTATAGGCTTCTTCCACCATTCAAAATAATTGAGATTCACTACATCAGCTATTAAGCTGTTTACAACAGAGATACCTGTTTTATAAAGAATAATTAAAGTTATTGTGTCTAGCATACTTTAAGATTTTTTAAATAAAAACACAAGTTACAGAATTTATAAACATATACATGCACACATATAATTACAATCTAATTGTTACAGCTCAAGAAAGAAAAAAAACATTAGGCAGTTCCATTCGGTTAATCCAACAGGTCATGCAACAAATAAATGTAGTAAAAAAAGCAAATAAAAATTGAATTCAAACACTTAAAAACTTATAGGACCAACTATTAGGTTTAACTCTCATTGCATTGTGTACCACATATGGCACATACCTAAAAACATAATTCTCAATGCGTGCCATAAATTTGGCCAATATGATTACTGTAATTGATCAAGAATAGTCCAAAAAATGGAACAACACTAATTTTGCCCATATCAAATGGCTGGATTTGACAAAAAATAAATAAATAAATAAATAAATAAATAAATAAATAAAAGAAAAGAAAATGTACAGTTTATTACTTACCCATCATACGTAGTATAGGGTAAGTCTTGCAATCGTTTTGAAAATCGAAAAAATTTTTTTGACGGATTAACACGTTTTAGATAGTGGAGATTCCGAAAAACATATTTTTAGAAAAAAAAAATTTGCCGTCCGTCTGTCTGTCTGTCCGTCTGTCTGTAAACGCTCTATCTCCCGAACAAATTGAGATAGAGACTTGAAATTTTGTATGTAGTTAGTATGTAAGAATGAGACGAACCCTATTTAATATCAGCAACCTCGATTATCCGGAACTATTTTTTTCGGACTCTCGAAAAATTCGTTCTGATGAAAGGTATATAAAAATTTTCGAATTTTTTTGTTCTAAGGAATGGACGTAAAAGGCAATAAAATAACACACATTTTGCATATAGAACGAAGTGGATCGGATTATTGGTTGTCGAGATATTTGTAATCTTGTTTTCCACATTCTTCGATTTTTCATGACCCTGTATTTCATTCAAATTTCAATTCAAAAGTATATTTTTATTGGAAATGAGACGCTTAATCCGACGCAGTTAATTGTTAGTTAATAGAATTATTATTTTTGGAGTTATAAGAATGTTTCTTTTACGCAGTTCGGTTGTACTTGAGTAGTTTGGCGTTTTATATAATTTGTCGAAATTGGTACATTAGCAGTTCTTTAATATAGCATTACTATGTATATTAACAATATTTAAATTTTGTTTATGAATTGCAATGCATTGTATAAATAGTTTCACATGTTTTATTTTCATATACATATCCATGATGGGTAAGTATTACGGTGGCCCCCAACGACTAGTTTGCTTTAGAAGTTGATTTTATTTATTGTTATTAAATAAGCATTTCATTAAATTATAAAATATTATTCCACTGAGATATAGCTTATATGATATAAGTTCACTCTCTCTAATCCACAATAGCCTATAATCCACAGTGTAACTGGATTCAGACCATAATAAAAGTTGATTGCCCTTATGAATTAAGAAATTTTTAATGCATTCTTTAGACCGAGATATTTTATGTACATTATGAATAATGTGATATATTCTAAACACATTCACTAGCTATATAAAAAGAAAAAATTCTTAGAAGGGATAAGTATCCCATGAGTAAAAAACTCAGCTTTTTAGGAAAACAAAGTTTTGTTATTGATCAAGATAGACTGATCTCTAAAGGTTTCAAGATACAATAAACTAAAAACCTATAAAGCAAATAGAAATTTGTTCTAGTAGTTTTGTATTATATCATTTAAATAGTTTCATAATATTGAATATAACCTTTTTTTATATTAAAAATCATTTCTTTCATTTCTGTGTAATTTATTTGCAGTATGATTATTACTTTTGTTGATAAATTCCTAATATTAAGATGTAAACAAAGAATTTACCTATAATCTGCACAATTCTATAATTCACAAAATCCTTGATCCCAACATGTGATTAGAGGGAGTGTACTGTAATTATTATAAATAATAATAAATTACCTGCCACAGAATAAATAAGCAATGAAAACATAGTTTTATTTTTTACTAAAAACATACATTTCAACTATATGCAGATCTGCCAACTGCTATGAAAATAAACCTTAGTTCTTACAAGCTTGAGTTATTATAAACTGCAATGCTATGAAATGTCTTAAATCACAAACACATTTTTTACATTTGCAATTTTTAGTCCATGAAACATTTTTAAGGAGTGGTTTTGATCTGAAATTTCCAAAATTTTAAAGCATTTCGTCCCGGAAATTTTAAAATAACGACAATTAGTTTAAAAATTTGGACAAAAAAACTGGATTGCACAATAAAGTTGTTAACATAAAACCCTCAATGTTTCTTAACCACCAATAAATCGTGTTTTCGTAAATGTTTATATCAAGAATTTTCTTCTTTAAAAATTTTGTTGCCATCTCAGAAAACACACAAATCTTCACTTGGTAGCTGAGTATAATCGCTAATTTCATTCGAGTTTAGGAAAAATAGTGCAAAAGTACAAAATAATGAATTTTGATAGATTATGAAGGGAAAATATAGTCAATTTTCGCATTATCGCTGCAGAGTTGTGTTGTTTCAAATATGTGGCATAAAGGGCGCTTTCTTTTTTTCTTTGAATGAGCGATAAGAGGGACGCTAGTTTTTGGATGAGGGGCAAGAGGGGCGCTATTTTTTAAACTAAAGAGCAGGGGGGGGGGCGGAGCGCCCCTCTGAAACCCTGTGGGGGAAACTTTGTAGATATTACATCTTAAATTTAATACAGACATAACTTAAAATAAATATTTTGGCGCAATGAGATTGCGAAACTTCCTTTTAATTGAGACATTTTAATAAAATATACATTTTAAACAACGAAATTTCCTATATTTGCATGCTTAAAAATATCTTTCTCATAGGTTAATAATGCGTCAAGTAAGCTAAAAAACATATAACTAATTTTTTATGAAAATATTTTTTGCTTGAGTTCGGGCAAACATCATGGTCACACGTTATAAAATATTTTTGTAACAAAAATTATAATTACTTGTAACTATCACTATTAATTTAATTCGGAGTTTCTAGTTTTTTTAAGAAAATAACAAACATAAGCTACATATGATATTACATTATCTCACAGTTATACAATTTAATGCATAGCATAAAAAATGCTTAATTATGCCAGCTTAAAAGTAAACAAAGCTGTATAAAAAAAAAGTTGATTACAACTGTTATACTAAAGACATACTTTTCGTTAAATTCGACCATGTCGACATTGTTTTTAAAATGACAGTGTACTAGTGCACTATTAAAAACATGATCTAATAAAAAAAAAAAAAAAAAAACACATGCAAGCATTATTTAGTCTTAAGTTTAAAATCTAAAAGAATAATAATAATATTGCTTACATTATGTTTACTTTTTCACCTGCTAAGTTTGGAACTTTGAAAGCGGATGTAAAATGGCGCATGTCATCTGATAACTTACGATTCGTAATCAAAACAGAAAATTAATTTCTTTGCACTGAATTTCGTGTTACATAACAACAATTTCGACTTTAGAATAGAATACCACCAATCTGAGTTTATTATTACACTGAATTTGATGATTTATTGGAATGAATTGCGACTAAAGAATAAAATACCATCATTCCGTGATTATTCTTAAACTTTTTACGGAGCTACTATAAAAAATAGTATAGATTTAAAGTTTATTTGGCATTTCATAATTCCAGTTTAAATGTAATAATGCTCCTTTGTTTTTAAAGTGTAGATAATAAAAAAGATAAATGACATGTGCCAAAGACATCTCTAATAATTTAACGGTTATACAATGAAAACATAGAAATGGTTAAAATCAAATTCTGAAATAAGTACTTACCCATTTTTGATATTATATTATCCGAATCCTGTAATAATTAGTCAAACGTGGCGCATGTGCACACACAGTCAGCAACACAAGGCTTATATAATATATTTTTCTATAATCAGAGCCATAGATTAGGAACAAATAACATCAAGCACGTAACATCAGACGTAAAGAAGAAAAAGACAAATGCGCATGCGTGCGGGGAATAAACGAAATTTATTCGTCTTTTTCCGATTTGCTGCAACGATTCACAGAAAAATAACCTCTTCAAGGAGTACAGAAATTATTTGTTCGAGAATGAGGGAAAATGTAGTGTATAAAGACGAATATTTCTGACAGTGTATGCTTCATACATTACAAATCTAGCATAAAAAATTTTCTCACGTCATTCTGTATCACGTTACGTACTCATAATGGTTTAAAATTTTGTAATTTCTCAAACTTCTTCGAGGTTTTCGCCAAATTGGCATCTGAAAAAATCGTGCAAATGTGGTGTGTGTATGATATTTGTGCCATATAAATTTGTTCACCATTGCTGGGACTCTGGCCTGCTCTCGAGTGTACGCATTAATTTACCGCGAGTACTTACTTAGTCCTTGTATTTCCTGCACAATAAAATATTTCCTGACGATTAAAAAAATACACACGTAATTGTTCAAGTTTTCAGTTCTGTCGGCACTCCTAAATTGCCACTTTTTTTTTTTTACGGAGCCTCTAGCAAATAATATTTATAATATATTGAATTTAGAATAGCAGGAAGTTGTAGTATGGCCTGTGACCACTTATTGTTCTTATGTGCCTCGATCTTGTATATTTGTCCCTTTTCGCTACCTTGGATACAGTGGCGCAGCCAAGGGGGTGGTTTTAGGGTTAAAACCCCTATCAGAGCTGAGAAAGATCGCTATAATTGCTGCTTATATGAATGAAATCCAAACTTAATATTTAAATGTTTTGGCGCATTTCGGAATCCGTCACTTTATGGAATCAGATTTCATTTAATAAAGTGATTCAACTAAATGGCAAAAATTCTACTTAAAATTGTGAAAGTGCATATTACATGAATCAGTTAAGTAAAAATTAGTTATTTGAACTAAATTACTTTTCTTAGATGCTTCATGCTAAAAAAAAATGATGATTTCCGGCCACTCAGATGCTTTTTGAGTTTAAGTATTATACAGTAAATATTCTAATTAGTAACGATTCTGTTAACCGACGATTCAAATAACCGGCAATCACCTTTATCAAAAACTCAAACCCCCCCTTAGAACCGAATTCTGGCTGCGCCACTTGCCTTGGAAGGGGAAAGGATTTTTAAAATTTAGCTGAGACCCCTCATGTGGTACATTGTTGAAAAGGGCTGTGACCATTACTCATGTTGTGCACTTCCCGCAACCCATCAATGCACTTTGATCACCACAAGGGACATTTTTATAAATTTAGCCGACTCCTCATGTGCCATATCATTGGAAAAGCCTGTTACCACTTTTTCATGTTATGCACCTCCCGCGGTCTTCCCCTCACTTTGCCTCTCCCGAGGAGTATTCTTATAAATTTACCCAAGACCCGTCATGTGACATACTGTCGGAAAGGTGACCATTTGTCTGTGACCATTTTTCAAGTTATGTACCTCCCCCCCATTTGCGCTCCAAGGGAGGACATTTGTGTAAATTAAGATCGATACCTCTCAAGTGGCATATGGTTAGAAAAGCTTGTGACCACTTATTGATGTTATACACCTTCGGCGACTCTTACTCAACTTCGCCCTCTCAGGGGCACTTCTCTAAATTTTACCAATAGTCCTCATGTAATGTATAGTTCGGTAGCAGTATGCCCACTTATTCATATTATGCAGCTCCTATGCCCCTTTCCCCACCTTTCATACCCCCTAGGATCCGGTCAGAGGTTCGTTCGGTTCGAGATTTTTCTTTTTTTAGTTTACAAGACTTTGCTGTGCGTGCACACCGCGTTTGGTATATGATGCTATATACAACGAGGACCCAGGTCGAGATTTCATATTACAAGATTGCGTATAAATTAGAGACACTAATGAAAGGAGGGGTTCACTAGCGAGTGAATCTGTCGTGTCTTTATTAACACCGACTCATTCACCTGCAGATGACTCTTGATAAAATCGAATCCTGTATAGTATAAAAGCAATTGCAAACTGGAGTCATCGAGAAAAATTTTACACAATCGAAATTTATCGAGATGTTTATACAATCCAGAAAATCGATAAAAACTTCTCGTTATCGCCCATCACTAGTTTTTTCTAATATCTGATTTGCATTTCGATATTTTTAATTTTTATTTTATTTATTTATTTTTATTATTATTGTTATTATTATTATTATTATTATTACGAGGTGGAACCCGTCGAACTTCGACGAAAAAAAATATGTTTTAGAGGGAATTATTTCATTGACTTATAACAACGTACAAAATTAGCTACAGTGAAAAATGCATCTTATATTGGTCAGTTTAACTCTAAAAGAAATATTATTTTAAGCTAAAATTAAAAAAAATACCATTTCTATAAAAGTCAGTTGTCCAAATTATTAAAATTAATCTTTAATCGCATATGTAATTAGTAAAACATGGTAAAGATAAGTTATTATGATGAAGTTATCAATTTAAGCTCTTACAATTGGTAAAAATGAAAAAAAAAAATCAAACTGACACGATCATAAAATTTTACGTGAAATCTAAACCCGTCATCATTTTCATCTTCTCAAAATTTACGTACAAAATTTTAATTTTTTTTTTTTTTTTTTTTTCCAATTTTAAGAGAAAGTAGCGCATTTTTGTTGCCACGATTACAAAATTCGCACAAAAACTATAAAAAAATTAATATCTCAAAAATAAATTGAGATACAGCTTTCAAACAAATTGCATTTAAAAGTACATTTTTTCTGTATGCGCCGATGTAAAAATTGAGAATGTGCGATGTTCAGAAGTGTAAAATTTGCAGTAGCGAAAATTGCAAAGCCGAAATTGCAGGGGAAAGTGTTGCCATTCGCAAAATGACGCATGCGTTACGCACAGATACGTTTGGCCTTTATAATATAGATTTTGCATTGGGTAGCTGAAGTACTTTTACTTTTTCGATTTTGATTGCAGATGTCTTTTTAAAAAAGCACTTTCACTTTCAAAACCGGTTTTGAAAATGTAACTAACTTTATTAAAAATATCTGCATTCAAAAGCGAAAAAAAAAAAAGAGCGATGTTGGCATGCACCTCAGCTATTCAATTTAAATATATATACAGGGTGTTTATAAAGTAGCCGGACCCGTTTTGATGTTTAATAACTCATAAAATAATGAAGATGTAAACAAACTTATAGCATTTATTGATGGAATAACTCATATATTTTTCTTTGATGACTTAACATTGATCCTTACATTAATGACTTAAAAGCCAGAATTACAGCCGCAATAGCCTCTGTGGATGCCGACATGCTTGCCGTTATCTGGCATGAAATTAATTATCGACTTGATATTCTCCGTGCGACGAAGGGGGCACACGTGGAAGTTCATTGACAAGGTCATGAAACTTTTTGAGTCTATCTAACCATTTATGTTATTAATTTTAATCTATCTTTATTATTTTATGAGTTATTAAACATCGAAATGGGTCCGGGACTTTATAAACACCCTGTATTTATGTATTTAAAAATATTGAAATGCAAACCGTATAAGAAAAAAACCTCTCCCTAGGGATAATATTAGTTCGCGAGAGCTTCGTCGACCAAGGAAAAGAGCCTTAAGCTGAAACTCAATGCAGGCAAAAATACGCTTAAAACTATTGAAATTTCTCTTCCAGGGATTACTATAAATAGGTGGTCATGTATTCAGTTTTTGTATAACCCTGTTTATGATTTTATTTATATTCTTTAAAAATATACTTATCAGATTCTTCTGGAACTTCAGGAATATAAAGATTATATTTGATCCCATACACTATATTGCCATTGATTATGGGACACTTGCGATTTTAGACATTTTACTAAATATCTATAAAAATACATGAGGAATCATCTTGAAACTCTTAGTGTATAAATATAATAGTATAAGTCATACATCTCCGTGAAGATTTCCCCCCGAAACTCCAAAGGGGACCGTCAACAAATTAAAAAAGAATGAATATCTTTTGAATAACCCTGTCAAAACTTATGTAGCAAAAGTGCTCAAACTGTGATTGAGTGCCTCATTGTAATAAGCCTTGTTCATTTTTATGCAAATAGCATGCATACTCGCAGAGTAATTAAGGTTTTTATAAAAATGATCCCAAATTTTTCAAAGTTTTTTCCTTATAATTTTCAGAGTTTTTAATATAAAATATTATTTTTTTCAGAAAACATGACAAACAACATTGCACACAGTACCCTGTAATCAGAATTAAAAAATAATGAAAACTGTATA
The DNA here is from genome assembly GCA_964019185.1 of Maratus speculifer. NCBI lineage: Eukaryota > Metazoa > Arthropoda > Arachnida > Araneae > Salticidae > Maratus > Maratus speculifer. Next base: position 271,684,268 of record OZ025298.1, read on the forward strand.
AAAAATGAGTTGTTTTACTAAATAATTTTTTACTGCGCATGCGTCAACGATATCAAAATTTCATTTGCATATTATGTTAGCTAAATGTATAGAGCAACTTTTGTGAAAGTCACAAAATCATAACTTGAAAATTCTGACAATAATCGTCAATTGAATAAGTCGAAAATCCGTTATTCTCAAAATGAAGCAAAAACAAGAGGGTTGTATATTCTTTGATTAGTGTCAATATAGAATACACAATATGGGATGTACTACTGCATTTGGATAAAATCCCTCATTTTTTTGCTTCATTTTGGAAACAACGGATTTTGTGCTTTTTCTATAGACGATTACTTTCAGAATTTTCAAGCTATGATTTTGAGACTTTTACAAAAGTTGCTCTATACATTTAACTAACATAATATGCAAATGAAAGTTTGATATCTTTGACGCATGCGCAGTAAAAAATTATTTAGTAAACCTACTCATTTTTCATACATTTTTTATTATTTTTTAATTCTGATTACAGGGTACTGTGTGCAATGTTGTTTGTCATATTTTCTGAAAAAAATATTATTTTATATTAAGAACTGTGAAAATTATAATGGAAAAACTTGGAAAAATTTGGGACGATTTTTAAAAAACCTTAATTACTCTGCGAGTGTGCATGCTATTTGCATAAAAATGAACACAGTGTATTACAATAAGGCATTCAATCATAATCTAGAGTTTGAGCGCTTTTGCTACATTAGTTTTGACAGGGTTATTCAAAAGATATTCATTCTTTTTTAATTTGTTGACGGTCCCCTATGGCGTTTCGGTAAAAAATCTTCACGGAGATGTATGACGTATACTATTATATTTATACACTAAGAGTTTCGAGATGATTCCTCATGTATTTTTCTAGATATTTAGTAAAATGTCTAAAATCGCAAGTGTCCCATAATCAATGGCAATATAGTGTATTTATCAACGTTCATTTGATAAGAAGAACAATTAAAGGGCCAATAAAAAAATAAAAACAAATGGTAATATTTGGGATCACCGTGTAAATTAAAATGCATGAAATGATCTGTGGCTACAGAATACAACTATGTAGGTGTTGCACAATATGTCCAGTGATTTGAGTAATAATATCACTTATATTCATGGAGATATAGCGATTTATTTTAGAAAAAGTTCAAATTTGTGCAGCCTTACTTATCATATAAACAAGTTGAAAATTGCACGTAAACGTAGCAAATGAGGTGCGTTCGTACGATAACGAAGTTTTAAAAATATTCAGATCTTGCTGATATAGTAGAGCGTACTCCGGATACAGTATACTAGTCGAAATCTTTACGTTTCTGTAAATATGCAGGAAGTAATTTTTATACACCTCAGCAACGTATATCTTATTCATAAAATGTGAAATAGTTGAATATAATTAAAACATGTCCCAAACAATGTTTCCCCGTATAGCATTATGTAGTGGAATACTTTTGTGTGGCCCTGTAATTTAATAATAAAAATTCTTTGCATCACAGATTGTACAGAATGCATATTTTAGTATATATTTCATAGATTCATGCCAATTCTATTATGTTCGAATGAATGTAACATCATTAAAATGCATTTGAAACTTTTCCCCAAATGACCGTAATGTAATGGAATACTTTTGATTGTCCCTGTAAATGATTTATGCATCCGACTTTCATAACATTTGAAATGACTCGATAAAATTACGTAATAATTATATTTTTAAATTTCAAACGATTAAAATGCATTTGAAACTTTTTTCCCCATTGACCGTAATGTAACGGAATCCTTTTGATTGCCCCTGTAATTGATCTATCCATACGATTTTCATAAAATTTGAAATGACTCGACAAAATTATGCAATAAATATACGTTTTAAATTTCAAACGATTAAAATGCATTTGAAACTTTTTTCCCCATTGACCGTAATGTAACGGAATCCTTTTGATTGTCCCTGTAATTGATCTATCCATCCGATTTTCATAAAATTTGAAATGACTCGACAAAATTATGTTATAATTATGTATTTTAAATTTCAAACGATTCGGTTGGGTAGTTTTTGCGTTGTTATATGCGGACAGACGGACAGACAGACAGACTGAGCGACAACAATAGGTGCTACGTATTTACATAATTACGAACGCACCTAAAAAGTGGTGAAATCAGTAGAAAAGTAAAGTTCAACCTAAAAAAGTTACAATAAAAAGTCTAATTTTTGTCTAAAAAAGTACGTAGAAAATTAATGGAACGAGATTTATTATACAGCTCATAGAGGCGTTTTAGACTGAAGGTTCTCATCGAAGAGCAATGGAATCAAAATTTCTTTAAAACTCAAGAGAAAGAATTCTTGCAATGTGTAATTATATACAGAGGTACATATGTATAAATACATAATATATACACCTATAAGTAAATATTATATACTTATACATATTCTTATAATTTTATATATTTATTATATATGTAAAATTAACGAAAGCTATAATTTTTTTCGAAAAAAATATGCTAAAAAATATACAAAAAATAAACAAAACACAAATAAAGTCCATTCCACCAAGAAAAAAAGCAACTTCAAATGCTGGATATCGCAACCATATCAATTCATTTAAAACAAAACACACACACACAAAAAAAAAAAAAAAAAAAAAAAAAAAAAAAAAAACTGAACAGGATATGGAACTTTTTCTTGATTTAGAATTTTATGTTGTTTTTTTAGAGTTTTCTGGAAATAAAAACGTGTGCACTATATATGCTCTTGGTAAATTGTGAACCTTCTGCTCTATTTTCTCACAAATATGTGATAATTTTTAAGATTTTGAAGCAATTATAATAAAAAATTAATTCGTAAATATATTACTTTTAAATGTTTGATAATGTTTTGTCTAGTTATTAATGAAATTTTAACAAACATTTAATCCATGCTTCATCATATTCTTTATTAGTGTAACACAGAATGCGGATATGGAAATCAAACAAGAAATGTCTCTTGCATCAAGAAACTAGGAGGAATTTTGCAGTCCAGCAATCAATGTGATTACAGACAAAAGCCAGCCTCAAAACAAAAGTGCAGCAAAACAAATTGCAATGAAACAAAACCGCCAGGTGAGTGAATAGTACCTTCAATAAGCAATACAATACAACAGATCAACGGTTCCCAATCTATTGTTGTGACCCATCTGATGGGCTGTGGCAGAATCAAGGTTTGTCACAAAAATATATCTTTTATTTCATCTGTTTAAAGAAATAAAACAAATGCAATAATCATGAAAACTTTTAGCTCAAACTAAAACTTCAAGAGGAAACGGTGTAAGCAAATTTAGTAAAATAGATAGAAGGGGGATATCACTTGCTAACCAGGGATACACCGAATATATTCAAGGTATATTTAAAAGACTCCTTATACCCTCTGTTTCAGAAATAAAGTGATAACGTGTACTCTAAGCATGATATTCATGACTTTAGCATATACCCTCTTAGACCGGGAGGCGGCCGCACAGAAACTCACCTCATTGAGTTCACGGATGAAAATCAGGGATTAGTTAAACCTCGATTCGCATATTAAAATGCAATCGATCTGCCAAATCGTATCTTGATGGAAAACACCTAAAAAACCTATTTTAGAGATTGACTCGTAAGTTTATCATTGTGCGTTCCTGCACTCAAAAGTATGAAAACACAAAGGATTGGGAGTAGGAAAACATAATGGTAAACCTATAAGTCAACCATGAAAATAGTTTTGTTATGTTTTTAACAAAGATATGACTTGGCAGACAGATTGCATTTTTATATATTAATTGAGATTTAATTAATACAAGATTTTCATCCGTGAACTTGAACAGGTCCACGGGGGATCATCTGTGAACTCGAACACTTTCAACGTCTCGGTCTACCTGTTGTTATTATTACAGTGAAACCGCAAAATAAGGCAAATAATAAATATTAAAATTAAAATTAAATACAAAAACTAAAATATTTTAATTTTTACTCACGTGTAAGTGGCAACATTTTTAAAATTTTAATTCATTTAAAAATTTTAATTTATTAGGAATATTATCTCTCGATCAAGATGCAAACTTAGTCCTTCCGTTATCATATTTTCCTGAAGACGGCGCGAAACATTGATAGTTTTATTTTATTTTAATTGTACAAATGTATATTAAAATTCCTGTTTTCTGCACCACTAAGCAATGTGTTGTATTTTAATAAATATGTTCTTATTAATTAAATTTTATGGTGCAACTGTCCTGTATATATTTATAATTCAATGATATTCCAAGATAGGTAATGATTCTAGATTTCCATGGTAATGACGTCCTATTTAAGATGAAATCCTATTTCAGAATTACTGAATTTAATAAGTATAATCGTAATAAATTTTGTATTCATGCATTTTTACTTAAGAATGTAACAACTATTGCACCAAGATCTAAATATTTATAAAACCAATTTTACTATAAATGCACCATTTGTCACATCTGCCATACAATTTCAAACTCTTTTTTTAAAGTATAATGTGACAGACTAAACTTGTTGGATATAACATAGTTATCTTCCACTTGTATCTCTTGTGGATTAAAGTTAAATAACTTTTTTCCTACTGGATGTCTTTTTTGGAAACAATGAAATATAACTTTCTCCCACTCTTTTTTTTTCCCCTTGAAAAATGAGACTCATCTTTTTTTGTACTCATATTTTCAATTATAATCAGATCAAAATAAAAATGCGATTGTATGATACCAGATAATCTAATATCCCTTATCCAAGAATATATATATATTTTTTATTATATAGACTATCTTTCTCTCAAATTTATATTCGTGACATAAATGTATATATTCATTTTTGTACTAATCTGTAGATAGAAGTACAGAATTAAACGTTTTATTTCTTTGTTTCAGATTGCACAGACTTTTACGAGTGGTGTCCAAGTTCTACAAATGAAAAACTTTGCAAGCTGAAGTTTTACGCAACAAACTGCTGTAAAACATGTAGAAAATTATTTTAAATTTATTGTTTATAACGAGAACAGTGAGCCATACACTCATTTTAATTTATATTTCAGTACAGTATTAAAATGTTTTTCTTTTTATTTTATAAAATCTGAGTATTTACTTATTTAATGAAGACTGCACACACAAAGTTCAGTACATAATTTTTTTTTTTTTTTTTTTTTGGTGAGTATACAGTAAAAAAATAGTTCAACAAAATTATTACAATACAATGCTTTTTTTTTTTTTTTTTTTTTTTTTTAGTATTAAGTGTTGGGAATTGGAGAAACAGGAGAACCAGAAATTCTAAGACAGAAGAATTTAGATGATCTTATTATTACAGTAAAGCAACAATTATAGTATATAAATAAAGACAGACTTTGTGTGCTGAAAGTAAAGGGAGAAAAAAGAAAGGGCAGTTCAGATGATTTTTTTTTTATGTAAATGATTCTTACCTTATATATGTTTTATACAGATGCTTTCTACTTCAATGTTACAATGACACATGCATACTTTAATACCTCCATGTTACATAAATAAAGATGGAACTTTTGACATACAATGCCCCCCCCCCCCCCAACAGAAAATAAAAATGAAATAATACACAAAAACAACATTTATCAACATTTATTTATTGGTCTCCAGATTAACATAATATAAACAACTGTCCTGATTTTTAAAAATCAGAAAAATAACAGATCTTTTAAAAATACAAATTAATAATAACAGATCTTTTAAAGACAAAAAATAAATGATATTTTAACAAAAATATTTTGTGATGACGACTAAGTTAAATGTTTTGCTTTGGTATCTATTGACATTGTTATGTACAACATCATTTAAAAGTGCAAAACATTTATTTAATAAAAGTTTTGTAAACAAAAATTATTTTATATGTATTAAAACTGATTTTTTAATGCATATATTTGTGAAAAGAATTGCTGAATAAGTAATTATCTTGTAACTTTGATTATGTAAAAGAAAAATATTTTAGTATGGTTAATGGAACATATTTTTGAAAAAATCAACTTTTATTTTACTTCTTTATAGCTAACTTCCAATGACTTATAAGCAATGGGCAATCAATTTTACAAGCTCTTATGTGACAACAAAGGGCTTCAGTAGCATTACAAGATTAGTGTAAAATTCACCCACAACTACAAATAATCACCAAGAAAAGAACTAAAAAAAAATCCCTTTAATTTTTACTGCAATGTTAACTTACATTGTATAGTTATATCTTATATGACAATATATTTTTAATAAAATTATCTTGTACAGATTAAAAAAAAGAAAGAAAAAGATTCATGTTAGTTGTTAGAAAATATTCAAGGCATGTCAAGCTAGCAATTCAAGGCAAGGCAAGCTCATTACACAAGTTTAATTAATAAATTAATTTTGGCATATAGAAAAGCAGACTGACTTTTAAATTAAAAACTAGTTATGTTAATATTTGATTACATTATAATTGTTTTATCCATATTTTTATCAAATTATTACCTTTCAGTCTTGTTTTACATAGAAGAATTAAAACTTGTACTTTTACAAAGAATTAAATTCAGAATATTATTATTATTTTAAACAAATGCATAATTGAACAATGTTTCACACATACGCAATAAACATATCTGGAACTTTTAGGTTAATGAGCAGCACTGCATGTCTAATATATGTTAAATTTGATTAGACAAATGTTAGAAAAATATATTTTAGATTTGTCAAAGTTTATCCATGAAAAACTTCTTGCTATTTGGAAAAAAAAAAAAAAAACCTAACACTTAAAACTTAATTACAATTGTAAATATATTATTATTAGTTTATTTTGAAGCTAATTTTGCTTTAAAGAGAAACCTGACATTGTATCAAACAGCTAAGATAGTCGCAAAATTAAGAATTGCAATTTTACAAATGACACAACTCAATAACATACAAATAGATAATAGATTATGCTGCATAGTTTACTATTCTGATGAACTTAACTAATTTACTCACCAGTCAGTTATTGATTAAGTTTAGCAGAAATTAAACTTTGAAATTCATAACTAACAAAGTAGATATAGTTCTAATAATGCCACTTGTATATAAAACATAAAAAAATTCTAAAATATCTTCTACAAAAGTGTGAGTTAATGTTTTACATGACTTAATTTCAAGATAGACTAATCAAAATAGCTATTCTTTGATTCATTCCTTTCGTTTGATTCTTTGATTTTCCATTCAAAGAAGAAGAATTTACAGGAGAACAGCTATTATTTTCATTAAATGCAACCATTTGTATTTTGTTAAAAAAAAAAAAAAAAAAAAAAAAAAAAAAAATGTTTTTAGAATAATTCCACAATGCAGATGTACAGTGTTATGATATATTTATTACACTGTACAGTGTTCTACTTGCATGTACTATATTTAAAGCAAAAAACTTTAGAAATATATACCTTTTTAAAATAGTCATTCTTTCCAGAATTTTATCTAATTAGTAAGGGAATGAAACCAATCAATCATTCATACATGCAATTCCAGAAACAATATGCCAAAGGAAAGATAAAATACATCAGTCAAAATCACTATGAAAAGCCACTGTGAAAAAAACATACATCAACACTTAAAAAATAAATTTTAAAAAGTGGTTTGATATGCTATCGAATATTTTCTATACATCGAATCAAAATGAGAAAAAAAAAAGGGACTAGTCTTAGTTAAATAATGTCCAGATAGAGAATACTTAGATGAAGATACTGCATATCCTCTACATTCTTTCCCCTTTTATATTAAAAAATGTACTCTTAGCAGACAGAATGAGCTCTTAAAAAAGAAAAATTATCTCAATTTTTTGTTCTCTTTACAATAAAGCTACAATGCTTATTGATATGACTTTTAAATTAAAGTTACCTATTAATTTATATTTAAAAAAAAAAGAATTATAAATTATCAATAGACATTTCAACTGACCTGCCAACTTTTGAAAATGAGAAATTGTAGCACACAAAATTAAAATTAAGCTGGAAATTGGTTGGTTGGTTTTTCATGGGCCATTTTTAGAAATTTGTAAAAGGAATAAGATTGCAGTCTTTCAATTCAATGAACTATTTTTTTCCCCTGAAATTTTTTATACGATTTTAGAGTTTCTTTTCATTTTGCAGCCCATTTGTTACTTTTTTTTTCATTTATAAAACAAGCCCAGTACCAATTTTTTTTAGTCTGTCACAGTAAATTTTTGTGAAATTCACTCCCCCCCCCCCCCACAATCATTTCATAGTCTTCACAAATTTTTAACACAATCATAAAGTATAATTTTCTATCATGATTCTTCGTTTAAATTTGCTTTTTTTTACTAAGGTCATTTGATAAAATGTCTTTTCTATTGGGGATTTTTCAATTAAAATTTGTGTTTCCTCACTGATATTTAATATAGTGCGTGGAGTAAAAATTGCAACTAGATTTTTTTTTCTCTTTTTTTCTAAAAATCATAGTTTAAAATGGATTTTCGTAGCATCATAGTTTATAAGCCCAAATCATATGAACTACGATTTTTTTCATAGCAGTTGACATGTCTGTTTCAAGTATTTTGTAAGGCTTTTTTTTTTTTTTTTTTTTTCTGTAGAGAGTAGAACATAGAGGTTTTTTGGTAATTGGTAAAAATTTCCATGCAAACTGATTATGAATACTCAGCGCAGTTTCATGAAGAGCATACCATCATCTTTAATGAAATTAACTCAGCAAATATCCCTTTCATTAGACTGAGATTATTCTTATCTTATATTAATCTTTTAACATTCTGAATCACCCTACAAAATTATAGGATTGAAATAAAGAAAAAAAAATGAAAAGACATCATTTCTATACAAATACTGGGATAATACTTACTAATCATTTAACAAATCACAGGACACATAAAAATGTTTTGTGCATGCGGCAATACATATAGAAACACATACAGCCATAAAATCACCGGTTTCTTAAAATATTTTTTCAAATTTTTGTATGAAAAGTATAAAAATCTGTAATATAAAAACAGAATTCCTTTCACTAGAACAGAAAATACCAATTAAGTTTAGGTGGTATAAATGAACACACATGCTAAGACTTTTGCAAGTTAGAGTAAGGATGTACATCCATGTTTGACTCCTAAAATAACATAATAAACTGAACAAAAAGTCAACTAAGTACAGTGACTAGAGTTATAAAAATAAAAAGTATTAATAACTTTGGAACATTATAAAATGTTTAAAATAAGAGATGAGTTTTAAAAACTATTTTTTCATTAGATGAAATGTCACCTTGTGTGATCACCACAATAGTAAAAAGAACTGATCAACTTTATGGCAATCACATGTGCTTCATCTAATAAAACTAGAAAAGAAAATTACTCCTGTCAAAATTAACATTAGTTAATTAAAACACTTCTACAGTAGTGCTAAAAAATTGTTTAGTTTACAAGAATTTTACTTTAAAACATTTAATCATCCATTCAGACCGTATGAAAAAATTTATTTCAATAAAAGAATTTTCATCGTAACTAAAACGAATTTTCAAATGACAAATTTTCAAATCACATGAAAAATAAATTAAATGAAAAAACATCAATGATCTAATTATTAGTTCTCTATCAACTTTTCATGTTTGAACGTACACAAAATTAATTTCAAATGATTCTGAACTTAATATTTTGACAAAATTTTATTTGTTTATTAATTATGCACTGATATTTATACCATGTGAATTCTTGACATCAATCCTTTGTACCATCATGTTGCTGATCTAAATCAATAGTAATTACACAGTAAATTTTAAAACATTTATATTTGTTGTTCCTATTTCCCAACACGCCAGTTAATATAAATTGGTAATTTTATTTCTTAACAGATGATGATATTGGGTTAATTTCTCATAATAAAGTTTTGTTTATAATTTCGGAAGCTTTGGGCTGATTTTGCAAAAAATAACTTACTAATTTCGTCAAATTAAAAAACCTGGAGAAGTTTAAAAGTAGATTTTTTAAAAGATAATTTTGTATAAGAAAACAGATAATATTTATGAAAAGTATGTCAATTTCTGATTATTATAAATGTGAAAAAAGCATCTTTTAGTATATGATTAATTTAGTTTTATATTCTAAATTTTTCAGTTATTTTTTACATGCTTAAAATGCTGCATTCTAACATCTGAATAAATATTTTTCAAATTGGAGTTGTTGAGCCACAAAGGGTTAACATATTTAATAAACTGTAAATAAGCATATCCTGACTTTCATATTTTAATGACCACTGAAAGGACTAAAAAAAATAATTAAAAAAGGCTCAATTTAGAGAATTATATAAATAAGAGATCTTCCCAGTAGCCAAACAATATTGGACCAATATTGGCTAAATCTTGGAGCAATATTGGTAAATTGGCACAATATTGGCATGAAATATTGCTTCATTATTGGGATGTTTACATTTTGCCCTTATTTAGCCAATATTTGTAGCCAATATCATGACAAGATTGGGGTTTCATTGGAAAAATTGCCAATAAAACGCCTATATTGGTTAATTATTGGAATTTCATTGGAAATATTTCCAATGAAACCTCAATATTGGCATAATATTGGCTGCAAATATTAGCTAAATAAAGACAAAATGTAAACATCCCAATATTGGAGCAATATTGACGTTTTATTCACAATATTTCCAATAAGTGAAATATTGGTGCAACGTTGGACCAATATTGGTTTGCTACTAGTTTGCTACTTATATAAAAATTTGCTTAAACTGTTATACATCAAGTATTTATATCAATAATTCCAAAGAAAAAATATTAAATATCAAATGAAATTAATATATACATCTATATATATGATTAAAAAGAAATATTAGCTTATCATATCTAATTTTTATTTTCAAAATTAATATTTAATGAGATTTATTTTTCAAATAATAATGTGATATAAATCTATGTAGACTGCAAAGGTTCGATTATCATTTACTATAAAATAAAATAAATAAAACAATACTGTGATATAAATCCATTGCAATCTTTTTGCAGACTGCAAGTGGTTGAATATAGCTAACTAAAGAAGTACTGTCAAATTATCTGCACAAAAAATAATACTGAAGTACAAATCTTGTTCTGTAGATTGCAAGAGATTAATTATTGCAAATTGAAGAAGTATTATATCAAATTGTACACACAAAATGTAAGTAATAAAATAATACTGTAGTATACATCTCTTTATGCAGAATGCAAAGAATGTTTATTGCTAGCTATAGAAGTCAAATTATTCGCATAAAAGTTAAAATGAATTAAGAGTGCTCTTTAGAAGTATATAAATTTGAGAGAAGAAACAAGTAAAAACAACAATATAGTGGGATAAATAAAATGACATGTAAAAAAAGATTCTTTAAGATATGAATCAACAAGATTAAGAACTGAATTAAATCAGACAAAAGCTAAAAAAGGCCAAAAACTTTAGAGACAAATTTAGATTAACATCATATAAATGAAAGAAAATATTGTATGTCTGAGAAAAGCATGACATTATTTCTTCTAAGGTGCTGTTAAGACAAAGAAATTGACATATAATATAAATAAAGTCATTATAAGTGAGAGGTCACTGTATTTACAAAAAATAATTCAAGTGATTCTGAACATAATAAGACTTATTTGTTAATTATTTTTACTTCTGAACAAATGAATCAAACATGGTGTATAAACCTCAAGAAAAATTAAAAAATAATGATGCATACACATCCGAGATTAAAATATTCAACAAAATGACTACAGTTAAATGCAATAAAAATAAAGCAACTAATATAGATGCAAACTTAAATCTGAAAAATTGAAAATGCAACTAGACTTTTATATTTAGCACAGATGTATAACATAACAAGAATAAACGTGCATGCAATATATTCCATCGAATTTTCATGCAATAATGAACTCCAGGCTTCACACCTTAGGTGGCTGTAGAAAAAAAGTAAAAACAAAATATTTCAGAAAGATAATGAATGAGTTATACAAAAATATAATTTTCATTTTATAAATATTCATCACAAGCAGATAGCTATATTTGACAAAAATAAATTTTGTGTAAACAATCATTGAGTGAAGGAGGGGGGGGAGGGGATATAATACCATGCTGCAATATTAAAAGTGTGTGAGGCCCCAGAATTTTATGTGGAGGTGCAAAAATTTTTCAGCAGGTCCTAAGTTTAACTTTGATAAAGCTTGAAATTTAGTTGTACAATTAGGCTAATTAAAATTGAGCATTGATAATGCTGCATATTTTAATTAGAAAGTGCTATCTAAACATAAGATTTAGCAACTGACTAGGATTACTTAACATAAAGGCAAATTAAAAAAATAAAGGGAATGTATAATTATAGTACATATGGTTTTCATCAAAAAGCTAACATATCATGCTGATGTATTTCTCTATTTTATTTATATTATCAATGTTCATAAATTTATTTTAAAGATAATAAATTGATATTTTTTTAATAAAATTTAAAAATTACTGCATTTTAAAAACTAATCAAAATCTAGAAAGAGTACTTTTGGAAACTAATGTGTTGGCACCAGACTTCGACTTTCTGATGATATAAATCAAATTATGAAAATCATATTGAATTTAAAGGGATAATCCTAATATGAAGCATGCAAGTTGAATTTATGCTGCAATAACTTGCAAAAATATTGCAATATAAGTAAATGCATATGAACACAAAGAATAAAAAATGAAAGCAAAATTATTATAAAAAATAATCTATATGCACACAAAAATAAACATACAATTAGCATACAATAAAATAAAACAAATTTACTTTTTTTTTTCCTAGCAATTGTCCTTCAATTTATACCACATTATCAATTTAAACACACCCATAAGTTCTTCAGTATATCAGCAAAACTCAGCAAACAGCATTTTAACATTCAAATACTCCAAACAAACAAAAGAAAAATCATAAGTTAACTGTTTAATAAGGGGAAAGATTACATTCATATAAACAATACAATTTGGAAAGAGTTTAACACATTTGAAAATCTGATTTCAGCTATTACCATAAATATTCTGTAAAATATCCAACAATTCTTTTACGTAGCTCTGTATATGACCTATAAATTTGTTTGCATACTACAAAGTATTAAAATTTCAGTTAGAAAACACATAGCATAGTAGAAAAAATTTTTGAATTTTTTTTTCCGATAAAAGGAAATATACTTCGTACCATTTAACCCTTTAATTCCCATGCTATGTTCATGAATATGTTCTAGAAATTATGTAGTTCAGATAATCTGACTTCACATTAGAAAGTTTCAATGATTAATTTCAATTTATTTAAATACGGAATGTCTGTTATTAATTAAAACAAATATTTCTATTTTAATTTTCTGGTGTGAATTAGGAGGACACAAATTATAATATCTTAAAATATCTTGGATAGTCTCAGCCAGTTTGGTATCTAGACAGTTAAACATAAAGTTATTTGATATGCACATTTATAACATCATGGTTCAAAATAAATGCTAAAAATAAATATCAGAATTAAAAAAAAATACATAAATAAAATATTTCGTTTTATAAAAATTTTCAAATTTTTAAATTCAAAATGAATATAATTTTTCATGTACTTGTAATAAGTATTAGTCTTGAAAGTATGTGAGTAAAAAATTTTCTAATTAAGGATTTATAAGTAGGCATATTTATATTTAAACATTTTAGAAAAAACAGTAAAATTAATTTGACTAATGTATTAAATGTATAACAGAAGCATCAACAAAACACACTTTCATTAGTTAATTTTAATTAACAAATGTTCCTGAATTTTGCATTAATTTAATATAAATGTTAAAATAAATTATTGAATAAAAGTTAAAAAAAGATTTTAAAACCCACTCTTTAAGTTGACTGCACCATCTAATTTGGGATGACAGAATTTTTAAATGTTGACAAATGTCTTTTTTTTTTTTTTTTTTTTTTCAAGTTTTATCAATTTAATTGAAGATTAATACTGTGTTCTGAGCAGAGCTCAAAAACTAGCATTCCTTGGGAACTCAGAAATCATTTCTAAGAACGCATATTTTTTCACCCCGGTTCCTGGCCAAGAACCTATCAAGAACTATGACTGCCAGAAATGTCTTGAATGCATTATAACATGGGATACGTAATTTCGTAAATTCGTAGTTCGGCCTGTGGGTGGGATGCATAATTTCATCAAAATATTACGGAAAAAGCCTGAATTTTATCAAGGGATTTCAAATTGGCTCATCCAACTTAGTTTTAAGCTACAATTATTACCATTTTTTAACATTAATGGTGTATTCTTTTCTCAGACTCTATGGATTGAGTTTTGATGGGAGTTAATTTATGCAGTTTAGCTTATGTTTCTGTAACAGTTTTTAGTTCTTTCTTCCATTGTCAGAGGACACATTCTTATCCTGGATTCTATGGTCCCAATTTCAATGCGATTTAATTATTTCAACCTGGTTTTCAATTGCCTTGCAGTTTTTAGCTCTAGCTTGCACTACAAAGAGGCATTCTTATTTTGGGTTTTTTAGACCCTAATTTCAACAGATTTTGTTTACTTAACTTAGCTTAAAATTATCTTTAGTTTTTTAGGCATTTGCACAGCATGACTTCTATATGGTGCCATAGATAGTTTTGATCAGTGTAGGAGAGGTTTGTTTGGAACATACTGCATCACATGCCTGGGCAAGCTGCCAAACCAAATAGAGACTTATTCCAATGGTTCATTTTGAGATATTTATTTTTAAATTTAATATTATATAATAGGTTGATAAATTCATATGAATTTTGGTGCACTTAGAGAAAAATAAATTGCATTGTTTTGTTTTAGTAAGCAAAATCTCCAAGGACATTTGATTAATTTCACAATTCATTGAATTAATTACAGTGTGTAATTCCCTCCAATGAACCTTCTTTCTGAGAGGAAGAATTCAATGAGCAGAGTGTAATGCTGCAAAAATTCACAATCTAAGTGAATTATACAATTGAATCAGCACATTAATAGCTACTGCAGTTCTACAAAACCTTGAGAAGATCTTAAAATAAATCAAAAAGATGTTCGATTCAACAACAATCAAGAGCAAATGCTGCTTTTATTGAAGAACACTACATAATTTCATATGGGAAATTATTTCAAAAGAAATGTCATCAAATTTGTCAAAATAACATAATCAGAGTATTTCTTTTTAATTTATATTTTCTTAATAAACCTTTAATCAAAGTTTAATTTATGGACACAGTTAATTACGAATTTACAAGACATAAATAAACATCTTTAACAAAAAACTGCTAGTCTTTCAAATATTACCATAAAATGGAGCAAATAGAAAGAGTTTTTAACTTTAGCTGTGAAAAAAGTCACTAAATATTTTTTTTAAAGTAAAAATGCTACCTAAAATTATGTCTTAATTTTTTTCAAGTAAACAAATTATACATTAATAATCCTACAAACACAAGCTGTTTCAAAAGATCATGTCTATATGGTGTGCACAGATATGTTAGGTCATGAAGAGCAAGAATTATATAGGAACTGAAGGTTGGAAATGCGATCGTGACAGCACAACTGCATCGAGACCATGATGTAAAAAAGATGACAAATGGTGTAAAAAGACATCTATTTTACAAAAAAAAAAAGCTTAATCTAAGTACAAAATAGAAATAAAAAATGCTATAATTCATAAGGAGTGCTCAAAATATGCCCATTATTTGTGATGCATGCTTCACATCGGTGCTTCATGTAATCTCAAACACATTACAATTGGTCTTATACCAAGGCCAGCACAATCCCTAGAGCTAAGAACCCTGGGTTTCAACCTCTGCCGATATCTTAAATTTCTAGGGCGTAAGACACCTACCTATTCCATTAGCCATTTTCTTGTAAGTATAAAAAAGCAGTAATGTAATATTATAAAAACCTATTTTGTAAATTATATTAAAAAACAGAAAAAAAAATTATGATCTTTAAAATATTAGAATATATTTTTAAATGATTTTTTTTATTATTTATTTATTTATTTTGGTCATTTTATGAATTTCTGTTCCTTTTTGTTCCAACGTTCCTATTGACTCCATTTTACAGCAATATATAGTTAATTTTATTTACTTAAAATTATGCATAATTTCAGCCTCAAGCACTGGACAAATGCATCAGTTACATTTCTTAGGAAAAGCAGACAAAAGCATTGCACATAGTTTGAAAGCATATTATACATATTTCTTTTATTAGACAAACTATGCATTTTAACAAATTACAATAAATTCATAAGCCAAAATATAAATCACTAATCTCTTACTTCTGTGGCAAAAAAGATTTCATTGGTCTGCTGAGTTACTCTAACAAAAGTAGTGCGTCTGGGAAGTTCTTTTAATTTACCAGCACCAGTATATGTACAAGCTGAACGTAAACCTCCAAGGATATCTAAGACAGTTTTTTCTATACTTCCTCGATAAGGCACTTCAACTGTTTTACCTTCAGAAGCCCTAAAGATAGTAAAATATTTTTCTCATAACAATGAAATTTTCATAAAGTAGAAGCAGATTAAAAGCAAATGTTTCAAATACATCTCTCAAACTTCCAGTAATTCATAGTGGTGAATTTACAAATCAGAATATATATCGCAAGAATTAAAAGTCAACATTTCTAAAGTAAATAAACAAAAATAGTTGAAATAAACCTCTGCATAAAAAGTAAATTATTTATACTTTATAATTATTTTGGTATAAAATAAACAACAGCATCCAAAAATTCATTTTAATTAATTTAAATTAAGCATTTATTAAAAGAAAAAGAAGCAAAACTATACATTACTAATTGTGTGATGTTGTCTAGCCGAACAATAAAATGATAACCTTCTTTCAAACATATTTTAAATGAAAATATAAAAACAAGAAGATTCAGATCCCCACTACACACACCTAAATGCTTCTAGAAACATTAGAGACAAAGATAAAAATAAAAAAAGAGGGAAGGGGGAAGGAGGTAGTGAACAATGAAAAGAAAATTTAGCAAAAATAAAAGTAACATGGTATAATCAGCAATATTATTGGAGCTGAACCAAGCTAATAACTTATTGTCAATCATTTTTTCTACATTAGTTTTTGTCAAGCACTCTATTAGATTTTGAAGTAAGCTTTTGATAACTAAAATTGCAGAACTTTGTCTCTGTATTTTCATTTTATTCTTTTACTTTGTGCTTTTCCCATTAACTTTTATTTTTTTTTTTTTTTTCATACCTCAGATTAAGAAACAACTGCAAAAGGATTACTTCATAAAAATAAAAAATAATCATTATTTAGTTACTTAAATCGATTTTTACATTTCATTCTATTAAGAACTGCAGTTATCTGAAAGAAAAAAAATATATATAAATTAAATATCAACATGAAATTTACCTATATTCAGCAACTCCACCGTGATACCTTTCCATTGCAGTAGCTGAACTCATCCCATAAAACAATTTAACTTTTTTCCCATTTTTTTCATATATTTCACCACCAGACTCATCATGACCAGCAAACATGCCGCCAAGCATAACGAAATCAGCGCCAGCTCCAAATGCCTTTGCCACATCTCCTGGGCAGGTGCAACCACCATCCTATACAGAAACCAAACAATAAGTAAGATAAAAAAAAAAAAAAAAAATCAGACTCCTTACCTTCATTTCTGATGTAAAATAAATATCAAAACACAATTCAGATATGAATTTTTCTACTGGATGTTTTTAAGCTACCATTTTAAAGATAAATTTTCATGTGTGAATGGAATTTTTGAAATCAATTCTCCAGATCAAAATAAAACTAGTCGTTGGAGGCCACCGTAATACTTACCATCATGGATATGCATAGTACAATATATGAAAACATAACATATGTAAACAATATATAAAATGCATCACAATTCCAAAATAAAATATAAACGTATATTTAAGTCTTTTTAACACTTAATCATGCTCTATTAATAAATTTCTGATGAACCAATTTCGATAAATTGTATGAAACGCCAAACTACTCAAGTAGCACTGAATTGCGTAAAAGAAACATCTTTATAACTCCAAAAATAATAATCATATTCACTAACGGTTTCTTGCATCGAATTAAATATCTCATTTCCAATTAAAACATATCTTTGAATTGAAATTTGAATAACATACAGGGTCATGAAAATTCAAAGCATGTGGAAAATAGGATTAGAAATATCTCAACAGCTAATAATCCGATTGACTTCGTTTTTTATGCAAAATTTGTGTTATTTTATTGCCTTTTACTTCCATTCTTTAAAATAAAAGAATTCGAAAATTTTTATATACCTTTCATCAGAACGAATTTTTCGAGAGTCCGAAAAAAATAGTTCCGGATAATCGAGGTTACTGATATTAAATAGGCTTCGTCCCATTCTTACATACTAAGCGCATACAAAATTTCAAATCTCTATCTCAATTTGTTCGGGAGATAGAGCGGTTACAGACAGACAGACGGACGGACGGCAAAATTTTTTTTCTAAAAATATGTTTTTCGGAATCTCCAGTGTTCGAAACGTGTAAATACGTCAAAATTTTTTTTTCCGATTTTCAAAACGATTGCAAGATTTACCCTATACTACGTATGATGGGTAAGTAAAAATGTGTATTTTAAAACTATCTACCATAAAACTTCTAAAAAGCATCCATTCAAGATTGAAAGTCGAATTTTCCAAAAAGAAGGAAATACAGTGATAGATTCAGAATTAAAAAAAGAACTCATCAATTTTAGAATGTTTATATTAGTACAACTGCTTTATATCACTTGTAACAGATTCAGCAATTAAAGTATAAATATTTAATATTAATTAATATACATCATTATACAAAATAAATAGTTTATTCTAAAGTTATCACAATATGTACAGTCACAGCAAAAAAATCTTGACATTTCAATTTCAGACGTTTTGTTAAATATCTAGAAATATACATGAGGAATGACAAACTCCAAATGTATAAGGGTCATTCCAAAAATAAAGCACCCTTTGGTGTCCCGACACTTTGTATTGTTATATTTTCTAAAATTTTGTTTCAAAATTAAATTTAAATATTGGAAAATGTATTTTAAAGATATTTTTCTTTAATGCAATTTTTAAATTTGAGATAAATTGCATTTATTGTTATTCAAATAACTTTCTTAATAATTGTGTCCTATAAAAAGTCATCTCCCAAGAACAATTTTTGATTTTTAAACCCTATTTTTTTTACTATATGTATCGTTTAAGTTATCTTTCAGGATGTTTTTTATGTCTTTGTATTCTTTATATTATCCCTATATACTTTAAATATTTTTTGTAAATTTTTTTTTCATTTTATAAGAAAAATTCATGTGTCCCTTAATTTTTGTCCCCATGTGTTACCGCCAACTTTTTCTTAATATTAAAATAAGAATTTGCAACCTAAATGTTGTTCATAGTAGTCATTCATGTACTTTTAGAGCTAGCATTCATCTTAGTCATTTTCCTCATTTGTTAAATTTTGAAGAATATTATCTAAGTAAAGGTGATTTTTGAAGGTGGGTGTGCTTTTTGTGTGTCCCCTGTGTTCCTATTGATTTCTTTTGATTAATGATTAATTTTCTAGTTTATTGACATTTAAATTGCAAGTCTTAGTTAAAAGAAAATATTCCATCTAACTTTACATTGTTTTTATGAAAATAGTAATACATGGGTGATAATTTATTTCATTTTGTCTCCTGTGTTACTAGTCCCCCATGTTACCATGATTTTGGCAACCATGTTGTTAAGGGACAAAAAACCCAAGTTTAAAAATGAAATGCAACAAAATATCCTGTTTTTTAATGCATTTGTTGATCTATATCAGAAATACATTTTTAATTAATACATAAGTAAACTTTTAAAATTGTTAAATTTTTTATGTTCAATTAGGATGTCCCCTTTGTTACTTTATTGTCCCCTGTGTTACTAACATTTCTTTTATCAGAACAAAAGAAAAAAACTTTCTAATGAATCAGTTTTATAATATGCATTGACTAATATGTATAAGTTTTACTATAATTTTATTATATTATAGTAATTTTTACCAAGTTATATAAAGTTTTATACAGGGAGAATACAAAAAAGGGTAACACAGGGGACATAATATGCCTATATCATGAAAAAATATATGCATTAACAAAAAACTATATGGCACTGAAAAAGAACATTTATATCAAAGTGTTAATATTATAAAAGCAATTGTCTATTTTAATAAGAAAAAATGAGAAGATTATTTAAAATATGGTAGCACAAGGGACATCTTTCAGCCAATGTGCCTGTGCTTCTAACTGTAGTGATAAATATTTTTTTAAAAGTATGCTGCTGATATTCAATTTCTACTCTTGAATATGTGTACAACCCTCTCAAAGATATTTTTATTTCATTTTAAATGAAAAATTTTTTGAAAAATTTTTTCTCAAAAGGGACCTTTATTTTTGGAATGATCTATAAACAAAATAGCACAGGTCATATTTTCAAGAAGATTTTTTTTCCAAAATCCAATAGGAGACAGTCAAGAAATTGAAAAAGTATGAACACCTATTGAATAACCCTGTCAAAACTAATGTAGCAAAAGCGTTCAAACTGCAGATTATAATTAAGTGGCTTATGGTTATAAAATGTGTTCATATTTATGTGGATAGCATGAATACTCGTAGAGAAATTAAGGTTTTTATAAAAACAGTCCTAAATTTTGCCAAGTTTTTTACTTATAATTTGCAGAGTTCTTGATAAAAAATAGTGTTCTTTTCAGAAAATAAGAGAAACGACATTGTGCATAATACTCTGTAATTGAAATTCAAATTTCATTTGCATATTGTGTTAGTTAAATGTATAGAGCAACTTTTGTTAAAGTTTCAAAACCATACCTTGAAAATTCTGAAAATTATCGTTGATAGAATAAGATCAAAATCTGTTATTTCCAAAATAAAGCAAAAAGGTGAGGAGCTGTATCCAAACATAGTAGTACGTGCAGTATCGTGTAGATACTAATCAATGGAATATGGATATAGCCCCTCATTTTTTGTTTTATTTTGGGAATATCTCATTTTTATCCTATTCTTTCGACAATAATTTTCAGAATTTTCAAGTTTTGAATTTTTGAAATTTAGAACTTTTAACAAAAGTTGCTCTATACATTTAGCTAACAGAAAATGCAAATGAAATTTTTATAAGGTTGAGGCATGTGCAGTAAAAATTTATTTAGTAAACTTGCTCATTTTTTATACAATTATTAATATTTTTTAATTTTTATTACAGGGCATTACGTACAATGCCATTTCTCATAATTTTTGAAAAAAAAAAAAAAAATATAAAGAACTCTGCAAATTATAAGCAAAAAAATGGGCAAAATTTGGGACTGTTTTTATAAAAACCTTAATTTCTCTCTACGAGTTTACAAGTTATCCGCATAAAAATGAACACAGTTTATTACCATAAGGCCCTTAATCATAATCTACAGTTTAAACGCTTTTGCTACATTAGTTTTGACAGGATTATACAAAAGATATTCATTCTTTTTCAATTTGTTGATGGTCCCCCATTGAATTTTGGAAAAAAATCTTTTCGAAAATATATGACCTGTACTATTTTGTTTACACATCTGGAGTTTCAGAGTCATTCATCATGTATATTTCTAGATATTTAACAAAACGTCTGAAATTGCAAATGTCAAGATTTTTTTTGCTGCGACTGTATGTTGCCCTTCTTAGAGATGGAAATTGGCTATTGTAGAAATAAAAATTCAGAAGTTCCTTAAGTTTTAATGCTGTAAAGAGAAAGAAATTACTTACAGAAATTATATGACCACCTAAACCATGTGCAGCATCAGCACATTCCAAAACAGCACTAAGTTGTGGATAGCCAACACCAGTTTTCTTACGGGTAGTGCACACAGATCCTGGTCCTATTCCAACCTTTATTACATCAGCACCAGATAAAATCAATTCTTCAACCATTTCACCAGTAACTACATTACCAGCCTAAAACAAATTTTAGACAAATTTAAAAATATTATTGTATTTAAAACTGCAGATATAAGTTAACAAATCTTTATTATAAAGCAAAACTCTGTCCATAACTAATTTTAATGTCATTTTGATAGTAGCAAAAACAAATTAACAGACTGTTTTTTACTGCAATTTTGTAAATTTTTTTCAATTCTTACACAGTCAAATAGAAAAAAAAAAAAAAAAAAAAAAAAAAAAAAAAAAAAAAACAGATCAAATCTTTCAAATGCAAAACAAAATAGAAAAACATTTGAAAATTGCATAACATTTTACTGATTTTTTATGGTTTTAAAATATTTTAAAGGCATGAATTTTCTTAATCTATCACAATTCACTTATATTGGGTTGGCAAGAAATTAATTTCAGTTTTGTAATACGGAAAAAAACTCATTTTAAGAAAAAGAATAAACTTTAACCAATTATATGTTTTCAATTTTGTTTAAAGACCTTTGACCATCTTTCTTCTGCATGATTCCATTTCCATGCTTATAAAATTTCTGATCCTTATCAGACAAAAAAGTGAACCAAGAACAATTTAAAGTCATCGTCAGTTGTGAAATTTTTACCTTTTAAAGAACTCTACAAACTTTGAAATAAATGGTATTCAGATGGTACCAAGTCAGAGCTGTAAGGGGGATGTGACATTACTTCCCAATCAAGTTCTAAGTATTTCCCACAAGTTACTAAAAAAGGGGCGAGGCACAGCATTCTCGCTGTCGCTCGCCATTGCACCAAATTGCGACTAAATTCTTCATTTGGTAAGTAAACAAGTGATTAGATTTGCCACATTGCTAGTGCTCAATTTTTGCTTTTTCTTTCTTTTCTTTTTCATTTTTAATACAAATGCATACATACATGTTTTTAATGCATACATATTTTTAATATATTTATAGCAGATAGTTGAAATTAGATTAATAACAACCGTTGTTGCAGTTATAAAAACTTAGGTTATTTTAGAACATTTATGGATAATTTTTATTTTTATTTATTTATTTTGGTGCTACACAGCGAATTTATTTATCTAATACTTTTTTCATTTGGCGAATGTCTTTTATTTCTGATTAGCCAAATTACTAACATTGATCAAATGTCATTGAGAACACTGGCTATGCATTATCGTGGTAAAAGACAATTCCTTTGATTTGCCAAAGCTGGCTGCTTTTCTTTGATTGCTTCATCCAGTTTCATTAATTGTTGACAGTAAACATCTGAATTGTCTCATTCCTTTGAAGCAGCTCAAAATACACAACACCTTTGTAATCGCACCAAATTGAAGCATGATCTTTTTGTTTTATTCAATTCAGCTTTCGATGTGGTTTTCTGGTTCATCATGCTTGAATCATGATTATTTTTCATGTGTTACTGTAGATGATCCATTTTTCATCACCAGTGATTACTCTTTTCAAGAAAGAATTTTTATTGTGCTTAAGATACATATTGCAAATATTGATTCGATGTGTTGGTAAAATTTCTTATCTGTTGGATCCAATGTCTTAATGAGTCCAAGACCTTTTAAGAGATTTTCAATGATTGTGTGTGATACATTCAACCTCTCAAACAGCTATATGACGATTCTCTTTAATAATGAAATAGATTTGGTCATCACAAACTTTAATTGGTTGACTAGAACACTGATCATCTTTCAGTGAAAAATCTCCAGTATTGAATTTTTTAAACCAATTTTGATACATGTGCTTTGTTATGCAATCAACACCATAAACTTGACATATCTCTTTATAAACCTCTGCAGCTTTTTTTTTTTTTTTTTTTTTTTTTTTTTTTTTTTTTTTACAAAGTAGAAAAAAAAAAAAAAAAAAAATGAAAATGTTCATTTTTGCACTCTATGTTAAAATTGACCTTCAATTAACAGGTGCAAACAAAATCACACTGCACATGTTTCTAAAGCACATTAATGTGTTACTGCTATCAAATGGCAAAATGCCAAGACAGGGTGATCACAAAAATCTTATATTAAAATTCCTTGATATTTCCAGGTTAGTGATAAAATACTGAAATTTTCAAACTTCTGAAAAAAAAAAAAAAAAAAAAAAAAAAAAAAAAAAAAATTCTGGAAAAATTAGAGGGAGAAAAAAAAAATTGTAAAGATTAATTTCCCCTCCCTCAATAGAAAATGATCAACAAGATAATAGAAAAGAATCGGATAACAGAAATGTTTTTTGTTTTACCTATTTTGCTAAAAGTATCAAATGTGTAAAAAATAGAGATGGAATATATATATAAATACATAATCATTGCATTCATTCTAAAGCTTTCCAAATCTTAAAAATAAGGGTTTCAATTAATAAATTTGATGTTTTAGACAAGCCTTGGTAAAGAGATTTATAACTTTACAATTTTTTTACATATTGACCCTCCTTTTTTTCGCATTCGTAAAGTGCATAAGTAGTGAATGCATATAAATGCTCACATAAAGTTCTAACATTCATAGTTGACTTGATTAATTCACATTTTTCAACCAAAGACATAAAATTTGCCAGTAACTGAGAATGATATGCATATAAAATTTCATCAATTATAGATTTGTACAAGGAACATACATACATTAATTCATTTTCATGCCATAAATAAGTTCAGATTATTATTATTATTGATCTGCGACTGATAAAAAAGTTTAGAAGAACTTGTTAATAACAATTTAAAATTATTTGAACAACAATATTTTCATTTAAAAGCCTCAATTTTTATGTTCCTTAAAATCTATATAAAATGGCAAATTTGTTTTTTATATTCTACCATAGGCAAATTTGTTTTTTATATTCTACCATAGGCAAAATTCAGTAAAAAATCACAATACATTTTTTTTTAAATGTCATTTTACAGCTATAGTAGAAAGACATAATTCTGTTTTCCAATAAACAATGTTGAAAAAAAAATATATATCATGGCCCCGTAATGTTATTAACACTGATTGCATAAAGGCTTCAAAATCAGATAGAATATTTTTCTTTAGATCACATTAATAACAATTCAGAATACTTTCAGTTTTTAAAGAATTGTAAAACACTGTAAAAAATTTAGGCTGCATTCTTATTTTTGAAACAGTGAAAGATTTTTGAATTTTTGTATAAATTAAATTTTTACCATCAGCCTCAGCCTCAGCCTGAAAATTCATATAAAAAGAGTCCAAACTGGTTCAGACATGGACATTATTCTGAATAGCACTAAAAATTGCAGAGTTTTGAGAGAAGTATACAGAGAGACATAAAATATTTAATAATATATTAAATCTGTTTTTCGTATGTAGCATTTGTTTAAATAATATTCACGGTTTTTTATATTTTGCATTGATGTACTTTTATGTGTAGATTTGAAAACCTTATTTTTCAACAAAACATTGTTAAGGATTTTCCTATATTCAATAGTAGAAGTGAAATATTTTTTTTTCTTTCCAGATTACCACTATCATATTGGAATTTAATATTTGTTTCATTGAACTTCCAGGTTTAGTTTGAATTTCACTGATATTTCTAGATTAACCAAATTCTCTGATATGTACATGTTTTCCAGGTCTATGACTACTGCAAGAACATCACTGATAGAAAGAAATCACAAAATAAATAAATAAATAAAATAAAAATTACATAATGCTCCTTATGTGTTAAAAATTGAAATTACTTTCTTGCCAACCCAATATAAAAACAGAGTTAGAACTTTTGATATCTATCTATATATTATAAAGCAACAAGTTGGAAGTTACACATACAGCATAGCAAATGAGGTGCATACATATTATAAGGAAGTTTTAAAAATATTTAGATCTTGTATCTTTAATATTTCAAATAGAATTGTACTTCAAGATGCATATTAAATAATGGAGCATGAGGTGTGTTTCTGAAACAAACAGGAAAAGAAAATTTTAATTGAGATTATTTTTATAAGCATTTTTATGAAAATGCAGGAAAGACCCCAAGAAACTTTTCTTTTTGCATATAAAACTATATGCAAAAAGAAAACTCTTACATTCTATTTAAACAGAATAACTAGAACAAAAAATCCTTTGAAAATATTATTGTTAAAGAGAAAAAACTGATCACATATGATACTATATTATAAAAGTAATAAATAATTTAGTTAATAAATAAATTTACCATGATTGTGTGTTCAGGATAAGCTTTTCTAACTTGCTTGACTAAAGCCACAAAGTGTTCAGAATATCCATTGGCAACATCCAAACAGATGTATTCTATTTCTGGTATTTCTTTTAAAACAGCACAGAGCATTTCAAAATCTCCTTGGGCTGTTCCAATACTTACAGCAACATTCTGATGAAAGAGGAAGGAGAAAAAAAATCATACAAATGAAAATAATAAAATATATTTTTATTCATTTTAATGTAATTTTCTATATCTATATCAGTGTTCAAAATCCTAGATGGTCTGCTGGTCAGAGACCACCAAAAATTCAATTGGACCACTAATTAAAAAAAATTATTCGTCTACAGGACCAGTAACCCCCCTCCCTCTCTCTCTTTGACAGATGAAAGGTAAAATTTCCTGTTCCCAAGAAAACCGAACCAAACACAAAATTTTATTTTATTTGGAATAAAAAAATAAAAAATAAAAAACATTAATCCTGACAGTCTGTTGAAATAAACAATCGGAAATAAAATACGTAATTAACAATTATATAGTGTATGTACTGTATACTTTTATTTCTTTTTCAGCAAATTATAATTTTACATTTTATTATTCTGAAAACTGCAAAGGAAGTTTTGTTTATATTCTAGTAGAAGAGGGAGTGTCACTCGATGTGTTAAAGGCACTTAATAGAATTTTATGAAGCGGGCCAGTGATGATGACTGCGGACCAGTAAGCTCTCATACTTACTGGTCCTTGGGACCAGTAACTTTTTCTTTTATCAATTCTACCACTGTATATGTAATATGGATAAAGATATCTGATACGGAATGTGTACGTATGTACACATACATATGTAATATGGATAGAAACTAAGAAAAATTGATTTTATCAATACATTTTACAATAACACTCATTGGCAAATTTTACAGGATCCATCAACTTATATATATTTTTTTTCCCCAGAATGCATTTTACCTAACAAAATTGATGCTAGTCACCCACTTTTATTGTGAAAAGATTTTTCTGCCTATTTTATTATTTGTTGACATGAAAGTAACTGCCCATTTTATTCACACAGGATCAGTGACTATATAGAACAATGGTTCAGAATAACAACACATAATAAAAATGTAGATATTGAAATTTTATGATCTTCCCCTTTTTCCAAGAATTGGTTTTATGCAATCAAACTTTTGAGCTGGATTTTTCGTAACTTGGCACAAGCGATAAATCGCAAAAAATATTACATTGATTGAAATAGTTCATAATGAATTCATTTTTAAGCATATATGAATATTCCTTTCAGGGTTGCAAAAAACCCACCTGCCCAAAAAAACCCGGGTGGGTTTTATTGGGTCAAACCCACTCTAAAAAACCCAATGAAACCCACGTTAAAGTGGGTTTATTGGGTTTTTTAGATTTCTTCAGGGGGGCGGAGCCCCCCTGAAGAAATCTACTATGAGGGGGGGTTCCTACGGTAACCCCCCGTAGCCTCACTTAATTTAAATTTGCCACTTTCTAATAATTGTGCTAATGGTTATTGTATATCTTGCATTTCATTATACATTTTGATTTATAAGGATAAGTAACAGTTAGGACAAATATTTTTCATTATCCTCATATTTCTGCATACCTGCCAACCACAAACACCTAAATCTGATGTATCAGGAACTTTTGTAAGTGTAAACTCAGTAATCTAGAGTTTTACAATTTTTTTTCCGAAAAAAAAAGAATGTTTTGATTGCATTTTGTAGCAGTTATAGCGGGACAGACAAACATACAGAAGAACAGACTAACAGATGAAAAACAAAAAATTTCGTGTTTTCAAAGTAAGTCTTCACTGAAGTTTCGGCAATGGCATTTTTCATGAGTTATTGATATCCATGTTTCTTGTATTTTTAACAACTACTATAAAATACCTGTTTTTGTTCAATTATGACGTCAAATTTTACCAATTGAAATATTTGTTAAAAATATAATTATTTTTTATTTCTTTTACTTCTAATTATGCCCCCATTTTTGTCAGAAAAATTCTTATTAATGAAACAAATTTCCTTGTTTAATATTTAACAAAGTACTATTTTTATTTTAATTCTAACGTCATATTTATTTTTTCTTAGTTTGTTTTTTCGAATGGAAATTGCTCAATCGAAACTTATTGCCGTTAAAAAATTATTCCAGATTTTTTTTTTTTTTTTGGCAACAATAAAGGAAATTGGTTAAATTTTATCTAAAAAATCACTCTTGATTCTGTCTGAAAAAGAAGGAAATGTTGAATTATTAAGGAAAATATTTGAATAAAATTAATAAAACATAGCCTATATTCTTTTCTGGGCTATGTTATATTTATTCACAAAGATAAAAAGACATTAATTAATTCAGAAGTTTTGACGTTGAGTTCATTTAAATTTTCGTCCACGCTTTCAAATTTATAGCATTAAAATATAATAAGTATTAGGATGATTGGTTGCTTAGCAACCATTAAGAGAAAATAAAGAAAATGAAATAAATACATTTTAAATAAGTAAATCTCTAAACCAAATTAGTTTACATTATTGGAACAGATTTATAAAAAATCTCCAAAATTTACAGTAATAACTTTAAAAATCTGACAAATGCATAGACAAAATTTTAAAACAATACAAATAATTTAACTAGTAAATTTCAGTATCCATTTATCATTGAATTCCATTAATGAAATGTGTCATTTCATTAATGTCGTCTCTCAAGGAAAAAAAAATTGAAAATCACTGGATTTGCCATAGAAAAGCAATATTGCGCAAAATAAAATATTCTATATTTTCTGAACGAATGAATCAAATCTAACAAAAAACTATACAGCTTAATCCCAGTGCTCACTAACATACCCACTTAATTTCAAGCCAATCGGATGTTTTTTGCGTTAGTTATCACGGAACAGACAGAGTGACTGACAGACAGAAACCAAAAAATTTCCTGTCTCCAAAGTAAGCCTTCACTGACGTTTCGGCAATTACAATTGAATAATCTCAATTTAAAATCGTACATTAATTACAATTTGAACATTTTTAACTATTTGGAAAATAGTTATTATTCTCGGTAGAGAAATAGGAAATCTAAAGTATATATGAATCTTTTTATTGGATGAATTCCGCAATTTATTTTATTTTATTCATTTTCTGATTGATCCATGATTAATGTCCAAAAATGAAATACTTCTGTTGCCACAATGACAAAGAAGAAATAAAAACTTTAAAAAAGAAATAATTTGAAAATGAATTGTAATAAAGATTTCAAACAAATTTTATTTAAAAGTGCATATTTTTATTTATTCACTTTGATTTTTTAATTATTATTACACTTTTCTCAGCATTTAAATTAAAAAAAAAAATCTATTATGATTAGCAAAAATTCCAAAACATTTTGTGGTGTCCTCTAGTTGGAAAAATAAATGTAAAAAGAAGATAAAGGTGAACTCAAAATATAATTAAAAGTGAAGAATATACGTATTACAAAATTAAAAATCTTTTATATGCAAAAAAAAGGTTGCAATTTAATTCTTATGCTACTTTTTAATAAAAATAAGCTTCTTAATTTGAAAATAGAGCTGTACTATCATTGTATCTACTTCCCTTATTGATACAATATATAAATGGTGTTTTTTTAAATTCACAAATGGACACAATTGTTAGACATCATTACATTGATAAAGAAAAAGAATATGTAAATTACATTTTTCAAGTAATTTTTAAAAAAATTTAACAGTTTAAAGACTATATGAAATATATTTTAAAAGTCATAAAAAATAAGTTTTATGATGCTTTATGCAACGATTTAGTTACATTAAAAATAAATACATTAAAATTATAACTGATATACAATTTTTTATTAACAATGAACTTATGAAATTATAATTACAAATATGTTTACAAAAAAAAAAAAAAAAAAAAAAAAAAAAAAAAAAACATAGCCTGTTTCGGGATTGAACTTGAGACTTACGAATTAAAAAGCTCACGCTCCATCAAATGAGCTACACCAGTGCAAAAACTACATTATAAAGTAAGTACTTAAGTTGCATTATAATATTAGACCCCCCCTCGCCCCTGTTTCTCAAGAACTAAGGCGCATTATAAAAAATCCGTTTAACCTGAGAGTAAGGGGCCTCTACCTTATAATATATATATAAAATAATCAAAATTTGTGATTATCAAAGTTGGCCCTCTCCTTGTAAGATTAGCTGACATATTAAGTGGAACCCTTACAAATAAAATAAAAAATTCCCCATTTTTCAGATATCTCTAAACTCAAATCACGAATTTAAAAAAAAAAGGGGGGGGGGAATTATCATTAAACACCTTTTTATATTGTCAGCAATATAATACTACTTCATCTCATTTGGCTTTACCCAGTCTTGCATATTTAAAATATTGAAATATATTTAACTATAACACAGATCATTTTGATTGGTAGGCTGTTTAAAAAATAATTTTTGTATGTTTTAAATTTTTGTTTAATCTCATATATTATGCTCAGGATTGCTATGTAATTCTGATAAAAAAAATTCCCAGACTTTATCTTGATCATTCTCAATAAAAAAAATCTGTTTATATATTGTTGTAAAACCTTCCACAGAATGGACAATTTTTAATATAGACAAACGCTAAAAAAGGTGTATTGTATGTGCATTGTATGAATTTCAGATTTTTAATTTTTTTTTTTTATTAGCGTATTTTCAAGTGTATAGTCTGCGGCTTATACAAGAAAAAAACCTCCCAAAAAGCAGCTGCGGCTTATACACGGTGCGGGTTATGCAAAGATTTTTTTTAAAAAATTGGAAATCCTGATATTTTTTCGACAATCTTTAAACCTTAAAAAATTTTAAAAAAACATCGAAATTTGTAAATTTTTTTCGTTATGCCTTGAAATTTAGAGCGTTCTCCCATGTTTGTAAAGGCTTTTTTTTTTACTGCTTAAATACAGTTATTTCTGGATTTGGAAGAACTGTCACAACTATAACCAAGAATTGCACTGATAGATGTATAATAGCCATTGTGTTTGTAGAGTACAAAATCCAAAATCTGGAACCCTTCCAATCTCGACAATTCTGAAATTAAGATCATTTTTAGTTTATTTTTCAAAAAAAAAAAATAATCTACCGACCTGTTGCAAAGAACAAAAAAAGTGCGTGATTTATATCATTTCGGAACGATTCAGAGCAATCATTCCTTTACAGAGTCGTTTCATTTCGGAAGGAGTTCAAGCAGGGTTGACAAGTTTCTTCCGCAGCGGAAAAAACCATGGAAAAAACTGGCCGGAAGAAATAGGTTTCTTCCAAGTGGAAGAAACTGTTTTTCTTTAAGAATTTACTATATATTTCCAGTTTTGTAAGATATAATAAATATCTTCTTCCTATAATCTAATATAAATTAATTTCACTGGACCAAAACAAATTTAATTAAGTATATATGCTAAATTAATAATTGCATCAGTGTTTCAGCCAAGATCACACACAACACTTATTTAGAGATCTTCAACCATTGGCTAAATGAAAAGAAATTTTATCCAAAATACACAAAATCAGTTAAATGTTATCCATTTCAATTTAACCAACATATTTTTTTATTATTTAAATTTCTGAAACTAATAGTAAATAGTAGAATGAAACCTGTTTAAATAAAAGCATTTAATTTACATCAATTGTATTAATGTAAATAAGGTATAATAATTACTATATTAAATAGAAATCAGTTAAAAATATGATTTTGTTTTTGGCCCAAAATCTGAGTTTTGCCAAAAATGTGGGTGAAAATTCGGCCAGATCGAAACACTTTGTATTCTTGTTTCTTTCTTCCGAAATTTTCAATATTAGTTGTTGATTTGAACTAAATTGGCTCAAATGAATGAACTTCTTTGTTTATAATTATCAGTCAGAATTTATCAATCATCTCATAGGAAATTTTTAGTTTAAACTGTATTAGATTTCAAATATTCTTTGAGAAAGTTCTAGACTAACAAATGATCAATTACAAAAATCATTATAGAAGAAAAATCAAGATGTATATACTTAAAACTAAAATATTTTTTAATTAAATGAAATTTGTATAGCTAGAAAATCTTTCTGTGCCATGGATGAATTAATTATGTATTATTGTAAATGAAAATAAAGTTTTTGGATTATTAACAGTTTTACATAATAAATGCTATACATACAATTAATTTCAATTATGTATATTTAAATATGTATTAATTTCTTTAAAACATACAATTTAATTACTTAAAATTTTTTTTGGATGTTATCATTTTTGGCCAAAAAGTAGGAAGGTCACCTAAATTCGGTTTTCACCTTAAAAACCTTTTTTAGTCTATCCTCAGTATTAAAAAAAGTCATTAAAATCTTTATTTTTGTAGTATAATGGAACATAGTATAGCAAAAAAGGGTACTACTCTGTTATCCCGTCGACCCATTTCGCCAAATTATACAAATCGCCAAACTAATAGACAAATTATACATATTGACATAATTTGTATTTTAAATAACGAAAAAAGAAATAATTAGTAGAATATTAATAAAAATATTAATAAAAAATCGAAATAAAAATCAATGACATTTTAAACCCATGAATCGTATTTAATCACTTAACCGGCGACGGGTATGGGGAAACAGTGCTGTAACCCCCGATTTATCTCGGGGCAGACGTTAAAGTGGTTAATGTCATTGAATGTGGCATTCACAATCCTCCATTATTGGCATATAATCCTATAGTTTGGCGATAATTTTTTGGTCGACGGGATAACCTAGTAGTACCCAAAAAAGTTTTTTTAGCAGTAGGATGCTGCTATCAATTTCTGAACTTAAATTGGATAAAGGCAAAAAATGAAGATTTTTTTTTTTACAAGTCCTTCAGGATAGTTTAAAAGCATTTTGACATACTCATAAATGCTCACTACATACATGATGTGATGACATACCCATAGTGTTCACAATAAAGAACACTAATCTTTTGAAATCAGCATTAAAATATTCGGTACTTCTAAGTTATCCCGTCGACCAAAAAATTATTGCTAAATTATAAGACTAAATGCCAAAAATGGATGATCGTGAATGTCACATTCAATGACATTAAATGCGATTCACGTGTTTAAAATGTCATTAAATGATTTTTATTTCAACTTTTTATTAATATTTTTATTAATATTCTACTAATTATTATTATTATTTTTTTTTTTTTTTGCTATTTAAAATAAAAATTATGTCATGCATAATTTGGCTATTAGTTTGGCGATTTGTATAATTTGGCGAAATTGGTCGACGGGATAACCTAGAAGTACCAATATTCAAGCTAGATGAAAAATATAAAAAATTACAAATTTATATATTTACTGTATTGCCCAGTTTAAAATAATGTACATTTATTTGAAAATAATATATTTTTATATGAAAAATAAACAATTTGTAAATATTTTTTTTTTTTTTTTTAATAAATGGAGCAATTAATAAAAAAATCCATTCCATAATAATAATAAAAAAAAATCCCAACCACTACAGTAGTAAAAATCCATTACCTGAAAATGTCTGCTAAACCTGAAGTTTGTTATTAAAAAAAATAACTTATCTTTGCAGAAATAATATTTTTAATAATTAAATTTTCCAATTTAGATATCATGTAATTATACTTTCTTTTGCATAGTTAATAAACTTTAACTTTGGGCATTTATTTTGGTTTCTGGTGGTTTCTTCCATTTCTTCCAGTTTTTTCCATTTCTTCCACTGTCCTGGAAGAAACCCAACCCTGAGTTCAAGGAATCGAACTTTTCCGGAGTCGTTTCATTTCAGATAGAGTCCAAGGAATCGTTCCTTTGCGGAGTTGGTACCTTATACACTGTTCACACCACAAACATAAGATATCTTAAGATCACCGTGTTTGAAGTGGACCTTCCCAGAATTGAATGCCTATTCACATTGAAAAACTTACCTAAGATATCTCAGTGAATATGTCACTGTATCTCTGAACTGAACAAATGTAACATACAGGGCCCGATTATGACTAATTGGGGCCTTGGGCAAAGATAAATTAGGGGCCACTTTCGAATCATTGCAACTTTATTCAAATAGAACTGATGGTCACTCATACATGTATGCATATTGCATAAATATATTTTTGCACCTTAGATATAAATAGACAAAAATTCTTAGCTCCTTCAATTTTAAATCAAATACCTTAATTAATAAAAGTACACCTTTTTTTATTTTAGTATAGAATAAAACTCTTTTATATAACTTTAGCAATTTGTTATATTACTCTAAGATGAATATAATAACTTCAACACATAAAAGAGCTGGAATTGGAAAAAAAAGTAAATATTTTATAATTTAATGTAGGGATTTGGGGGGCCCCTTTAGCTTTGGGGCATATGGGCAAAGTCCCGATTTGCCCATGCG
Source organism: Maratus speculifer (assembly GCA_964019185.1). Lineage (NCBI taxonomy): Eukaryota > Metazoa > Arthropoda > Arachnida > Araneae > Salticidae > Maratus > Maratus speculifer. Next base: position 271,718,795 of record OZ025298.1, read on the forward strand.
GCAATAAGGGCCTGGTAACGTATGCGCATGCACTTGAAGTAAAGACAGGCGCAACAGCCAATCAGTAAAAGCGAAGCTTTATAGCCAATGAGAGTGAGTGGTTGTTCCTGTATCTAACCCGAGAGAATTGAAACTCTCTGAGAGAGTTCCAGGCCTGAGATATCTTAACTATCCATGGTGTGAACAGGGTATTACCCTGTTGCAAAGAATTAATAAAAAGTGCGTGATTTAAGTCATTTCGGAACGATTCAGTTTTCGAAAAGATTTTGAGGAAACGTTCCTTTACAGAGTCGTTTCATTTTGGAATGATTTCTAGGAATCGAACTTTTCTGGAGTCGTTTCATTTCAGATAGTGTCTGAGGAATTGTTCCTTTTCGGAGTTGGTGCATTTTGGATCGATTCCAAGGATTCCATCCTTTTGGGAACCAATGATCTAAGATACGTATACATTTTATGTCCGAAATTTTGAATTTATCACAGATTTTTTTTTTTAATTTTTGGAAATTTCTTTTAAAAAATATCATGTTTTTTTGGGGAAAAAAAAAAAAAATGCACGTAAACGCTGCATCACTTGAAATTTTATCTTAAAACACGTGAACACCGCGCCCTTTCTTCCGAAAATTACGGTACTGATAATCTTAATTTTTTAGCCCAATTACTGTAAATATTATGCATCACGAAAAAATTTGGTAAATTTGTGTTAAAAATTATGACTAATGGCTTCTAATTTCAAACCTTGGTCGAAATATACGTTCGTAAATGGTGTATAGCCCGTGGACTATACACCGATGCATCTCGGCGGGTTATACACGAACTTTTTTTACTGCATTACTCGATTTAGTGGTGCTGGTTATACACAGGGCGCGGGCTATACACCCGAAAATACGGTATATTATTGTTATATAGTTTGTGTGTAAATTTCCTGTATAAATTTAAATTGGATGAAATTAGATCAAAATTTCTTCATTTACAATGGTGATAGATAAATGGTGGTGATAAAAAAAATAATCAAAAATTCCGTGACCTGACCAGTTCAAATATTAAAAAATTCCCTGGCTTTTTGCCCAAGTTTGTGAATTTCTTGATCTGTAGCAAACCTGCATGCTCTTTTATAGTCATAATTTTGCTTCATAGATTATTCAACTTTTATATTCTAAAGTGTTTTGCCAGTCCATGGAAATCAATTTATGTCAGTCTGGGCCTTTTAACACATTTACCAATAAATGTAAAAACAGTTTTTTAATAACTTTTTACTGTAACAATAAAGATTTCTAATATTTTATGTCATTATCATAAATTAAACAAGATTTACACAAATCCTAAACAGTAAAACTCAGACATATATAAGCTGGTAATATAATTATGCTACTTTAATGAATAAACTTACTTTAACAACATTCGGATTTTCAGCAATAAATGTTTTCCATTGATCAACAGTATAATGTTTATGAATACAGGTGAACAGCCCATGCTAAAATAGAAAATAAATTGTAAGAAAATAATTTAAACTATTTCTTTACTATATACAATCTCTATAACAATAGCTTAAGTCATGTGACTGTCATCAACAGTTCTCAGTTGACCATTTCATTTTTTGTGATGCCAGGTGGCTATTTTAGTACTTGGTGCAGGTGATAAATTGCAAATATTGATCCAACACCATTATCTCATCTATATTATAATAGTGCAAGTCATGTGACTGTCATAGACAATTATGCTTTTTAAATGTAAGCGTAACAGGCCATTTTCAATCAATTATTTTTTTTTACAAAAAAAGCTACATAAAAGCTGCCATGATTGCAAAGAATTTTTGGTACTTTTTTGTTAGCTGGGTAAAAATCTTGCCGTTTTTTTTAAAACTTGCCAGTTAACATTTTTTATTTTTCACATGGGAAATTAAAACAATGCTTTGATGCTGTAATGTGATAGTTCATGGAATTATTATTTTTCTTTTCTTTCTTTAAGAAATGTGTAAAAGTTGTGAATTTTAAATGTTTCAATTTTAAATTGAAGTTGTGCATTTTAAATAAAATGAATGAAAGGGTTATGTTTAGAACTATATTATTTTGTGTCCCAAAAAAAGAAGAAAAAAAACTATTGTCAAACTATAAGATTAAATGTCAATAATGTATGATCCTAAATGTCATATTCACATGACATTAAACACAATGCACATGTTTGATACATCATTATTTGATTTTTAATTTGATTTTCTATTCCTACTTTTATTAATGTTTTACTATTTTTTTTTTCCATCATTTAAAATAAATATGTCATTTTGTATAATTTGAAGACATTGGTTGATGGGATAATCAACTAATATTTATATCTTAAGTAAAATTAATGAAATGTAAAAAAATGTGACATGAATAACATTTGGCAATTTATCCTTTTCGTCTGGCTAACATAAATATACAAAATTCTTGATTTCTTTTTTTAAATCTTCTGATTTGGCGAAGAACTGAACAAGTAAATTAAATTATGAATAAAAATAACATCTTAAAAAAATTTATACTACTACATTTAAAGGTGATCAAACTAGTCGCCAACAGCAGCTAGTAAACATAGTAAAAGTCATACAAAAATCAACTTAAACCAAATTTTTAACAAGTTAAAACATCAGTGCATGGTTATTACTTTCTAAATTAATAATATTAGAGTGATACTCTTCAATTTAAAAATGATTTATATAAAATAATCTTTATCTGAGTAAAGTACAATTGCACTGACACTTCAAAAAATAATTGTCAGCTTGGCCTATAGGCAGAGATAGATTTCGAAGAGTGCTCATTTCAATAACAAAAAATAAAATCTTATTAGAGATGAATCCAGTTTAACAACTTTATTTGGCTGCTTTTGAAAAACTTTTAATTTCATTTTTCTGTAAGAACTGGTTTTATCAAAATCACCAAAAGCGAAATTCAGCTTAAATGCCCATTTTGACATCATATTTTTAAATATATTCTGACTTTGTAAAAAAATTGACCAATATGACACATTATATAAGAAGAAATAAGACATTATATAAGAAGAATATATCCTAAATAAGAAAAACTGTCAATTGAATGCATTTGAGAGTAATATTGAATTTAAAAATGAGCCTTAAAATAACCAATTTATACATCCTCAATTCTTTAATCATGATCACTTCGAGAAATTTTGTGTGAAGTGCCCAATTTGACAGCTTCTTTTTACATATTTAGCCTTATCAAAAAACTGACCAATACGGCATATTATACTGTTCCTAAATAAGAGGACCTGTAAATTTAATGCATTTGAGAACAAAAATGGATTTAAAAATGAGTCAGAATAAACTGCAATTTGTTATTCGAATACTTCCTCAATTTTTCTCTCACAATCGCTTCAAGAAATTCTGCTCAAAATGGCTATTTTCAAATCATTTTTTGAAATATATTCTATCTTCATCAAAAAACTGGCAATTACGTCACATTATACAGTTCCTAAATAAGGGAACCTGTCAATGGTATACGGTTGAGGGCAAAAATAGATTTAAAAATGAGTTATTAATTTAAAAATATTTCACAAAGTAAGCTGTTTGTTGTTTGAATACTTCCTCAATTTTTTAATCATGATCGATTCAGAAAATTCTGCTCAAAAAGGAGATTTTCACAGCATTTTTTGAAATATATTCTACTTTTATCTAAAAACTGGCCAATGCTTTACATTATATAGTTCCAAAATAAGAGAACTTGTCATTTGGAAGCATTTAAAATCAAAAATGAATTTAAAAATGAGTTATTTATATAAGCCTATATAAGATTTAAGATTTTTTCTTGAACTCCTATTTTTGTTTAATTTAATTTAGCTATAAAGATTTGTCCTATAAAAAACTTATTAGTGTAAAATTTAATGATATTATTAAGAAGATGTAAAATAAGTTTAATTGGATTTGATATCTTAAGAGTTGATGAAGATGAATTTTTTTTTCTTTTTCTAACCCCCCCCCCCCTTTTTTTTTTTTTTTTTTTTTTTGCAGAAAGTTGGTTTTATATATATAATTTTTCTCATCAAAATTATACAAAAAACTTGAAAATTTCAAAAGACAAGAAAGAAAAATCAAACCTTTTTATACATCACATAAAACAGCCAATGGGCCAGTGTGAGAACAATAAAAGGAAAAAAAGTCAAGCTTTCATGGATATGTACTTCAAAGGGTAGAGGACAGCTGAAAACATTTATTTTTATCTTACTTCTTAAATATTAAAAAGAGCTATTTCGAACTATTGAGAAATTTAACTAGATCATCATTACACTATATAAGGTTAGTTCATGTCAATTCAGGTAGCCAAAGAAAAAATCTCACCTTCATCATAGTCTCAGAAGTTTTTGCATTGAACATATGCTAAAATTCAGAAAAAAAAAAAAAAAAAAAAAAAAATACTTGTATATATTTTTTTTTATGTTGTTGTTTAAAAAGATATATTTAATATTTTTTGCAGCAACCTTCTAAAAAAATTATTTTAATCAAAAATATTTTTTTTTCTCGAAAATGCTGATACTAAAAATTTTGATTTCTTTTTTTACTGCTAATCATGACTATTGAGTACTACCATCACTGTAAAAGAGAACGTCCACTTTTGAGTTTAACAAGTTTTAAAAACACTTCAAAAATTCACAGAATTTTACAGGAACTATATACTAACTCGTTCACTGCCAAAACTGAGATAGTGCATCTGTTCACAGAAGATGCCAAAGTCATATCTCTGATATTATGCTTTTAAATTGTTTTCTGCAGTTTTGTTATATAAATATAGATGTAACAGATTAATTTTAGCAAAAAACTTATACATACATAATTTTGTTTCAATATACCTATTAAAATTTCAAAATAATATAAAATAAATGACTTTTATTTATAGTATTCTCCAAAACATATCGTGAAAAGATACATTTTTCTGTTGTAAACATTAATTATTGTATCTAGGTTTCGAGAAATAAATAATCCATTTCAGTACGCCAAGTGTGTTATTTAGTCTCTTTCTGTGTGCCAAATATCTAAACAATGCATGTGTTTTCTACGGCAATACTCGAAATGGTTGTTTAGATAAGGATTTCAAAAATGAGTTATCTCGTAGATGGCAAGGAAACCAAGTTACGAGAATTCTCGTAGTTGGCGGAAAATGTATTAATAGTTCGTAAAAGTCTCTGAATTTTTGTGTATTTGTATCATATGTAGCCTACTACATAGCCTAAACAAGTTAGAAATTGCACATCAAATGTGGCAAATGTGTTGTGTTCATATTGTAATTAGTTTTATAAATATTTAGATCTTGGTGCAATAAGTGTCACACTCTTGGGCAAACAGGCATGAATATAAAATTTATTATGTTTCTATACATTAAATTCAGTAATACGGATGTAATATGAATCCATAAAAAAAAGAATATAATCAACAGGCAGAGCTGTAGCTAGATGTGAATAATGCGGGGGGGGGGGGGGGGGGGGGTTCATATTTTTTTCTCTCTCTCTCTGTGTGACGCAGTAGGATAAATTAGGGCATATTCACACTGTAGTTACTATGTTTCTCATTAAACTGTTGTAATAACTTCATTTTATGCTAAGAAAAGAATATGATAATGAAAAATTGTATCACTAGTGCAATATTAAGCATCAAGCTAGCTTAATATGTGCAAATAGGATGAGCAAGTGTTGAAACACTTTTTTTAGTTTCAATTTAGTAGTTTTACAAAACTGTGAAAGGTCCTCAAAACTAAATTAGATTTTTGAACAGAATTTTATTTGGATTTTCAGAGCATAAATTCATTTAGTGACCTTGGAATTGTTTCCAAGGGAGGTTCAAAATGTTTTAGGGGAGGGAGGGGCTGAGCCACCGCTAGCATTCCCTTAGCTACGGCCCTGTCAACAGGACAACCTAGAATCAGTACCTATCATGAGATATTGAATTAATTACATATGATAGAATTTAATCGAATGAAGAAAACATTTATTAATATCTTTTTGAGTTTTAATTTGATTTTCATAACATTTGATAACATTTTCACAACATTTGTTGCATTTTAAGATAACATTTTTCTGTTCAAAATGATACACTCAATTTTGAAATAGGGTAACAACTCCAGTAATTGGCACATTAAGGATTTGTCTTTAAACTTACTTCTATTTTCATTACCAAGAAATAAAATATTTACTTGCAAATATTTTTAAATCAAAGAGTGCATATCTGTCCATCTATTTTGCCCACTAAAAGCAAAAATATTTGAAAAAGTATTTTTATAAAAATATATTTATAAAAAGTTGCTGTAATCACCAGTAATTGGCACTTAGACTTTTACACAATTAAAGTAACCCTTTTCAACAAAACAAAACTGTTGTCAATTAAAATTTAAAATATACTATAAATCAGATAATAATAAATTGAAATGCATGCCTTTCTTAAGCCAGAGAAGAAGCATTTGCAACAAAAATGGCTAATTTGATACAAGCCATAATTGATTCTCTTTCCTAGGCACTATTGTCTTCTAGTAGCATAAATCAAAGTTATAATAATCTGTAAAGTAAATGAGCATATAACTGGTATACGGTCTTGGATTTTTAAAAGACTGGATATAAATCTTATTTTAGAACATTTTTGTAGGATGTGCCAATCACTGGTGCCTTCCAATTACTGGGGATGTTACCCTATGTATTCATATTTTTTTTCTTCAAATTATATATTTTAAATCTAAATAAAAAATGAAGAATTTGTTTTTATCAAGGAAAACCTTAAGTAGTAGTTTATTTAGACTTCTTTTACTAAGAACTTTTATGAAGAGATCTAAGTACTTTTCGGTTACCTATTTTATTAAATTATTTTTATGAAGGAGCACCTTTTATTAAATGAAATTTTATAAAAGTAGCCCTAAAGAAGTCTCAATTTTTGCCTGTATTGCCCACTAATCATTAAAAAGGACAATGTATACACTAACCATGTAAAATATTTAAAATTGATTACCAAAATATTTTAAACAATTTTAACCCTTTCTGGCATAGATAAATTCTGTTTACAAAATGAGAAATTATTGACAGACATTGGGATTTACAAACAATTTTTTTTTAGAAAATAAGAATTCCTTAATTTAAGCTATCATTGTAAAAGCAAAATTTTATTAAAATATTATTGGTGCTGTTTACAAGTTTGGAATTGAAAGTATGTGTGCCGAAGTGGGACCACTGTGACAGAAATGATAAATCACAGAAATTAAACAAAAATAAATTACTTTTGCTAATGCTTTAGCTATTTCAAATGTGCCAGTAGTGTCCATATTTGATGATATGACAGGAATTCCAGAGTATGTCTTGCCAGAATTTCGAAATTTAAATGTTCGAAACAAATCCACCTATAAAAATTCAGATAAAGAACTTAAAATAGGTATAAATATTAAAAGCAAGTTTGATTTGCAAATTTAAGTATAAATTTAAACAAGAATAAAAATCATGCTTCACACATAAGTAATGAAATATTATGTAATAATAAGGAAATGCAATTTCAGTTTTATATCCTAGATATATGTATTAGTTACATTTAAATATTTATGATAAACAATGTTTTTTCTTTCAATTTCAATTAATTTTACTAATTTCCACTCCTGTTTACATATTTCCATTTACAGAAATATTCTTCCAAATCATTGCCTTCGTATTAAACGTTTATGTTCCTCCAATTATTTACAGGCTATCCTTTCTAATTTAAAACACCTAGCAATGTTTTATAATTATCCCCTTACATTCATTTTTTCATGGATCAAATATTAAAACTCTTTAGTTTGGATATATGGTATATATAAAAATTATAAGTTTATAAAAAAATATATAATAAAAATTACAAAATGTTCAAAAATATCTATAAAAATTATAAAATCAGAAACAATGTTATGGAGGATCAGGTAGTGGATTGCTCAAAAAATTATTAAAACATTTCCCAGAAAAAAATTATAATATATTTTGAAAAAAACATGGGCTTTTGCATTCTATACACATATTTATCAGCATTTTCAATTATTACTACCCTGTGCAATGTTGTGGTGTTCTATTGTATTTTTTCTTTTTTGTTATTTAAATAACTTACCTTGCACCCTTTCATTTGCCCCTTTTCTTTTACTTCTTAATTACAGCTTGATTATATTACAGTAAAACCCCAATAATGCAGATTAATTGGGACCGGACCCAATCCGGATTATCAAAAATCCAGAGAATTAAAAAAAAAATGAAAATATAACATACTAACAGACAATCACCTTTATGTTAAACTTATTGAATATTTGCAGACAGTAATAATGTTTACTTTGCTTAATTATTCCGAAAACATGTCAGAAAAAGTTTTTTTATTTAGAATACGACGATGAAACAAGTTAATGCTATGGAAATTAACCAATCGCTTCTCAAACTTAAAAAAAAAAAAAAAAAGACCAAACCGATCAGAATTATCGGGGTCTGAATTAGCAGGGTTCTACTGTACATACTTTTATTGTTCGATATTTCTACAAATCCTGGATATGAATTTTTTGTATGTTTTTTATGCATTTTGCCTTGCGTTCTCAAAATACAGCATTTAGATTGCAGTTTTTCTAAGATAACAATAGTTTGGTCTACATGACTTATGTCTTAATAGATGGCAACACCATAATTCAGTAATCAAACATTATTTTTTATTTATTTATTTTTTGCTGACACATTTCTGCTTGGCTTGTGTTGAATGTCATGCTTTTTTCCCTTGAGTATAATTGTAAATATTATAATGGTTGACTGTTTTTCTGGTAAGTTTTAAATCTTGGATTTTGTCTTTTCTTTTTCATTTCACTTGTTATTAACTAATTTCTTATTTATGGAATTATTTTAACTGTTCTTGGTCTCCAGATATTTTATCAGGTGCTTAATTTTAGCTTTTTAAGCATATCGCTGACACAATTTGACGAAATAACATATCTTTTCTATGAATTAACATGCATAGCAACCTCTGAAGAGTCTGCATGTTTTCTCATAGATTTATGGTTCCTGCATTTTTGTTTAACTTGTTTATTTATCCATTAATTTATTACTATCCTACATTATTATTTTTATTTGTGATTTCAGTTTTATTATACATATCAGTGTTAGAATTCCTAAAAAAAAGTCACTGGTCCCAAGGACCAGTAAGCATGAGAATTTACTGGTCCGCAGACATCAGCACTGGTCCGTTACATAAAACTCTATTAAATAATTTTAACACTTAGAGTGGTTTCCTCCCCCCCCCCCCACACACACACAAACACACTCTCTGGAAAATAAATCAATCTTACTTTGCATTTATCCAAAATTTTCAGCATAATAAAATGTAAAATATAATTTGCTAAAAAATAAATAAACAGTACGTAAAGAAAAACTATCAAATTATTTATTAGATATTTTATTTGCCATTACTTATTTCAACTGACTGTAGGGTTTAATGCAGGGCGCGAAATTTCCACTCGCCAGCTCGCCATTCGCGAGTACATATTTACAGTTGGCGAGTAAGTTTCGCCTTTTGAAGGTGTATTCCAAACCAAACTTCTTATTTTCTGATTTATTTTTAAATTCACTTTTGCTGTTTAACGCATCAAACTGGCAAATTGTTTTATTTAGAAACTACTCAAGATACCAGGTTTGCCGATTTTTTTGGTAAATGCAGAAAATATTGCAAAAAAGACTGTCTAAAACGGCGTTTTTAACGGAATTTTCAAAGCGCGAGACCTAGAGAACATAAAAAAGGCTCTTACTGACAAAATTGTTTATAAATCAGAATCTAATGAATTGAGCGGAAAAGGAAAACACATGACATCTTATACAGTGATAGAAATTGGGAGATAAAAGGCAGGCGTCAAATGACGACTACTATAAAAATCTTAGGCGTCAAATTAAAATTTTTAGTTGCCATTTCTAAAATTCATATTAATATTACTGTATATAATTTAGGGGTGATTCTGAATAAAAAAAATGATATATCAAATTTCCTGAAAGGTTACAACAAACACAAGAAAAAAATCCACTCCCAGTTTTTTTTTTAGAGGGGGGGGGGGGGGTCTGCGCACCTTTTATGAAATTTGCATATTTTCTTATCTTTTGATAAAATTTGTGTTTTTTTTCGCTATCAATGACGAAATTTGCCGTTTTTTCGCGATCTTTTGACGAAACTTGCCGGTTTTCGCGAATTTTTTATGACAAAACTTGTTGTTTTTTTGATCTTTTGACAAGCTTTGCCGTGTTTTTTGCTATGTTGATGCAATTTGTCATTTTTTCACGATCTTTTGACGAAACTTTTCGTTTTTCGCAATCTTTTGATAAAATTTGTCGTTTTTTCGCGATGTTTGAAGAAACCTGCTGTTTATCGCGATCTTTTGACAAACTTTACCGTATTTTTTCGCGAACTTTTGTCAAAATTTGCTGTTTTTTCTGAGATCTTTTAACGAAACTTGCTGTTTTTTCGCAATTTTTTAAGAAACTGCTGCCGTTTTCTTCGCGATCTTTTGATGAAACTCTTCGTTTTTTTGCGATCTTTTACGAAACTCATTTTTTTCACGATATTTTGACGAAACTTTCCATTTTTTCGATCTGTTCACAAGCTTTGCAGTGTTTTTTCACGTTTTTTTTGACGAAATTCGTCGTTTTTCGCGATTTGTTGACGAAATTTACCGTTTTACCACGATTTTTTTTTCTTTGGCGATCCTGCGTCAGAATTTGGATTTTTTGCGCGATCCTTTGAAAAAATCGGCAAATTTTCTTAGAACGATTGACTAAATTGATTTTTTTTGGCGACTATTTCTCGAAATTTGTGATACATTTTACATCCGAATTTTCGGATTTATGATCGTTTTTTTTACAATTTTCGGAAATGATTACCTTAATTTTTCGGAAAATACGGACCGAAGCATCCTTGATACTACTCTTTAGACTAGCACAAATACTTATTTTTATTTAAAATTATAGAAATCAATCTCTATTATTATAATAATTGAAGCAACTGTAAAACTTGTGTAAAGCTTTTCTAATTATTGCTATATTTCGAAATTAATAGAAAAATGCACTTAATCTGTAAAACGAAATTAAAATTTGGCAACTTCTTACCAATACTATAACAAAATTTTATGCAGTATTGGTAATTACAGTTGAACTTAATGAAAAAAAAAAAAAAAACTAATAATAATAACATAATGCGTCTACATTTTTATCAAGGGGTGATTCTGAATTTAAAAAAAATACTGAAATTAACAGAAGATTTTTTGAAAGGTTACAGCAAAAGGGGAAGGACTGGGAATATCCCCCTCGTCGTTAATTATGCGTTTTTTTTCCACAATCCTTTGGCGAAAACTGCGGGGTTTTTGTGATTCCTTGAAGAAATTGGCGTTTTTTTTTCGCGAACCTTTGATGGAATTACCGGATTTTATTGCTTTACTATGACAAGATTTTAATTTTTTCTGCTATTCTTTGGCAAAATTCGCGTTTTTCTAAAGATTCTTTGAGGAAATTAACATTTGATTTCGCGATCCTTTGTGGAAATTTGTGCATTCTTTTCGCAATACTATGACAAAATTCGCGTTTTCTCGGGATTTTTTTGATGAAATTAGATTTTCTTTTCGCGATTCTTTGACGGAATTCATATTTTTCCAGCAATTCTTTGATGAGATTGGCATTTCTGTTCACCATCTTTTGTAGAAATTTGCGTTTTTTTTTTTTTTTTTTTTTTTTTGCTATTTTTGAAAAAAAAAATCATGTTTTTTGCGATTTTTTGCCGAAATTGGCGATTTTTTATGCGAACGATTGATGAAAGTGATTTTTTTCGCGACTATTTGTCGAAATTCGCGATGTTTTTAGTTTCGAATTTTCAGACTAGACCGTTTTTTTCTTAAATTTTCGGAATAAATTTTTTTAAAAAGAGCTAGGCGTCAAATTTGACGACCGGGAATAATTTTGTAGTCGTCAAATTCAATTTTTTAGTTGCATTTGACGACTAACGACCGCTAATTTCGAACACTGATCTTATACCTTTCTTCAAAAATCATTTCAGCACGTTTCATGTCTACCTTTAAAAATGAGTGTGAAAATGTATCGGAAAACTTCGTGCTGTTGAGAGTGAAAAAGTATTTTTTCGAATATACCCTTAAAAAGTTGTGCTTCCAATCAAATTATGCACAACGATACATGGAAGTATTTCAAAATGAAGCGATGTGTATTTTTTTCCAAAAGAAGTCAAAATGCTCGTCGCCTATATTTCGTCTTTCCTTCATCGTCAGTGCCATCTAACAATCGTCAATTTAAATTAAATTTGTCATAAATATTTCATTTTCTGTGTAAGTGTGGGGGTTGACGTTGTTGTCTGAATGAATGTAAAAAAGTGGCGAGCAAAAATTTTAGTCTGGCGAGTATGTTTTAAACTGAAATTTCATGCCCTGGTTTAATGTAAATTTTTTTTCGATTTTCTCAAGATTCTAGCCAGAGTGGCAGAATTGTAGCTAGTGTCATTGATGCAGTTGGACTTGAAAAATCCTGGGTCCCCGGGACCCAGGACTTCTAAAATACTGGGTCCCTTTTCTACAAATGCGGGTCCCCACTAATAATAAGTCATATTTTTCGATGCAAAAATTGAACTTGTTCATTTGCACAAGAAAAAGAAAATGCAATAATTGTTTTAATAATAATAAATAATTAAAACCAATATTAATTTAAGAGAAATTTTCTGTACTTTTTAAAGAATAAATGTGCAAGATACAAATTTAATTATAAAATAATGCTTATTTACGTGTTGAAGATAACAAGTATCACTATTGTTTGCATTTCTTTTAAAATGGGGCACAACAGGTTTATTGAAAAAGACTTTTTTGCTGAAAAAAGGGATATTTTGTTGAGTAAATGGGTACTTTGCTTAATGCAGGGCTCCCAACACATTTTAGTCCTCAAAAAGGGGGAAAGGGGACCATTTTTATTTAAAAAGGGGACTTTGGGGGACCATTTTTGTTTAAAAAGGGTACTTTAGGGGACCATTTTTCTTTAAAAAGGGGACTTTGGGGGACCCTTTTTGTTTAAAAAGGGTACTTTGGGGGACTCTTTGTTTAAAAAGGGTACTTTGGGGGACCATTTTTATTGAAAATGGAAACCAAAAAAAGAATCATGTGTGTGTAAAAATTTAGCACTAATTTTTTCTAAATAAGAAAGTAAATTTTTAAAATAATCCCAGAAAATATGTCAGATGTTTATCTTTATAAGATTTCAATAAACAATGTACACAATTTTATTTAAGCACATTTAAATATCCTACTGAAAAATATACTTAAATAATAATAATTAAAAAAAAACTAATATATTTAAGCATTCACCTTGATAATTCTCGTTACAGGTAAAAAGTAATAGTGATCAGTTAATAAAAACAAATAAGTGGGTAAATATGATCACAGATCACTCAGAGGGTTTTATTTAATATTCCTTTCAAAACATTCTAACCTTTAATTAATAAACCAAAATTGTTAATAACTAAATTTGTTAAAAGTTAATAATTGTTTATAATGATTAAATCCTTACATAGACGGGGATGATATAAGGCAGTGAGAGTGGAGGTAGAGAGAGAGAGTGAAGAATAACATTATTCATAACCTGGCCTTTCATTTAAGATATTACAGGACATATTGTAAATTAAATTTTTTGAGAATTTTTTTCAATAGCATCCCCTGACGACAGAAAGGGATGAAAAGATGCTAATTTTTAAAATATGTTGAGCTGATTCTTTTTTCTTAATTTTTTAGAAAATTTATGGAGTGGTAATGAATGCAAATGAACCTTAAAATGTCTGCTAGTGATGAAAAAATGAGTTAAGACGGTGGGAAATGGGTGCTTAGGCTAAGAGTTTTAAACGGATATATGGTAAAATTTTCTGATTCGCCACCCCCCACAAACATGTACATGAAGAAATGCCCCTAATTGTCTGGGTCAAAATAGACCTTAGCAAGACGTGGGGCTCGATGAGATACCTTCTTTGGTCAACCCTTCAAATGAGATTGAATCTCGCTGTAGTTTAATTAGGGGTTGAGTTAGAAAATTGCTTAAAATACTTAAGTTAGACCCTGCGATTTAAAAAAGGAAGTTAGAAATTTAATCCCACTGCCCCCACACACACTTCTTAAATTTTTTTTGTGTGTTATAAAAAATATCTGAGATTTTAAAATCGATGACTTGATTATTTTTCTTAATTACATTCTTTTTTTTTTTTTTTTTTTTTTGGCTAAAATTAATATTTTGATTAGTGCTAACTACTACCACTCATAAATAAAAGGGGGCAATAAGTTCATTTTATATAGCCTATAATAACAAATCAGACATAAAATAATGATAATTAGTGGAGAAAAGCTTAGATTTAAATAACATGTCATACAAAAGCATTTCTTTTTAAAAAGCGATATTTGAATAAAATAAAATCTTAATCAATTTTTTAGAAAATTACACATTCAGAATTAGTGTCAAAAAATAGGCATATATGCACAAGTTTAAAATTTATAAATGCAGTACATGTAAATATTCTGTACCCCTGGGAACAATTAAGTCAAGCTAATTGGATGTGGCAATCCCAAAACTTTCTTCTACCTCATGCATGTTAATACTTCAAAATTCACTATCACAATTCCAAAATTGAATTGCCATCTATGCCCATCATGAGAATTCTAAAGATATGAAATTTTGTGCATTAGTTCTTCAAATATGAATATCGCTAAACTTGTGCAAATTCCACAAAATGCAGCTTAGGAGCACCATCTATTGAAAGATTAATACCAAAACTTAATGAGTAACAACTTGTGTCAACGTCTAACTGAATCCTAAGTTAGACAAAAATTTGTGCATTAAATTAGATAGATTTACTGCAGAAATCCCAAAAGAAAAAAAAATGCATCATAGCAGCACTACCTGTAAATGAATTTACATCAAAATGTAAAAAAGGTAAATTCATCTTAAGAATTAATTGAATTTAAAGTTTGATGGAATTTGGTGCATTAATTCTGGATATAGAACTATTGTGGAAATCGCAACAAATGCAGATTAACAGTGCCACTTGTTGAGCAATTTATACCAAAATATAAAAAAAAGTCAATTCATGTTAACGACTAACCGAATCTGAAGTTCAGTAAAATTCTGAGCATTGGTTTTGGTGATTCAGCGATTGCAGAAATCATGAAAAAAGCTGCATAGAAGCACCACATGTAGAGTGATTTATACCAAAAACTAATCAACAACAATTTATAGTGGCAGTCAAAAGTTTTCGGCCGCCATAAAATTTTTCGTTATTTTGAAAGTATATTCATATAAAGAGGAATCTCAAAGTGATACTCATACATTTTATTGAAATAATAGTTAGGAATTTATTTATGGAATAACAAATGAATATCAATAAATACAACTGACAAAATTATTTGCAAAAAAAAAAAAAAAAACGCATGTTTTCAAAAGTTATTGGCCATCTTGGAAAGTTCAAAAAAAAAATTGTGTTATAACAGAAAATCATTGTGATCAACTAGATTTATAATTAGTATGTTGTTGTCATACCTTTAGCAAAATGTACCGAAGTGCAGCGACTTGGCATCGATTCAATAAACATTTGAAAATCGTCTGTGGTACGTTTTTCCAATCATCTTGAAATTTTTGGGAAAATTCTGTCCGTGCTGAATTGGGGTTTTAATAATAATTTCAAACATGTTTCTAAAGTTCATTCCAAAGATTTTCTATAGTATTCAGATTGGGTGCTTGGGCTGGCCATTTCAAAAGCGAAGTATTTTTGTGTAAAAGCCACTGGCTTTTTTTTTTTTTTAGGGGGAGGGGGGTAAGCATGCCAAGGCCCGATATTGAAGACCGGTCAAGCAGTAGCTTAATATTGTAACTTTCATGTTCTGCAATTTTTTAATTTTTAAGAATTTTAATGAGATTCTTAAAATTTACCTGTATCCTGTGGTGATTTTTTAACATTTAGATTCATGAATGAATTTCAGTTACCACGCCTTTTTTTTTACACCCATTATAATGTTTTTACGCCCACTTTAATAAATTTTGTCTTCTTGGATTTTTAAGCTTTTAGTGTTTTTCAGAGATTTTTTTATTTTGCGGCGATTTTTTTCAGACACAGAAAAGGGGACTTGGGGGACCAAAATACAAAAAAGGGGACTAAAGGGGACCTTTTTCTAAAAAGGGGACTTTTGTGGGAAAAAGGGGACCATTTGGGAGCCCTGTTAATGAAATGGTGCTTTCAGGTGTCACATTCACTCAGAAAGATTTGGAGCAATAAAAAACCGATTGGGAAGCAGGAAAATCAGTTTTTGGAGCAGCAACAACAATTTTGAAGTTGGAAAATTAGGTTTTAAAACAGAAAAATTCTCTCCCGGCATTCATATATATTTTTTGTGCTTTTTTTTTTTTTTTTTTTTTTTTGTCGAAATTTCCATTTTTTTGCATTATTTTGACGAAATCTTTTGTTTTTTCGGGATTTATTGACGAAATATACCGTTTTTTGCGATCTTTCGAAGAAATCTGCCGTTTTTTCGGGTTTTAGGATGAAATCAGCCATTTTTTCGCGAATTTTTTGACAATATTTACCGGAAATTAGTCGTTATTTAGCACTTTTTAAACAAAATTTGTCTTTTTTTCACAATCTTTTGAAGAATTTTTTCGTTTTTCACGATTTTTTTTGACAAATTTTGCCTTTTTTTGCAATTTTCGGACAAAATTTGTCGTTTTTTTTGCACTTTTTTGAAGAGATCTGCCATTGTTTTGCAATATTTTTGAAAAATCTGCCTTTTTTTCGTAATTTTTTGAAGAGATCTGCCATTGTTTTGCAATATTTTTGAAAAATCTGCCCTTTTTTTCGTAATTTTTTGAAGAAATCTGCCATTTTTCCGCAATTTTTTGAAAAAATCTGCCGTTTTTCGCGAAATTTGCCGTTTTTTATCTTTAGAAGAAATCTGCCTTCTGTTTCGGGTTTTGGAATGAAATTAGCCATTTTTTCGAGAATTGTTTGACAAAATTTGCCGAAAATTAGTAGTTATTTCATGATTTTTTAACGAAATTTGCAGTTTTTTCGCGATCTTTTAACAGAAGTGTAAGAGCGATTTTTTTTTGCGTCCCATGGCCTATTTTTTTGCGTAATTTACGCGCTATGGCGCGTTTGCGGCATCGCTGATAATAAAAAAAATCATGTGCGATCGGTTTTGGTTTTCTAAGGGCCTGAAAAAAGGCACTGGTCCTGCGGACCACTAAGTTTTTCAAATTAGTGGTCCAATTGAATTATCGGTGGTCTCGGACCAGCGGACCACCAAGGATTTCGAACGCTGCATATAACAGGAATTCATTTTTCATGTTCATTTATTTATATCAATTGCCAATAAATGGCAGCAAAATAGTGTTGGTTTATTTATATCTGATTACTTGTTCATAATAGCTTGTTATCCATTATTTTTAATTTAGAATTTAAAACATTAAAATTGAATAGTTTTTGAAGATTTTTGAGAAAAAAGAAGGAAATTAAATGTGATACACTGCAGGTAATGTGTATATTTTCATATGGTGAACAGTCAGCATAGTTATGGCATCTAAATACTTAAACCTAACATGGTAGCCATAATTTGCTTTTCTCAAAGATTGGTGAAACCCAGATTCATCATATTAGCATATTACATAAATAGTAATTACTTGTGCATACATATATGTTATCTGTAGATATCTCATTCTTGGCACCTCTGTGATCAAGTAGAGCTGAAAAAAAAAATCTGGATCATTGTAATCTTCTTCAGAGTATGTAGCAGCCAGAATTTCTTTTGAAACATTTGAAATCGTTTAACAAGAGCATTTTTTACTGGCCTGGTTAGAAGTTTTTTTTTTTTTCCTTTTCTGTTTTCCAGCACTACTACTTTGCATTGTACTCCATCTGCAAGTGTTTCATTGTACCCTACACTGATGTCATTAAGTAAAAATTTATGTACAAACTGCTAATACTTATTTTTTGTTTTTGGAGGTATGAAGACAACAAGATTCCACAGGTTGTGGAATCAATTTCAAACAAGTAGTACTGCCATAAGAAAAGCCATCAAAGAACAACAACGCCTTGACAGGTTCGCTATTCGGCATAAAGTGCATGATGACATAAGTAAGCAACGGTTCCTCAACTTCCTTGTGACCTTAATACTGTATCTAGAATAAGAATTTCAAGACAAATAGTATATCTGGTGTCCAGTTATGTGTATCCCTTTCACTGCATCCAACAGGAGGGCCCTATTGTTGTCATCAAGACATCAATCTTAAATATAACAAGAATGGCGACGTGTTCTTTACAATGATAAGTCAAATTTACTAAAGCTAATCTTTTGCCAGGATATTAATATTGTGTATATAAACAACATCTACATGTGTAATCTGTCACTATTCAAAATATTAAAATACCTACCATTAGACATAATAAATTGTATACACACTATTTGTAAATGCATAAAAAAGTAACAGTTATTATATTTTGAAGTTCCAGGTACAGTAAATTCTGTCTACGGCGGAATTGATCGGAATCAAAAAAAATTTCTGTAGTAGACAATACACCGCCTTAAACAAATTTTACTAAATGTCTATGGATTCGCAGGGAGATTTTGAGTTAGACAGATATTTGCCTTATAGGGAGTTTATTGTATGTATTGTTTTGCAATTTGAATCAACATTGTTAGATGTCAAAAGAAAAATATTAAATAGAAAATCAATGTATTGAAGCTTTGGAAAAGTATAATTTACCAAAGAAGAAATCTGTAAATATAAATAACATTTTAAATATATATACTGTCTTAGAAAAAACATTAAAAATAAATGTTGAGTGACATTCTGTGATCTTATACATTTAGTAAGTTTATTGATATACTCACATCATTTCGACTTTTTAATGTACTCCGTTTAGGCCTCAAAAGCACGTCCTTAAAGTCTAACTTAATGTCATTTTCTATATGAGGCATTTTGAAATTTTCAGTTAATAATCAACTGTAAAATAGTAAATAATTGTTCAAACAGTAAAATAATGATTTATAAAGCTCTGCCCGTTTATTTCTGAGTTCTGACACGCGCGGAACCGTTGGTTACAAGAGAAGAGAAGCAGACGGCTCTATATCGATATCGATAAAAGGGCGATATTTGAGTTTCGATTCTAATTAGATTTTTCATGTTGAAAAATTTTAAGAATCACATCATTAGTTTATTAACCGAAAAAATCATTTACTGAGTGTTTATTTTACTTTAAGAAGTAAACATATCTTTATAATACTTGTATTTTTTTTTCTAATAAAAACGTCTTTTCCCATCAGCATGCTTTTCTGATATTTTTCTGGAAAAATTTGAGATCCATTGTAAGTAAATTTGAATTGTTATTAACTTCTTTACTGTAAACAGTCATCTCTTAACTTTTTAAAAATATCTATCCGTAAATAATTGCATCACTAAAGGGTAATATTATGACGAATTCGCTATAGTTGTGGCATCTGTCCCAAGAATTGGGGGGGAAAAAATGGCTTCGACTCCCGAGCAAGTGGTGTGTACCCCAACCTTTGTCTTTCCCGCAGCTTTTCCAGGTTTGTTTTTATTGATGTTTGCTTAGATTTGTGTATAAATCAGACTATTTTCGGATAAAGTTAATCAATTTACACTGTTTACTATATATAAAAGCAAGAATCTTTTTAATGATATAGGCTTAGATCGTAAAACATACTGTCAAATGCGTTTTTTTTTTATTGTCTTTCATATCATTGATCATCCGATCTTAAGAAATTTCATTTTAAAATAATATGTTTTTAAATGTTCAGCATTTTATTTCGATCAGAGTTTATTATACGATACAAAAACTTTTTACAAAACATTTATAGTCTTTAAAATACTGCAATTTATTTTTATGCTAATTAGATTTCGCCTTTGTGTTTATTTTTTACTACTACATAAAAAGAATTTTTGTAATCGTATAAATTTCATTAATTTAAAGTATATGCTTTTCATTTGAATTGATTATTGATCGAGTAATAATCCAATAAATTTTTTTTATTTGTATTATTTATATGCAAGTCTCATGGTCATCGGTAATGAATTAGCATTCAAACTTTCGTCATTCTTGTATTTCTTGTTTAAAATTTTGGATAATATTTATGTGATATTATTTTCTAATATCAATAAGATTTGACACACTTGAAATTTTCGAACTTTTGTGTTTGGTTAAATTTAAAACATCTTTTTAAGTATATCGATTGTCTAACAGAGCAGTCCAGATATTAGGTGGAAAAACTCCATTAGTTTTCCGATCAACGTGTCTAATTAACATTGAAAATATCTTGTATAGATATAATTTTATTTCTTGTCTATGGTTGATCGTATTTCTGAAAGACAATTGTTTATATCATGTTGTGATTGTAAATATTTCTACTGTCATTATTATAATATTTGTACTCTATATATGTAGTCGGTACGTGGGTATTCAGGAAATTCTGTATACACAAATCTAATCTAAGTCGGCCCATAGATATTGCTTTTATATTTAATATGGATGTTTTTTTTTTTTTTTTTGTTCAGTTGATTGGATGAAATATTTTTTTTTTTTTTTTTTTTTTTTTTTTTTTAATGATTGGTGCATTAACAATATCAATTCAATCAAAAAACAATGGAATTATTTAATGATGCTGTTTTTGTATTAATTTTAATTTATATATCATGCAAATTTAATATTACAGGGGTATTTTTGTTTTTTCACACTATATTTATATTTATTGTGCAGAATAAATTGCACACTTATTTGCTTATTTGTAAAATGACATATTTTATTTTATCTATTTTCAAATATAAAACGTATTTCTGAGTTTGAAAGCAATTATTGATTTATGTTGGATGTCTATCCACCTGGATAAGAAGAAGGAATTCATAGAAATTTACCATTTATGAGGAAAAGTCAAGAAAATATGAAATTTCTTTGCAAAAGTCATACAAATTTTAATCTTCTGTAAAAAATTAATTTTTTTTTCTTATTATAAAACTAAAGTTTTGAAATCACAGTGCCAAGAAAATCTAACTTTGCACTTCAGAAAAACTGTAACGTGTACTTGAACTTTTCATGAAATTATTTTTGTCTGCATCCTTTCAGGCCTTTCTTGTAATTCAAAAATTTTTAATACTAACTTCACTCTCCCTGAATCTCTGTACTGTTTTGTTAGATTGCTTCAGACGATTCAATTTGCTTATTTATCTGTGTTTGGAAACGTTTTTTAATTTAACCCTTTCGGGTTTAGTGTATTATTAACCCCTTTGGGACGAGTGACCGGTATTTGTGCCGGCACCCGCACCGTTGCCACTCACATCTCGCGCGACCAGTATACGTTGACAGTGCTGTTGACACTCAGATCCCGTGCGACTAACATTCGCGCCAACTGTTTGGAACGTTTTATTGAAAAGAATAGAATGCATAAAATATTTATCATAATCGTATTTGACTTTATATTTGGAAAGAATGCATTTCCTTCTAACTTAAAAAGCAAATATAATCAGTGAATGTTTTTTTTTTTTTTTTAAATCTAAGTTATTTTATTATTTAAAATATTACTGCAGTAAAAAGGAAACATGATTAGTTCATCTGTTTCTTAAATTTTCTGAAACGCAATCTCTTTTTAATCATAAATCTTTTACATGTGTGGTAAAGCTTTATTTTATTTTTATTTTTTTTTTAATTTATCGTAAAGTTCTGTACAGTATTTGAAAAGGAGGGGAAATAGTGAATGAGCTGATTCAGTATAAACATAATGCCTTGTGAAATATGCTTACGTCTCTGACGCTAAAGATTTCTAGTTAATGCGGTTTCTTTTTCTTTTTTCAGGAATGAGATTCTTCCGCGGATCTGCAGTTTTCAGCTTTTTTGTCATTTTTTAATCTCTTTTTTCCAATTTTTTTGAAATTTTCGTTTTTTTAACATTCTTACTTTCTGAGTTTTCAAGAATTTATTTCGTACAGACTTCTGTTTTTTATTCCTTTAAATAAAAAAAAGAATTGTAAAATAATTTTAATCCACATCAAAATATGCCTCTATTTCAACACTTTAATTGCGAGAGGTCCTTTATCTTATTGGTGGTTATCTTATTTCATCGTGATCGTTATATGCTCATTGAAAAACATATCGGCATTGTCTTAAAACAGAACACTTCAACATGGGCGATTGTGTTCCATGTATACCTTGGAATTCCGTTTTTTTATCGATTTTTCCGGGTTTATGAGATTTATTATATTTTGTGGAAAATACAAATTTTAAAATATCAGTAATTTCACACATGGTCGCCGAAAAAAATCAATTTGTCAATTGTTCGCAGAAAAAAATTGACAATTTCGTCGAACGATTGCGAAAAAAAAGTGGAAATTTCACAAAGGATCGAGGGGGAAAAAAACTCTTTAAATGTTAAATGTGATTTTTGTTGAAAAATCGCCAGAAAATGGATATTTTGACAAAAGACCACAAGTAAAACAGAAATATCGTCAGAGTCATGGAAAAACATAAATTTATTAACAGGTCACACAACCCCCCCTCCCCCCCCCCACGAATTTAATTAAAGAATTGTCCATAAGACTAATTTCTTTATAGAATTGCAGGGTAAAAACACAAATTTTGTAATAAAAAGATTTAAATTTCCTCAAAAGATGTGAGAAACAATCAATTTCGTCACAAAAATCTTGGAAAAATTACTAATTTTGTCTAAAAAATATCGCGAAAAAACGATCAATTTTATCTAAAAAAATCCTGAAAAAACGATCAATTTTGTCTAAAAATCACTGAAAAACAATCAATTTTGTCAAAAAATTGCGAAAAAGCTATCTATTTCGTCAAAAAGTCGCAAAAAAGCGATCTATTTCATTTTTAAAAAAACGCGCAAAAAACTGCAAATTTCGTCCTATAAGCACGGAAAAACGGCAAATTTCGTGAAAAAACTGCAAATTTTATTTAAAAAATCACGTAAAAACAATAACTTTCGTCAACTAAGTGAGAAAAAACGACCGATTTCGTCAAAAAATTGCGAAAAAGCCGCAAATTCCGTAAAAAAATTGCAAAAAAAAAGGCTGTGGTTATTGTTGGATTGGGACTTTCTGTTCCAAAAACTGTTTTTGCTGCTTTAAAAACTAATTCTGTTGTCATATTTTTTTTTTTTTTTTTTTTTTTTCTTGAAAACTGTTTTTTCTTCTCCAAATCTTTTTGATTGAATGGGACCTTTGAAATTGGTATATTTTGCATTTGATAATTTTCAGGGTTTTCTACTTTGTATCACTTAATTTCCAGGATTTTTCATTCTGAGTCACAATCACCCCTGATATTAGTAAAATAAATTTTCATCGTTGTAATCAAATACTTTCTGCCTACTTCATGTTAATAATTCCTTTTTAACTTATGCAAAGCTAAATTGTATGCAATTTATATTTATTAATAGCAATTATATTTGTTGCGATTAAAATTCCTGTCATTGCTCAAACGTCGTCGCGCAGTTTTCAGCTTTTTTGCTTTTTGGTCAATCTCATCCCTGAATATAGTGATTCTTCATTAATGGATTGCAGATGCAGAAAAAGTTTTGAGTATCATAAATCTGTGACTGAAAAAATGGAAATTTTAATCATTGCATGAAAAAATTGTGAATTTCGTCAATTTCTCCCGAAAAAAAGTAAAATTTCATCAGTTAACGATGAAAGAAAAATATCTCATATTATTTTGATTTTTATTTAAAAAGTGAAAAAAAAAAAATGATGAACCCTATTTTAGCTTTTTGTCATATTTAATTCATTGATAAAACTTCTTTCTCTCTCTAGCAAAACTTTTTTTTTTCCCAATTTTGTCAGTATTTAAAAGCAAACCAAAAATCCCAAAAGCAGATTCTGCGCAGCACTGCAATGCATGTCGTGTTAGCCATTACAAAAATTATGGCCAACATTAAAACTAAATAGCAGAGCAAGCTTAAACAGTGATAAGCGTTTATTGCTGATTCACGACATAACCTGACTCGATGTTAAACAATAACTTTAAAGAAATTAAATAGTTATTGTAAAGATAAATTCAAAGTAATTCAATTAATAATAAACAAATGCTTTTGGTAAAGACAAAAATAAAGATAACCATTTATAACTAAAATCACTTATTAAAAATTAAAGACAAACAATAAACATAACAACAATCTATATATTACTTAATTTCTTAATAAAAAATATATCACATCAAAAATAAATATCTAATGTAGATATTCCCAGGACTTACTTGGCAAGACTTCTATACACATCTAGGCATTATTAAAGAAAAACGAATTACGTTGAAAAATTATTAAGTTCCCATCTAGAAAAACTTCTAATCCACACTTAACAATGTTGTCAATCAGGGTTGGCATTTTTGCCGGCAAAAAGGTATTTTTGCCAGGACAGTGGAAAAAACCAGGGGAAAAATGGAAAAAACCTATATGTCTTTAATGTGTAATAAAATCTGCACGCTAATAAGGATAGTAATGGTATAAACAATTAAATTTAACAGTGTACTATTTAATATTTTAAGTTCATTTGCTTATTAATTAATATTAAATATTTTAAATCTTTAAAAAATAGGTGGGATTCAATCTTACTTGGGAATTTAAGAACAAAATAAAAAATTACATATCTAATTTTTTTACTTTCAGTCAGGGATATGTTTAGGAAAATTTTAGGTCCTTTAAAGGACCCTTCATAAATTAATTTATCTTAAAACAGGACCCTTCACAAAATTCTTTAATCTCAAACAGGACTCTTCATAAAATTATTTGTCTCTCAAATCGACATTTCACCTTTAAACTGAACTTTTCACAAATTTAATCATTTTAAAATAAAATCTGGCCTGTTAATAAACAATTGAACTCACTAAAAAATATATTACAGTAAAACCCCGATAATTCAGATTAATTGGGACCGAACCAAATCCGGATTATCGAAAATCCGGATTATCCGGAGAATTAGAAAAAAATGAAATAAAGCAGAACATACTTACAGAAAATCACCTTTATTTTAAATTTATTGAATATTTACAGACAGTAAAATGTTCACTTTGCTTAATTCTACCAAAAAGATTTCAGAAAAAGTTTTTTTTATTCAGAATACGACGATGAAACAAGTTAATGTTATGGAAATTAGCCAATCACTTCTCAAACTTGAAAAAAAATAAATGACCAAACCGATCCGAATTATCCGGAGATCCGGATTATCGGGGTCCAAATTAGCGGGGTTCTACTGTACTTAGCTTCTCTATATGTGAAGGGTAGAACCTGAAAACCTGATAATTTAAAATTCGCAAAACTGTCTAGAATTTTCACAAAGACGAGAAAAGTCTAGACAGACTCCTGTAAGTAAAGTATTTTATCAGTCATTAACATACATATTTTTTTAATTATCAAAAGATTTTCACTTTCAAATATGTCCAGCAAGCAGTGCTACTATTGAAAGATTTTTTTCAAATTTTTCATTTGTGCAAACTGAGATTCGAAATACTTCAATAGATACTCTTTCAAAACTTGTTTACTGTTATGCTATGCTAAAGCAGCAAAATTTAGGTTGTGAGGAAGATATTGCTGAAATATTTGGAATTTAATAGTTTTCTGCTTTAAATATAATTTTGTATTAAATTAAATTTAGGTTACTATAAGTGTTTCTTCAAATTTCTAACATATATAAACTAAAAATATAAATGCTTTACTCAGTCTCAACAGTTCTATTATGTGAATTAATAATTGTATAAACATGAATAAATGAAGTTTCTATTTATTTATATTAAAATTGGTATTTTTTTTCATTTATAATCTTGTTATAAAAGTTAGTATTCTTTTATAAAGTGCATAATTATATTTATTTAACTTAAAAGTTAAAATAAATTTAGAATAATATTGATTTTTTAATTAAGTACGCAGTTTATTTTTTCTTTTGTGAAATATTTCTCTCTTTCTGGGGAAAAAATTTAAATGGACAGCCTATTTTTGCCACCTCTTTGGCAAAAACCTATTTTTGCCGGGACGGTTTTTTCCGCGGTTTTTTCCACCTTCGGCAAAAACTCGCCAACCCTGTTGTCAATAATTGATAGCTTCTTTAAAACAGAATTAACTTTTCGTAAACTCAGTTTCACAAACATTCCTTAAAATACCGTCGAAGATTCACTATGCAAAAAAAATGTCGATCTCCCTGACGATCAATGAAATATTAAAAGCACACTTCTTGCCCCACATTAACGCAGCACTTCAGCGATGATGCGGACGCTCTATAGCGCGTAAATTACGCAAAAAATCGGAGACGGAACGCTAAAATTAGCTGTTACGCGCCGCACAAGATGCATAATTTTGTCAAAAAATCGTAAAAAAAAAAAAAAAAAAGGTAGATTTCGTGAAAAAATCGCGAAATAATGACTAAATTCTGACAAGATTCATGAAAAAATGACTAATTTCGACACAAAATCCCGTAAAACGGCATATTTACTCAAAAGATAGTGGGGTCATTCCATGTCAATTCAACCAAGCCATGACACCCACCGACAGAGATTTTGATGAAACTTGGTGAGTTTAGTCCTTTTATATAGATAAGTATCCACATCAATTTTTTTTCTCAATCTGGTTTAGTTTTCATTTTACAGCCAATCGAAATTTTGAATGTTTGGTATTTTCCAAATTTTAATGATTCTGTTCTTTGATTGAAAACAATTTATATTTCGCTTATTTTTCAATCAATTTTTATGAAAATTTACAATAATATTAATCAAAACATGAGGATTCTAGAAAAAAATATGAAAAAATAATAAGTAATATTTAAAAAATAGAAAAAAAATAATTTTCATGAATTTTTTTCTGAAAGTGTGTAATACGTTAAAGTCAATATCAACCAAAGGGAATATAATAACCAAAAAAATTCTTTTTTCCTAATGATACTAGAAGTGTGTTCTGTCATTAAAAGAAATAAAATTAATGGCTTTTTCATTTCTTTATATTTTTAGCTTAAAAATATTTTCCCTTATACTATTACCAAACAAATGAATGCATTTAAAAACAAATATCCTCAAAACGTGCTTATATAATGCTTTTAATTTTTATTTTAATTACAAAAATGCTGCTTCTTACAGAACCCATTACATAGCAGCCTATTCAAAAGTGTTCTCTTGTAATCTTTTTCCCAGCTTATAAAATGTTCTCCAATTTCAGACGTGTGACAAATCCCCCCTTTCTACACTAATCATAATTCAGTAAAAAGGGGCAAAGAAAAAGGGAGCTTCCCTGATTGTCACCAATTTAGTTATGGAGCACAAAAAGCTATAGAAAATGTTAATGATTTGTTTGAAGATGAACAAATTTTTCTAAAGCTAAGAACTGAATCTGAACACGAATTGCATACTATTTGTCTGCATCACATAAGTATAGTTTTAAAAAAGTTTGAATTTTTATAAAAACTATGTTGTGATCCTATCAAAAGACATAATAAAAACCTATTAAAAATGCATTATATGTAATAAATGTTCAACAGAGTGAAATCATAATGTCAAAAGGATACAAAATCAAACTAGGGCAAAAACTCTGATCATCCTGTAGAAATCTTTTATTGAAAAGTAAAGCTGTAAGTAGTGATGGAAAGGAATGTTTAAGCCAAAACTATAGTGATGAAATCGAGGCTTTAAGTCATGATACTGATGATATAGAATTACCACCCAAAGAATTTTCTGAATTAGAAAAGAAAAAAACATTAAATCTGTTAAATGCATCTTTTACAGAAGCTGGTTCTTTTCTTCTAAAATTACATACTCTCGGTGAACACAGTAAAAAACATTTGGCGATTATGATGAAAATGACACTATTGAGTATAAACAATGGTTTTCTACTGATAGGACAGAAATGATAAGTTGCTCATCCAAAATTTATGTCCTTATTGAAGATCTAACAACCAAATTAGAAAAACTAATTCCACACTCGTTCATTGCCAAGTCCCAATCTTCATATTTTAAAAGCTTTAAATAAAGTTCTTCTAAAGATATTGCCACAGTTTCATTGGACTTCATTGAAAATTATTCCTTTACAATACAGGGCGAAGCTCAGGGGTACCATTGGACATCTGCTTTGTGTACCGTCCATCCTGTAATAATACACTGCAGAAACGCTGATAGAGAAAAAATAGTGTCATCGAACTATGTGATATCGGATGATTTAAAACATATTTCCATGGTGTATGAAATTAAAAAAAGACTGTTGAATTCATAAAAAAAAACCTACTCACTTATCAAAGAAATTCACTATTTCAGTGACGGTTGTGCAAGGCAGTACAAAAACAAATTCAATTTTATGAACCTTTGACTACATGAAAAAGACTTTAACATAAAAGGACAATGGTCCTTTTTTGCTAATAGTCATGGCAAAACTGAGTGTGATGGGATTGGAGGAATAGTGAAAAGATTAGCTAGAAAAGAAAGTCTCCAAAGATCTTTAGAAAAACAAGTAACGACACCAAGTGATTTTTTTCTTTTTTGTAAGGATAATATTACAAATATAAATTTTTATTTTATTTATAAAGACTCTGTAGACTTAATTCAATCTAATATTGAAAATCGTTTTAAAGATGTTGCAACAGTTCCAGGGACAAGAAGTTTCCACAATTTTAAGCCACTAGACAGTACAGGAACTGTGGAGGCTAGAAGAATCAGCAGTGACGACAGCAGTTTAACTTATAAATTGAAAGACAAATGTACAACATATGTGACAGTAAATGAGCTATACATCGCTTGCTATGTTGCTTGTATGTATGATCATTTTTGGTATTTTGGGATTGTTACAAACATTAATGAAGAAGGGGATGCTATAATTAAGTTTTTGCATCCCCAAGGACCCTCACCACCATTTTACAGGCAAAAGCAAGAAAATATCTGCCCTATGCCAATTCCACATCTGCTTGCTGTTATAGAACCCACAGCAACATCAACTGGAAGAGTTTATCAATTCCTACAGACTGTATGAAGAATATCCAAGAAAGGATGAGTCAGATTAAAGAAGTAAATAGTACTATATCGCTGGTACCATGTCAAACTATTCAATGTGAAAACAGTGAGCTACTTTTTTTTTTTAATTCAGGTTTCTTGATTTGCACCACTTTTTTGAAATAGTAAAATTCGACTTATTTAACGACATATTAATGAAGGCAAAAAAGGGATAGTTAATAAAAAGAATTTTACTATTTCAGAAAAGTGGTGCCAATGAAGAAATCTGAATTAAAAAAAGTAGCCCACTGTTTTCACATTGGATAGTTTGACATGGTACCGATGAATAGGAAAACAACCAATGGAAATTAACAGCAAAAAATTTCTGTTGTGGTAAGATTATAGTTAAATTGTTCTGAAATATTATGTATTGTATATATAAGAATTTTCTATTTGTCAAATCTACTTAAAGTGGAATCTATAAAGGTTAATAAAATATTAATCATCATATTACATAAAAGAAGTTGGAAAAAAAATTAAGTTTAATCAATATTTCAGAGAAAAAAAAAAGTAAGTAAAAAAATATTTTGTAAATAATAGAAATAGCAAGCCGATCTGATAGATACTCAATGTTTAATAAATTAATACATTAAAAATTGTGTTTACAACTCTTTTTGCCCAACAAATAATATATAGCTACGTAAACAATTTGGATGATGAAAAATTTTTAAAAATCATATTTAACTTAAAATAATATAAAGAAATGAAAAAGCCATTAATTTTATTTTTTTTTAATGACAGAACACACTTCTAGTATCACTAGGAAAAAAGAATTTTTTTGGTTATTATATTCCCTTTGGTTGATATTGACTTTAACGTATTACACACTTTCAGAAAAAAATTCATGAAAATTATTTTTTTTTCTATTTTTTTAATATTAATTTGAATTTTTTCATATTTTTTTCTAGAATCCTCATGCTTTCATTAATATTATTGTAAATTTTCATAAAAATTGACCGAAAAATAAATGAAATATAAATTGTTTTCAATCAAAGAACAGAATAATCAAAATTTAGAAAGTACCAAACATTCAAAATTTCGATTGGCTGTAAAATAAAAACTAAACCAGATTGAGAAAAAAAAAATTGATGTGGATACTTTTCTATATAAAAGGACTAAACTCACCAAGTTTCATCAAAATCCGTGACGGTGGGTGTCAAAATGTTATTTTTTTGGTTGAATTGACATGGAATGACCCAGTGAAAAAACGGAAAATTTCGTCCAAAAATCGCAATAAAACAGAAAAAATTGTCAAACAATTCACGAAAAAAGGCACGTTTCTGCACGATATTTTTTGAACCGCTGGCTTCTAGATTCAACTCTATAAAAGTTCCCTGAAGAATGTAAAAAGTGCCCTTTTCACAACAGTAGCACCCTGCCCCTTTTTATACCTGGGGGAAACTGGTAAAAATACAATTGTTCAGAATGGAAAAAAAATGGCTCACATAAGTGATGGAACACTTACTTTTCCATCATCATATATTTATCCAAAAATTTTACTTTTTAAAAGGTTTTAATATTTTGTTGGATTTCCTTTTACTTTTAAAACATGATTTAATCTTTTTGGGATGGATTCGACTAGTTTTTTTTGTGATTTCTGGAGTGATTTAACATTTAACCCCATTCTTCTTGAAGCACCGATTTTAGTTGTTGTTTTGAAGAAATGGTGTGTTTGCGAATTCTTGATTTTAATTCCATCCAAATATTCTCTATGGGATTTAAGTCTGGAGATTGTGGTGGTGTTTTTATTATTTCAGGACAGTTATATAGCAGCCAGAGTCTAACGTTCAGAGCAAGTGTGCTTGGGGTCATTGTCCTGGTAGATTTTAAAACCGTTATGAAGGTTCAATTTTCGTGCTGAAGATTTCAAATTTTGCTTTAAAATATCAATATACTTGTACTGATCCATTATGCTGTCAATAAAAACAAGATTACCAACTCCAGCGGACGACATACACCCCCATACCATAACTCCTCCTCCACCATGTTTTACTGTTGGTACCAAGTTCTGTTTGCGAAATTCTTCCCTGGGTTTTTTCCACACCAAGATTCTACCGTCCGAACCAAATATATTAAATTTACTCTCATCAGCAAATATAACTTTATTCCAATATCAGAATTCTTATTTATGTTGGATTTTGCGAAAGCTAGTCTGAGTTTTCTATTCTTTTCACTTACGAAGATTTTTTTCCTGGCTACTCTACCGTGATATCCAGCAGATCGAATTACCCTTCTAATAGTCTCTGGATTAACAATTATTCCATATGCTTGTAAATCAGCAGCAACTTTTGAAGCACTATTTCTTGGATTTTTTTTTAATATTTGGAACGATAATTCACTTTATTCCATTGGATAGCTTTGATGGTCGGCCAGGTCTTCTTTTATCCTGAATCATATGATTCTTTTTATATCGTTTAATGATAATGAAAACTCTTGAATGACTCAAGTTAACTGTTTCAGCAGTTTTTCTAATAGATTTTCCACGTTCAATATGCAAATTAATAACTAATTTTCAAATTTCAGGCGAAGTTTCTTTTCGTTTAGCATTCATGGCTACACAGAGCTAAAAAACACAAAATTTCCAAAACAAACTGGAGAGAAATACTGCTGACGATTTTATAAATTATTGCCAATTGCTTTTAAGTAAAAATAAAACCCCAAAAAATATTTTTATTGCTTATCTCAGACGATTTTTGTTGCATATATAATGGTGTCTCATCACTTATATGAGCTATTTTTGCTCCGTTCTAAACATTTCTATTTTTTTTAATATTTTGGCAAAATGTATGTTATGTAATAATCTTTACTAAATTTAAGTATGAAACACACCCACAAAAAAATGTGTACATGTTTTTTTAATTTATTTGATTAGTTTCCTTTTGTAAAGCACAAGTGTCTCATCACTTATGTGAGACACTGTAAATGTAACCTAGCCTTCACTTTATTGTAACCTAACTTTATTCTAACCATAACATAAATGCAAGTTAACTTTAACCTAACTTAACTGTGACTTAACTGTAAATTAAACATAAACAGGATATTAAACATAATCAAAGACTTACCGTAATGTAATTGCAACTTAAATGTTATCTAATCATATATTGGGTTCATGTCCATGGAAATTAATTTGTCTTGTTTGGATCTGGTTATGATTCATTAGAATATTTTCGTCGGGTTCAAATTTCATTCGATTCAGATTTTAGGAATTTTTTGAAATTGAATTTTTTTATGTTCGGGTCGGATTTATGTCTATGGAAATTATTTTGCCTTGCTTAGATCCAGTTATGGTTCTGTGGAAAATTTTTGTCGGGAACAGATTTGGTTCAATTCAGATTTCAGCTTTTTCTTCAAATGGAAATTTGGGTTCGGTTTTTCTTGCATGTTTACAGAAATTATTGTGTCTTGTTCGAATAAGAACATGCTTTACTGGAATATTTTTTTTTAAGTTCAGATTTGGTTCAGTTCAGGTTTCGTGATTTTTTCAAAGAAATTTTTTAGGTTCAGATTCGGTTTATGTGCATGGAAATTTTTTGTCTTATTCGGATCCGGTTATGGTTCTTTGAAATATTTTTTATCAGATTCAGATTTGGTTAGATTCAAATTTCAGGTCTTTTTTCAAATAGAATTTTTAGGTTCTAATCTTGTTCATGTCCACGGAAATTATTTTGTCATTCTCAAATCCATTTATGATTCTTTTGAATATTTTCGTTGGAATCAGATGTGGTTTGGGTCAAATTTCAGGTTTTTTTTTCAATTTGAATTTTTTAGGATGGAGTCGGGTTTATGTCCATGGAAATTATTTCGTCTTGGTTGGATTGGGTTATAGTTTTTTTTAATATTTTTGTCGGGTTCAGATATGGTTCAATTCAGATTTCGGATATCTTTAAATATAACTGTTGGATTCGGCTCTTCTTATGTGTTCACGGAAATTATTCTGTCTTGTTCGAATAAGGACATGCTTCACTGGAATATTTTTGCCAAGTTCAGATTTCGTGATTTTTTCAAAGAAATTTTTTGGGTTCATGTCCATGGAAATATTTTGCCTTGTTTGGATCCGGTCGTGTTTCTTTGAAATAGTTTTGTTAGATTCAGATTTGGTTCAATTCAAATTTCAGGTATTTTTTCGAATGGAAGTTTTGGGTTCGTATTGGGTTCATGTCCACGGAAATTATTTTGCCTTACTCGAATCCAGTTATGGTTCTTTCGAATATTTTGGTCAGATTTAGATGTGGTCTGGGTCAAAGTTCAGGATTTTTCAAATGGAATTTGTTAGGTTTGAGTCGGGTTTATGACCACGGAAAGTATTTTCTCTTGCTGGGATCGGGTTGTAGTTTTCTGGAATATTTTTATCGGTTTCAGATTTTGTTCAGATCATATTTCGGGGTTTTTTTTTTAAAAAAAGAAAATATGTAGGTTTGGGTAAGTTTCATGTCCACAAAAATTATTTTTCCTTGTTTGGATCTGCTTATGCTTCATTTAGAACATTTTTGCGGAATTCAGATTTGGTTCGGGTCAGTTATCAAATCCATTGTTTTTTGCAAAGAGAATTTTTAGGTTCGGGTCGGGTTTATACCCACGGAAATTTTGTCTATCACAGATCAAAGTGTGATTTTTTTTTTTGTGTGTGTGTGTTGGGATTGGGTTATGTTTAAATTAGTCTGAACATTAAGGTTATAATCAGATTTGCTACTATTCTTTTTATGGCTATTTCTGATAAATAATTTACTTTGCTATTTGATAACTTATTATGATGTATGAATCGTTTACGGATTAAAACAATTGTACCCCAAACAGCTATTTTATTTTTGTTTTTAAAAAAAAATTAAAGCCATATTACAATTTTAAATTGAATAGAACACATTTAAATTTAATCAATGATTAAAAAAAATAAACTCCTAGAAAAGTGTTGTGTAATTTTTTTTACTGCAACACAGCTAATGACTCATACATTCTAATGTTCGAAATGCCAAAAATCTGCATACAACCATACAGTTAAAAGAAATTAATAGAGTGGCAGTATAATGTCTTGGGGTGAAGCTAAAAATATACTCTAAAATCCGCTACATTAAGTCCAAATAAGCACCAACAAAACCATGTGCTTTGACACTCCGATCAATTCAAACTGGTTTAAACCCGTATTTCTTTGTTTTTGTTTTTTACCTTCTAAACTGCTATTGAATAGATAACTAAAATTTCTTTTAAAAAATAATGTTTTGTGCCAGTATTGGCTGCAATAGACAATCGGAATGCATAAAAGATAAAAATAGATCAATCATAGGCAAGAATTATTTGATTATTTTTATCATATGACTTTGAAATATCAATATAGAAGCATCATTTTAGATTTTGCTTGAAAAGTTAACATTCTTTCGTTAACGTCTTAAAATCGTCTGCACTCTGAAATCTAGATTTTAGATTAATATTTGTTATTTAAGTTTTCATGCATGATTTTTAAAGAATGTTTTCATCAATATATTTTATATATTGACATGGAATTATTAATATGTTGTTAAATCATAAACATTTTTCATCTAAGTTATAAAGTATTAAAAAGTTCTGAAAAAAAAAAAGAAAACTTTTAGTAATACAATTTTTAGTTCAAATCAAAGATTTTTGATATTTTACTTAATTTTATTTTGACATTTAATTATCTGTAATTTTCCAGTTTCAATTATCTTAAAAGCAAACATTTATTTTAATAAATAATATAATAGAAAAAAAAACATTTTAATAAATTACTATTTCTTTGTAAAATATGCTTCAGCTGTAATTCATTTCTTTGAATTCATCTTAATACAAATTTCCTTCCTCATGCTTTTGTTTGAGACATTAAAATTTTAGCAATAAATGATTTCATATTGCAAACCTTTTTTTCGGATTACTTCACCTCCACCTACACTGTTAAAAATACAGTAGACTCCCTCAAATCCGTGCAGCTTGGGACCAGAGGTTGTGCGGATTTTAGAATTTTGTGGATTTCTGGTCATTGCTTTGTTTACATTTTTTAAACAGTAATTTGAGTGCAATTAATAATGCAATCGGGACTATAATGAATGCTTACAATATAATAAAATATTAAAATAAGTAATAAAATAACATAAAAAATTTAGATAATTTTTAAAATGATTAAAGTATATAATTTTTAAAATGATTAAAGTATTAATAGCAAAGGTCAAGTTCATAATCAAGTTAGTATAATTAAATATACATTATAAAGATTAAATGTATTTTTCCAAAATTATTCAACAAAACTGGCCTCATAAAAATACATTACTAATTTATATCAAAACCATAAAATAAGGATTTTTTTTCAAGTTTAGCCAGACTTAATGACCAAAAAATCTTGATTAATTCATAAATATATTTGGTAAGAATATTGTAATTACCAGTAATAACAGAAATATCTAATTAAAAATATATATATATTCTTCCTTTATGGAAAAAAAAAAATGAATAGAGCATTATTAAGAAAATTACAAATTAAAAAATATATGGAACTGCGGATTTTAGAGAGTTGCAGATTTGAGGGAGTCTACTGTATCACCCATTTGCTGCAGTATCACTCCACAGCTCTTATGGAATATCTCTTTTATGACCAATGAGAATGCTCTATAGCACAGAGTAATCGTTTTCTATAAAAATGGTGGAGTGATGCTGCAGTTAATGGGTAAAATTTTTAACAGTGTATCTTTTTCCTCCATGGCATACAGCAGCTGTGATTAAAAAAAAAAAAAAAAAAAAAAAAAAAAAAAAAAAAATCCTCATTTAAACTGACAGTTTACCAGTCTATGAATTTTAAAGGTCTGTCCCAGATTTTTTAATTATTTCTGTGAAAATTTTATGCAAACAACCAACCATAAGAAAATGAAAGGAAAAAAAAAACAAAGAAAAGGTGATTTTTTATGAGAGTGAGCTTTGGAATTTAATTAATAACTCGGTTAATAAATAGAATTTTGAAATTTGTTCTTTTATTAGTATAGATGTTTCTGACAGATTTAGTAGTGTATTCTGCAATTCAATATACATTCGGACCCTGATTTAACGAATTCTTCTGGGACCATAAACTTTAAATCGGGGTCCAAAGCGAAAAAAAAAAATACATCTGCTCTTACCTTATGGAAAAGCTCTAATAAGCCACTACACATAAATATCTATAATTAAAAATTTGTGCACTTTTTATTCAGCAGCTAAAAATACAGGGATAATTAATTTTAAATTTTAAAGATCTGTATAATAGATGTTTGAGAATTCCTATTGGAAGAAGCTCTTTTTTCAACTGTACGGAGAGAAGAAAATATTGAGTCATTTTTGTCCTGCTGTATGAGGTATGTTTTCACAGTTTACAAACCATGTAAAGCATGAGAAAAAGTAACAATTTTAATGTGAATTTCATTGTAGATTTCTGCATCAGAATCACTATTCATTGATTTCAACAAATTAACTACTTCATTAACTTCAGTTGTACAGGTAGACAGTCAATCACGTGTAATATGATTGTTAAAATTCATCTCAGGAATGATGTCTTTCCGTGTAACTTCTTCTGAAGGGGCGATTTCTGAAATCATTTTCATCACTCACAACTTGTGTACATAAAAATCCTGCATTCTGAAATCATTTTTCAATCATATTTTTAGAAACTTGGTTTTAAGATTTTCTCACAAAATATAGAACACACACAAAACATTGACTTTGTTGTATTCTTTCCACCGCATTTTTGTCCAACAATGCTATAATTTTTATCACAACTTTCTCTAATTAACTTTCCATTATTTTTTTTACTCAAAATAACAAAACAAAAAAAATCTTGAAATTTGTTAATTATAAGAGTGTATTATTTGTTAAGGTTTCTGTCCTCGCTCGAGGAAACGCTTGCAAGCTAATGCTATTCCTATGGGGAAGCATTTTTCTAATAACTCTTTTGCATTTTGACATTTTTGAATAATTTTTTTTTTTTTTTTTTTGCATTGGATAGCTGAGATGCATGCCGAAACGCCAGGGTTGCCGGCTTTTAGCCGGGCCAAAAAAAGCCGGCCGGCTTTTTTTGGTTTTATCCACTTAAAAAAAAGCCGGCTAAAATTGAAAAAAGCCAGCTTTTATTTTTTAAGTGTTAATTTGCATTGAATTGAATTCATATTAAATTTAGATTGATTTATTTTTAATACATTTTTAATAATTTACTACTAAAAAAGTTATAAATTTCTATTTAATTTTTCAAATAAGTAAGTCTTTATAACTGCTAGGAGTCAACTGTGAAGGCATTATGTCTGAAAAATATAAATTTTGGAAAAAGGAAATATACTCAAAAAATGTGTTTTAAACTTCTACATTTCATAGTTCTACTTATATTACACATTCTTAAGAATTATATTTAATGGAATTATGACAAAATTAGTGTTCCCTATAGATATAAAAAGGGCATGGTGCTGTTCACTAAAAAGGGCACTACTGCATCATAAAAGGGCACTTTTGCAAGAAAAAAAATTGTTATTGCCTTTAGAAAG
Organism: Maratus speculifer; assembly: GCA_964019185.1. Classification (NCBI taxonomy): domain Eukaryota; kingdom Metazoa; phylum Arthropoda; class Arachnida; order Araneae; family Salticidae; genus Maratus; species Maratus speculifer. The sequence continues at coordinate 271,756,334 of OZ025298.1, forward strand.
GGAAAAAAGAAAGCAGCAAAATACATAATTTTTAAATACGATAAATCAAGTAACATTAATTTCGAATGATTTTATGATATAAAAATTAGAAATACAATTAAATTAAAACATGATTGAATAGTTTCATGTTCTTTTTCTGAAAGAAATGAAAAAATTCTATCATCTTTGGGCACACGAATTTAGAAATACTACGGAATAAAAAAAATATTTATCAAAAATCTCTGGGTAAAATCAGAGGTGCATTTTACTAGTTTTCAAAAGGGCAGGGTGCTGCACCTTTCAAAAATGGCCTAGAATGAACACTAACAAAATGAAACACATCAAAGCATTTATGGAAACATTGTTACAGGTCAATATGTAAAGATTAAGTCATAAAATGAACAATGTTGAAAGAGAAATTAGGAAGGATTCAATATTTGAGGAAAGTTTAATACATAATTACATAAAATTAAACAAAAAAAAAAGTTTTAATAAAATTTGTTGAATTAAAATTTTGAATAGCTCTTTGTTATTTAAAAGTGCATATATGCCCACTTGCATGAATGAATATATTCATGCAAGTGGGCATATATGCACTTGCTAGAGCTAGATACATATTAAAAAACACCATTTAATGTTTTTTAATATGTATGATTTTAAATGTTTATAGCGAATAAAACATGACATTTTTATAACTCTTAAAATTAAGTAATAAAACATGTAACTAAGTAACCTTTAATTTTATAAAGCAGTAAAAATGGAAAAACAAAAGGTAGGATTAAAGGTCAATGTAAATCAGAAAAAGCACTTGGTATGGCCATTTTATAATTTAGCTGGCATATTTGAAATTCTGAATATAAACCACTAGCAACTCCATCAATGTGTTATTCTCAGGGTTGCCGGCTTTAAGCCGGGCCAAAAAAAGCCGGCTAAAATTGAAAAAAGCCGGCTTTTATTTTTAAAGTGTTAATTTGTATCAAATCCATATTAAATTTGGATTGATTTATTTTTAATACATTTTTAATTATTTACTACTAAAAAAGTTATAAATTTCTATTTAATTTTTCAAATAAGTAAGTCTTTATAACTGCTAGAAGTCAACTGTGAAGGCATTATGTCCAAAAATATATATAAATCTTGGAAAAAAGAAAATATAACAAAAAATGTGTTTTTAACATCTATATTTCATAGTTCTACTTATGTTACACATTCTTAAGAATTATATTTAATTGAATTATGACAAAATGTAACACATCAAAGCATTCATGGAAACATTTTTCAAGTCAATATGTAAAGATTACGTCATAGATGAACAATGTTGAAAGACAAGGAAGGATTCAGTATTTGAGGCGAGTTTATACATAATTATATGTACTTAAACAACAACAAAAAATGTTTGAATAAAATTTGTTGAATTAAAATTTTGAATAGCTCTTTGTTATTTAAAAATGCTTATATGCCATCTTGCATGAATATATTCGTGCATATGCTAATTGAGAATATTGAAATAAATTGTGAAATATTATATATTATGAAATATGCATAATTCATAATATCATAATATTATTTTCAATAGTGAGAAATTGTGATTTTTTTATATGTATGATTTTAAATGTTTATAGGGAATAAAACATGACATTTTAATAACTCTTAAAATTAGTTGAGTAATAAAACATGTAACTAAGTACCCATTGTCCTCTTTAATTTTATAAAGAAATAAAAATGGAAAAACAAGACATTCGGTTGGATTAAAGATTAATGTAAATCAGAAAAAGCACTTGGTATGGGCATTTTATAATTTAGCTGACATATTTGCAATTCTGACTATAAATTACTAGCAACTCCATCAATATGTTATTCTAGTATTAATGTTTTCATTATTGAAAAATTGGGTTATAACCCAATTTCTCATAATTAATCATAATTAAAATTCCAATTTTTTATTTTAATAAATTTATTAAACTCAAAGTAAATTAAACATCATTAAAACTAGTTAAAGGGCACTTAAAAAATGTGTAGCTTATAATAAAAACGCTTCTCTGTATAAAAGCCAATTTTGGCCAAAAAAAGCCGGCTAAAACCAATAAAAGCCACCGGCCTGGCTTTTTTTAATTTTAGCCGGCTTTTTTGCAACCCTGCGAAACGCACCTTTTTTACTTATTCGATTTTGGTTGCAGATTTTTTTTTAAAAGCACTTTCAGTTTCGAAACCAGTTTTGAAAGTGAAACTAAGTTTGTAAAAAATATCTGCAACCAAAATCGAAAAAGTAAAAAAAGGTGCGCTTTTGGCATGCACCTCAGCTATCCAATGCAAAAAAAATTATTCAAAAATGTCAAAATGCAAAAGAGTTATTAGAAAAATGCTTCCCCATAGGAATAGCATTAGCTCGCAAGCGTTTCCTCGAGCGAGGACAGGGGCCTTAAATAAAGATTTTAGTCGGGTGGGGGGGGGGGGAATTTGTTAAATAGGGGTGCATTAAATCGAGGTCTGACTGTACACTAAGACTTACTTAAGAGAAAGATAACAGAGGAAAAAGGGAAGAGTGAAAACACAAGGTAAAATTCGCACATTTGTCAGATAGATTAACCAATATTATTTTAATTTTGTATTTATTTTAACATGCTATTTAAATGAACTGTATGTAACATGACAAAATGTATAATAGGAAAAATGTATGACAAAGCTAGTATTTTATTTAAAAATAATGTATCAAACTTTATATCTCTTATTTCTATTTTAAGCAAATGTTTATGCATCCTTAATAATTGGGTTTCATTCAGTTTTTATGAATTAATTTCAAAGTGGTAGATGTATTTGTTTTTCAATTGATCATACTTGAAAAAAAGAAAAGTTTTTCAAATTTTCAAAACTTCTTGAGCAGGAAGAGGAGATTCTGTCTGCAAAATTTTCTTTTGAAAAAAATACAAAAATTAGGCATAAATCCAGTCATACTGCAGTATGCTGCCTTCAAAATTCTCTTTGGTCAAAATTTCAAATTTGTTCACAAGTCCCACTATACCACCCTGCCTGAAACTCATAATCTCTTGCTGCACTGAACTGCTCTTAATGAATGAAAGTAAGTTTGACATGAAAAATTTTTAGTATTATCTGTCTCAATTATAAATAATTGACAACAGACAGATTACTTTTTAATCCTTTTGTGGCCTTTTATTATAAACATAGCAAATTATTAATATTTTCATTAGAGCTCCAGTTTCTTTTATTTTAGTTAATATGCCTTAGCGTCGCAACACTTTTTACAACTTCCAGATGAAGCATTCAAATACCTCAAGAACCATAACTGAACAGTGTTTTGCCACTGATCCAATGAGATCTAATATATACCTATTGCAAGGTTTTCCAGGTACGTAATCCTTGTAATAGGTGGAAATTCTGTATGGAACATTTATTACTCAATGATTTTTGTAAAGGAAAATAAAAAACAAAGAGTATGAATTTAACCATAAATTGTGTATCGAGCTATTTATTATTATTTATCAGTCTCATAGAAATATTTTAAGAAATCTATTATTTAATGTTAAAATGATACACATTTATGTACTTGATCTTTTGTTTATGTACTAATGACTAAATTATTTGACTGTTGCAGTTGCATCCTTTAAAAATAATAATAATAATAATAATAATTGGGTGGCCAAAAAATAAAATTGCAAATCAAGACTTGTTTGTAATTTAAACTCACCTATGATGCTGACTGACTTCGTAATATGATTCAATAAATTATATAATGCTGAAGTTAAAATTTGTGTGCTACATGTTTCAGGGATCTGTTTAGGAAAAATTTGGGTCATTTAAATATCTCTATATTTTTTTCCCTCATTAAACAGGAACAACTTTTTAATAAAATTTTCCACCCTAAAGCAACTTTTCACAAGTTTAATTCTTTTTAAATAAAATTCTGTGGTACAAAAAAGTTATGTCAAACAGCTTATTATCTAACTATTGTAAACATAAAGAATCTTATTAAAAATAGATAAACAGGAACTTACATTGCATTTAACAATAATTTTTAACTAATAAATTATAATTTAAACTTTTCTTAAATATAAAACACTTTTTTCAATTTCATCTTTAAAAAAATATGAGCAGAATTCTAATTTATTAGGCTTTTTTTGTACTGTGCATTTATAAAAAAAATTATTCTAATTCTTCATCTAGTTAGTGTCATCCAATTTTTACCAGTAACAGAAAGAAAATGTGAAAATTCCTGATATTATTCTCATGACAAAAGCAAAAAAGGCATGCATTTATGTCTTAATGCAATCATCTTGCATATAAATTTCTAAGGTTAACAAAACCATAGATTGGAATAATCCTTTTTTCTAATTTGAATATTACATAGACATTACATTATACTTCTATAAGTAATATTTTGTATCTACATCTAAAATGTTTACTTATTTTTAATCAAACCACCTCTGAAAGAAATGAAATGCTGTAATTTAGTTTACTTGGATCTATAGGCATGCTAATGTACTTAGATTTAAAAAAAAAAGTTTTAAATCTGTCATGAGAGTATGTTACTAGTTAGTGTTATTATTACCATTAGACATTAGAGTAATAGTGAAAAAGCAATATCAACAATGGTAATTGGGGGAAAATATTACCAATACATATTTTATTTTCTCTAAACTGTTTAATTTGCAGTTGAAAATCACATGTTAAAATATATGCTACTACATAAATAATTCATTACAACATGCATGGTTGTATTAACATTTGCATAAAATTTAAAACAAGATATGTGACAGAGAAAGGCTTATTATGAGATAGAACTTAGTATAGCATTTATATCGCAAAATTGGAAGAAATAGAAAATATTGTTGTCAATAACTATCTAAAAGTTTTTACTTTTATTTTCATACACTGCAGTATTTAAAAGATTGCATAAAAGTTCACTTGCTTTGTCAGAAAATCTAGTCACTAGTAGCAAGTAGTTTTGCAAAATTTCGCAACCTGATCATGCTAGTATTCTCATTATAATAAATCCAAGATTGGTTAAGAAACTTTTCTTTTTCTTTTTTTCTAAGTCACCAAGTTGTAACCCAAAGGTTATTTATTATACCATTCAATTTGTGAGTTATACTTTCTTAATTTGATTGTTATTTAGATAAAAATTATTTTTTCAGGATTTGATCCTCGTGCACATTTAGCAAATTTTCATCACTCTGTGGGTCCTGCACCAACACCTCAGATACAGTTTGCTGATGATACTGGTAAGCATAAAAATAGAGCAACTGGAATAAAGGTCGAAGCTTCAGCTCTAACTAATGACTTGGCAGCTTGCCGAAATTTACTTGTGGCAGCTGCATCAACTTCAGCAGCTTTTCCTGGAATAGATCCTAATAAATTACCACCTCCTCCTACTCCTCCATCTAATCAAGAAAAACAGGTTGATGAAAAAGAAAAATTATGGCCTTGTCCATCTTGTAAAGTACCTTTTAAAGCAGCATCTGAACTGCAAGTTCATCTTTCAGCACATACAAAAACAGAAAAGACTGTACCATGTGATATGTGTGGTAAACTGTTTGCAACCAATGAACGTGTGCGAATACATGTTCGCTCTGCACATGGTGAAAAATCTTGTGCTTGTGATATCTGTGGTAGTGGCTTTAGTTATAGGTGTAAATTGTTAGATCACATGCGAACTCATACAGGTGACAAACCATTCCACTGTGAGGTATGTGGGCGAAGCTTCTCCCAGAAAAATCATCTTACTCGACATTCCATGATTCACACTGGTGAAAGACCTTATCCATGTGACTTTTGTGGACGTGGATTTTATAGAAAAGATAAACTGACTCGCCATAGAAGAATTCATACAGGAGAAAAGCCCTATGCTTGTTTAGCATGTGGTAAGGCATTTTATAGGAGAGATAAGTTAACTAGACATATTAAAATGCATAGTGGAGAAAAACCATTTGCTTGTCCAGTTTGTGGCAAACGTTTTGTTGAAGACAGAGATTTAAAGAGGCATAAGTGTTCTACTAGGCACTGTCAAAATGCAAATAATGCAGCCAAAATACAAGCTGCCCAAACAAGTACTGGTTTACTACAGTTGCAGCAGCTTCATTATCAGTTGCAGCAGCATCATTTGCAAGCACAAGCACATTCAGGAACACCGCATCAGCAAGCTCATTCTGCTCCTCAACACCAGCAAGCTCATACGCAAACCTCCCACCAACAAGCACATACGCAAACAACACATCAACAAGCTCATACTCAGACAACTCACCAACAAGCACATACACAAACTACACATCAAACGCATGCTCAAACTCAGCATCAGCAAGCACACAATCAAACCCAGCATCAACAAACACATAATGCACAAACCCAACATCAACAGGCACACACTCAAACTCAACATCAACAAGCACATACCCAAACTCAGCATCAACAAGCACACACTCAAACTCAGCATCAACAAGCACACACCCCAAATCCACATCAACAAGCACACACCCCAAATCAGCATCAGCAAGCACACACTCCAAATCAGCATCAACAAACACACACCCAAAATCAACATCAACAGGCACACACTCAAAATCAGCACCAGCAAGCCCAGACTCAGCATCAGCAAGCTCATACTCAAACTCAACATCAACAAGCCCATACCCCAACTCAACACCAGCCTGCCCATACTCAAACACATCCTCAAACTGGGCATTCTCAGCAGTCTCAGGATCACCAGAATCAAAATCAGCAACAAGGTTCTCAGCAGCAGCTGCAACAGCAGACCCCACAACAGCCACAGCAACCTCCTCCTCAACATGTTCAGCAACAGCAGCCTCAGCCGCTTGCTCAACAGACTCCCCCATCTCATTTGCAACAGCAACAACAACAACAGCAGCAGCAACAACAACAACAACAACCTCCTCCCCCACCGCCACCACCTCCACCACAACCTTCACAGCCATCTCAGAATTCTCAACCACCTACTCCTCAGGCACAACCACAGCATCCTAATCAAATGCAACAAAATCAACAGCCACCTAACCAACAGCAACAACAGCCACAACAATCAAACCAGCCACACCAGGCACAAGGTATACCGTCTCATCATCAGCAGCCACCATCTCAACAGCCTCCGCAACAGCACCAGCCTAATCAAATTCCCCAGCATCCCCCTCCTCCAAATCACCATCAGATGCAACATCAAAATCGTCACTTGCCCCATCAGCAGTCTCCTTCACCACCACAAATGGCACACCAATCACCTCATCCGTCACAACCCCAACATCAGCAACAAGGGCAACCACCTCATCAGCAACACCAACATCATGGCCCTCCACCTCCTTCTTTAGTTCAACCTCACCCATTTCAAGCTTTAAATCTACAAACCTGACTGGCGGGGTGCACCATATGGGGTGCACTGAACAGATTTCCATATAACAGCCAGCAATGAGTTAGTGATATATCTTCTCCAAGTACTCAAATAAAGTACACTAGCTTTGAGCACAATGATGTGCTCTTGGTGCATTAATGCTTGACATTAACATGTTTCATCGTAAATAGCTCCTAGCAAACTAAATGAATATTCTAACAAGTTATTTCTGAAACTTATAACCAGATTAAGCCTTCTGAGATTATTTTGACATGTTAAAGGAATTAAATTTGTAAAAGTAATTGTTGGATGTTTATGAATAACAGCTATTGGTTGCTGAGATGGTGGAACTTCTAGTTGATTCATGATTCATACAAACATAGTATAAACTTACTATAATTATAATTACTTAAAAGATTTGAAGTCCTATTACAGCCTTCGTCTGTGGTGAAAATGTAGATTAATTAAATCTCTGAATACATATATATACTTTTTACTTAAACTCTTAATATCTATTTCGGACTTGTAGTTTGTGATTTTATTTGTGAAGGTTAACATTTAAAACTTATTTTGCATTTGTTTTTAAAAGCACATTATGTTTAAAGCATTATATTTTTATCAAAATTTGTGCTGTATAAAACTGTTATCTGTTATCAAAATATATGCATCAACATAAAGTGTTAAATTCCAAACTGTGTTTTGGAAGTTGTGATATTACATTTAAATAGGTGTTAAAACTACTGTTGATTGCCAAAAGATTTTTTATTCAAAAATATTATCTAAGGTGCATTTTAAAAGTACAATAAAATATTCTTATTTTCACAAAGAAAAAAAAAGAGGAAAAATCTATCGCATAAGTTTTTATTGAATTTTTTTTATGTACTCTTTTTGCCATAAAATGTTGATGAACATCATAAAAATGTTAAAATTAATCTGTATAAAAATAAACTGTTTCTATTTGTGAAATGTTAAAATTTTTATTATCTTTAAATCAATTAATACAAAAAATGTATCTTTAGAAATGAAGCTTTCACAAGTATTTTAAATGATTTATGTTATTTGCTCAATAAGATGGTAAAAAGATTGTCATTTCTAATTTTCTTTTCGAATGATTATTCTTTATTATACATTTTTAACTCCAACTTAATAGTTTAATGAAAAAATAAATTTTTATACATTAACTGTAAGTAAAATATTTTGATTGAAAGCATAACATTAAACTAAACTTGTTTTGCTAAATTATTCCTAAGTTCTTCAGTCATTTTAAATATTAGTGTCGTATGTTTAATAAGCTGTGAGAAAATAGATATTTTGTATAACTTAATATTTGTTTCTAAATATCAAATAATTGCTTTTATAGGTAATGTGTGTGTATGTATGCTTTCATAATATATTTAAGAGTGTTTGTAGGAAACCATCAAAAAGTTTGTATAATAACAAAAATAAAGTATGCAAATGAAAAAGCAAAAGTATTTATGCTTACAACGTTATAATAATAAAATAGCGTTTAAAAAATAGCAGTTATTTTATTAGCTTCCTGTTAACCTAAAATATTATGCATGAAAAATTTGAATAGTACTTAAAATTAATACAGGCAAAATATAGTAAATGTTTAAGACACCTTCAGAAAAATCTGTTTATAAAAAAGGTTGCTTCATAAAAATATACTGTTCATTAATTATTTTAGTTTTGTTGATTTTTAACTGTGTAATTTCCAAACAAGATAAGCTTGCCAAAAAGGAAAACGTTAGCTGGAAGACTGAAAGAAGTTAATTAAAACTGCTACATACACACACTCACATCCTGAACAATGATTTTAAGAAATTAAAAGAAATTAAATATAATTGTGCTGTGTCTGCTTTATATTTTTGCTTATTGTGCCAATATAACTTGCTGGTCAAAAAGCTTTTTGCTGTATTAAAAATTCCAAAAATTTTAGGTAAACTAGTCAAGAAGACTTGGTTGCCAAAGTTTTTCTTTGTTAATGTTTATTTTGTTATAATGTTGTAATCTTTTAATACCTCATTGTTCTTATTAAAGCAAACAGACTGGAATTTCGCTGTAACATTCACTGTTATTTTTTGTATTAGCCTGTGCAGTTGTAAACCAGAGTTATCAATTCCATCCACTCTGTATTTTAATGTTCCATTCATGTCTTGCTTGAACAAAACAATTGGTTACAGTTTTTGATATGTGTAACTTACATATGTATAATTTAATGCAGTTTCTTTTAATCTACTGTTTTTTTCGTAGAGAGGATGTATTGAAAAATAAGGCCAGTAATCAATAGTTGAATGTTTTCTTCCCTGATTTCATATCTAAACTTCATAATAATGGTCCCTGTTCTAAGTGAATCAATCGTTAATTCTCTATGCAATTCAAATTACGATGTTTTTTTTGATTGTGCAATTGAAAGTGCTGTTCATTTGATTATGTAATTAGAATTCTGACATTCATTTAACTATGTACTTGGAATTCTGATGGTCATTTGATTATGCAATTAGAATTCAAGTGTTTGACTATACATTTTGAGTTCTGATGCTCATTTGCTATGCAGTTTGAATTCAGGTGTTCACATGACTATGCAGTTTGAATTAAAGTGTTCATTTGACTATACAATTTGCTTTGGAATGATATAATAAATGTCCCTTTGACAGGAACAAATCATTCTTTAAATCTGACATATTCCCAACTATGCAATATATTTTGTAACAAATTTTGATTATACAGTTGTGTAATCAAATAATATTTTACTTTATAACATGAAATTGTGAATGTGTGCTTAAATTATTAATATTGGAATTAATGCTTCATTAAAGAATTCTTGTATATTTAATGATTGTAGACATGTTTTAGAGTTTTAAAGTTATAAAATTAATTTATAATTTTCAAAATAATTGTTTCAATTGCACTTCTGTTTACATTAATCAAAATTTCCATTTTGGTATTAAATCTTCTTTTCTCCGGTATTCATATTTACTGTATTATTTATTGTAAATTTTATCAGGATGTTATAGCTAACAATTCAAAATGTTTTAGCGGGCCTTGGCTTTTTCCTCCCATAATTTTTTTTCATTCTTTTCTAAAATCTTAAAAGTTTGTATTTGCAAAACTCATAACAGAAAAATATTAATTATTATTAATTTTTTTATTAATAGCCTTTTTTTTTATATTGTCTGTATTCAAGCTTAAACTGATAATTAAAAGTAAATAAATAATAGTATGAAAGAAAATATGAAAGATAGTTTGCTGTGCATAAAATTATAATTGCATTTTACATACAAATGTTGTTGAAGAAAAGCAAATAAATATTATTCTGTGATTTAATCCTCTCAAGGTAAAAATAAGGGTGTAATAATTTAGCAATTGTTGTGTACATGAAATATGTTTAAATTACATTTCAAATTACTTGTTATTGATTTTGAGACAAAGGGTATAGTATATTACATTTTGAAAAATCGATTTTACTTTAAGGTTGTGTTGAGAATGATTTTGTCTCTTGTTATGTTGAAAATGAATATTATTATGTTTATTGTATTTTTGTGATTTGTTAATGTATCGTTTAATACACTTAACACTTATTATTTTATCTGTAATCTAAGACATTGTTACCGACTTTCTTCTGTTAAAGTCATTTTTATTTTCCTATTTTATTTAGTGTATGAGTGAAACTTTGTGCAAGACAATATATGTCTGTGTATATCCGTGACTTTGTAACATACTGTAAAATTTTTAGGAAGATCTTGTTTTGTAGAGTGGTTGTTAATAGCTTTTTATGTATTTGTTATTTTCTTTACTCTTTTTTTTTTTTTCTCTTTCTTGCTGACATACTTATTTGTTAATGAATAAAAATAAAACTTTATGTTGACTTTTTGAAAGTATTAAATCTGTTTCATTGAAATTTTATCAAAATGTCTATAAGTTGTATATACTAGTTATTGGTTTTGGTTATTTCTTAAATGATATTGAGTTTGTTTTGTATTGTCTGTAACAAATTTTGTGCCATTTTATTTTTCGTTCATGTTTTGTTAGTTGGCATTTTATTGGTGATGGTTTATGTATTCTGGATATACTAAAACAAATAATATGGAAAATAATCTAATTGCAATAAGACATATTAAATCATCTGTTATTGCATTTATATGAATATTTTTTCTACTTGAAATATATTTTTTAGTTTTAAAATTACAAATTTATCTTGGACAATCTTGCACTTATTTTACAATATACATTTGGTTTAATTTTTCATTTATTTGGGTGCTAATGCAAAGGAAAATTATTAACTGAAAATTATGTTAAAAGTCATGTGATATAGGATGATCCAGCCAGTAGTTGATACCATTCCAGCAGTTGATCAAATTTTTGCAATATTGTCATTTCAGTTGGAAATGAGTTTTATACATAGCATTAGACATATTATTTTTGTTTGAGTGTTAGTGCACATGTTGTCACATTCTTGTCTGCTGTAAATTGTATATTTAGTAGACTCTCTATATTTTGAACACACATGGGACCGACCAAAAACGTTCAGTTTGGGGTTATTCATTATATAGGAAATTAGAAAATACTCTTACTACAATAATCTATTACTACAATGCATTTAATTTATAAACTGTATAGAATAGTTAGCCATGCCAATCTGCAATGACAATCTAAATTTAGTCACTTTTGTTCTATACCTTCTCATTTGTTTTTTAAACCATAATCCCTTTTTTGATCACTCCCTGTAACACCTGCTGTTCCATTATTTTTTCTTGTACATCTTTATATAAAATTTGCTTTTTGTGTAATGGCAACAGTTTTATATCTGGATTTAGCATCAAAATAATAAGACTGTTCTAGTTAGTTGATATAAAACACATATGGCAAAAACATTAGCTATTTGAAATTTTTTTTTTTTTTTTATAATAAATGTTTTGTTTGTTCTATTAATTGAAAATTTCCTGTGAAGTATTTAAACAAATTGTAACATTGAGTAGATGCTTAAAAATCTATCGGTGATTTTGCTTGTTTTGCTTAATCGGTTTATTTGTCAAACTTTTTTACTCTGCAAACAGTTTCTCTCAATTTCCGTGGTGTGGGAACCCCTCCAAATTCTGATATCAAACATATGTTCTGTTTACTGAAAAGTGGAGTACAAATGGGATTTAAAAGTAGCGTTCATAATAGTGGGGTATTCATATTAGAGGTTGTTCAGAATACAGAGTTCATTGTATATTGGAGTTTGACCGGGACTGTCAGAAAGTGTTCATAATACCGGAGTGTTTACATTAATGAGTGTTCAGATAGAGAAAGTTCATTGTATGTATATATTGTATAGAACATGTGAACATTTACTTTTTGATTATTTGAAGACAATTACAGTAAGTAAAAATATTCCACTACCATCTTGCTTATTTTAACTAATATCTTTATAAGAATTATTGTTAATCACAGCCTAAGGATGATATCTTCAGATTAATTTTTAAATTTTCTATTAATTTCTTTTATCTAAACCACTGGGAAAATTGCAATTAAAAAAACTATAATTTTGTTGCTAATTAAATGCAATGGATTTCATGTTTTACCATTATAGGACATTCATTAACTCCTTAAGGTCGAGTGACCGCATAAGGTGCTCAGAATCCATGATTATTCTCACCAGTGAATTTTTGTTGTAAATTTTGTCTTATTTAATCTTACCATTTTTTTTATTTAAAAAAAAATCTGCTTTAAAGAAACAGTGATGAAAGATTAAAAATTCTGTAGAAGATGCTCATTTTGAAGGAGTTAAGGGTTGTAGCAATCATGTTAGTTAATTTCTAAAACATGAAACGAGGGAAATACAATAAAAACCTTGTAGCACTGAATTTAACTGATCAACTATTTGCTGGGTCACCCTAAATTAGTTACAACAGGCTTTTGACAGTTTTTTAATATGAAACTAGCCGAGTATATGTAAAGTTATATTACTTTATAGTATAATTCAATTACTTGCTTAAGTTGTCTGTGATTTTTTTTTTTTTTTTTTAATACATATATATATTTTAGGAATATTAATATGCAGATATTCATTTCTTAAACTTTTATTTTCTTTGTAAAGACTTTTCTATGTAAATTAATTATCAGTTTATCATGAAAGGTTAAATATTTTACTTTTCAAATTAATTAATTTCAGGTTTTTATCCAGGCAACAATTGGGTCTAAGTTGCAGCTCTTTGCAAAATTTCATTTGATAAAAATGTCATTGAAACAAAATTAATTCTTTTCTATAAAAATTTACGTAAAATTCTGAAAAAAAGTTATCTCTTTGACAACATTAAATATCGGCCAAAGTAAATGAATAGAATTTTCTTAAAAATTTCCTCAATATTCTTCCACATCATCTATTAACAGAAATTAGTTAGTATCCAATCCAATTAAGTATCCATAAATGTTAAAAATAAAATATTCTAAGAAAGTGTTAGAAATTTTAAACAAAATGATTAAATAATCTTCTAAATAATATTTCCTCTTTATATATAGAGAGAAACTATTCAAGTGTTGTCTTTTATGTATAAAGAAGCCGAGCTGTGGCATCAATGGGGGGAGGGGGATGGCAAACCCCAATGTTTTAATGACTTCCGACTTAAATTCCTATTTCGACTTCAGGATGGTTAATGTACCAGTATTGCCTGTTGACTAAAATAATGCTGATATAAGAAAAATAAAGACAAAATCTTGCTATTATGGGACAAATTTTCCATGTATGGCTTCAAAAATAATTTATTTTCCATTTAGTTAATTTTACAATTTTATGCCTGCTAACACAGAAAAATCCAACTGCCAAAGTCTAAATAACACAAAATAGAAATTTTACTATTTTTGATCTGTGGAAAAGCTAAATTGTTATGATTTAATGTTTTGTTGTGTTTATGAAATTTCACTATTTAATTGTTATTTGTGCTATCGCCAATTCAGAAAAAAGATATTTACAATTTCATCTTGTTTCGAATCCTGTGCACTTAAATAGAATTTTGAATTGATAAAAATTTTAGAAGTCTTCTATTAAAATGTGATACTAAATTCTTAGTTAGTTTTCCACCAAAATAACATAAATTTATAATTTTTGCATTACTTCCAGTAAGAGATATAGGTTATTCTCTGCAATACTGCAAATTTGGCGAAACAGTCTGACTTGAATGTTACATAGGTAAATTTTAATAAAAATTTAATAAATCGCAAGTAACTGGTCAATTGTTGAAGATTTTAATAGCAGCAGAAATCGTTATAAATTTTAAACAAAAGTACATATTCCCCATTCACTTTATCATTATTTCATAACAATAAATGTGAGGGAATGATGAAATAAGACATTTTCATTAATTGTCATGAAAAATGCAAAATTATGGAAAAAACCAAACTGATTCCTTAAAGAAGAACACTTAATATATAATATAAAATAAAATTAAAAATTTCGAAAATTACCAAAAATTTAGCATTCAGTGTGAGGGAATGACTGCTACTAAAAATACTCCCCAATTTTCTGATTGAAAAAAATTTCAAGAAAATCAGCGAAAACTTACACCACCAATTTATGTTGCTGGACTGACAAGTAGTTAAATTAGCTTCCGCTCTGTGAAGGATGCTAGACTGCTGCTCTTCTTTAGTGATAGGATATTTGAGATAATAGCAATGTGTGAGGGAATGATGGTCTAACATGGGGAAACTACATGCAATTGAGTAGACTATCTAATAATAGTAAAAAAAAAAAAAAAAAAAAAAAAAATTTGTGAAGTATCAAATAGGAACTTTATTTTGCTTAGGGTGTTTTTAATTATTTTTTATTTCTGGATGGGAAAAATCAGGCAGTAAAGTATGGTAGTATGGGTTGGGGAAAGGTGAGGGAATGATGTTTGCATGATATATCTTATATTTTTAAACATTAAATTTGTTTATATTTAAATTTTACTTCCTGCCCCTAATAAAGAAACTTTAGATCTTCTAATAAAAGTAAAAATAAATAAAAATAAAATGAAATTTAGAGCATTTATATGGCTGGGAAACACTTTTTGCACTATTGCAGAGAATAACCAATATGCATGAGCAAAAATTGGAAAGCCCCTCCTCTAAAAAGTTGGGCTGTTCTTTTTTATTTATTCTGAATCTTGACCATTGTAAATTATTTCAATTTTATCAGTGTAGTTTAATTCTTTCAAATTTGTTATATTGGGCTTACTCTTCTGCTGAATTTTTTTATCAGTCTAATCCGGCCCATTAATATAAATTGTCTTAATTCTACTTTATATGCCTTTAAAAAAATTGTCTTCATTTTCTAAGCCCGGGTCTTTGAAGACCTTTGTATTTCGGGTTTTATCTGAATACCCTACAAAATATAAAAAGTACTTTTATACTAAATATAAAATATCTACTACAATTATAAATTAGAACATCTACTCTGTATACAGTAGTAGTATCCACCGTATGTGTATCCTTGTTTCTACTTTCTACACCACTGTAAGTTGTTCATTTTTTACTTGAGTAGCCTAATATAGTTCATAAATAACAAAAATAATTAATTTTGTACATTTAAATTTACATGTAATTAGTTTAACTTCACTTTAAAATGTCTAAAAAAAAAAAAAAACTGAAGTCTGAGTCAGTTTTTTTTAGTGACTCCAACTATGATTCTATCTCTAAAGCCCGGTTTAAAAAAATAGTGAATGTGTGAGCAAGTTGGCAATTCAAGCAGGAAAAAGAAATATTGAGTAGTCTAACAGAAAAAATAATCTAAAGACTGGAAAGCAAAACCCTTTTTTCTTTACTATTAAGAAAAAAAGTGATATGGATCATTCAAGTGTTACATAAGTACTCAAGGAAGGAGGTCCAGTGTCTGATTATTTTTGCTAACAAGGGGGACAGGGGAGGTTACAAGAGTTTTTATGTAACTATTAGACAATGAAGCTACTATAGTTTAACAAGAAAAAGCAAAAGAGCATGTTTAGTGAGGGTTCTGTGGATGTTGAACAACTTCAAAAAAATAGATATGGAGTAAATAAGGACTGGAAATGATGAACATTCAGCCCACCATTACATTAAAAATGTAGTAATAAACATTACAAAATCATGAATTCAAAAATTTTGGACACCAATAATGGAAATGGAAATGCCAAATACATAGTATTCCTATGATTCTTGTTTAAATTTTTAATTATGTGCCTAAATTAGTTGGAGTCTATTATATCTTTTAAAGTATTTTTGTTTGTTCAGTGCGATAAATAATATATTTTAGATTCTATTAATTGTTCAATGGTTAAGCATTTACTTATTTTACTTTAGAAAGAGGGGGAGAGGGGACAAAGTGACTTAATGAAATATGCTTATGTAATAGTTGAAGAGTCCATATATGCATAATTAATTGACCAATTTCATTAAAATTTTTAACTATTTGCAATAATGGTGTTGTGTAACAAATTTTCATTAAAATATAATAATTTATTATGAAATGCGAGCACCTCACAAAAATGTACCTCCTTTCGTTGGCAACCCTACTTTCGAACCAAATATCTGACTCTAGCGGAATGAAAAATTGATACCAGACACATTTAAAGGCAAAATTACACAAATCAAAGCCACTGGAAAGAGGGAAGGGTGGGCCTGCGGTGATGAATAAACAACTGCACCTACAAAAGAAAAAAAAGGGAGAGGATTATCTGTTATGTTTGTGTGAAGTAGGATGTCAAAAGTTGTTAGAAACAGGTCATCAGCTTTGGATGTACAACAAGTTTCATTAATCAATAGAAGCCAGGCTTATTTATTTATTTTAATTAAAGAAAATAATGTTTTACAAAAAAAGAACAGGCACAATATTTTTTAAAAATAGAAAGTGCAAAGAAGAAACAGTAAATTTTGCCTTCTAGGGTAAATAAAACTCCATTCAAACAAAATGTTTTTGGTAGGGACACATTAACAGACTTTTTTCAAAAAATGAAATTAGTTGAAAATTAGTGAGATCGATTATTTTCAGAATTTTTCACCAAATAATCCTTTATATGTCTTAGTGCTATAAATTTAATAAATTACAAACTTTTTTCTTGAACATACCATGGAACAAATAAGTTGACTATATTCTGAAAAAAGTATTTTTATTTTTTAGTAATCTAAAAATAAGTAAAACTTAGTTTTTGTGTTTTGTAGTATTGCAGTTGGTTCTGTTTGTTGTAAGTAATTTTTTTGGTAAGTTTCCAAACTTACAAAATATATAGGTATTGTTATATTTTTCAGCATTATAAAAAGTACATAAAATTATCAGTACTGTAAAATCCCAATTGTAAGCAACTTCGCTCGAAAGTAAGTCTCCATATGTTTCTAAATAACCTCGCTTGCACAAAATTCTTTTGTAGTAAAAAATTGATTTAAAAACTTAAGAGAGATAAATTTGAATTGTTTGGTGGATTTCCATGTGTTTTTGTATAATCTTAATAAATCGCCCCAATCTCCTCCATGAACTTTTCACTTCTCTTTTTTCGCCCTTCCTTTTCAGCACAAAAAGTTTAAGACTTTAAAAAGCTTATTTCCTCTATTCTATTTGTTGCTCACTTGTAACAATAAGTAAATAATCAATTAACTAAATCACACTTCTTCCACCAAAACTTCCTATTTCCCCTCTGATCCCCCCCTCCCCCTCTTATAAACACACTTACCCAAGTTTAAAATCTGAAACCTCATCAACATAATCTTACATATTTCTCCCCCCTTTTAAAATTTCCATTGTTGATAAAGAAATAAATTTGGAAAAAAAAATTGTTTTGCTATGGAAACTTACAGTTGGGAGTTTATGGTATGTACCATTTAATGTGTTGTTATAACTGAAATTAAACATTATACTGTGCCTGTTAGAGTTTTTTTAAACTGCAATAATAACAATAAGAAAACATTCATCGGCTTCTAAATATTTTATTTATCTAATATTAAAAATTTAGCATTAAATTATTTTATAATTATTCTTATATGTCTTAAACTTTTTGATAAATTAAATGTTACATGTATTACCATTCAAGTTTTAATCTTTTATTCATGCAATTTATATTTTTAGGTTGTTGAGTCTTGGTGTTTTTTGCCTTATTTTGGTGTCTATTTTTGAAAATTGGATATTTTTAATTTATTGTTAAATGTTACTACTTTTTTTTCATAGACATATGTTCCTTTTTCAAAACAAATCATGCATTTTTCAATAAAATCGAACATGAAATAAATGTTACACTTTTTGCATGAAATAATTTCATATAAATATATAATTTATTTTATTTTTAAAATACAGAAGTGAAGATTATTCTATCTTCATCTGCTTTACTATGCAATTTAAGTAATTAAATCAGTAATTGATGCAAAATGCAATGTGGGAATAAGTTATGTAATTTTTAAGAAGTCGTTTTAAAGTGAAGTTCAAGTTTCGCCCTTTTAAAAAATACACCATATTAAAAAAAAAAAAAAACCTTTATTGGAATATTTTCTGTGCTTTAACTGTAATATACCAGTTCATCAGTTTCACCGTTGGCTGTGACCGACATATTCCTTAAAAGAAATACATTCCCTTTTCATTTCCAAGATTATTCTTTGGTTATTTAACTATATTACTTTGCTTTGGGGGAAGTGATATGGTAAAGATCCCTATAATTTGAACAAGTTGTCCATTAAATCTTAATCAACTTTGTTGTGAGAGTGTCCTACATCTTTTCAAAATTTTAAAACATTCATAAGTATTGTTTGAAAAAGTAATTCAATTATTTTCTTTTATTAAAAAATATCCTTAGTTCTCTACTTGTAATTTTTTTTTTCTTTCCAAAGTTGTATAGTGAAATGTTTAATGCTATATTTAATTTTGATTTATAAACTGTTTCAGTTTCTAATGAATTAACAAAAAGAAATGTCCTTTCTGTATGCAATATTATAAAGGTATATTTCTAAAATTAAAGTAATTGATTTTATGAACTGAACAAATTTTAGATTTTACCAAAGAATTCAACATTATGTATTGAGTAACATTATTTATAACTCCATATTTCAAATTATAATGATTTTTATCGTTACGTATTTGCCTCAGGTAAAAAAAAAAAAAAAAAAAAATTAGTTTATCCATCCATAAATATTTTTAATCATTGGCTGAAAATATTTGTTAAATGAGTGCTGTTTATTTACCATGGTATTTAGTAGTTGTAAAATGCAGTAGCAAGTCTATTATCCAGACATAAAAAGATTTTTTTTGTTGTTGTCGTTATTTTTCATTTACTGTTTAATGGATTTTTTTTCTGTTCAGTGATCTATCCATTATTTTATTTCAGCAAGTTTCTTATTTTTTTTTTTTTTTTTTTTTTTTTTTTTTTTAGTTATGCCAAAACAAAACTACAATTATACATGATTACATGTACTGAAAAAGTCCATGCAGTCTTAGGTTGTTAAATAAGGAGTTAAAAATCTTTTGAAGTTGGTTTTAAGACTATTTCTAATGAAACAAAAAAATATTTTACGCGAATTTGGATTTTTTAAAATAAATTTTTAATTTAATTTTGAATTTTAAAACTTTTCTTCTTGAAAATAATTTTCTTCTTGTACTGTAATATTTTCATTCTTTAATTTTAATGAATTTTATGGATTCTATACTTTCTGCTGTATTTTTTAATTATTTGAATTGCTTGCTGTGTTAGACCTGGCTGTGCATTAAAACATACAATATTTAACTACAACTTCTCATGTACTTGATATGCTCTTTAGTAATACTGCAACTGTGCCATATATTTTTCTTATAAGTGTCATAGATTTACCTGTTGTAATGAAATGCATTAAAAAACCCTGTAAATTGTTTGATTTATGACATCAGCTTGAGCTTAATTTCTTAAAAATAAACTTTATATTATGTCTTATGTTGTTCCTGTTGCATTTATATTTAGTTGCACTTTTATTCGAACACAGCTGTTCTACAATTAACTGTTTGAAATTTTCAGTTAACTACATACTTTTAAAAAGCACTCTCATTTTTTTTTCCCTTCCTAGTCTGTAATTTAATTATTACTAGCGGCCCGCCCTCGCTTTGCTTCGGGTACTCCCGTGTCATTACTGACACCGCAAATTGTTACTACCACTTCATCCCATTAAATTCAAATACTAAAACCATTACTCTCCTTTTAAGTAGTCGGGTAAAAAGTAGCCTGTATGTTAATCTAAGGTGCCAGATAACTCCATACAAAGTTTCATAAAAATCAATCCATCCGTTCTTAAGTTATAGATGGTGTAACTAACACGACTTTGTTTTATGGATATAGATTATAGCAGCCCGCCCAGGCTTTGTACGGGTATTTAAAAAAAAAAAAAAAAATCAAGTTATACATTTTTACACACATACTCATACTCTCTTCTTTGTGGGTGGAGTTATTAAAAAAGTGTAAACTTATAAAAGAAAATTCCGATATTAGTATTATTTTTTATTTGTAATTCATACACTACATTTTTACCTATTTATTTTATTTTTACAACAATTACAGGATGTCTTTATACACAACGTTCACAGCTTTCTTGTCATTAGACAATACAAACATGTTTTCTCTAGAGGTTACTCTTGAAAGAGCGACATACAGTTGTCCATGTGAAAAACAGTCAACGCTCGAATCTAAGCCTGCAACGTTGAAGGTTTGACCCTGCGATTTATTAATGGTCATTGCAAAAGATGTTTTTACCGGAAACTGTAAACGTTTAAATTGGAAGGGTAAATCCTATGGTATCAGAGGGATTCGGGGAATCAATACATCTTCTCTGGTACCACATCCTGTGAGTATTGTGCACTCTATTATGAAAGTTTTCAGTGATTTTTACCAGCAAACGCGTGCCATTGCAAAGTTTAGGTGGATTCAGGTTTCTTGATAAAATAACAGGACAACCTACTTTCAACTCCATTTTGTGAGGAGGGAGTCCAGACGGGTTCAAAGAGTTTAGAAATTCTGTAGGAAAATTAACAGCTTCTTCCAAATCGAGAACAATATCGACCGAGTATTATAGTTTCGTCGGCGGCTTTGAAAGAATCAAGTTATTTACCTTATCCACTTGTTCGTTAGTTGGTGACAGAATCGCCCTTTCTTTAAACCAAGATATTGTCTTATAACTTATGTTATCAATGTCAGGATAGACATTGTTGACTAACTCTTGGATGTTGTCTATCAAAACATAAAGGTTTTCAAGGTTAATCCTTCCCTCACTTTGTGTTAACTCTCCATTGCCAACTTTTAGCAGCATCTCTGAAAATAGCCTGTTCTCACGTGAAGATGACGAAACCCTCATATTAGTTTTAAGCTCTAATTTATTGACATGTGGCCAAAGGTTAGATCTTTTTAGGGAAGCTTTTATTTCGTCAGCACGTGTTCCTCGAGTCACAACTGGTAGGATTTGACGAAAATCTCCAGAGAACAGAATTGTACATCCACCCATAGGTGAATTTTTGTTGCGCATATCGCGCATTGTCCTATCCAGTGCTTCCACAGACGTCTTGTGTGACATGGTAGCTTCGTCCCAGACTATTAATGAGCAGTCACGCATCAATTTTCCTGTATTGCTCTGTTTAGAAACACTACAGACGCTGTTATTGTCATCGGTGGCGATTTTCAGCGGGAGCTTGAATGTAGAGTGTGCGGTTCGACCTCCTTCTAAAAGCGTAGCGGCAATGCCGGATGACGCAACAGCTAACGCAATTTTTCCGGTAGATCTCATTTTTTTTAAAAGCAGATTGATTAAAAATGTTTTTCCTGTACCTCCTGGGGCATCAAGGAAAAACAATTTCCCTTCATTGTTATCAATTGTTGATAGTAATGCAGTGAATACTTTTTTCTGATCGATGTTTAATCGTGGTTCATCTTGAGCTATATTTTGTAAAAGTCTCATTTGATCATATGATGTTTCTCTTGTGTATTCGGCACTGTTAGTTAAATCTGAGTTAGTAGCAGTGTTCTAGCTGTCGCTCGCCATTTCGCCAAATTGCGACTAAATTCTTCATTTGGCGAGTAAACAAGCGATTAGATTCGCCAAATTCCTAGTGCTCAATTTTTGCTTTTTCTTTTTCTTTCTTTTTCTTTTTTTTTTTTTTACTTTTCGTTTTTCATACATATGCATTTATACATATTTTTAATATATAGATATTTTTAACGTATTTGTAGCGAATAGTTCAATTTAAACTAATAACAATCATTGTCGCAGTTATAAAAAACTAGGCCAATTTTAGAACATATTAAAAAAAGTGTACATTAAAGGATTAAAGATAATTTTTTTAGTGCTACTTGGCGAATCTATTTGGCTAATACTTTTTTCATTTGGCGAATGTTTTTTATCTTTAATTAGCCAAATTACTAACGTTGGTCAAATGTAAGCGAGAACACTGGTTAGTGGTATTAGCTGGCATCGGCAGCCCAAAATCCTTGATCGATTTACCTGAAAGTAATTGCAGTACTTTATTCAATTCAAATAATGCTTCGTCAAATATGTTTTGATCATATTGTATATCATCTGAGTTTAATTCTCGCCGTCGAAGATTCAGAATATCACTGGCCATGTTTTCTTGAAATTTATTCCATAGATTAACAGAATCAGTTACTTGACAAAACGCTACTATGACGGCAAATAAATATCGTAATGATGTAGCTGAACTACAAACAGCTGCTTCTGATAATGTGTTTTCCCAGTGAGAATCGTCTTCCAAGAGCCCCATACATTTGCATGCTGCTTGATAAGTATTGTAAACAACACCTTGTACAGTTCTTAGGTGTGCAAAGGATGTCGGGCCTTTTACAATATGCAGTAACATTCTCAGATAAAAGCATTCGCTGTTGCTGGGATGAATCACGTAGACTTTGCCAACAGCATCCGTTTTTTTAACACCGGGGAAACCATCAACCGCTGTACCTTGTTTTCTCCGTTGAAAAGTTTTAGAACTCTGGTTCCATGTATAGTAACTTGGAACTCTGTCATATGTCAGTGTTTTCGCGAAATCATCTTGAGCACATAACTTGAAGAATGTGTCAATGTTGTATCCCGCGGGTTATTAACAACTTCTTGTATATTGTTCTCCATGAAATATACTCTTTGTCCATTTTCGAAATGAACTGCAAGGTGGACAATTGTGGGAGCCCGGTCGTGCACTTCGAATGATAAAATCCTCCATACAGCTTCAAAGCTGCAGATGTAACGTCCAGACTGATATTTTTCTACTTCATTTGGTGATTGTATGCTGAAAGTGGTTTGATCACTACCTTTATTGATGTACTTAGTCACATACTGGATTGACTTTATCGAATTGCACAACTCTACGTTGATGTGGGCATCAAAAATTTTCAATAGGAGCGGATTATAGGAAACGATCCATCGGTTATCAATATCATGGTTTCGGACGGTAGCATTTTGCCCACCCTGTTCTCGCGATCGTCGACGATATTTGGGATATCCGTCATCGCTAGTAATTGTTTGAGTTTGGAACGACTTCGGAAATTTTTTGCTGCATTTAGAATCTCGCATACATGGAGAATTCGGGTTTAAAATTCCGCAAGGGCCGTGTACCATATGTTTCTTTACGATTTCGTACAGGATAGGATCTTCATCTTTATCCGGTAATTCAGCTGAAATGACCCTGTCAATTTGGTTCGGTCTAATTTTGTTCACTAACCACACCAGCAGGTGTACATGTGGCAAGCCACGTTTCTGCCATTCTATTGTGTATATATGACAGCGCGGGGGACCGAATATATGAGACTTGTTAATGAGGTGCAGAAGTTTCTGTACTTTTAAATGGAAGACTCTGTTAACTATATCGTATCTGTCTTGTGGAGTTAAATTGGTGTTAATATTTTCTTTGATTTCCGGCCAATTTGGGTTACATGTTGCAGTTATAAATAAATCAGGTTTGCCGTAATTTCTGACGTAAGTCATGGTGTCTTGCGATTTTTCGTGTAAATATTGAGGTCCACCTGTGAATGATGAAGGTAGTATAACCAACTGCCCAATGCCGTTGACGTGTTCATTCGTCTGTAAAGCATCCTGAAGCTGAACGTTATTTTCGGCTCTCAACTTAGTTTGATTATTACGGATGTAGGCCAATCTCTCATATTCAATTTTCGCATATTGATCTACCAAGTATTGGTTTGTTAACATTCCATATCTAAACAAAGTGTTGAAATTGTTACGTATTGTCATTATACGGTAGCAATAGTAGTTCATACATTACACTGTTTTACGCAGAGGTGTACCATCGATTGGGTCAACTTGAGAAATATTAATGGCATAACCATTTTCTCCACGACATAGCATCAAAGGATATTGTAAGCTGTCATAAGATCTGTGTAACTCTGAAATTTTTTGCAAATTATCATCACGATTATGCAATACAATATCTCTTTTGTCAAATTGCTGTCCAGCTATCAACATTGCTACTTCACTCGTGGACGGCGCATTATATCGTCCTCTGTGTTCTCCAACAGGAACTTTATTTGCATGGATTACGACATTAAAGTCAGAAGTATCTGCTGGAATACTCTCAATCGCAGTTTTGAAAGATTGTATATAGCAATTATGAGAATGTAACATATCTTGGAGAGATCTAATTAAATCTCTATCAATTGGCTGTGCAACACTTGAACACCGCGTAGAGACTTGTTTATCTGGATCTGCAATAAAATATATTTGAAGAAATTTGTGATCATCGAGTCGAAGTGGTAGCAAGCTCCCAGCTAAGTGGTACACTTGCCCTTGGATTTTAAATGTAGGCATGAACCCATGCTCAACGACTTGCTTACTCTTAAAAGAGGTAATTTGAAATGCGTTATTATAACGGCGTATATTGCGCATGAATTGTTTGGATTTCTGATGATCACCCGTAAGAAGAGAGTGAAGTGGTTCAGGTGGAGGGAGAATTTCTTCTAATTTGACGTTTCCTTCTAAGCAACACATGCCTTTCGATTCGTCCTTGAATTTCAATGCCAAGCAATGTTCACACACTACTGACATAGTACCTATTGATACTATACGATTGTTCTTGTAAGAAATCGAAGGATCGTAATTCATGGCAGAATTTTCTTTATTTACCCATGAATTAGTAACTTGTGCTGATGATTCTCTGGCTCTCTGTATTCGATGTCTATCCCTATCTCGACTGCGGCGAACCTCGCGGTCTACTGAAGATTCTCTCTTCTCTCAGCTCTATATCTATCCCTAAGCTGACTGAGTCGAGCCTCACGCTCTACTGATGATTCTCTAGCTCTCTGTATTCGATGTCTATCCCTATCTCGACTGCGCCGAACCTCACGCTCTACTGAAGATTCTCTCTGTCTCTCTCTCAGCTCTATATCTATCCCTAAGCTGACTGAGTCGAGCCTCACGTTCTGTTGACGATTCTTCATCTCTTTGTGAACGTACTCTTCTGGCATTCACTGTACTACGACCTATGTTCGAACGACGACGTCTTCCAGACATGACTTTATAATTTCTGTACCAAATTTACTCAGTTCTAGACTTATGTATGATTACCTATGAACAAATTGCCATATTATTAGTATGTGCCCCAGTAAAAAATATCTAAATACTTACCATTTAGAGACAAATGATTATCAACAATCATAAAAAACCAAAGATTCTATTCAGTACTTTTTTTAACTGAAATACCTTAAACTACGATTTTAATTAAATTAAAAATACTTAAAAAATAATTTGCTATTCGTGCGACTAAAAACAAAAGATAATCAACAATCATCAAGAACAAAAGATACCTATTATTCTATCCTATTTTTCTGAACTTACTTATCTAACTCTAAATTTTAACCAAGATCCTAATAGGAAATTCCAATCCATAAATTATGGTTTTATTAAATCTAATCTTATCTAACCTTATGTACTTATAATTATTATAAGTGCGATTTAAAAATTAACCTTAGAATAGAATATCATTTATATTTTAAAACTACTATCATACAATTATTTATCGTAACTTACTTATAATTACCTACTGATAAGTTGCCGCGCTGAAAAGCACGTTCTTATTAAGTAAGCTCCTTTAAACTGCGCAGGAACCATAATTTTTCCCGGACAGAAAAAAACAACATTAACTGAAAACAAACTTGCCACATAAGTTGCCGTTGGTTACAGAAATACAATACCAATGATAATATTATTAGCACCGCAGGTTTGTGTAGCACTGCACTTCTTTAGCTATATAGTTTTAAGTACAGTTAGCATTTCTGAACACACAAAAAATGGAAGTTAAAATTATGTTGATAAAACAACAAATCCGCGAAGCGAATTACGGAGCGCAGAGTGGAGTTGAGTGGAACGTCGCCTGCTAGAGCGATTAGGCGTCCATTCGTGACAGGCGATCGGGCCAATCGAAGCGAACGGTTCGACGCCGGAATGACGTGTGTGGTCTCGCGATTGGCCGAGAAAGTTGTTCTTTCGCATTTCTGAAATAAAAAATTACGAGTCGTAAAATGTAAATGACAAAAAAAATGTTATACCTCAAAAATAACAGTATTTCTCCACTATTTAATGGATGTTATTATACATATAAACCTTCCTCTTGAATCACTCTATCTATTAAAAAAAAACCGCATCAAAATCCATTGCGTAGTTTTAAAGATTTAAGCGTACATAGGGATATAGGGACAGAAAAAGCGACTTTGTTTTATACTATGTAGTGATTTGTGTTTATATATTTTATTTTTTTCTTTGAAATGTCTTAACTGCAATTTTCCGATTTTCTAAATAAATTTTGATTTTGAAAGCTTGTGTTACTGATAAAACACATACATTTTTTCCCTCTTCCAATCACACAAGTAATTCTTCTTATTATTTTTTTTTCTTTTGTGCCAGTAAGTCAATTTTATTGTTTTATTCTCATCAAAGCATTAATTAGAAAATAATTCAGTTTACAAGCTGAGAATCCTTAGTATTCCCACCAATTATTTTCTATTGTAAAGTTTATCTTACTTAATTGTAATATTTTTGCTGATTGGGGCTGGGGTGCTTACCCACTGCATCCTGGCTCATATAAGACTAGTTTCTACATCATTCTACCTTCGTCCAATGGTGTGTACTGTTGTCTCTGATGTGGTATACAAATTCAGTAAAGGGTTCTGTTATCAACTTAAACTGCATCCGAGCTGTTTGGGGACATGCAGAAGATTACATACCTTTAGCACTGGTCACAAAATTATCATCCCAATCCTAGTTGAATTTTTTGTTAGGTTTTAATTTAACTTATCTCTTTTTAGATCCAGGTAGAAGCCAAAATACTTGTTTTTCTGCTGTTGTAGTCCAGTTTTGGTGTTCCAAAGAGATCTTAGCTCACAGGCTATCATAGCCTGAGAGCTTATGTGCCCGCCCATTCTCTATGTATGTACGTGCGTAACGCGATAACTCATGATAAAAATATCCCATCCACTTGAAATTTCGTATATAGGTATATCCTGATAAGGCGCTTCCCTGATTAGTTTTTGGAGTTCATCCGATATGTATAAGAGGGAGAACGGAGGGCTCATGCCCCTCCCCTTAATTGATATGAATGGGTTTTTCATGCAGAAATATTAGTTTTTGTTCAAAATTTACACATAGGATCATTCTGATGAAGCGCTTCCGTGACTGGTATTAGGTGTTCATTGGATAAATATAAACAGGGGAAATGGGGTTTCTAATGCCCCTCCCCTTAATTTATATAAATGGGTTTTTCACGCAGAATTGTCAGATTTTGTTCAAATCTCTGAATAGTTTTGAAGTTTAATGGTTAAGTATATAAAAGAGAAGGATAACTCTTCTTAAATTATATAAATGGGTTTTTATTAAGAATTTTCCGATTTGCTCTAAATTTTGGATATGGATTTTTTTAATGATAAAGCATATCCCTGATCAGTTTAGAGCATAGGTTCCCAACCTTTTCTGAACCACCGCCCCCCTTTACAAGAAAAAAATATTTCAACGCCCCCCCCCCCCTCTTCCGTAATAATTATAAAAATATGATTGCAATTATCTATATCGAATTTTATCTTTTTATATTAAGAGTCACAACGCAGAAATTAATTAAAACGACAATCAAATGTAGTATTTAAAAATATATATTTACTAATAAACACGAAATCAGTAAGAAATAAAATGAGATGATGAGACCGGTAGACTTCTAACAATTCGTTAATATTGGGTTCCGATTTTGTTAAAATCAGTCGCAAATTGCCACGTTCAGTCATGTGCAGTCTGTTTCTTTTCTCAGACAGTAAATTAGCTAATTCTTGCACAGACAAATATGCTGAAGAAAAACTTTTTGGCGACTAAGAATGTCAGTACTCTTTCCCACGGTTCAGAGTAAAGAGCTTTAAGTATTGATATTTGAAACTAGAACTCCCGATAACCATTTCGTAAGTTGCGAGTTCTACGAGTTCCTCCACTAAACTTAATGATTTTGCTGTATCTACATTTGAGCCTGGATTTAAAAGCCAACTCGGAATATTCATGTTTGAAATATCCTGGAATCGCTCCTGAAAATCAGCATGAAGACGTCAAAATGATAGCAGCATGCAAATAAATATTCCTGTTTTGAAGAGACTGCTAAAAATGCAGGAAGGTGCTTGTATTTACGTCTATGTACATTTCGTTTGAACAGAAGTTTTTCTAGAAAAGCAGCTATGACTTTTGTTTTAATTAAATTGAGTTCATTAAATATTCTTAACAGAGGGAAGTGATAGTGAAATGGATATTTCGACTTTATAAGCTTATAAAAATGAAATTTAAAGATAACATTCTCATATTTGCGCCTAATTCTCGTCTAAAATCTGGACTTTGATATTAGTAAAACCTCTTATCCCCAAGTGGCAGCAATCAAAATTCTGTACGCGTTTATAAAAATTGGGAGAAATGTTACTTTTAACCACATTGTAGGGGTTGAAAAGGACACACACAAATAAAACGATTTTAAGAAAATATTGTCTTTCTGTTTGTGATTACACTATTAAAAAATAAAAGGTAATAGTACACAAATGAAAATTAAATGTATTGCAACATATAATAAAATAAAAACAAGTATCTCATCACCAGTTATAGATAAAGGGATTTTTATCAAAATATATTAATAGGGTGGGAAGTGATCAAAGAAAAACACATTAAAAAAAGGATGCTACTGTTAGCGATAATTAGCTTAACATTTAAAATTGCGTGTGAACTTCCTCACTAGTTTGACTAAAAACAGTTATTAACAGAAAAGCCAGGTAAGATTGACTTACCTTCAATTTGTTTTCATCTCAGGGCAGGCCATCCAGATTTTAGTATCCATTTGGTTTATACACTTTTAATCACATGAAGTTATAATCACATTAATCATCACACTGTAAGAAAAAACACTGCTACATTTAGAAAAACGAATATTATATTGAACTTGCTTTAGGATTTACGGAGCTCTGACAACAGCTCCTTTCTCTACAGCTACATATTCATCTCTGTGAAAAAATACAAGAAAAAATTATTATTATATTACATTGAAAATGAAAATTTATTATTTGAATGTTTATATCATGTAAAAGTAATTTAGAGTTTATTGAAATTAATGAGCTTTTGATGACAATGTCCTTGAAAGTTAATCATCACTTATGTATTATAAATCAATTTGATTATTTGCAGATTTCAGTCTTTTTGTAAACAACTGAAGGTTATGTTGCGTATGATGATAGTACTTTCACTTTCGATAAAAGAAAATTGTTCTTGCTAAAAATCATTTCCTGGTTGCTCTTTAAATTATGCGATGATGGATGAAAAACAATTTAAGAGTTTTGTTTATTGTTTTCTGTAATCTTCATTTAGAGTTTACATTATAATGTTTTTAACAACCCCCCCTTAAACTCTTAATGGAGATTATCCAGTAGTTTGAGTTTGTTTCTATTTTCTATGTATTCAGGTTTGGGTTCCGGTTTTGTAAGGATGTCGGCAATCATTGATTTGCTTGGACAATAATGTAATTGGATTATTCCGTTTTCTTTAAGCTGTTTAATTACATGATACTTGATATCGATGTGCTTTGTTCTGTTGGAATGTTTTCCGGATTCTGTCATTTTTATACAAGAGATGTTATCTTCGAAAATAGTAATTGGCAATTGTTGTGGTACGCCAAGATCTTCTAATAATTTTAATAACCACGTTAATTCTTGCGTAGCACTGGCCGCTGCCACAAATTCTGCTTCTGCAGAAGATTGTGCAATGCAGGTCTGTCTCTTCGTGATCCACATTATAGGATTTTTTCCTAGTAAGAATAAATTTCCTGTAGTTGACCTTCTTGTCTTTAAATACCCCCCCCCCAATCCGAATCACTATATATTTCCAAGATCGGTGGTTCTTGTGTGCTGATTACCAAATTTAGATTTTTTGTTGAATTTAGGTATCGTATAAGTCTTTTCACTCCTTTCCAGTCCGATTAGAGGGGGTTTCGTTTTTTCTGCTTAAAATGTTTACAGCTACGAGTATGTCTGGTCTTGATATCGTGGCGATGTATAACAATGCATCTATCGCTTGACGGTATTTCGTGTTGTTTGGCATTTGTTTACCTCCATCATTTAATCGCTGAAATCCTACCTCCATTGGAGTGCTGTATGGTTTAGACTCCGTTAAGTTGAATTTTTTTGCTACTACTTCTATCTTTGCAGTTTGATTCAGTTTGAATCCATTCTGCGTTTTTTCTATTTTTATTCCGAGGTAATTGTTTATTTCTCCTAGATCTTCAAGAGTATATTCTGTTTTCAATTTATTTATTATATCTTTTATCTGGTCATCATTTCCTGCAATGAGTTTGTCATCGACATACACTATGATGTAAATACTATTTTCCCCTTGTTTCTGTATGAATAAACAAGTGTCTGCTGTGCTTTGTGTGAAGTTTAATTCTTTAAGTGATTGGGTAATTTTTATATACCAAGCTCGTGCTGCTTGTTTTAGCCCATAAATTGCCTTTTCCAATCTACACACTTTGAAAGGTTCTTTTGTGTCTATGTATCCTTCAGGCTGAGACATATATACTTCTTCTTCCAGTTCTCCATGTAGGAAAGCTGTTTTAATGTCAATGTGATGTATTTTTAACTTATGATATGCTGCGGCAGTTAAAAAGCTTCTGAGTGTTGTGTGTGACACCACTGGCGCATATGTTTCGTCATAGTCTATCCCGTATTTTTGTCCGTAACCCTGAGCTACGAGCCTAGCCTTGTATCTTTTTATTTTTCCAAATTCATCGTATTTTGCTTTAAATGTCCATTTTGATCCGATTACTTTAGCTCCTTGTGGTGGATGCACTAATGTCCATGTTTTGCTTTCTTTAAGTGAATTTATTTCCTCTCGCGTCGCATCGATCCAGTTCTTTTTTTCGTGTGGGTTCTCAAGATTTATCATTTCTTGCCAACTTTTGGGCTCATATATTGGATTGTGCCGGACTGCATAAGCAAATCTGTCCGGTGGTACTCCTTTATTTTCCCTTTCGGATCTTCTAACGTGTTGTGTTTGTAAAGATGTGGATGGTGTATCTGTATCGATGTTTTCTGGTGTTAGATTTAGTTCCATTACATTTTTTTCATTCTGCTGCGCCTGTTTTTTGATTTCAGACTTTGTATCATTTGTGTTTGTATTTTCATTAGTGTTTGCATTATCTATTTTGTTTTCGATAAATTTTACTGATCTAGCTAGTATGACTCTTCCATCACTTGTGTATATTCTGTACCCTTTAGAGCGATTGTCATACCCGACAAAAGTGCCCTTTTCTGCTCTATTGTCAAGTTTTCCTCGTTTAAATTTATGTATATAGGCATATGCGGTACAACCGAAACCTTTAAATATTTTATGTTTGGTTTTCTACCTAGCCAAAGTTCATATGGTGTGGTGTTGATGGATTTAGAAGGCAGTCGATTTTGCAAATGGTTTGCGGTACATATGGCCTCTCCCCATAATTTATGTGGGAGATTTGCTTCGTTTAGCATGCTCCTAGTCATATCCAGAAGCGATCTGTTTTTCCTCTCTGCAACCCCGTTTTGACTTGGAGAATATGGGACGGTAAGTTGGTGTTCTATGCCATTATACTTCAGGTACTTTTCAATTTCGTCATTTATATATTCACCGCCATTGTCGGATCTGATCGCAGTTGGCATTTTACCAAATTTATTTTTAACTGTAGCGATGTATTCTTTTAATTTTTCAAACGCGTCACTCTTATTTGACATTAGGTAATTTATACAAAACCTCGAAAAGTCATCGATGAAAGTGATGAAATATCTTTTCCCCCCTATAGTGGGTGTGTTTATAGGGCCACATACATCAGTGTGAATTAATTCTAGTCTTTCTTTGGCTCTATATGCTCCTGATTTCGGGAATGGTGTTTCGTTTGTTTTGGATTGAATGCATACCTCACATACATTGTTGTGTTTGCATTTATTTATTGTTACACCGCTTACTAATTCTTTAGACACCATGTTTTTTATTGTGTCGTAATTTCTATGGCCCATTCTTCTGTGCCATAAATCTATACAATTTGCATTTGTGCAATTATATGTTACATTTGTATAGTAGCTACTATTTTCATCTTCGTTTACGTGTATTTCATACAAATTGTTTTTTAATTTACATTGGAGTATTATTTCACCTTTGTGTGTAATGTTGCACCTATCCTTTTCAAAATGTACCTGGCATCCGTTTTTTGTTGCCCTGCTAACTGATAACAGATTGGTTTCAATATCTGGTACGAACAGAACATCCCTTAGTGTTACTTGTTTATTATTTTTTCCGGTTTGAATAACAACTTCACCTGATCCATATGAAATCAATCCGCTACCGTTTGCTACAGTGACATTTGTCTCAACATTGTTTGTTATTTTTGTAAACATTTCTTTTGAGTTTACGATATGGCTGGAACTTCCGCTATCTACAATAAAGGTTTTTTTATTATCAGGTTGCTCTGTAAGTAAGGCTACATCATTTTTTTCATATACAGCATTTTTTCTGTCTTCAGTGTTTTCTTCAAAACATAGCGAAGTGGAATGGTTTTTAGTTTTATTTTGCTTATTTTGAGTGTAAGTGTTATTATTTTTCCCTTTTAGGAACCAACATTCTTTATTTGTGTGGTTTTTCATTTTACAGTGTGAACAATATTTGTTCATTCTTTTATAATCAGAGTGGACAGATTTTCCTTGAGCTTTATATGCTCTGGTGTTATTTTCTGAATTTTCAGAGCTTTCCGTTCGGCGGATGTATTCATCCGTTAATTTATTTTTTATAAATAGTACTGTGAGTTTAGGTTCTGGACGGGCCTCAAGAGCCGTCACTAATGTATCGTAAGAAGGGGGAAGTGAACACAATAGTAAGGCGGAAACATGGGAATCTGTGATATTTTCTCCTATGGCAGATAGTTTATCCACAATTTCTAGAATTTTAGTAATGTGGGCTATCATGTTACCACCTTCATTTAATTTTGTGCTGTACAGTTTTCTTAATAAGTACAGCTTGCTGGAGAGATTGGATCTCTCATGAATTTGTTTTAGAGTGTCCCATGTCTCCCTCGCCGAATTCAGATTTTTAACATGTACTATTTGGCTATCTTCAATACTGAGATTGATTAACGCTCTGGCTTTGCGGTCTTT
The DNA here is from genome assembly GCA_964019185.1 of Maratus speculifer. Lineage (NCBI taxonomy): Eukaryota > Metazoa > Arthropoda > Arachnida > Araneae > Salticidae > Maratus > Maratus speculifer. The sequence continues at coordinate 271,790,285 of OZ025298.1, forward strand.
CTTGGCCCAGTCTGTGGTTATGGGGGTTGGAACCTCATCCGTAATGACTTCAATTAAGTCTTCACGAATTAAAAGCATCTCAATTTTAAATCTCCAATTTGAGTAATTATTGGCGTTTAGTTTTTCTATTGTTGTGCTGTCTTTTACAGCAGCCATGATATTGTTATAGAAAAGTTTTTTTTTTTCTTTAAGTTTGCTAAATTGTTTAATTATGGACTGCCTGACCTGATTTTGTTTTTATTTCTGTCTCATTAATCATAATTGTTAGCGATAATTAGCTTAACATTTAAAATTGCGTGTGAACTTCCTCACTAGTTTGACTAAAAACAGTTATTAACAGAAAAGCCAGGTAAGGTTGACTTACCTTCAATTTGTTTTCATCTCAGGGCAGGCCATCCAGATTTTAGTATCCATTTGGTTTATACACTTTTAATCACATGAAGTTATAATCACATTAATCATCACACTGCAAGAAAAAACACTGCTACATTTAGAAAAACGAATATTATATTGAACTTGCTTTAGGATTTACGGAGCTCTGACAACAGCTCCTTTCTCTACAGCTACATATTCATCTCTGTGAAAAAATACAAGAAAAAATTATTATTATATTACATTGAAAATGAAAATTTATTATTTGAATGTTTATATCATGTAAAAGTAATTTAGAGTTTATTGAAATTAATGAGCTTTTGATGACAATGTCCTTGAAAGTTAATCATCACTTATGTATTATAAATCAATTTGATTATTTGCAGATTTCAGTCTTTTTGTAAACAACTGAAGGTTATGTTGCGTATGATGATAGTACTTTCACTTTCGATAAAAGAAAATTGTTCTTGCTAAAAATCATTTCCTGGTTGCTCTTTAAATTATGCGATGATGGATGAAAAACAATTTAAGTCTTTTGTTTATTGTTTTCTGTAATCTTCATTTAGAGTTTACATTATAATGTTTTTAACAGCTACTAGTATATTCTTATAGAAAACACTTCCAATAACATAAAGAAATTAAAGAACACGCATTTTTCTTTAATAAAATATTGGTATTTTACACATTTTTTGACTGTGTTTTTATGTCCCTTTTAACTCCCTCGGTTATTGTCCCTTTCAACCCCATACCCACCTGGCGAAATTAGAAATGTATTCAGGCATGGCAGTATTTTATCTGACAAAATATACTAATACTCACATAACGTACATACTTTACACTGCTAAATAGCATAAATATTATAATGTTAAGCTTAATATTAATTTTTTAGAGAAAAAAAAATAAACATTTTGATATAAAATTTATTTTTATATCAAAAACAGGTTTTGCTTTAATCACTTACAATGATTCAATTCCGAGCGTTAGTTGTAAGGATTATTAAGGTAAAAGAAGCATTGCGATTAATTGAGCCAAAGTTGAAACTTTGTACATTTTATTCTTTTTCCTGAATGCCCCTTTCATCTCCAGTCTCCCCTAAGTCTGTTAAATAAGCTATGTCATTTTTGGATGTGATTAAGTTTCTGCTCTATTTTTCGTCTACGTTTTGAAAGAAGTCAAGTATCGAGTCCAAATGGATTGAAACACGATTCAAATACCTATCGTTAATCTATGCAATTCTCTGTGCAACAGTAAGTGATAGTAATTTTCATCATTTTAACTACAAAGTTTAAAAAAATAATCTGTCATGCAATAAAATGCTTTTAATTTTATCGACTACCTTAATAATGTACTGAAGTGACGTATGCAGTCCTTCATTAAATTATTTTGTAACCAATGGCTGACGATGAATAATATACATCGAGTGCAAATGATACTGCTTGTTCAAAGTGACAAATAATCGGGAAAAAATTCAGTCAAAAAATAAAGAAATTAATAAAAAAGAAAAGAAACTGTTAGTATTTTTTTTAACAGAAAATACATTAAATAATATAAAAGATTAAACATGGTGAATTTTTCTTTAACAAAATGCTGGGATGTGTAGATAATTTTCAGGCAATGTTTTTATTTTTCAAAAATTCCGATCATTTCAAGAAAAATTAATTAATTAATAGTCATTTCAGAAAACGTAATCTTAATTTTCCATAATTCCATTAATATATCAAATAAATCTAATATTTTGAGTTTAAACATCGTAGCTTTCCTATATGACATAACAGAAATAGACCAGATAATATTTTTCTAAATTATTTTAATATTAATTATTTATGCTCAAAACTATATTAATCAATCTTATTTTTAAATATAAATTATTTTAATGTAATCGCCCAGTTTTTTTAATCATATAATTCGCAATTTATGTGATTTTAAAATTAATCTTAATTTCTGTATTTTTTTATGAAGATCGCTGATTTTTCAAATTCGCGCATCGCCATTTTTTCCTAGCCTCTCTTAAGAGTTTTGGACATGACTCATCGGGGTTTGGAATGTTCCATGGGCTTCGAGATCATTCTTTCGTACGAATTACCCGCCAAATCCCGGCGTTCACCCCCCTGGATGACGCATCTTTTTTCTAGACCATTCTGGACTCAGAGAGAAGCTGTGCTCTGATTGGCTGGGTGAACGCGCGTCGTGAAGAAGGCAGGCGATGCTCTGATTTATTTGACACTTGTCTACTGAACAGCACGGAGTAAAGAGGTGCGAGCCCGACGCGGACCTGAGGGTCTAGCGTCGGGGATGAGATTAGTTGTTCTGAGAATGAAGTGCGAGCGTATTCTTTTGGCCTCCTTTTTGCTGAAAAATTTAAGGTCCGCAGTTTAATCCTGAATTCCCTAAATTTCCTTCAACGGCGTCACATTTTAAATCATTCATCCAGCCTCTTTTCCTGAGTAATTGGGAGAGAATGAAATCTTCCAACCATTAGTTCTACTTTACCACAGCTTGATCTTGGTGCTCTTAGATCTTGGGAAAATCCCAGCAGCATTTGAGTAATACCGCATACATCTTCTATCTTTGTGGCCGTCAGCTCAACGCTTTATCAGCCTTGATGTTAGCGTGTGGCCGTAAGTTCATCGCTTCAACAACTTTGAAATTTGCGCTCTTCGAGCTTCAAAATTCCAAGTAGAGTTGCAGCCTTTCCGGAGACGAGCCCTACCTTAGTGGGGTCCCGCGCCCAGTGGAGCCGTCATCAATTCCAGGGACTTTCGGATCTAATATTATTCAACTACTGGGACTTTTTATTCTACGTGAACTGTGGTGTGCTGTGTGCCGTCCAAAACATTCCAGGGACTTTCGGAACTATTAAATTTCAACTATTAGAACTCTTATTCAAAGTAAACTGTAATATGCCAATTTCCTGTCCAAAAGATTTTCCGTCATTGTGTATTAAAGTGTGTAATTTATCATCCTTTCCAGTGGCCACTGCTTCAAGTATTTCAATATGTGTGAATAAATAAAGTAGTATTTCTGCCAATAAGTATCTGATTAATATTTCATCCGTGGGTGAGTTTATCATTTTTATCTTTTTTTTCAGTGGAAGTAAAATTTTCTATTTTCTCTTAATTTTAAATAAGTTTTCACGATAGTCTTTTTTTCATACCTTTCATAAATGAATTTCTAGAAACGCAAAGTACTGTGTTATCGATCGCGTGCTGCTGGCTGTGTTTGAGGAACTTGCTATCCGGTAATATAATTCTTTGGGCCGACTTGTTTACTTCAATGAGTTTTGGCTGCTGAAATATTGCTGGGATCGCGACTCCCCAAATACAGTCATAGCACAAAATACTGGTATACAACATCCTTTTTGATTCGGTTTTTCCTTGACCACTCGTCACCCTGTTTTTTTAAATGCACCCTTTATGATGTTCCGTAATTGCTGGAGAACCATCAATGATAACAGACAAAATTTTTAGACTTTCGTAAAAGAAATCAGGATTTCGGGACCCAGCTTTAAATTCAATTGTATAGTTTTTCATGTAAAGTTAGATTTCAAATTTTTATCACGGTCCCAAATAACACCATGGAGGTAAGCTACATTTACTACATATATCTTAACACCTTCGGGATGAGCGACACCTATACGTGCCACAAAAAGGCTTAAGAAACCTTGTTTATTCCCACCGGTAAAATTACTGTATACTGTAAAATTTGTATTATTCAATCGGTGCATTTTCTCGATTTAATACGGAGAGGAATTTCTGTTCTTTAAAACCGGTGACAAAACATTAAAAATTTCTTAAAAGGTTCCTGTCGCGAAGGGGTTAAATTGCTAGATACGCCACGGCAACGCCCCCTTTGACTGTCCCAAGCCCCCCATTTGCGTCTGGACCCACCACCGCCCCCCTGGAAGGTTCCAGCGCCCACTGGGGGGGCGGTACCGCCCCCGTTGGGAACCTATGATTTAGAGGGTTCAATGATTAAGTATAAAAAGGGGAAAGGGGGGAGCTGATCCCCCCTCCTTAATATATTTTTTTTCGAACGGAATTAACCCTTGAAAATAAAAGACTGTAATGTACAATTAGTATGCGTAGCCTGTGAGCTCAATGCCATCGGTTTAACTGGGCAATATTCTTTTTATTTTAAAGACTGATCCGTCTGCAGGCACCCTGGAGAATTTCAATGGTTGATGGGTGCTAAGTGATTGCCACTCAAAATTAATGACTTACGTGGCTTCTTACCCCCTTGTAGAGTTTTGTTTATCTGATAGAGCCTTATTTGTTTCTGCCTGTCTGTCACAAAACTGTATAAGTCAGAGACTTCAAATTTTGTGTACTTACAGCTTAACACCTTTTGTCACACGACAAATCATAAAATTTTGAAAAAGTCTATTATTTAAATTAAATTAATTTTTTCAATGTCATTCATTTTCTGATGTAAATTTTAAAAGGAAACCTTAATTTCCATATACTTCGTGTAGACATTATAGCTTGGAGGTAAAGCAACTTGCTAGTAAACAGAAGTTTCTTAGTTCGAACCCTGAGGCTGGAAGGTGAATTTTTCAATTTAAGATGGATTTAATTAAAAGAAATTTCATATTTTTTGCCTATTTAAGGTTATATATATATATATTTATTACTGACATTCATAATATTTTTTAGAATTCAATTTTCCCCCTGTTTTAAAAACTATTGCGATTTATTAAAGATTAAGCTTTTTAAATTTCGTTTAAACCTTTTTTTGTTTTTTAGAAACTTAAAATTAAATTTTCGATTTATATAAAAAAAAATGGAATTTTGGATTTTATTTAAATTTTATTTGAATATTTTTAATTTGATTAAAGTAACTTCCTTTTATAATTATTTAAAAATTAAATTTATTGATGCTACCATCTATGTAAGAATTTAATAATTAAAAATTAACAATTTGGATAAAAGATGAGTTGTTTTGAAAGGAATATTAAACGAAACCCACTTTGATCAGCGATCACATTTATCCACTTGCTTTTTATAGTTTTCAGTGAAATGTTAGTTGGGTTTTAACTACCTTATTCTATGCCTTTTCTGTGCTCTTTGATACCTTACTATCTCTATATTCTTCATTATTTATTTGTACCAGTCTTTGAAATAACATCAAAGTGTGGGGGGGCAACGAAATTTATTTGGATGCTCTATTTCTGAAGATTATGTTTGAGGGAATTTATTTGGTGGGGAAGAAATATAGAGGAATCCCATGTTATCCTATTGGGGGGGAGGAGACCTTGTTTAATCAAAATTGGAAAGTTCAACAATTTTTTTTTCAGCACGTAGATTGGAAGGTTCGTTATCCCTCTGTAAGCTTAAAATATTTTGAAAATGAGTATGAGTATTTCAAACTTTATGCTAAATTTTCAAAAATTCCGAAAAGTATGAAAAGTATTCTTTACTTGCTTGTAACTTTTGACTAGACAAAATGTAAAAATTTGGAGCTTATAATGGGATAAAGACCCTTCCTATCTAGGTGATGAAAGAATATATGGGTGATTCTCAAAATAGGAGACAATTTATGTCTTACGGCATACAAAAAAAATTAAGAGATTTTTTGTCATGTTTTTATATTTAGATATGTTTGTCTTAATATTATTCATTATTTGCACTCAAGAATTACTCATTTTTTAGTTAAAAACACCTTAAAATAACAGAATAAATGTTCAAAATGTCATTAGCATAAATGTCCACAGCAGCTGTGCCTTCTATATACTAGCTTTTTCAAGAGTTAATATCATGTTTATAAAATAAAACAAATGTTATTCTTTCTTTAAATTAATCAAGGAGAGGATTTATCCAATAAATTTATTTTTAAAAATAAAATTATAGTATATAAAAAAAGAATTAAAGTTTGTCCTCCATATTCTATTTTCAAAACAAGGTCATACAATAGCAGCTGGTTATTAATAACAATTTCATTTTCACATATGACAATAGTTTGAAAATATAAAGTTTCTCCATGGCAACAAGTAGCCATTTTATTCCAGCCTGAAAATAGAAGCATGTATTGTATTTTAAGAATAGAAGTTGAATATTAGGGGCGTACATCAATTGTATGTCATTAGAATGGATAATAATTTTCATGTTTATTTTATAATTAAAATTTTTATTTTACTTATTTGCATAGGACTTTTGTGTTTTAAAAAGTCCCAGAAAGGACTATTGCATTGTAATTATATTATGGCTCATAATCTTATTTAAATTAAAATTTGTCATTAGCATGGACAAATATCAGTGTCATTAGCATGGTTTTTCTGTCCATGCTAAAGACTCCTATGTGCATAAATGTAACCATTGCTTACATTGTATCTTTTATAAAGTTTAAATTTACATATAAATTTAGGTATTACATTTATTATCCCTAAAATATGCATTAAATCTGTCAGAAAATCACTAAGACAGCTTCTTACATTGTTAGTGTCAGAATGTTGCTCATGTAAACAAAATTTGCTCTTTGGTAATGTTTTTATTCTCCTTATATGTAAAAATGGAAACCATTTGCTGAAAAGGAAGGCTAATAAATATAGAAAAAAATATTTAAACAGGAAGAAAATAAAATTTTCTTAATATATTTATTCCATGCAATTTGTTTTGTCATTAGCATGGCTCAAAAAATGCTAATTATTTTTTTTTAAGTTAATTTTTAAATATTTAGCTCTGCTGACTACATGTAAAGCATACCTAATACTATATTAACAACACCTATTTTTTTCAGAAATTTTGTTAACAGTAATTTTTTTAAGATTTCACTTTTGAAATCGTCCCCTATTTTGAGAATCACCCATATATATATATATATATATATATATATATTGTTAAAATTTCGGACATAGTGAATGAACAAGAAGAACAGGTAATTTTTTCACAAGTTAATATGGGATTCAACATTTTTTTCCACACCAGATAAGTTCCTTTAAACCCTTTTTGGCACTCTGTGCCCAGTCCAGGATACCTAATTTTAATTCCAAACTTGCTAACGACATCAATAATATTTTAGTAAAATTTTGTTTTTAAATGAAAGCTTAAATTAAGGGATTCTAAATTTCTTAAAAAGACGTTTGTAAATTCCAGTGACAGTCGATGATTTCTCATTTTACTAACCGAATTCGCCCGTGCCGAAAAGGGTTAACCTTATGCTTTCAATTCTGGAATGGCCCCCAGGCTTCCACCTGAGTTTCCAAATTATAGCCCATTTTTCAGACCGTGCTTTGCTTCGAAATTCATGTTTATGTTCCATTTTCAATTTAGATGAAGGTTACGTGCGGCGGCTTTCCACGTCGCATACTCGAATGAAAAGCCCCGTTCGCTAATGCTAATCCTATGGAAGAAATTTATAAAGATATCTCGGTTGCATTTTAATATTTTTAAATGGTTCTTTTTGCATTGGATAGCTGAGATTGATCTGAATGCAGTCCGTTTTTTTTCCTTTTTTGATTTTGCTTACAGATATTTTTTTACGAAAACGCTTTCATTTTCAGAACCAGTTTGGAAAGTGAAATCACCTTCGTAAAAAATATCTGTAAACAAAATCGAAAAAGTAAAAAACAGCCTGCATTTAGATCAATCTCAGCTATCCAATACAAAAAGAATTAAAAATATTAAAATACAACCGCGATATCTATAAATTTCTTCCATAGGATTAGCATTATAGTCGTTGAGCCAGGGGGTTGAGTGGTTTCATCTCTGGGGACTTGGTAAATCATACATTTTTGGATTCACCACAACATAAGTAGTACATTTATCCATAATACTTTCAAAATTAGGGTAGCTTAAAGATGCTACACCAGAAAATGTACACAATAAATAGCGTTTTTGAATCAAGCTTAATTTTTAGTTAGAAATATTAAATTGAAACCAGAAAAGTTTCAATGGTAGTTTTTATTTATATGTTTACGACATTTCATTTAGGGTTCGAAAACAAAAGTATCTTAAAAAATTTGTTCGTGACAATTCGGAGTTTAAAAGTGGAAAATTCAGCCAATTGTGGCAACACTCTGGATGATATTATAATCGGAAAGTTTTTTTGGCTTCGCATGATATTAATTTAGTAAGTATAAAAGCTATTATCTAATGGATTTTTGTCATTTAAAAAGAAATTATTGACTGTTATAATTGATTGTTATATATAGCTACAGTCAGTGGCGTAGCTATGTTTTTTGGCGCCCGGGGCCAGCAAGAAATTTTGCGCCCCCACCCCAATATAGATATATAACAATTTCTCTCAATTTGGCGCCCCTAGGCCTCGGCGCCCGGGGCGGACGCCCCTCTTGCCCCCCCTTAGCTACGCCACTGGCTACAGTTTTGAAATTCGTAAATCAACAGAGCTTCAGATTTACTAAACAGTAAGAAATTTTAAATGATAGGGCTGATTTTAAAGTTAAAAAAAATAATAAATCTCTAATATATATATGTATATTTTTTATCTTCAATAGAAAAAAGTATTGTAACAGAAATTTTTTTGGACTTCCGGCTTTTTTACGGATTTACACGTTTTAGAGATCAGAGATTCCTAAAAACTTGCTTTTACAAAATGTCTGTCTGTCCGTGTGTTTGTGTGTATGTCATTCAAATCATGAAAAAGTGTATGAAGATAGAATCCAGAATCTTTATCAAAAGAAGAACTTGTAAGGCAGAATGATAAACTGAAAAATGAACTAGAGGAATTCCAAAGAGGTACATCAGAGAAGGATATTATAATAACAGCTTTAAAATTGCGCAAAGACATCCAAGAAGTTGAAGGCATCAAGTCTTGGCCTCCATGTATTGAAGAAGTAATGAATTTTGAATCTCAAATTCCAGAATCTGTTTACATATTTCTTCAAACATTACTACATGGTATGGGGGAAAAATACGTACAATATCACACCTAGGGTATCTCTATATATTTGGTCCTTAGGGCAAGATTTTATACACGCAATTACTTATGGTAGAGAGAAAACACAAAAACACATCATTTTACCATTTGCTTTAAAAAGTTTATCTGGGTGTGTTGTTGAGCTGACAAAACTTTTCAATCGATGTGTTCACACTTTATCTTACTCCCAGATAGAAGAGATTGAAACAGCTGCAGCAATGAAAAAGATCTCTGAAGACAGATATGTCGTTCTTCCAAAGAACATTTCTCTGAATCAATTCGTGCATTTGGCTTGGGATAATATAGATAGACTGGAAGAAAACCTTTATGGAGGGGGTACAAGTCATCGAGTGAATGGAATTATTACGCAATTCAAATCCTTTCAAAGTGATACGCCAAACACATGCACAGGCAACACTACACTTAAATTAGATGGAAGAAAAAAGATTAGAACCCTCGTTGGAAACTCAACAAGTATCCGTCCGTATGTTCCTGGACAAAGAACTGGTCCAAAGCTTGCTCAAAAAGAAGATCCTGTTTTTGACCAATTACATCATGAGTCGAAGAAGAAGAATTTGCTTTGGATTATTTTTAGGAGCCTAGAGCCCGAGCATCAAATCGTGCCAAGCTGGACAGGTTTTAATATAGCCATACGTAAAGATTGTGAAATCAACTTAAATAATATTGGTTACTTACCTACAGTCAATGCACCTGCTACAAACATCTCTACTGTTAATGAAATTATGTGTCGTTCACTCGAAATAAAGAACAAGTTAAAAATTGATTCTATAGCAGTCACAATGGATCAAGCTCTATATTCCAAAGCGTTATAGGTAAAAAGCAAACATGCTGAACAGTTCCGACCAATTTTCTTGCTGATGGGTGGTTTTCATTTGACTTGCAATTTCATGGGCATAATTGGGAAGCGCTTTTGTGATGCTGGACTGCAAGACCTTTTATTAGAAGCAGGAGTGGTAGCAGAAGGCTCTATCTCAAGCATTATTCAAGGAAAACATTACAACAGAGCGCTTCGCATGCACAAGCTTATGTATGAGACACTCATGAGAATACTTTGGGATGATTTTCTGCAACATAATAGTGAACAATGTAAAGGAGCATCCAATGTTGATACTGAAGTTCTTCAAGATGAAGTTAAAACATTGTTTCAAGATATATCTACTGCTAAAACGGATGATTTCTTCAAAATCATGACATCAATAGAATTTTCTAAAGTATATGATGAGTTTGAGAAATTTTTGAAATATTTGCAGAAAAATAATGGGCAACTCACATAGCTGTGGTTGTCTTACATACAGATGGTAGACATCTTACTTACATTGGTGCGGGCAACCAGAGAGGGTAATTGGATTCTCTATCTTCTGGCTTTCAGGAAGATACTACCTTGGTGCTTCGCATATGATTATCTGAGTGTTGGGTGGTTTTCAAATGTATTGCCGTAATAGGTGAAACAAAATTTGAAAAAATAATTTGGTTTAAATATAAAAATTTACTCAGGTATGAGTTGCTTATAGTTTACAACATTGTAAGCAGTAGATTGTTTGCGAGTTTTTTTATTTATATTTCAGAAATTTCAAGAAATGTCTTGCCCAGTCACTATTTTTCTCATAAGTGTGACCTCTATAAAACATTCTGATTTTTTTTGTATCAATAATTTATTAAAAAATTGCTTAAGGTTCTTACATACGTATTAATAAATCAAAAATGTATTAGTATTTATTTATTTCATAAATTTAAAGCATTTTAATAGTTGTTTATGCCATGAGTGTTACTTTGCTTCTTAAATAAAGGGTAAAACTTTTGATTAAAAACAAATTTAATTAAAAATTAATTATTTTCATTGCAATTATAACAAAAAATTAGAAAGTTCTAATAGGCAAAGCCATTAATTTAAGTGAAGTCATAAATGCATTAATAAAATTCTGATTCTTAGTTACAGTAACGTTCATGAAAAGTGGTAACACTCATGACAAGCAATAAGATTCATCTTGCAGCAAACAGCTTTTTTGTAACAATATATATAAAAAAAGATTTTTAAAAATCTAAACTATGATTTGTGTAAAATAAATAGTCCTTTGAAAATTATTTATTAAGAATTAAAATTTGAATCTTAAATAGCACTTACAAAACATGTGTGCAGATATGAAAATCCTGTTACAATTTTTAAATAATTATAAATATATATAATATGACAAAATATATCCCTGCCTGAATCATGAATCTATTATAATCATAACTTAAATCTTACACATGATTTATAGTTTTAGAATTACTTAACTTCTTTTCTCATGAGTGTTACTTTTTCCAAGTAACACTCATGTAAGGTAACACTCATGTACGGTAACACTCATGACATTTATTAAGGAATTCTTCACTAAAATAAATTCTAACTGTTTTATTGAAATTTTAGTTGGACCTATTGATTCCTGAACAAAAAATACAGCATTCCCAAACTTAACATTTTTATACGTTAAAAAATAATAATAAATAAATGGGTAACACTCCTGTAAGAAAATAAAAATACTCACCATGTTGAAATGAACATTCTGATAAAAAGCAATTATAGAACAAAATTATCGCGTTCTAAATAAACGCACTGTAAAGAAGAAACAACATTGTTTTCTCACTACCGTTGCCAACTGCAATATACAAATCTTTTGAAAACAAATAATATTAACTTCCCTAAAGTAACACTCATGTTCTGCATATGCGGACACAAAATAAATTTAAATTTTTAACTCTTAGATACTAATTTTAAATATATAAACTATCTATTTGTTTAATTAATACAGGATATTTTACTTTTAATCCATACATAAAAATTTTAAAATGTTTGAAAGCATAAAAAAAGATTGAAATTTTGCGAGTTTTTTATTCAGGACAAGTAAATTCCCATTACTTGCTAACTAAAGTACAAAAAAAAAAAAAAAAAAAAAAAAAAAAAAAAAAAAATCACTATTTCACAACTCTGAAAAAATCTAATGAATGCATTGAATTAAGCATGAAAAGTTGTGCTACTACCTGATTTTAGAATATCAAAAAATAAATTTATTAATATGAAATTTAGATTTAAACATCAGGACATCAAACTGGCAGTTCATGTGAAATTCACCCTGTTAATTATGCTGATATGCTGGCATTATAAACTGATTATCCTTCCATATATGATTCTTTTATCAGAGGAGGGTTTTGTGTGCAGATTGGACAACGAAACCCATTTGGCAGAATCCCCATGGATCAGGCGATTGAAGAGACAATAAATAAAGACACACAGGGATCAAAAGGTATAACTAAGTTCAGCCAAAGTTCTGCCGCAGTTGAGAGATACTATTTAAACTCTGATATGAGGGCAGCATTTCTTCACATGATTCGTGAAAGAACAAAAGTCAATCCTTCAGAAAAATCCGTTTCACATTCAGATCTCTCTTTGAGTAGGATTCAGAAAGACGAACGCGATATTTCAGCTTTACAAAACCTGATCATCAATGAATGGATAAATCCATTTCAAGATTTAGACATGGTAGTGTTATCAACTGGAACAGTGCCAAATCGAGAAATTGTCTAAGATATAATCAGGGCTCAAGAAGTGGGTGAAGAAGCTTATCAAACGTTCAAAAAAGAATATCTCTCGGAAAACTCAAAGCCAGAAGGATTTTTCAAACCTCTAAAGAAAAAAAAGCTAAAGACATTATCTGATTCGAAGAAGAAACAAAGTGTAAATCAGAGTTTGTTGTCAAGGCAGAAAGAAATATGTTTGCTCAGATGACAATTACTGCTCAACGAAGAAAGTTAGACATGAGAATTGTCTTTTCTTACCCTCTAGGGCCTCTCCCATGGTCCTTAGCAACACCCGACGGTTCAATGAGAAAAACAGCAAAATCAAAATTGATGGATGTTATAACAAAAAACTTTGCGCAGGCTGAAAGAATTCCAAATGAGGGTGTTGTAAATATCATTGACGGAATGTGCTTTGTTCAAAAGTTACTACAATCGCTACAAACATTTGGACAAGTAGAAGAGAATCTATTTTCTAAAATAATGCAAGAATCTACATCCTCTGAACGAATAGATGTTATATTTGATACATACAGACAAGTATCAATAAAAAGTGATGAACGAAAAAGGCGAACTGTCGGTGAAGCAATAAAAATAAAACACGTAACTCCTGGACACCCAATACGTAAATGGAAGCTGTTTCTATCTAACGAGGAAAACAAGAAAGAACTTATACATTTTTTTTTTCACAAGAATGGCGAAATATTCATTATCTGAAACAGTACCCGAAAATGTATGTTACCTGTGAAGAAAAATGCTATAAGTTCACAAAAGAACTAGTTGAAGAAGCGACAGAATTGACGTGCTTTCAAGAAGAGGCGGATATGCGACTTTTATTTCATGCACATCATGCCCTAGTATCTGGATTTAAAAATATTATTGTTAGCTCGTTAGATACTGATGTGGCAATTATCACACTGTTTGCTTTAGAAAAAAGCTGAAGAACTAGAGTGGTTCAATATTTATAAAATGTGGATCCAAAGACAGGATAAAATATTAAAACATGAATGAGCTGCATGAACTTCTAGGAAAAGAAGTATGTAATGCGTTACCTGGAATGCATTCCTTATCAGGATGCGGTACAGTAAGTGCTTTTGCTGGCAAGGGGAAATGTGCTGCATACAAAATAACAATGAGTTACGATATACTATTTTTTCTGCAAAAAAAAAAAAAAAAAAAAGGTTCTGTGGAGTCGCATCACCTTCCGCCGTATCGTAATACTCTCTACCTACATATAATGAGAGCTGATTTCCAGGCTCTGGTTTGGAAGAAGTGCCTACAAGCTAATCCTGATCTTCCATCCCCAGATAATCATGGTTGGATTTCTGGAACAGACAGTGAAGGAAGAGCTTATATAGAAGTCCAGTGGACGGACAGTCCTCCTGCTCCTGAAGCTGTTTTCGAATTGATGTCATGTTCGTGTCCAAGAACATGTGTCATGCCATCATGTGTGTGTGTTTTGAATAAACTCAAATGTATAAGCATGTTCAGAAATCAAAATTGTTCCAACTATGACGATGAAAGCGATTTGGACACAGAAATATCAGCTGATGATGATAGTAGTGAAGAAGACTAAGATTTCTGTTAATTATTAATTCTTGAGAATATAAGTACAATATTCTTCACCAGTATTAATTATTTTTTGAAATTCTGTGGCTTATCACATGAAAATAAAATGCATTAAAATGCAAAACAAGATTTCTGTTTTCTTTTATTGAAAATGTCTTTTAAACTCTTTATTTAACTGAAAATGTTAATAAACATAATGTTAAATTAGATGTTAAACAATATGTTAAAACAAAATTGCAACAAACCATTAATCAGCATAACGTTTTATGTACAATAATATGTATTCTTTCCATATTTTTATTGAAATGCCTCAAATTATATGATAATTGCAAAATTAATCACACGTATCCCCGTATGATAGATGACGTCAGTCTTTTCAATATGGCGTCTTTAAGCTACCACAAATTTCATAGTATCATCATGAAATGAACTCCTTGGATCATTGTGAATCCATAAAGGTATATATTACCAAGTCCCCAGAGATGAAACCAAAAGGCCTAATTTTGGCTTCTGGCTCAACGACTATTAGCGAACGGGTCTTTTTATTTAAGTGAAGCGGCCCCTTAAGAAATTGCGAACATTGACCGAAAAAAAATACAAGTTGAATGTAGATTCTGCCATTGCAGAATTGAGTTTCGCCTCCGATTAGAAAAAAAATCGATAGAGGTTTTATAAGGACGACCCCATTTAGATTGCAATGAACTAACTTCATTTTTCTTGTGTTTATCAATATAATAGCAAACAGAACGGCGTTAAATATTCAATTGAATAGCAATTTCTCTCTGAGACATTGGAATTGCGGAATAATAACGAGATACAATTTGACGTGCTACTTCTTCATTGACTAGATTGATCAAAAATGGATTTTTTCTTTAGTTTAAACGCTTTTTTTTAGACTCTGAGTAAAAGGAAATGCAATTTAACAATAAAACGAGCGGAATCTCGTCGAATTCGAAGAGTGAAATGTTTAAAAGACCCGATCGATTTGGTTTTAAAAAAAGCAAAAGTAATTACATTATTGAATCAATATATAATAAATATATTTACGGACTAAATGTCAAATTTGCCAGTTACAATTTTGCATGCAAATATTCGCACATCTTCAGTTAAAAATTTAATCTGAGTGCCGGCGAAATCGAGAAATTTTATTTTATATGCACTCACAGAAAAATAGTTTTATTTAAAAAAAAAAACTAATTTAATTTTTACTGTGACATTGTTTTCTCTAACTGAAGTCATCTGAAGGAAAAATCTCAATCTCAGTGTCCATAATGAAAAGAAATATTGAAATGTAATATAGGGTACTACTAGGTTATCCAGTCGACCAAAAAATTATCGCCAAACTATAAGATTAAATGCCAATAATGGATGATCGTGAATGTCACATTCAATAACATTAAATACGATTCACGTGTTTAAAATGTCTTTAAGTGATTTTTATTTCGACTTTTTATTAATATTTTTATTAATATTCTACTAATTATTTGTTTTTTCGTTATTTAAAATAAAAGTTATGTCAATATGTATAATTTGGCTATTAGTTTGGCGATTTGTATAATTTGGCGAAATTGGTCGACGGGATAACAGAGTAGCACCTAATATCGTTATGAGTAAAAATGCGATGTTTTAAATAGTGACGTCGTTTTCTCTTCAAATGTTTTTTAAAAGTTACTGTTATTAGTAATATGAAAAAGGCATCCGTAATAACATTGTAATTCCCATTTATCTGGTTGCTGAATGACATCATTTTCCTCATTTCAAATTTCTCTTATTTTGCTTTAGACATTAATTTTTATCATAAATTATTTTCTGTTATTTTATTTACATTATTAATATTATTTCTCAGTAAATATATAATTTTTTTTACCTCAATTAGTGCATAATTATGCGCAATCATTTTGGAAAATAAATTTTTATTATCGAGAGGAAAACTAAACTGAGTTGCCACCATTTTGAACAAATGTCGTAAAAAGCATTTAAAATTAAAAATAAAATACAGTCGACGCTCGTTTTTGCGAACTCGTAGGGAACACTCAAATGGTTCGTAAAATAGAAAATCATGAAAAATGACATGAATATGTACATTATTTATGTCTATTTTTAACAATATTCCTCCCATTTTCATAGATGATGCAATATTTTAAGATTGTTTATTCTGAAATAGAGTTATACATATATTTTTTAAATATATAAGAAAATTCAAAATACAAATTTATGAACAGAAAAAAAAAATTAGCACTCAGAAGAATATGTTATTAAGCTTTGAAAACAGTACATGTGAAAACATAGACTGTATTAGTACTTAACGGATGAAAATACATAGATAAAAAATTAGAAATGGAAATAATCACTTATCCTTTTTTGCTTGAAAATCACATTTTGGAAAATACATGTTTCCATTTTATCTATGCTTGAAATCATTTCACAATTATTGTTCGCTTCAAAAAAATGCCTTAGCCCTGACAACCATTGAGCTGCTTGTTTGACAGTCGGGCGTTGGATTATTTCATTTTCTTCTTGTTCTAAATCTGAAAGTTCTTCTTCCTTTTCACTTATTGCGTCAGCAATAATTTGATCCTCTGATATTTCTTCCGTACAAATCACGTCTGAATCTACACTCAAAAAGTCCTGGAATGAAATTTCAGGCAAAAGTGGATTTCTTTTGCGGAGTTCATTTATGAGTAGCTCATCTCCACTGATATCGTCGGGTACATTTTCCTGGTTTTCATTAATTAAGGCACTGAAGCCTGTGTGTTGAAATGTTTTAGCTATTGTAGTCGCTTGAAAATCATTCCAAGCACGTATTGACAAATGCATTGCACTCAGAACGTCAATAAGGAAAGCGCAGCACTGTAAAAACAGCTTGCGCAGTTGTGATGTGCAGTAACTCAGGGCAAAACATTACCGAGTTTTCCATGGCGGCCAATGTGTTTTCAGGTATGTCTTCTTTTAATTTATCCGCATATGCAGAAAATTTGAGTCTTCCGGCCAAAGTAAGATATGTGGATAAATTAAATGGAATGCATGTTCATTCATATGAGTTTCCAGACCCATATATCATCCCGAAGTGTGAATGAGGAGATGATATAAATGCATGGCCACATGTGCTGTTTGATGACATATATTCTTATTTGAAAACGTACAATAACAATGTATAAATACTAATAGCATTATAAATACTAAAAAATAATATTTTTAAATGTGATCACAGATATGCATATTATGAAGTAAAGGTATATTCAGAATGAAAAATATCATAAGATGCATACATTTATTTAATTTATGAAATCTGTCTTTTAAAAAATGTCGCAATTAAATCTGCGAAAATATTTTAAAAAGCAGTTACTTTCGCCGTACGTGAATGCATTCACAATCATTATTTTTTTTAACTTTGATACAACTCTGCAATCAGAAATTTTTAGTTATTGCTGTAGACAAGAAAGATATAACTATAATTTTAATATATTTTTATACAAACAAACGCTTCAATATTTTCAGATTTTAATCACATTGAATCTTTAAAAAAGGAAAACAACAAAAAATATCAACGCTATATTTCTAAGGAAAAAAAAAAAAAAAAAAAAAAAAAACATTACGCAATATTTCTAACTAAAAAAACTATATTTTCAATATTATTTTTTTATAATATCCAAAAATAGACATGCAACAAATAATTCTTATCATTATTATACAATACTACACAAACACCTACAAACACACGTGTCTACAGAATACTAGGTATATTATTTTAATCGCAATAATAATTATTATTCTGGGCTTACCACACTAATTTTAGCAGATAAAATGAAAAATAATGTTTCTTGAGTGCATAGACAGCAAAAAAAAAAAAAAAAAAAAAAAAAATAATTCTAAAGTAAATATCTTGCATTAAATAACAATTGATTTAACGTTATGAGCTACAGGATTTCCCTATATTTTGCCCTGAGAAGCTCACGGTTCTTAGAGTTTGTTTACGTGTGACGTCACGTGCGCTTTCCTTATTTCATATGTCTGATTCAGCTCCAATCTCATGACTACTCTTTGCAAAAGCACTCTTCTATATATCCGCTTGAAACTATTAATCACACCCTGATCCATCGGCTGTAAAATTGAAGTTACGTTGGGTGGAAGAAACTCCACACGAATAGATTAAAGATCTGAGACTTCAACGTGAGCTGAACAGTTATCCACAATTAGCAAAATTTTACGTTTTTCCAAAACAAATTGACGATCCAAGTCTCTTAACCATTTTTCATAAATGCACCCAGTCATCCATGCATTTTGGTTAGCATGGTATGCAGCTGGTAATTTGTTAACATTTCTGAAACATCTAGGCTTCAAGTTTTTTCCAATGAAAAGCAAGGGCAGTTTTTGTGTTCCATTCATGTTGGCTGCCAACAAGATTGAGATTCTCTGCTTAGCCTTTTTGCCTCCGCTACATTTTTCACCTTTGAAGGTAAGTGTCTCTTCCGGCAGCATCTTAAAAAACAGACCTGTTTCGTCCGCGTTAAAGACATCCTCTGGAGCATATTCAGTTAGCAATGCTTTTAAATCGCGTTCTTTCCATTCATTTGCCAAAGTCGTATTTGCTGTTCCACTTTCACCGCACAATTTTCTGAAGCTCAAACCGTGCCTTGATTTAAATTTTTGTAACCACCGTCTGAGGCCATGAAGTCTTTGATGTTCAGCTTCAAAGCAAATGAATTCGATTGTTCTTTAAGGAGATTACCATCTATCGGAATGTTCAGTCCTCTCATTTTCCTCATCCAAGAAATCAAAGCTTTCTCCAATTGGGGGTGTTTTGCTTCTCTGAAATATTTACGAGAGGGGTTTTTAATGATGCTTCTATTTCCGACGATTTTCTCTCGAGATTTTAAAATTGTGGAGAGACTATTCTTTGGAATTCCATACTTTTTCGAAATTTCTGTCTTATTTAAGATTTTCTCATCTTTACTCATCATTTCTCTTCTTTACCTCAACGGATAAGCACATGCGTTTCTTCAACTGCGACATACTGAAATTCTGTAATGTTCTGGCCCAATCTCCCTCTCGACTAACGAGACTTCACAGATTGAGTAGTCCAAAAGATATGAGAAAATAGACGATTACAGAATGCAATCTTTTAAAAGATTTCGTTTCCCCTTTCAACAATGACATCTGCTTGTACATTTAAGTTTCACTCGCCAATCAGAGTCTTTCCAGACACGTGCCTTTAAAATCAGTCATAATAAACCACGTGACGCTAAATAAACTTATTACTACGCTACCTCCCTCCCGAAAGCGTGTGTGTGTGTGTGTGTGGGGGGGGGGAAATAACACATTCTTGAAATGCACCTGCTGTCTTTTGCACCTGTTGAGAATATAATTGACGTTGGCACTTCTATACGTATTTTTAAAAATAAATAAATAAATAAATAAATTGCAGAAATATAAAAGTTAAGTTCGCAAAAAAGAGATTTTCATAATTTGTAGTTCGTAAATGGGAGCGAAAATTTACATGGCGTCTATGGGAATGTATTCGGGACCACGCTCTAGTTCGTAAAATCGCAAGTATTCGTAAAAACGAGCGTCTACTGTATAAAAATGGAAATAAATTAAAAAATAACTAAAATGGGCACAACTACAAATAAATAGCTTTCATTAAAAAAATAATTATCAAAATCGGTTTAGTAGAAAATTCAGGGATGATGACACGACATTTTTTAGCTTGTCTGAAAGAAATAGCATCGGAGGCTAATAAATAATTATTTTGCAATGAAATATTTTAAAGAATATCTATAAAATACCAATTAATACATAATTATTTTACGAATAATAAAAATTAAAAATCTTATTATTAAAAAAAAAAAAAAAAACTTAAAATGTAATTGAAATTTAATATTTTATTGAAATAAAAATAAATATTGAAAATAGCCTAAAATTTTTTAAACAATTGAAACAAAATACTAGAATAATTCAATCAGAAAAGAATGCAGAAATGTGCAGATCTTCTAGTTTATAAAAAAGCATTATGAAGAATTCCACGCACATAATTTTCTATAAAAGAATAAATAACAAGTAAAAATGCTCAGAAAAGGATCTCTTTTTGAATGACTGGCAGTCGAAAAAATTTTAAGCATATGTGCTGCCATCTATTAATATTATATCAAACGATTTGCTTTTCAGCCAATTGGAGATTCTTTTTTGTGTTGCTTGTTACTTCTTATCTGCCAAGAAATGTATAAATTGATACGAGAAAATATTCAATATCACTATATTAGCAACAACATATGTTAATATGAATATCGTATGGATTCAAGGTTCGGCACTATTTAAAACAACAATATAACAATAAGTTTTAATATTCTGTATTGAAAATAATTGCATGATCACGTAAAATAAAAAATAATGTATCGTAGGAACTGGCTGAATTATGCAAGGCACTCCCTGAATTTTGCTATGTCATATATTGCTTTTTTTTGGGGGGGGGGGGGATCAAAAATAATAAATTTTACTTTTTTTATGTGACATAATTTCAAACCAATTAAAGATCTGTTATTTGGAATGAATTAAAAATGCAATTTTTCGATTGAATTAAAGATGCATTATTTCGAACAAATTAAAGATCATTATTTCGAATGAATCAAAGATGCATGCTTTAAACATTTTTTATTTAAAGAAAGGGAAAATAACTTCTTTATTTACATTTCAGTCAGAAATTAAAGTAGTTTTTGAGAATGCTCAGAGTATGCTGCCATCTACCGTTGTTTTTAATAATATTTTCCTTTTTAATATATATATATATGTATATATATAATTTTTGTTTACTCTATATAATAGGCGTATGCAGCTTTTGAAAACAGGAGGGAGTGTGCACATTTTTTAACCTAAACGTGTTAGGTGTAAAAAATATTGTAAACCGCTAAAATTTAAAACTTAATTTCAGGAGAACCAAAAAAAATTTACCTTTTAGTTTGTTTGTTTGTTGGCCAATTATCTACGCTATGGGATATAGGCCCTGAGGGGTGGGTTGCCCTCCGTGGGGGTCTTTCTAAGGGAACCTAACCCGTATTTAAGCAAGGCTCGAAGAAAACCACGGAAAACTCCGAACGGTTAGGCCGACGTTCGCGATTGGGTTCGAACCCAGCACCTACCGTCTACCAGTTTGAGGTCAGAACCTCTCGGCCACTGGTGGGGCATTTTACCTTTTAGACAGGTTTCCAATAAGAAATAATTTTTGATATTCTTTTATCTCTTGAAAAGAGCCAAACATAAATTTTTATTTACTTATTTTATTTTTTGAATAGAAGGAGGGAGGGTAAATCAATTCCAATTATGCAATCCAATTAATTATAAAAAAGGTGGAAATTTTAATCTCTTTATGGTGACTCATGGAAAGAATTGCAAAAGCTCCTGGAACCCAAATGAAAAATCTCTTACAAGGAAGGTCTCCATACGGGCGTACTCCGAAAAATCTGAAAAAAAAAAAAAAAAAAAAAAAAACATAATTGCAGAATGTTTTTCTCGTGAGGACATATATGTTGATAAAAAAATTTCGGCGCTACTTCGATAGAGCGTGAATAACAAATAAGGAAAAATTCGTTATGTGGCAATTTGTCATCGATTGGCGATGTAATTACAATTTCAAAAAATACTTTTTATTTTAGATATACTTTAAGGAAAAATTTTTTCATCTTGAACTTGTTTAAATAAGTTTAATTAAAATAACTTTAGTTTTGTCAGTTTTAGTTTGTTTTAACTACAATTTCGCTATATTGATATTTACAGTATTTGCATTGGAAATTTAACTATAAAAAATTACGATTTAAAACGAAATTCAACATTTAAATTAATTAAAATTGCTTCAAGCTCAAATTAAGTCCAATTGAGCATTGTCGATTCAATTTTGTTGCTATGGAAATGACTTCCAATGTAATGAAATGTATTCACATTGCAGCACTCTTCATCAGGTTTTTAGTTAAATACGCTCACATGTATGGAAATATTGTTTTTTTTTTTTCAATCTCAAAATTTTTACAATAAAATATTATTTTTAGCGTTAAATTAATTAACTGCAGCAACAAGCAACGTATATAAGTAAAATGCTGCTATAAACCCTTTATTAAGAGCACCAGAGGTGTCGCCCAGGGACCGATTTACAAATTTGGGGGCCCTGGGCACAGATGCTTACCGGGGCCCCCCTTGTACCGATACTTAGTACGAGATTTCCTTCTATAGTAAAAAAAACTAGCCTTAAAAGGAATGACTCCTGGAATGATGCTGATGTGGAAGATTTCCGGAACTAACGAATCCGGGTTGTCCACACCTTCCAAGAGTCGAATAGACCAATCAGGAAAGGGCTCCGTCTATGCATCGCCATATGGGTTACCATAAAGAGAGGAAAGGTTACCATCGCCAACAATCGCCAAGTTTGTCGCCAAATTGGCGATATATCGCCAAATTTGACGACCAAAATTAGTTGTCAAAAGTGACGCCAACTTGGCGATAACTGTAATATTTCGCCAAATTTTTAATTTCTTTACAACATCAGTCGTTTGATACATCATTTGAAAGGTCTGCAACTGCTTATTCATATTATGGATGTGTTGTGTGTCATCCCCCACTCTGCCCCCCCCAGGGGGGCACATTTTTAATTTCTTTACAGCACCAATTGTGTGACACATCATTTGAGAGGTCTGCAACTGCTTATTCTTATTATGGATATCTTGTGTGTAACCCCCCCTCTGCTCTCAGAGGGGGCGCATTTTGTAATTTCTTTACAACACCAATTGTGTGACACATCATTTGAAAGTTCTGCAACTGTTTATTCATTTTATGGATGTCTTGTGTGTCACCCCCACTCTGCCCCCCAGGGGGGCACATTTTTAATTTCTTTATAACACCAGTCGTGTGACATCATTTGAGAGGTCTGCAGCTGCTTATTCACATTATGGATGTCTTGTGTGTCGCCTCCCCCTCTGCCCCCCATAGGGGCACATTTTTAACTTCTTTACAACACCAGTCGTGTGACACATCATTTGAAAGGTCTGCAACTGCTTATTCATACCATGGGATATTGGCGAGCGCAGCAAGCAGGGGTAGCCAATAATTTGGAATCGCGAAGCGATTACGCGGGGGGTTGGCGAGCATAGCGAGCAGGGGGGCGGGGCCCCCATAGTATTTAAAAAAATAGTTATTAAAGTAACCATCATTCACTTTAAAATATCCATTAAAAAATAAAAAAATTAGCACTACTAGGTTATCTCGTCGACCAAAAATTTATCGCCAAACTAGAAGATTAAATGCCAATAATGGATGATCGTGAATGTCACATTCAATGACATTAAATACGATTTATGTGTTTAAAATGTCATTAAGTGTTTTTTATTTCGACTTATTGATATTCCACTAATTATTTGTTTTTTCGTTATTTAAAATAAAAATTAGGTCAATATGTATAATTTGACTATTAGTTTGGCGATTTGTAGAATTTGGCGAAATTGGTCGACGGGATAACAGAGAAGTACCAAAAATTTTTACAAGTAATTTATTTAAAAATAATTATTTCACAATTAGAAATTTAAATGAATAGGTGTTTTATAATAAACTATGGTGCTAATTACATTTTCCTATGCAAGTCCATATATCTGGAATGATAAAATATGTAATAACTAATAAATTTTCGACAATACTACCTATTAAACTAGCAAATAAAGCCTTTGTGCACAAATGTTTAAGGATAGAAAACCAACGAATATAAATGCACAAATAAAGTATGAGAAGGTAGCAAATAGCTATTTCGAATCTACTAACGAGATTCTTCATCAGTGCAAAACTCAGCGAGCTAAAAGTAGCGAAACTGAACTTGGCTCAGTTTTGCTACTTTTAGCTCGCTGAGTTTTGCACTGATGAAGAATCTCGTTAGTAGAATCGAAATAGCTATTTGCTACCTTCTCATACTTTATTTGTGCATTTATATTCGTTGGTTTTCTATCCTTAAATACTACCTATATTTAAAATGTTAGGGGGCTCTATAACCGGCATGCTATGCTATGATTATTTGATCTATGAACTACAGGAAAAGGATTAAACAAAAATGAAAAAATACAATATATATTTAAAGTGATAAAGACTAAAGAAAATATTAGCTAGAATAAAATAAAAAATGGATGTTTCAGACAAAATATACAACGTTGTAAAATTACAATATGAACATATAGAATGTAGAATGATATGAAAATTTCATTGGATATTAAAACTACATTAGATTTTTGACAATAATTGAAAAATCTTCAGCAGCATTTGGGGAGGGGGGGGGCTGAAAATGAGGAGCCGTGGGCCTGTGCCCCGAATGCCCTGCCTTAAATCTGATACTTGTGTCGCCATGGATAGATATGGGAGAGAGTGTACCCCTCCAATATTTGGGAAATTCTATAGATTTTTGAACAACCTTTTACTTAAAAAAAAAAAAAAAAAAAAAAATCATAGTAAAACAATTCTATTGTTTCGGTGATTCTTTTCTCTGAACTGCATTTGTAAACAAGTTAAATAATCAAAATAAGTACAAAAACAAAGCTGCCAGACTCAATCTGTCATTGTGTTTCTCTGTTCTATGAAAATATCATACTCTCAATAGACATTAATTTCTCTACTCCCATCCATCAATAGCTGATACTAATCTATGTTGTTTATTTCCTCCAAAACTTCGTTCTTTTCCCAACGATTTCAAAATAACATTACTTATTCTTATTAAGAATAAGTAATGTTATTTTATATCTTGGCATTATCTTCATAGGGGCTGTGCATATATAACGTTATCATTTTTTTTGGTAATTTTGGACCCCCTAACCCCTTCTGATATCATGCGTTATCATTCCTCGCCCCCCCCCCCCCCAGTAATAACATCATTATCTACATCTACTTTTTTTTAAATCTTTAAAATTTATCTTTTTTATTTACAGTGATATACAAAACTGGTTACATATTTTATTGATTCAATTGAAGAGAAGTCAATAAAATATCACTTTTATATCAAATAATACTTAAAAATAATAATTATTATTATAAAGAAATTATTTTTATTTAAAAGTATTTTATAACAGCTATTTGTTAGATAATGCATTCAATAGTAATAATGTCTTGTTGCACTTGCCTTTCACGGAGGAAGGAGGGGGGGGGGGGTACAAGAGATAGAAATTTTTCTCAGCAAAACAAATAGGCAACATTCTTTCTCTATTATTTATTAGTAAACACAAGTTTCATTTCAAATATACTTCACTTAGGGTTTCTGGAACAGTGATTGTATATGCATACAAGCATACATATATGAAGAAGAAAAAGAATGTCAAATATTGGGCTATTCCATGCTTTAAAATTAAATTATTTTTTATTGTAATTTGGCGATTTTAATAAAAACTTAGTTTCATAAAAATAGATAACAGATTAAAAAATGATAACATTACTATTTTGAGCCAAAAACCATATAAAAAATAAAAAAGGAAAATTTCGGTTGGATAAAAAATGATATCGATATCAAAAAACAAATCCCCCCCCCCCCCTAGCGATATTTTACGATATCATTTGTCAGACTCCTCCCTCCCCCCTAAAATGATAACATTATATTTGCACAGCCCCTTATCAGAATGATCCTACATCTAAAATTTAAATGAAATACCATGATTCAGCATGAAAAAACCCATTTATCTAACTTAAAAGGGGAGGATAAGCTCCCCCTTATACTTCTGCAATGAACTCCCAAAACTAATCATTGAAGCACCTTATCACAATAAACCTATATCCGAAATTTGAAGCAAATAGGATATTTTTATCATGAGTTATAGCGTTAGATACGTATACGTACGTACATGCATACATTCAGAATGTGCGGGCACATAAACTCTCAGGCTTTGGTAGCCTGTGAGCTGAAAAGAAGAAGGAAAGAAAAAAAAAACCCTCAAGAGGATAACTCCCATGGATAATCGAGTGGCGAATAATCAAGGTTTTATTCTGTTATAATATTTTAGATCTGCACTTGAGTCAATCGCTGCTTCTCTTAGTCTGCTGCGTTTGAGATGATTGCTTCATGATCTTATCCTTAAATTTTGTTAGTAAATATATTAATTTATTTGAATTATGTAAAATAGTAATGCATTCAATTTCACGAGAAGATAAAATCTTAGCGCTAAGATATTTTTCAAATGACTGACATTTAATTTAAAATCTGCAGTTTTGAGCAGCGGTGTATACAAATTTGGAAGCAAGGTATATCTTTACTAATAAAATAAACATTTACTCTGTCTGCATGTCTGTAAGTCTGTCTGTCGGCGATAATTAACGAAATCTTGTAAGCTACGTTTGCTAATGTCAGTAAAGATCGTGCAAGTCAGGTCGAAATGCACCTGACTCTCAGAATTGGAAATTTTTGATAATTAATTGAGTTATTAATGAAAAATCACAAAACATTCTCATTAAAAACTTACATTGTTCATTTCGAGCAGACAAAAACGCTCGCGCATGTCCAAATCTGATTTAAGCTGCAAACAGACGGACCTACTAACTGTTACAGTACCGACATCCTTTATTGTGGCGACGCTGTGTTTTTTTAAAAAATCTTTAATGATTTTTAGAGGAAGGAGCCTGATGTCCTGCAAAACAGAAACTTTTTCCTCAAGTAGGGTTGAGTTACTTTATTTTTGACCCATTGTAGATTTCTCTTCATTCAATTGGGAATAATCCGCAGAAGGGTCCTAAACAAAGGATTTAGAAGAAATCGGTTGAAGGCTGGTAAAACAAGCGTCTGCCCGAGCCTTACATAGTGGAACAAAAATAAACTGACAGTAGGGACTTTTTTTGGTGTTTCTTTTTAACCACGATCGGCCAAACTTCTTGGTATAATTAAAAAATGAAAGACATATTTAAAAAAAAATCGTACTTTTACGTCTTAAATGCAATAAATTCGAAAAATCACCGTTGTTAACCATTTTGGGGAAAAATCAAAATGGGTCGTTTTTGTAGTTTTTTCTCTTGTACGACACCTCTTCCTTGGAGCTCATTTTCGGATGTACAGATTATCAAAAAATGCTTATATAAAGCCGAGACCTTATTCTTTTCTGAGGTGCAACTGTTTTTTAAAAATAAGAATTTAACCCATAAAAAAATCGCGACCGGAGGTCATTTTGCGTCATACGGTCATACAATGACGATTTTTTTTCTACTGTTTAAAAATGAGTAAATAAACGTCCATATTTAGATTTAGACACAATCATTTCAGAGTATTTCTACAACTGGATTTACATCACTGCTACTAAAATATAGAACCGTTCAGACGAGTAGAAATATATTTTACAAAAGAAATTTTTTGGTACCCAGTATTCTATTTTGGTTCAAAATTTTCGAATTTTTTTTCTACTAATACGGTTATTGGAGCAAATTATAAATGTAACTCATCACAAATAACAGATATATGAACGAAATATCCCCCCCCCCCCCCCCCTCCGTTCAATCAGTCAACTGACTACATATGGGTATCATCAGAACAAATAATCATGCAGAGCTGAGGTTGAACATTTTAATAACCCGGATGCCTTTGTTTTGGAATTTTTATTATTTTTAGCCTTTC
The DNA here is from genome assembly GCA_964019185.1 of Maratus speculifer. Classification (NCBI taxonomy): domain Eukaryota; kingdom Metazoa; phylum Arthropoda; class Arachnida; order Araneae; family Salticidae; genus Maratus; species Maratus speculifer. Next base: position 271,818,267 of record OZ025298.1, read on the forward strand.
ATTTATCTGACGAAACTCTATTCCTCTCTGTCCTCTGTCTGTCTGTTCGTCACAGAGTCCGTACAAAAAACTGTATAAGTCAGAGACTTCAAAATTTATGTACTCACAGCTGAATACCACATGTCACATAACAAATCACAAAATTTCAAAAAAAAAAAAAAAAAATACTATTTTAATTGATTTTGTTAAAGTCATCCGTTTATTTTGGCAATTTAAATTTTAAAAGAGAACCATAATATCAACATTATCTCCGGTAGATACTATAGCTTGGAGGTAAAGCATTTTGCAAGTAAACAGCAAATTCTTAGTCCGAACCCAGATGTTGGAATCAAAATTTTCAAATTAAGATGGCTTTAAGTTTAATTAGAAGAAATTTCATATTCTCTTCCAATTTGAGGGTTTATATGATTAGGGTTTCGTTCATCTGTCATTCATAATATTTTTTGGATTTCAATTTTCTTTCTATTTTAAAGACTGTTGCGATTTAATAATGATTCAACATTCTAAATTTCGTTTGAATATTTTTTCCTCTTTTAGAAATTTAAAATTTTATTCATATCTCCGCTAAACTTTTATTTCGGAGTTTCAAAACATTTGGATTTTTGGATTTTACTTAAAAAAATTGATTTGAACGTTTTTAATTTGATTAAAATAAAACTTCTTTTTATAATCTATATTATAAAGGCCAAACGTATCTGTGCGTAACGCATACGTCATTTTGCTAATGGCAACACTTTCCCATGCAATTCGGTTTTGCAATTTTCGGTACTGCAATTTTTATACATCTAAACATCGCACATTCTCAATTTTTACATCGGCATACCGAAAAAAATATGTACTTTTAAATGCAATTTGTGTAAAAGCTGTATTTCAACTCATTTTTGAGATATTAATTTTTTTATAGTTTTTGTGCGAATTTTGTAATCGTGGCAACAGAAATGCGACACTTTCTCTTAAAATTGAAAAAAAAAAAAAAAAAAAAAAAGAGAAAGAGAGAGAGAGAGAGAGAGAGAGAAAAGAAAGTAAAATTTCGTATGTAAATTTTGAGAAGATGAAAATGATGACGGGTTTAGATTTCACGTGAAATTTTATGATTGCGTTAATTTAATTTTTTTTTTCATTTTTATCAAGCATAAGAGCCTCAATTGATAACTTCATCACAATAACTTATCTTTATCGTGTTTTACGTATTACACATGCGATTAAAGTTTAATTTTAATAATTTGGCGACTAACTTTTTTAGAAATGGTATTTTGTTAATTTTAGCTTAAAATAATATTTCTTTTAGAGTTAAACTGACCAATATAAGATGCATTTTTTACTGTAGTTAATTTTGCATATTGTTATAAATCAATGAAACAGTTCCTTCTAAAACATTTTCTTTCGTCGAAGTTCGACGGGTTCTACCTCGTTATTTAAAGTAAATTTGTTAGTGCTATCATCTATGTAAGAACTTAATAATTATGAATTAACACTGTGGATTTATTAATTAAAGGATAAGTTGTTTTGAAAGAAATATGAAATGAAACACTATGCACAATCTGCGATCATACTTACCCGCTTGTTTAAAATTGTAATTGGTCTGTTTTTGATTTTCAAGGACTCAAAATAATATAAATAGTTCAACATTTGTCTCTGAGTAATTTTTCATAACCGAATTAAAACTTCAGTAATCTGTTATATTAAAAAGTGATTGTTCATTTGCATACAGTAACTCTTTCCAGAACATCGATTCACATAATATAATTGGTCTGCCAAGTCGTATCATGGTGTAAAATGGAAAACATTTAATTTTAGCAGTTGACTCGTAGATTTATCTTTGTGTTTTCCTTCATCCAGAGGTATGAAAAGACGGAGGACTGGGAACAGGAAAACACAATGGTAAATCTACAAGTCAACTTTTAAAATAGTTTTTTCTGTTGTTTTCAACAAAAGTATGACTTGGCAGACCAATCGCATTTTAATATGTGTTTTGAGTTTTAAATAATTCTGGAATTTCAGCGACCAACTCGATGAGGCAATTGTCTGTGCTGCCGTCTCGGGGGCTATTATGTTTGAAAAGTCGTAATAAAATGCATCAAAAACGATTTTTCCTTATAAACCATAATGTGAAAGAAATCATTTATGCAACTCTGTAAAGAACTATAAATCTTACACACTTCATTTTTAATGCAGAACATTCTGCAGTAAACTTCGATAAAATATAAAAATTACACCGCAAGAATTAGAACATGGACAGGTGTGAAGAAAAAGAATTGCAGTTAGATGGCGCTACGCGCTATGCAATTTCTTTAACTTCCACTTCCACTTTTAGAACACTCTGAAGTTTGTAAACAGAGTGTAGACGATTTCCGTTTTTGATTCGAATGTTTTGATTTAGATAAAAGATGTGACAATTAATTTGAGAAAAGATATGAATCGGAGCATTGTGTCTCCAAGATGATTTAAAGTTGTGTAAATATGTACAAAGAACTGTAAATACCTATTTTTATCTCATTAAATAATTAGTTAAAGAAACGTTCGAAGAAGATTTCTTCAGTTTCGATTTCACTTATGATATACATTGGGAATTAATACGATAGATTATTCCTTTGATTTTAGAATGTTTTTATAGATTATTTATGATTACATATTCGAAACATGATTTACTCGACCTTGATATTTTCGAATGAGAAACCTTGATTTGAAGACATGATATATATTTTTTTACAATGGTGCATATAGAGGCCGGGAACGAAATTGAAATATGATAAATACAGAAGATTATTATTGATTGCGAAGATTTTTAAAGGTAGTGTTTCCGAAGATTTTTAAAGGTAAGAGTTTTATAATTTTATTTTGATGTGTTAATTATGGCTGACCTAGAAAAGCTAAAGAAAAACAGAACAATTTTAAGAAGTTCTGTTACGAAACTAATAAATAATATAGAAACTATATTAAAAAATGATACCGTTAATATTGATTCTCTTGAAGAATCTGTTAACCAATTAAAAATTAAATCATGTAATTTAGATGAAATAAATGAAAAAATAGAACCACTTTTGAATTTAGACGAATATGAGAATGAAATGAATACAGTATATGACTATGCAGACAAAATATCCTTAACGAATTTTCGCGCTGAAAAGAAACTTAAAGAAAATAAAAACATTATTCCTTTGAACAATAGTTCGGTTAATGATTCTACCCCCAATAATGAAAATAAATTTGTGAAACTTCCAAAATTGAACATACAGAAATTTTATGGCTATTGCACGCAATTCACCAACTTTTGGAATACTTTTAAAGTATCGATAAATGATAATAATTCACTGACAAAAATTGAAAAATACAATTATTTGCGAAGTTACTTAGGTTCATCTGCTTTAAACGCCATAGAAGGCTTAGAAGTTTCGGAATCAAATTATGATGTAGCACTTAAAATTCTTGAAAGTAGGTTTGGGAATAAAGAGATGATAATCAATCACCATTTAAATAAATTGTTAAACTTATCTCCGGTTTATAAATCTAGTGATACTTCAAAATTACAGAAACTTCATGATGATATTGAAATTAATGTAAGATCGTTGACCACTTTGGGACTCGAACCACAGACTTACAGCTCTATGCTTTTAGCCGTAGTTTTAAAATTGCTACCATCAGATTTAAATTTGGAATTTAACAAGCAAAACATTAAATCTTCATGCAACCCTGATATAAACAAATTATTAAATTTCTTGCAAACCGAAATTAAAAGTCGCGAATTAGCTTTTTCGTTTTCAAAATCAAATAGATTAGAAGTAAACAAACAAAAATTTACGAAATCTCCTAAAAGAGAATTAAACTTTTCATCCGCGCATGAATTAATGACTACAGTTTCAGACAAAAAGAACACAGAGAAACAAAGTTGCATCTTTTGTAAAAGTAATCATCTGTCAGAAATATGCAATGTTTTTGATCTTGATAAAAAGAAAAATATTTTGAAATCGCAAGGTAGATGTTACCTCTGCCTTTTGCCAAAACACCGGATCAAGGACTGTGTTTCTAAGATACGATGTACGACATGTCAGGGTAGACATAACAGAGCTATTTGTAAACAATCTAATTCACCAAATAAAACAAGTTGTATAGATAAAAATTTGGAAACAGCGAATGCACAAAATGAAACAACTAATGAAATTATTTCGGCTATTTCGTGTATTGGAAAAAAACCGAATTTTCTTGCAAACTTGCTGTGCGAAAGTAAAAAATAAAAATAAAGAAGTTTCTGTTCGATTATTATTGGATACTGCTGCAATGCGAACCTTTTTAACTCGAGAAATTTCTGATAAATTACAACTCAAAATATTGAGAAAGGAAAAATTATCGGTATTCACATTCGGAAGTAAAATCCCAATTGAGAAAAATTATGATGTTGTTAAACTTAAATTAGAAAATAAACATTTTTCGAAGTCTAATTTAGAAATAGAAGCATTGGTAACAGACGAAATATCTGGATCTGACATCCCTCCCCCTGAAGTAAGAGAATTTGGTGAAATGAGTATTTTACAGAATTTAACCCTTGCTGACTCACCACAATGTCAAGACCCTATTTCCCTTCTAATAGGAGTCGATTACTATTATGATATAGTAACAGGTAACATAAAACATTTAAACAAAAATCTTGTTGCTGTTGAAACCATCTTTGGCTGGTGCCTCCAAGGTAGAAAAAGCGAAAACCAATCTTCATTGATTTTAAACGTAATTATTGAAGAACACTTAATTTCTGATCAAATAAAAAAATTTTGGGATCTTGAAACTTCAGGACTTATTAATATTAAACAAGATTCTGACCCTTTTGAAAATGAAATAATGAAAAATTTTGAACGCGATATTAAATATAAAAACAAAAGATATAAAGTTCAATTGCCCTGGAAACTGGAGAAAGGGGGTCTGGATGATAACAGAAAAATTGCAGAATCTCGATTAGTTAAATTAAATAGAAGATTTGTTAGAAATCCCCAGTTATTTTTTGAATATAAAGATGTATTAAATGATTATTTAAAACAGGGAATCGTAGAATTAGTTCCTAATTCAGAAGATAAGGGGCATGTTGAATTTTATTTACCTCACAGAGAAGTGATAAGAAGAGACCGCGTAACAAGTAAATTAAGGATTGTGTTTGATGCATCAGCTCATGATTTAAATTCACAATCTCTCAATAACTGTCTTCACCCAGGTCCGAATTTGTACCCTGAAATTTTTGATATTTTGTTACGATTTCGATTAAATCCAATTGCCTTTACAACCGATATAAAACAAGCGTTTTTGCAGATATTGGTAGATGAAGAAGACAGAGATGTATCTCGATTTTTGTTTTCAGAAGACCCTTTTGATGAATCTAACCTTCCTCAAATATATAGATTTACTAGAGTTTTATTTGGGGTAAATTGTAGTCCATTTTTGCTAGCAGCCACAATAAAACACCACTTAAAGAAATATATCAAAAAATATCCAGAAACTGTCGAGTTTTTAAATGAAAATATTTATGTAGATGATGTAATTGGAAGTCAATCTTCTGTCGAGCAAGCTTTATCCACTACATTAGAGTCTATAGCTATTTTTAAAGAAGCTAGTATGACATTACATAAGTGGCACACTAATTCAAAGTCCTTAAAAGAATTATGGAAAAATAATGATGTAATTTCCAGTGATAATTTGGAAGCATCTGAAACAGAAAATGTTCCTTACAAAGTTTTAGGAATAGCATGGAACAGTCTAAATGATTTTTTGTATTTTGACACTCGTGAATTGGCGGCGTTTGCTTCTAAAAGAATTGACACAAAGAGGTATATTTTGCAAGTTTTGGGTCGAGTGTTTGATCCTATTGGATTTTTAGGACCCTTCACATTAAGAATAAAATGTTTGCTGCAAAAAATTTGGTCATTAGGCATAGATTGGGATGAGGCCATCCCAAAAGATTTAATCTCTCTTTGGAAAGACTGGTGTAGTGAAATTCCTCAAATATCTGAATTGTCTATTCCTCGACATTATTTTTTCGAAATTCCAAACGAGAAAATTGCCAATTTGCAGTTGCATTTATTTTCCGATGCAAGTACAATAGCCTTTGGCACAATTGCCTATTTACGTGTATCGATCTCTGAAAAAGACATTCGAACAGTTTTCGTAGCTTCTAAAAACAGAGTGGCTCCTTTAAAAACTCTCACTTTACCAAGACTGGAATTGATGGCTGCATTATGTTCAGCAAAATTAAGCTGCAGCATTTTGAAGGCGCTACATCTAAAAATTCCATGCATTTATTGGACGGACTCAAAAATTACATACTTTTGGATTAAAGGATTACCTGAAAAATTCAAACCATTTGTGCGGAATCGTGTTGAAGAGATTCGTAAATTGACACCCCCTTCTGATTGGCATCATTGCCCAGGGGCAGACAATCCCGCAGACCTTGTCTCAAGAGGAGCAAAAGTCTCCAAATTCATCAATAATCCTACTTGGTTACTTGGGCCAAAATGGCTTAGTTTACCCCCTGAATTTTGGCCAAAATCTGAAGATAAAGAAATAATTGATGAAGATGAATTAGAATACAAGAAAAAACCCAATGACATATTGCAGTGCGAGTGTATAACTGAAGAAATTAAAAATCCTATCTGTATAGAAAAATTTAGCAATTTGGAAAAAGTAATAAGAACAACTGCTTGGGTAAAAAGATTTGTAATAAAGCTGAAAAAATCTACTGAAGTTAGCGGTCCACTAACAACTGAAGAATTACTAGAAGCTGAAAAATACTTAATACGAAGTGAACAGAAACAATTTTTTAAAGAAGAATTTGAGTCTCTTAGAAATAATAATTCAGTAGAAAAGAATTCACCCCTATTCAACTTTGTTCCATTTATAGATGAATCAGAAATCATACGTTTAGGAGGAAGACTAGAATTTTGTGATCTTCCAACAGAAGAAAAACATCCAATCATTTTGCCTAGACATTCCTGGTTAACGACGCTGATTGTACGTCAAGATCATGAAAAGATGATGCATGCAGGAATTGCCCACACTTTGACGAAAATTAGATCTCGATATTGGATTCCAAAAGGAAGACAGTTAGTGAAAAGCCTCATTAAAAAGTGCCTCATTTGTCAAAAATATCTTTGTAAACCTGCAGACCAAATCACAGCCCCCCTACCTAAAGATAGAGTGAATGAAGCTCCCCCATTTTCAATTTGTGGATTAGATTTTGCGGGACCTATTTACGTGAAAAACTTCGGTGAAATAAAAAAAATCTTACATTGTTTTATTCACCTGCGGCGTTACCAGAGCTTTGCATCTAGAACTTGTTACCGACATGACTACAGATTCTTTCCTCCTTGCTTTTAGACGATTCTTAGCTCGAAGAGGAAATTGTAAAGTCATTTATTCAGATAACGCGAAGACATTTAAAAAAGCTAAACAAGAAGTCGATAATTTATACAACGTCATTTCCAACAATCTCTTTTTGAAATTTCTTGCAAGAGAAAGAATCGTTTGGAAAAACATCATTGAAAGAGCTGCATGGTGGGGAGGCTTCTACGAGAGGCTTGTGAAATCAGTCAAGGAGTGTCTACGAAAGATTACTGGAAAAGCTCTATTGAGCTATGAAGAAATGTCGACACTACTGGTTGAAGTAGAAGCTATCCTCAACTTGCGTCCTTTGACATATGTGTATAACGAATATGATGAACCTCATCCTCTCACTCCAATGGATTTTTTGAATTTTGGTAAAGAACTTTCACTTCCTATTAACTTTTTCGATGTAATTGAAAATGGTTCAAAAAGATCGGCACTCCTCAAAAGAAAAAGATACCAAGCATTACTACTAAAACAACTTTGGTCGAAGTGGAAAAAACAATATCTTCTAGATTTAAGAACATTCCATTCATCGAAAAATCCCAATTCACATACACCACTAAAAGTGGGTGATGTTGTCTTGATCGAAGGCGATATAAAAAATAAACTTCTCTGGAAACTTGGCAAAATTCAGAGAGCGATTCCAGGCAGAGACAACAACATTCGCTCTTATGAAATAAAGACAGCCAATGGAGTGCTGAAAAGATCTGTACAACATTTATATCCATTAGAAATTATGGACTAATGAACATTAATAGACTTTCTTTCTTTTTTTATCTCTTTTAGAACTCTAAAAGTTTTCTTTATTTTTAGTTATTCTTTTTACTTTGAATGCAGTATTATTTAAAGCTTAGCATAAGTAAGTATATTAACTGTTTGAAAAAGATTGTCATTTTTATTGTGTTAATTGCAGGTAATATTTTTCATTTACTATATTGTTTGAATTTTATACTTTTTTGTTTATAATTAATTGATTTTGTTAGATTTGCTAAGAATTAATTGATATTTTGAATTTGAAATTGATATTTGTATTTGAAACTGATATTTGCATTTGAATTTTGAAATTGTATCAGATTACTGAACCACTGATATGAAAATTTTATTAGATTATTGAAAATACTGATATGAAAATGTTTTATTTTCATAATAGAATTTATTGATGAACTCTGTAAGAGTTCAGGTGGGGAGTGTGAAGAAAAAGAATTGCAGTTAGATGGCGCTACGCGCTATGCAATTTCTTTAACTTCCACTTCCACTTTTAGAACACTCTGAAGTTTGTAAACAGAGTGTAGACGATTTCCGTTTTTGATTCGAATGTTTTGATTTAGATAAAAGATGTGACAATTAATTTGAGAAAAGATATGAATCGGAGCATCGTGTCTCCAAGATGATTTAAAGTTGTGTAAATATGTACAAAGAACTGTAAATACCTATTTTTATCTCATTAAATAATTAGTTAAAGAAACGTTCGAAGAAGATTTCTTCAGTTTCGATTTCACTTATGATATACATTGGGGATTAATACGATAGATTATTCCTTTGATTTTAGAATGTTTTTATAGATTATTTATGATTACATATTCGAAACATGATTTACTCGACCTTGATATTTTCGAATGAGAAACCTTGATTTGAAGACATGATATATATTTTTTTTCACAGGCAAACAAACCTCATTCGTGGATTATATTGTAAATCGTGAAAAAAAAAATAATAATAATAATTTATTACTAAAATGTACTTTTCTTGCAGAATGACTCAATTAAAAAAAAGTATCTCATGCAATTTAATCCCAATGAATTTTAGTCGATATCATATATGATAACATGACTGCAAGTAAATGTAACAAATTTTTATTAAAATCATTTCATTGCGATGATTTTCATTGAGAAAAAAAAACCCCTAAAAATATTTATTTTTATTTTCTACATTTTTTTTTTCTTCGAGTCCTTTCTTTTAAAAATTTTAAACATTCTTTTCTCTTTCAGATTTTGTTCTTGACATTTTATCATTAAATGGAAAGGAAAAAAAAATCATGAAACTAGTTCACTATCCAATAAATATTTAATGCATTTAAATAGCTTATTTTAAGATTGTAAAATGATGTTTTGGATAAAGTATTCTTATCCATGTATTCAATTTACTTCTGACATGAGTGATGTTCTTTGTCCGGGGAAAGAAATGTTACAGAACACAAAAATGTGGCCATTTTTTTTTCAGCCCGGAGATATTTTGATTTAATCTTTTTATGCATTGTGTTTTTTCTCTTTTCGTCTTAAATTGTTTTTTTCTTTTGTTGAAATTTCAGACATTTTTTTTTCTTAAAGAATCATGAGTTATTCATCTTCATTTAAGTCTAGAATATGCGATTGTAAACAAAAAGAGCAAGTCATATATTTAATTAAGATATATATACGGGATGTATTAAAATTGATTAATAGTTATAAAAATTAAGTAAATTGCAAATAGTGACAACTGTTATTATTTTTTATTTTTTATCTAAGATGTCAGGAATTTTTTTACTACGATTTCTAGTTTTGTTACAAATAACATGCTTTTTTAGGGTCACCAAAGCATGTTTGGTATTGCATATGAAGTATTTACAATTAATGGGTTCATTTACAGGGACGCTCCAGAGGATTACATTACATTATAGTATATCCGGAAAAATCGTTTGGAGAGTATTTTAATGACATTACGTTATTTCAACTGTATTGAAACTGATATAAATCACTGAATTTAACTACGATCACGTTAAAACAAAGCATTCAAAGCATTTTTTATTAATTTACAGGGACAGGCAAAAGAAATTGGTTACAGTACTGTCTTTGCGTAATAATTGCTGGAGGGTACTTTTTAAAATTCAGTATGCATTTTTAAATTTAATTAGTTTTTTGCATATTACTCTTTATATATAAATTCTATACCTCCTAAACAGGGCTGATCAAAAGTATCATGCTCCTTATTAACGGAAATTGCTGAAAGGGAATTTTCTGAAAAATTACGTATCAATTAAATGAGCTAAACTTTGGGAATGCATGTTAGTAATAAATACAAATCTCTATATCATATACAGGGCTACTAAAAAATTCGGTTAATTTCCCGATAGTAGATGGGAACAACTGAAATTTGGTTTTGAAATGCATGATTCATTTCCATATAATGAAATGAGATATAATATTTTGTGACATTATTCTGAATGTGTTGGAAAGTGCTTCATAATCTATGTTTAACATATGATTTTTTTCTTTCTTGTTCTTACAAGGAAGGTCTCCATTGGGGGCATACTCAGAATTTTTTGAAAAAAATACGAATTAAACTACTCATGTAGGTAATAAAGAATCGGTGAAAATTAGCGGCGGAATTACATTATTAGATATGTAAAAAAATAAAATAGTTTGGAATAATTGGCGTGAAAAGCTGAAAGCGACGCGGAATTTGGCGAGCAGTGCATTTCCTCGCCAAAAGCAGACGATTTTAACGAATCTGAAAACTGATTTTAATTGACTTCACTGTTAAAAATCTGCAGCATTTACTGCAACGTCACTCCACTACTTTTATAGAATATCTCTCTTCTGACCAATGAGAATGCTCCATAGCACGGTGAATTGACCGTTTTCTATAAAAGCGGTGGAGTGGCGCTTCAGAAAATGGTACAGATTTTTAGCGGTGTTGTAGCTTGTGCAACACTGTTAAAAATCTGCTGCATTTTGCTGAAACGCACTCCACCGCTTGTATATAATATCTCTATTCCAACCAATGAGAAAGCTCCATTTCACGGCCAAGTAACGGTTTTCTATACAAGCAAGGGAGTGCGTTGCAACAAAATGCAGCAGATTTTTAACAGTGTATTTTTCATTTTGGAACAATTTTAATCAATTTAAATTGCGTTTTAAATGATAAAATATATTAATTTCATTTTGTTATAAGTATATATAAACGTATATGACAAAATTACACTTAAAGTAAAGTAAAAATGCAAAACTAAAATTACTTAAACTAAACTTATTTAAATAAAATGAACGTAGAAAGTTTTTTCTTTAAAAAGTATTCGAAGTGTAAAAACGTATTTTTCAAAATTTCGTTTTTTCGCCAACCGGAGATAAATCGCCAAATAAACGAAATTTTTATTATTTTTTTACGGACGTTATAAGGAGGTTCCGCCGAAATCGTTTTTATAAACATATATAACTATATGAGAAGAACATTCTGTAATTTTTTCAGATTTTTCTAAGTATGCCCGTATGGAGACCTTCCTTGTTAGTTATCAGTTTGTTAATATGAATCTATAACTGAAATAAAAAAAATACATAAATAAACCCTGGGGTTTGAAGGGGTTAAGAGCCATTATTTTGAAAATCAGACAAAATACGATAGATGTATTTTTTATTTTTTTTAAACAGATCATATTTAATTAATAATATGCAATTTTGAAGGCCTGAAAAAAATTTCTTCTTTCCTATAGAAAATGTCAAAATTCAAGATTCTGAATGCCATTTTTCATGAAATGTGAAATGCTAGTATGTATGGAGTGCTATATCTCTGGCAAGCAACAACATCCCAAAATTCTTTTGGCATAAACTGTTAGTATAATATTACCTGCTTATTATAATTTAGTTGTTTCCATGGGGCATTGCTATTTTACATTATTATATTGCCTCAAAATACAATCAAAATAATGTTTTTGTCCATTTTCCGCACTTACCGTAATTTCGGGTGTATAAGCCGCGGATCAAACAATTCTTTTTCGACCCAGAAATCTTATTTAGTGATTGAAGACAAATATTTACGGCGATCTAACTAGTTATATTTGTATCTTAAAAAATTCTGGGTCGAAAAAGAATTGTTTTGCCTGCGGCTTATACACCCGAAATTACGGTAATATCTTATTTAAGCAATAGTCCCCCATAGTTTGTCTTACAGAATATGAAAGTGTTCTACTAGGACAAGCTAAATACTATAATACTGCATCGAGATATTGTTTCTGTTTGCATATATAATCTGTTAAATATTCAAAAATTTTAAAATCTGCATAATTTAAATTAGTGTTATCTAAATAAAGCATCACGGTTGAATAAAACAAAATATATCCTGCAGTAATTGAACATATGTACAAAAACATGGAAAAGACAAAAAGTAGGGTCTCGTGATGTTTTTAGAAAGAAAAAAATGACAAAATTTTCAAACTAACAATGTCGATGATACACTTCTTCCCAATCAGAAAATGAAAAATCCTATTTCTCTTTCCTCTCTCTATGTTTTTTCTCTATGAGAAAACGGAATATTCCTTTTATCTTTTCCTTTCCAAAAAATAACTGGGGTATTTCATTTTCTGATTGGGGAATATGTGATAATTGATATTGCTTTTTTTGGTAACTTTTCGCGTTTTTTCCCCTAAAAATATGACGAGACCCCACTTCTTTATCTTTTCCATGTTTTTGTACATATGTTCAACTACTCCATGCTATATTTTGTTTTATTCAACCGTAACGCTTTTTTAGATAACACCAATTTACGTGTTGTAGTTTTTGAAATTTTTGAATATTTAACAGATTATATCTGCTAACAGTAACAATATATTTATGCAGTATTATATTATTTAGCTTGTCCTTGTAGTACACTTTCATATTCTGTAAGAAAATGTTTGGGGTACTATTGCTTAAATAAGATATTAAGTACGGAATATGGACAAAAGCGTCATTTTGATTGTATTTGTGACAACATAACAATGTAAAATAACAATGTCACATGAAAACAAATAAATTTTAATAAAACGGTAATGTTATACTAATAGTTTATGGCAAAAATTTTTTGAGATATTGTTGCTTATCAGAGATATAGCCCTCCAAACATATCGGCATTTCATTTTTCATGAAAAATGGTATTCATACACTGTAAACTAGTCATTGGGGGCCACCGTAATACTTACCCATCATGGATATGTATATGAAAATAAAACACGTGAAACTATTTATACAATGCATTGCAATTCATAAACAAAATTTAAATGTTGTTAATATACATAGTAATGCTATATTAAAGAACTGCTGATGTACCAATTTCGACAAATTATATAAAACGCCAAACTACTCAAGTAGTACCGAACTGCGTAAAAGAAACATCCTTATAACTCCAAAAATAATAATTCTATTAACTAAAAATTAACTGCGTCAGATTAAGCGTCTCATTTCCAATTAAAATATGCTTCTGAATTGAAATTTGAATGAAATACAGGGTCATGAACAATCGAAAAATGTGGAAAACAAGATTACAAATATCTCGGCAACTAATAATCCGATCGACTTGGTTCTATATGCAAAATGTGTGTTATTTTATTGCCTTTTACGTCCATTTCTTAGAACAAAAAAATTCGAAAATTTTTATATACCTTTCATCAGAACGAATTTTTCGAGAGTCCGAAAAAAATAGTTCCGGATAATCGAGGTTGCTGATATTAAATAGGGTTCGCCCCATTCTTACATACTAATTACATACAAAATTTCAAGTCTCTATCTCAATTTGTTCGGGAGATAGAGCGTTTACAGACAGACAGACAGACGGACGGCAAAATTTTTTTTCTAAAAGTATGTTTTTCGGAATCTCCGCTATCTAAAACGTGTAAATCCGTCAAAATTTTTTTTTCGATTTTCAAAACGATTGCAAGACTTACCCTATACTACGTATGATGGGTAAGTAAAACTAGTCGTTGGGGACCACCGTAATACTTACCCATCATGGATATGTATATGAAAATAAAACATGTGAAACTATTTATACAATGCATTGCAATTCATAAACAAAATTTAAATATTGTTGATATACATAGTAATGCTATATTAAAGAACTGCTGATGTACCAATTTTGACAAATCAATATAAAAAGGCCAAACGTATCTGTGCGTAACGCATACGTCATTTTGCGAATGGCAACACTTTTCCATGCAATTTCAGTTTTGAATTTTTCGCTACTGCAAATTTTATACTTCTAAATATTGCATATTTTAGATTTTTACACCGTCGTATAGAGAAAAAAATTTACTTTTAAGTGCAATTTGTTTGAAAACTGTATCTCAATTTGTTTTTAAGATATTAATTTTTTATAGCTTTTAGTACCAATTTTGTAATTGTGGCTACTGAATCTCTCCATTTTCTCTTAAAATTGAAAAAAAAAAAAAAAAAAAAAAAGAAAAGAAAAAGAAATAGAAGTTAAAATGCTTATATTTTTCAAAAAATATCGTCTGTTATAAAATTCCGTGATTTCGGTATTATTTCGTTTTTATTCATCAGTTAAAAAACTTCAAGTTTCGAGCAAAAGTGATTTTAAAATGATCAAATTAACCATTTTTTAAAACATGGTGAATACGGACATAAGAATCACGCATTTAAATTTTGAGAAGATGAAAATTATGACGGGTTTTAATTTCGTGTGAAATTCTATGTTCGTGTCAATTTGGAATAAATTGTTTTTTCATTCGCATTTATATCAAACATAAGAGTCTCAATTGATAAACTCATCGTAATAGCGGATCTTTATTATTTTTTACTGATTTTATATACGATTAAAGTTTAATTTTAAAAATTTGTACAACTGAGTTTTATAGCTGTTCTTTTTGTTAATATTGGCTTAAAATAATATTTGTTTTAGAGTTAGACTGATCAATATAAGATGTATTTTTTATAATATTTGTTTGAGAGGTAAACTGATCAATATAAGATGCATTTTTTAATGTAAGTAATTTTCTAGATTTATTATAAATCAGTGAAGCAGTTCCTTCTTAAACATTTTCTTTCGTCGAATTTCGACGGGTTCCACCTCGTTATATAAAACGCCAAACTACTCAAGTAGTACCGAACTGCGTAAAAGAAACATTCTTATAACTCCAAAAATAATAATTCTATTAACTAACAATTAACTGCGTCGGATTAAACGTCTCATTTCCAATTAAAATATGCTTCTGAATTGAAATTTGAATGAAATACAGGGTCATGAAAAATCTAAAAATGTGGAAAACAAGATTACAAATATCTCGGCAACTAATAATCCGATCGACTTCGTTCTATATGTAAAATGTATGTTATTTTATTGCCTTTTACGTCCATTCCTTAGAACAAAAAAATTCGAAAATTTTTATATACCTTTCATCAGAATGAATTTTTCGAGAATCCGAAAAAAATAGTTTCGGATAATCGAGATTGCTGATATTAAATAGGATTCGTCCCATTCTTACATACTAACTACATACAAAATTTCAAGTCTCTATCTCAATTTGTTCGGGAGATAAAGCGTTTACAGACAGACAGACAGACAGACAGACGGACGGCAAATTTTTTTTTCTAAAAATATGTTTTTCGGAATCTCCACTATCTAAAACGTATAAATCCGTCAAAATTTTTTTTTCGATTTTCAAAACGATTGCAAGACTTACCCTATACTACGTATGATGGGTAAGTAAAACTAGTCGTTGGGGGCCACCGTAATACTTACCCATCATGGATATGTATATGAAAATAAAACATGTAAAACTATTTATACAATGCATTGCAATTCATAAACAAAATTTAAATATTGTTAATATACATAGTAATGCTATATTAAAGAACTGCTGATGTACCAATTTCGACAAATTATATAAAACGCCAAACTACTCAAGTAGTACCGAACTGCGTAAAAGAAACATCCTTATAACTCCAAAAATAATAATTCTATTAACTAAAAATTAACTGCGTCGGATTAAGCGTCTCATTTCCAATTAAAATATGCTTCTGAATTGAAATTTGAATGAAATACAGGGTCATGAAAAATCGAAAAATGTGGAAAACAAGATTACAAATATCTCGGCAACTAATAATCCGATCGACTTCGTTCTATATGCAAAATGTGTGTTATTTTATTGCCTTTTACGTCCATTCCTTAGAACAAAAAAATTCGAAAATTTTTATATACCTTTCATCAGAACGAATTTTTCGAGAATCCGAAAAAAATAGTTCTGGATAATCGAGGTTGCTGATATTAAATAGGGTTCGTCCCATTCTTACATATTAACTACATACAAAATTTCAAGTCTCTATTTCAATTTGTTCGGGAGATAGAGCGTTTACAGACAAACAGACTGACAGACAGACAGACAGACAGACAGACGGACGGCAAAATTTTTTTTCTAAAAATATGTTTTTCGGAATCTCCACTATCTAAAACGTGTAAATCAGTCAAAATTTTTTTTTCGATTTTCAAAACGATTGCAAGACTTACCCTATACTACGTATGATGGGTAAATAAAAGAAAAGGGTCGATCTACTAAAAAAATTTTAGTGATCCTTGAATTACTAAAAATATTTTAGTAATCTTACTCGGTTACAAGGAATCTGTAAGAATTACTAGAAAAAAGCTAGCAACGAATAAGAGTTAATAGTTTTATATTTTTAATATGTTACTAAAACTTACTTGGTGTGGCCGTGATAGCCTAGTGGTAGAGGTCTGCACGGGCCCCGAGCTTGGCCCGTGACCCGTACCCTGCTGGGCCGGCGGAATCGTTTCAAATTTTCTAACGGGCAGGGCCGGGTCGGCAGAATAAGAATAGTTTTATTAATGGGCCGGGCCGGGTAAGCAAAAAAATTGAACGGGCCATACGGGCTGGGCCGATAAAAAAAATTTCGGGCCTGCCAGCCTGTTCTGAAGATTTAATCAGAAACGATAAAATATGATCTATTTTCAACGCAAATGGTTTTAACGAGAATAAATATAAATGTATGTCACGAGCCATACTAGTTTGACAGCATCAATATAAAAATGTAACTTGTACAGTGTGAGATCGGCGTCCGACAGTTAAATTGTGTGTAACCCGTTTTAATATATTTTTAGCTGACTCATACCGGGCCGAGATCAAGCTTGCATTATTTTTCTACATATAGACTTGCCGGACCGGAACAAGACTTAATTGTCCTCAAGATCTGTAGGGCAGACAACATGATTTGTAAAATTATTAACAGCAATAAAGAACTTATGTTAGATTAATCTTTGGATTGCCATTTGATTATATAGCTTCTGAATAAAGATACTTGCTATGCGTTTCTGAGAGAAAAAAAAAATAATAATTTAGAAATCCGAAAAGCGCATATTTGAATTAACGAATGAATTTGAATTTAAAATCTTTAATAAAATGATATAGAAATATTTTTATAAATCTTCTTTTATTAAACAGCTTCAAAAGTTACAATGTTTTTAACTTTCTTTATTACTTACCCATCATACGTAGTATAGGGTAAGTCTTGCAATCGTTTTGAAAATCGAAAAATTTTTTTGACGGATTTACACGTTTTAGATAGTGGAGATTCCGAAAAACATATTTTTAGAAAAAAAATTTTGCCGTCCGTCTGTCTGTCTGTCTGTCTGTCTGTCTGTAAACGCTCTATCTCCCGAACAAATTGAGATAGAGACTTGAAATTTTGTATGTAATTAGTATGTAAGAATGGGGCGAACCCTATTTAATATCAGCAACCTCGATTATCCGGAACTATTTTTTTCGGACTCTCGAAAAATTCGTTCTGATGAAAGGTATATAAAAATTTTCGAATTTTTTTGTTCTAAGGAATGGACGTAAAAGGCAATAAAATAACACACATTTTGCATATAGAACGAAGTCGATCGGATTATTAGTTGCCGAGATATTTGTAATCTTGTTTTCCACATTCTTCGATTTTTTATGACCCTGTATTTCATTCAAATTTCAATTCAGAAGTATATTTTAATTGGAAATGAGACGCTTAATCCGACGCAGTTAATTGTTAGTTAATAGAATTATTATTTTTGGAGTTATAAGGATGTTTCTTTTACGCAGCTCGGTACTACTTGAGTAGTTTGGCGTTTTATATAATTTGTCGAAATTGGTACATCAGCAGTTCGTTAATATAGCATTACTATGTATATTAACAATATTTAAATGTTGTTTATGAATTGCAATGCATTGTATAAATAGTTTCACATGTTTTATTTTCATATACATATCCATGATGGGTAAGTATTACGGTGGCCCCCAACGACTAGTTTTTTCTTTTATTCTAAGCCATATTAATTTTTTGATGAATCTTTATTTGATTGTTGAAAGCCTAAGTATCTTAGTAAAATTTAATGTTGCTAATGTGTATTTCCTGTAAAACATACTGTAAAATCATTCCATAGATATGTAAGCAGTATTCTTTAAAAAAATCTTAATTATATGAAAAAAAACTGAATTTTTTAGAAATCGTAGAAAATGTAACAGGCGAAAACGGTCCGGGCCGGGCCTAAAATATAAAAATTTAAACGGGCCGAGCCCGGGCCTGGAAATTCCGGCCCGTGCAGACCTCTACCTAGTGGTCATTGCACCAAACTCCAGGCTGAAAGCACGCGGGTTCGATGCTGGACGCCACCAAATTTGCACCGAATATATGCAATGTAAGTACTCGTTAAATAAAGGGATTGTGAAAATCCTGTCGTAGCAGTTACCATGGATAATTATCTCTGGACTTTTCCTCCACTTTAGAAACATGTCAAAATAGAGCAGTTAGCAATGTTTGGTGCTGCCATCTATTGCGGCTTTGTCTAAAATCTTCCGCTTCAGAAGTCTGTCTTTTTACCCACTGGATGCAGCTGGAAGGAAGCTACTGACCTTCGGGCACACGTAATGATTACTAAAAATAATTTTGGAGCTATTACTAAAATTTGCTTGGTGGCTCATACTAAAAAGTTTTAAGTTAGTTATACAAAAAATTCTTTTGTTCAGTTTACAAAAAAAATGTTTGTTTCACTTGCAAAAAAAAAAAAAAAAAAAAAAAAAAGTTTGTAATGGTTATTAAAAAATTCTGTGGCATACAAATGTACTAAAAATTTTTTAGTAACCTCTTGAATTTTTTTTTACAGTGTAGCTTTGAACTTTGACATTTTCTATAGAGAGGAGGACATTTTTTTTCAGGACTTCAAAATTGCACGTTATTCATTAAATATCATTTACTTCATCATAAAAAAATATCGATTCAATTAAAAAATACAACTATCAAAACTTAACTTTCTTGTCTGAATTTCAAAATAATAGCTCTTAAACTGGTAGATCACGCTATTGTACGAAATTCTCAATAGTCTTGAAAAAAAGTGCCAGTGAAACCGAAACATTTAGACAGTTTATATTTATTTTATTTTATTTATTTATTTATTTATTTTTTTACCGTTTTTCTGTTTTACTCGACAGTTTTTTAGCAACCAATGAGGGCGAATATATAAAGAATTTTAAACTTTAAAAATTTAGATTTTTAATTAAATTTTTTGTTATTGAATGGATTGAAGTTCAGCTGGTATTCTAAACACAGTGTTCTGCGGTGTTCGAATGCAGTTAATTTATCAACTCAAATAATTTTATGCACGACGTCTTCTGTGAAAACGAAACAGTGAAGCTATCGAAAATGATTAGTAATTTATAAATCATTCCATTCTTTACTTAAGAGTTAATATTTCCTGGAAACGATTTCACTAAGCTCAAGCAAAGCTCAGAAATAACTAATTATGAATATTTTAAACAATACGACTGCACTGGAAGGAAACTTTAGGGTAAATTTATGCATTTAATTTTCAGAGAGAATGATTCAGGCATGCTGTAACGAATCTGTCCTACCAAAAGAATGTGAATAATATGGCATTCGTTTCAAAATGGCTGCCAATAAATTAATCAACGTTATACAGAAATTTAGTCTGGAACTTCGGAAAATTCATTAAATGCTGATTTGCAAGCGAACATTCTTCATCTTCCACATAAATCATAGTTGTTTAGATGTTGTTTAATGGGAAATATTTCAGAAAGCGAAGACGTTCGGATTTTATTGATCTAGTATCGTGACCTGAAAAGTAGTCTTATTATTCGAGAACTACGTAATAATGGTGTAAACAGGTGTAGTTTATAGATTTTAATTTAGAAGTCTTAAAATCGGCTTAAAAAACCGATTTTTCTTTTCTACGCCAGTAAATGAACGAAATTTAATTATTTTAAATTCAATTACGATGAAACCCTCCCAGTAACAGAAATGAACATATCTTAATCCCTTGGAGACGAGCGATACGTATACGTGCCGCAAAAAGGCTCAAGAGTCTTTGTTTATCCCCACTATTAAAATGTTACTGTAAAATTTGCTTTATTTAATCGGAGCAATTTATCGATTTAATAGGGCACATATTTCTGTTTTTAAAAACCGGTGACAAAACATTAAAAATTTCGTAAAAGGCTACTTCATTATTATTTTCTCACTCAAAGAAAAGAACAAATTTCATAAAAATCGTTGCTGTTTTCAGTTGTTATCACTTAAATGAAAAAAAAAAAAAAAAAAAAAACATAGAGATAATTCAACATTGGATGAATACCAACATCGGTTCATTTTTTCTGATGCAGGTTATTTCGTTTTTCGTGGCTCAGCGACTTTCAGTGACGCCATTAACATTGTATTAAAAATGAGACGAATAGATATTTAATGCGTGATTTTTTTATGTGAACGATTCTCAAACATGAATGATTCACCAATGAAGCTCAGCACTTGATTACATTAACAAAATTAAACGCAATTTCTGATCAAATTTAGCGATAGCGCAAAACACTAAACTTTTCTAATAGAATAATAAATTAAGATACAAAAAGATAGGAATTAAGAAAAAATAAATCTGAAAAATACTTTTTTCATTAAAAGCACTTACTTTCATTAAAATTTACAAAAATGTAGAAAATATTTATATATATATTCAAATGCACTAAAAAGTAGGAAGTTTTTGGATTAAAAAAATATTTTTTTATCTCATGTCCAAGAAAGAAAAATGAAAGCGTGGACGTCAATAATGCAATTTAACTTTAATTTAGTTTTTTTAATAATATTGTATTATATACTTATACAGTTCTATCCTAATATCATAAATGGGTAACGTTTGTGGTTTTTATTATTTGTACAAGGTCCATGAGCTACTGAAGAGATTTCAAAAGTAACTGTATCAAAATGATGGTGTTATTCCCTGTTCCAATACAAGTGTATCTTATGTCGATGCCACTAACCCATAGGGAGTGCAAGCGTAAAAAACTTTCTATAAATGCGATTTTTGTACTATTGAAGGCCTAAAAGCACGAGATTTTGCTTGGTAGTTACTTATAGGATACAAGTGATTGCTAGCATTTCCTAAAAAAAATCGAAATTTAAAAGCACGAAAAAGGTTCTAGAAGACGTTCTAAATTGCGATTTATATGTAATCTCAGGAAATTCAGAACGTTTTCAAAAATACTTTCAAAATGCTAGTGACAGCTTTTAATTCAACATTTGCTTCAAATCATAAACAGTTTTTGCCATATTATATTCTAAAATACTCCCAAAATAGAAAAGATGTCCCTGATAAAAAATTATCAAAAAAAAAAAAAAAAAAAAAAAAATCTGTTAGGGGAGAGTGTTGTATCTTGGAGCGCTTGTACCTTGGGACATTGACAATTTCTAAAAAACTATTGGCAACAATGAACTTTTGCTTATGTTTAATAGTGACCTATAACCAACTGATCTCATCATAGTAATAGATAAGATCAGAAGCAATAAATAAACAACTTGGAGAAAAAAAGAAAATTTCACTAGTCCAAAGTAAATATTTTCCTCCATACCAATTTCATTTTTTAACTATGTACTTTTACAAGAAGTCAATTGCGACATTTTTTTAATATATATATATAAAAGAGAAGATTTTTAAATGTTTTGGCTATGAGAAAATAATGACAGTGCTTCTAGATTTATCATCATTTTGATTTTATTTAAACCATGTGATGATTGTACCTTGGGACAATAAACTATGTGGTACCTTGGACATTGTAAAACATGTGGTTTGTAATAATTTGCATAAATAAATGTATTTTTAATACTTTTTTTACAGAAAATTCCACAAAGCATCCGACATACAGTAAAGAAAACAACTCAACTTTATTTTGGATATATTTTTCTAATGATTGAACATTGCAAATATGAATCTGGTAACTCCTAATAAACTTTTTTCTTTCCATGTGATGTTTTCCATGTTCTAAAGAGCGCATGCTCTGATATATTTTTCTAGGTTTTGAATCAATTTTTAAAGGTACGTTTATGTAGTGTACTATGTTTTTAATTATGGATAGCACAACAGCCATAGTTCCACTTTTACAATAGAGAAATGCTGAGAAATTGAAATTAATTTGCTTAAGATTCCTATCTATTCTTCCTCTAAACTACAGCCATCTGGCTGTACTGCCTTTGGGGCGCAGAAAACATACAAGTCTTATGGTAACGAATAGATGATATTACATCCTGAACAGCCAATCACAATATATGTTGTAGTAGAAGTTGTTGGAAATGCATTTAAAAAGCTTTTTCAATTGAAATGCTGAATGAAACAGCTGAATTTATAGGAGCAAATGTGTTATCAGATGTATTCATAACAAGTTTATCTTCACATTCTCAAAATGTCAAATCCCCAGTAATGATATTGTTCTTTTTCATAGCTGCAGCTTTTATTTAGTAAAAGTTGAAATTGCTAAGCAGAGGACTGCTGTAGCAAGAAAATGAAAAAATCACCCCCCCGAACAAAATAGTATTTTTATATCTGTTAATGATAAACTCGTTTTATCTAGTTCTATAAATGGTGACAATATTGATTACGATCATACCACAGATGTGTTAGAAATAAGAAATCAAGAAAACAGATAATTTTTTTGCAATAGTATCTGGGAAATTTCTGTTCTCTTTTACGATTCTATGCATATAAAGTTAGTTGATGTCCTTTCCACTGATGAAAACTTAAGTTTTATCTCCTAATTCCTTAAAAAGAAAAGTTTTGTTGGTATAAAATTGTTATTGTTATTGTCCAATAAATTGTATTAGTTATTATGCAAAAATATTAATTAGATATATATATCTATTGCCTAAATTATGCAGTATGGCCCAAGGTACAGCATAGTGTGTCCCAGGTACAACACCCTATTGTACCTTGGGACAATTTGCCTTCCTCACTTTAAATGAGTGGCAATTTTATATGTTCAAACTGCCTGAATTTTTAAAAATATCTTATAGAGATAAAGTTTGGTGTGTTGAAATACTGCCTTCAAATTTTAAACCGGGTTATAATCATTGAAGTAAAAAATTAAAATGGGAAAACTGTGCCAAGGTACAACATTCTCCCCTATATATTTGGTTTAATCTTAATTATTATTATTTTTAAATGTTATATTAATCTTATAGAAAGTCACTTTTTTTTATCAAAGTTCCTTCGATGAAAATCCGTATTATGGGGAAAAGAAGAGAAAAGAAAAAATTCCACATTCTTTCTTTTTTGCCCTTCTACTCTTAATTCCTTGGGGACGAGCGACACGTATACGTGCCGCAAAAAGGCTTAAGAATCTTTCTGTATTCCCACCAGTAAAATTATACTGTAAAATTTGCCTTATTTAATTAAATAGTATGCGACCATTTTATTTTTCATTTCATGGGCTTCCTAGTTGCTATCAACTGTATGCCCGGAGTAAATGTGAAATGTCTTTCAAAATATGGAACCATTGGAATTGAAAGGTTAAGCTGCAGTAAATACTACTTAAGTTAAAAAAAAAAAAAAAACTTTTAAATGCAATTAGTTTGAAACTTGTGTATAAATATTTCATTGAGTTATTAATATTTTTGTCGTTTTTAATACATTTTTTGTCATTGTGGCAACAGAAGTATTTCATTTCTAGAAACTAAGCATGGACCAATCAGAAAACGAATAAAATAAAAAACAGAAGTATACTATTTTTGGACATTAAACATAGACCAATCAGAAAACGAATAAAATGAAATAAGTTACGGAATTCAAGCAATGAGAACATTCAGATGTACTTTTAGATTTCTCAATTCTCAACCGAGGACAAAACTATTTTCCAAATAGTAAAAACTATAAAGTAAATTTAAAAGGAAAATGTTAAATAATTTAATCTGGTAATAAAATTAAGATTAAGTAGAATAATTAAACTAAATGTAGGACACAGAGAGAAAAAATTGAAAATTTAAAAGAATTAAAAAAGTTGAAATAAATATAACTGTAATTCAAGATTTACTAAAGAATATTCAATTAAAGCATTTTCCCGATTCAATAAGACATAAAATTCTGTTTTTTTAAACCGGTAACAAAACATTAAAAATTTCGTAAAAGTCTCCCGTCAGAATAAATCGTAAAAAAAAAAAAAAAAAAAAAAAAAAAAGTGCAAAATACTCGAAAAAATACGTTAACTGAAATTTATCGAGTAAATAGGTAAAACATTGCTTACATTTTGATTGTATTTGTGTATTTTATTTCCACAATAGATATAATGACATATGACACAAACCAAAAATTCATTTTGACATATTTAAATGTCAAAGATTAGGTAAACGAGAAAATATCCTTATCACAAAGGAATTCAATGTAACTTCCGCTCATTCGATTTTCCAATTATACTTTCACTTTGTTAATGTGGTGAAAATGAAATCATGTACCAAAATGAAAATCAGAACTAAAATCATTAATTGCTGTAACGGTAATGCATTTCTCTTGATGCAGATATATAACAACTCAACTCTGAAAGTTTCGGGAGATATTTAATCGGTGGTAAAATGTTTCCTGATAATGAATTATATGCCTCTTTCAGACTTTATTTTTATCTGGTTTCTATAATGTTATGCGTAATTAATAATGCTTTGGGCACTGCTTGATCGTGAGATGAAAAATATTTATAGCAAAGTTCCGTTTTCCTGATCAGTAAATGAATGCGTTACTACTAATATTATAAAAATAATAACGTTGTGTTCTAATCGAATAATCATAATTAGACGAAGAAAGTCGGCTTATGAGAGTGCTTTAAAATTTTAAAATGTGCAGCCTTTAGAAAATTAAAACATGAAAAAAAAAAAAAAAATCCTGCGCCAAGCATAGATTAGGAAATACTTTACAACACATTCAGAACAATGTAACAGAACTTCACCGTTTTAAGCAAACAATGTGGGAACACATTTAAAAACGTAATTTCAGCAATCAAAATGCATATTTGGAAAAATATGTGTGAGTCTTTTTGTGCAAACTTGTATGTGATCTACATATTTGCATATATACTGTATAGCATGCCGAAATTCAGCTCATTTAGTAAATGCGTAACACAGTTGAAAAATAGCGTTCACCAATCTCCGCCAATAAGCTGAAATGTACTTAAGTTCTTTTGTGTAACCTGTATATGACTATAAAATTTATTCACACTAGCTTATATGCAAAAATTTCGTTCAATTTAAAAATATCTTAAAAAGTATTTTTTAGCAATTATTGTTCTTAGACAGTGCTCTGAAACTGAATAATTTTGAGTGTCCCTGTAAATGAACGATCATTCTATAGTAAGCATCTTCTGGTCACCTTATTAATGTATATCAAGTTCAATATGATTGAAATAGTTTAGCATCTTTAAAATACACTATAAACGTTTTTTTCTAATAAATCACAATGTAATTGCAGTTTTTTGCTAACCGCTGTTACGAATTATAAACGCTACATACTTCGTTTTCATTATCAAGCATCTCGTAGTAAAGCTCAATAGCATCAATTACATGAAAATCCGACTTATATTAACGCGAGTTAGTACATGGTGAGACAGACGACCAGACAAATCGAATTCGTAAATACTTTTGAACTATGTTAAAAAGAGTTAAAAATAACAGAGGACTATCTTCTTTAATAAATACGATTTTGCCATATTGCAAAACATTTTTATCTTTTAAAGTGCAAAGATATAGAATGAAAGTATAATGAATTAAAAATCATGAATTAGTGTTGAAGATAAAAAATATATACACTACTATTAAGAAAATTGGAGTACATATAGGAAAAACATTTTGACAAAGCAAATTACATTTAGACCGGGCGGCGCGGCGGGGACACAAATGACCACGTAATCGAGTTACGGGATGAAATCATGATGCAGGACAAGAATATTAGGTATGGTTTAAGGAATTGGTCTGCCTCGGCATTTCTTGGACGATATGAGCAATAGCAGGCGCCAATTCGTCATTTTGACGTCACTATCACGTCATCGAATTACGAGATGAAATTGGTGCCAAATTAAAGGTAAAATAAAGTATTTGAACAATAATTTGGTTTGTTTGCGCATGTACCGGTAAAAACCCTCGGCAGACTAATATATATATATATATATATATATATATATATATGTAATAATAACGACGGCGATGTTCTATAACAGTGTATAAGCTTGCAGAATACTACAATTCACTAAGATTCAATAGTGGGATGAGCAGTCGTTCTGGTAAGTGGATAAGCCATGGATTTGTTCTCGTAGGAGTTTCTCCAATAACAATGCAAGAAATCAGTTTTTTAGTTCTTTATTATTTAGAGCACGAACTTAAGTTACTCCACAGATCACCGTTCCACACATCTATCACTACGGCCTTCGCTCACTAAGCTGCAACATTCTCGACGTTCTACATTCTCGGAAAAAATGACATGGCTTCCGAGTAGTTTAAAGGAGAGATGCATTCTAACCTCCTAAAAGACCAAATGAAAAAATCATTTTCACGACAAAACTAGCGCCCTCCTACTCCGCGTTAATCATTTAAAAAAAACAATTAGGATGAACTCGAGCCTCAAACGGACAAAAATGATCAATTCTAATTGGTCGTAGCAGGCGGTCTTTGGCAAGAACTATATTTTTTCCCCGGAAGAACAAGCCCTTTAGCAACGCGTAGTAACACCTGTCACGCGATGTTAAAAAGAAAAAAATTAAATTAAAATCCCAGGAATATTCCAGAAAGTAAAAAACTTACGAAATACCTCCCGCCTTTTTGAGAAGCAAGAAATAATTTACTAATAACTAAAGTAAGAAAAAGAATTTTAGCTGTTACAAGTTACGAAACTAAGATTGAAATATGTTCCACAAATTTAGAATTGAAGCTAAGAGAGAACAAAAATGGCGCAAAATTTTTTTATTTTATTACATATATATATATATATATATATATATATATATATATATATATACATGACAGACGTCATAATGAACAGTTAAACCCACTAAACATAATTTTCTACATTATAATACTTCGCCATCGACTTTCCAGATGGATTAATGGTTTAGGAAAAGCTTATTAACAGTAAGCGAGGAAACGACTGATTCTGCATAACTTGGTACAAACGAAATGAAAGGGGCGCCAAATCTCAATATTGACAGTACCATCACATCATAGAATTAAGGTTTTAAATTTTGACACATTAGAGATACCGATTAGTTCAATACGAATATTTCAGTCTGCCTCGTCATATCTTGGTACGAGAAGAGCTGGATGGGGCGCCAATTATGCCAACTTTGGCGGTATCATCACTTCATCGAGTTATGGCTTGAAAACCAGATGTCGGACAAGATTATTATGCATGGATTAAGGAATGACTGGTCTGCCTCGGCATTTCTTGGTACGATATGAGCAGCAACGGGCGCCAGCTCGTCAGTTTGGCGTCACTATAACGTCATCGAGTTAGGAGATGAAATTGGTGCCAAATTAAAGGTAAAATAAAGCATTTTAAGAATATGTTGGCCTGCCTGCGCATATCCTGGTAGAAACCTTCGGCAGACTAAATTTTATAACAAAAAAAAAAAAAAAAAAAAAAAAAAAAAGACATCATAATGTACAATTCAAACCTCTAAACATAATATTTTACATTACAATACTTCGCCATCGATTTTCAAGATGGATTAATGGCTTAGGAAAAGCTTATTAACAGTAAGCGAGGAAACGACTGATTCTGCATAACTTGGTACAGACGAAATTAAAGGGGCGCCAAATCTCAATATTGACACTACCATCTCGTCATCGAATCAAGGCTTTAAATTTTGACACTTTAGAGATATCGACTAGTTCAATACGAATATTTCAGTCTGCCTCGTCATATCTTGGTACGAGACTAACTGAGCGGGGCGCCAATTATACCAATTTTGGCGGTATCATCGCGTCATCGAGTTACGGCTTGAAAACCAGATGTGAGACAAGATTATTATGCATAGATTAAGGAATGACTGGTCTGCCTCGGCATTTCTTGGTACGATATGATCAGCAGCAAGCACTATTTTGTCAGTTTGGCATCACTATAACGTCATCGAGTTACGAGATGAAATTGCTGCCAAATTAAAGGTAAAATAAAGCATTTAAAGAATATTTTGGCCTGTCTGCGCATATCCTGGCAGAAACCTTCGGTAGACTAAAATTTATAACAAAAAAAGATATCATAATGTACAATGCAAACTTCTAAACATATTATTTTACATCACAATACTTCGCCATTGACTTTCAAGATGAATTAATGGTTTATGGGAGTTAGAGCGTGGCCAGACGGTCAGACAGAGAGATGGACAGAAGGACAGACAAACCTAATGCTTAAGCACTTGTCAACTTTGTTGGAAAGTGCTAAAAAAGCCAAAGATTGGCAAGTAAGTTACATATTTTGATCTTTTTTATCAAAATGTGTTTTTTTATGCTTTGGTACATTTTTCTAAAATTCTATTTTAGATAAAAAGTTTAAACTTTCCAAAATCGTGTAACTAACTTGTTTCTTTAAAAATATCTAACATTTTAAGCCTGAGAGTGGAAAATTCTTGAAAATAATTTGAAAAATAAGTTGTTAAAATTTTTTTAATAAATTTTTTTTTCTTTTTTTTAATAATCCAAAATGAAAATTTCTTTTTATTATTCTTAAATAGTATGTTTACTGATATCACAACAAATTTTAAATTGATATATTTAACAGTCGTTTTAGAAAAAGTACCGAACTGACATATTGTTCAAAAAGTTTCATTGGAATATGTAAACTTGAAAACTAATTTATGAACAAAACTAATTTCTTTTGATATCTATATATGAGCTATAATGTGTATATTTACTGTTAAAATATTAATTTATATCTCCACTTTTAAGTAAAATACATGATGTTAAATATTTCGCAAAATCTACTTCATTTTACTTCTCCAGATGTTCTATGTGCCCTTAAGCTTCATACCGACGCAATGAGCGGCACATTATGCGAATTTGGTGAAGAAACAGTTTTGTATTTCCGAATTTGGCTCTTATCTCGCGGTTTGTTCCTTGTCTCCTTGGTGTGCCCAATACTCCGTTCGTATCGGTTATTTGACCGCCGAACTCACTAAAGGAATTCCACAATTCTGTGATTTTTTTACTGTCTTTGGATAGAGTCACTAAGATTCATTCTGGTTGGTTAGAGAGCTTCACTTTAATTGATTAGCTGTTGCAGCCGGCTTTATTTTATGCGCATACACAAATTTTGTATATGTCCAGATCTCATATACTATAAATTTATTTAGTCATCTTAGATGAGTTTTGCGATGAGAGCATGTATTCAAATCCGGAAGGACACCTTCCTCAAAAATGGAAATCTAAAATATCTTTAACAACTTGTGTAAATGGGGGTATTACGTACAATCTTCCTATGAATGGCGAAATGTTCTGTTCTTTTCTGTCTAAATGAAACAAAAAACTGACGAAACCTCTTGTCTCGACCACAAATTCTGTAGGTTTGCCATTTAAAAATGGACTCTGCATGAAAACTTTTTTTGGTGCATACTTATTTGCACTACGTATTTGTATTAAAAACTGGTACAGCATTTTCTGTAATACTATTTCAGTTGTACTTTTTCATTGTCATATCTTAATGAGTGTGACGTTGGACGCGACTCAACTCCGCTTATCAACCGCAAATTGGATCCAAACAAACCCCTAGAGTATTTTATTTGAGATGCAGTATACTGTCCAAAAAAAAAAAAAAAAAAAAAAAAAAAAAACCCTTACAATATAAAGCCAAATATCGCTCAAAATAAGGCAAACACGTCTAACTTGGGCTGAATTTATTGGACTAGAAGATGTTTTTAACTTAAATCGCAAGCGTTTGGCTAGAATTGTGACTCTTTTTACTGTTTCAGGATTGCAATTTTAGCTTCACGTCAAAACAGCACATCTCCTGTCTATCTTTCTCTGAACTTCGTTGTTTGTCTGTATCTAATTAGCGATGACTGATATGCGGAGTTGAGTAGCTTGTGACGTCATGATGGGGTCTATTATACTGTAGAAGCTTATTTTTTGTTTACCAAATAATTCTGAATTAGACAATTAAAAATTGTCAAATTTTAATAAAGCATCCATGTATTTACATGATTTTTTGGTTATCATATGTTACTCAATATTTAAAAAGTAGTGACATCTTAATTACTTCATGTCAATGCGTATACTATTTTAATTAAAAGTAGTTCAAAGTAAGGACAATAAAAGTAGAAGAAAGAGCGGTTGAGGCACTCATACTTTTAGTTAAACGTTTATACGAATTATACTTACCTCTAACTGGAAGTGAATTATGCGGAATTGGTTTTAGATATTGGCAGGTAATAAACTAATGAGAATGGTAGTGAAATGCAGGATTTAGAACGGAGAAAAGTTCATTAGATGTTGATTGGCAAATGCACATTCTTCGTCTTACTCAATCATCGCAGTTGTTTACAAGTTGTTTGATGAAAAATCTTTGTGCAAAGGGAGAAATGCGTATTTATTGATGTCGTAATGCTCCAGTTTTCTATGAAAAGCTGGAAGCAATACGAAAAAGTATGCGAAGTGTGTGGCAGCAAATAGAAATGACGTCAGAAAATTTCACAAGAATTTTCATAAGTATTTGAGAAAGTGAAAAGTTGGAGAAATTCTTGCACAAAACTTGGATTCTTCAAGAACTCCAACCATTAAAATCTGTATACGAATACTAAAAGAAGTTTTCATTCAGTTATTCGCTAATTATCACTTGTTGAAGATTGAGAGAATAATAATAAACTTTTAGATGCTTTTATAATAAACCTGCAAAGTAATTTAAAAAAAAAAAGTCTTATACTAGCTAATATAACACTAAAATATTTATTATTTAAAACTAAAATTAAGGAAATTGTATCAGAAGTTGACATTTTAAGAACGTGTTTAGTCTATTTTTAGTGTACTTTTCTTTAGTTTTAGTGACTGCGAACACAACGAGTACTCAGTATCTCCATCAAATATTTATATACAAGACTGTCCCGCAGAAATTTCTACTTTAACCGTTTGAGTGCCTAATAGATCTTCTGGTTATATGCAAAAAATGCAAATGAATACTTAAAAAAATAATAAACGTGTTAAAAAAATAACAAACGTATTTAACTAATTCACAAATATTGCGTTAAGAAACAACAACAACAACAAAAACAAAAACAACATAATTTTCTTTATATCAGCAAATAAATAAATAAATAGAATGCTAAATTCATCTTTAAAAAGGTAAACTTAAAATTAAACTATGTGTAAACAACTGAAAAGATGACAAAAAATATTTTAAAATATTTTAAATTACTCTAATTCTTAATATTTTCGACTGTAAACACAGCCTTCATCAGAGAATACCAAAAATACTGTTATTAACCTCTTATTTTTCAAATGCCTTTTAGTTGGTGTCAAAAAGGAGTTAAAGTGAAAGTTAATTATTGGATCTAGAAAACACAGAGAAAAAAATATAGAAATTGAGAAAAGTGGAATATTACATGTTTTATGTTTCTTTAAGCAAACTGATTCAAATTCTGGGTAGGTTGCACAATAAAACGTCATTACAAAAAATATTTTCATTTGTAATAATTTCTATTGATTCTTGGATGATAAATTCACAGTAATTCTTCAAGGGACAAATAATTTTTGCATCTTCGAAATTAGCTTGTGTATTTTGCTTCTAATTAGACTCAACCAAAATATTAAGCAAATAATAAGCAAAATGTTAATTGTAAGGAATTATTTTAATGGGAGATTACTTTGAATCATATACAGGGTGTTTCACAAACGACCCCTAACTTTAAGAATCTATGACTCGGAAACGGTGATAGATAGAAACATGAAACCAGTGATGTGTTTATTAAAAAAATCGTAAGAATCTTGTACATAAATCAGAAAATTTAGTTAAAAATAGCGTTCATAGATGGCGCTGAGAGCGATAGGCGCTCTGTGGAGACTAATATTGATGTCACTTAACACTCATGCGAATTAAGGAATTTTTAGTGGAGTGGGTCTTGTTCGAAAATACACTTTGATTTGCGATCCGTTTTTTGAATTCAATTTATATAATTTTGATTTTGTTGGCGTCAGCACAATAATAGACAAAAATAGTGTTTCCATAGGAGCTACTTCTTTAAAATTAAAATACGAGAAACAACAACATTCGAAATACCGTCTTTTACATACGTTGTTTTTCTCGCATTTCCATTTTAAAGGAGTCATTCCTATGGAAACACTATTTTTGTCTATTATTGTGCTGACGCCAACAAAATCAAAATTATATGGATTGAATTCAAAATCGGGTCGTAAAAGCAAAAGTGCATTTTCAAGCAAGACCCACTCCGCATAAAACTCCTTAATTCGAATCAGTGCTAAATTATGTCAATATCAGCCTCAACAGTGCGCCTATCACTCTCAGCGCCATCTATGAGCGCTTTTTAAAACTAAATTTTTTGATTTATGTGTAAGATTCTTACGATTTTTTTAATAAACACACCGCTAGTTTCATGTTTCTATCTATCACCGTTTCCGAGTTATAGATTTTTAAAGTTAGGGGTCCTTTGTGAAACACCCTGTATTTGTGGATATACTACTTCTACTTGATTATAGTATAAACAGCTCGTGTGTGTGCCTCTAAGACCTCTATGATCTCCAGTTTTTTTATTCCAAGATTTCAGTATATGGTTTTATTTACTATCTGTTTTTTATATGGTTTAATATAAGTTAAATTATGATTGCAAGTTGAGAAAAAATAGAAATCCTGAATATATAGATTAAATAAAGCTTTTTTAAGGTCCGTTCTTAAAAAGTAAAAAAAGAACCATTATAAGATCACTCCTGTGTGTCTGTCCGTCCGTCACAGCCATTTTATTTGTAGACTATAGAACTTGGAAAGTTCAAATTGGGGGAAGTAAAAAAGATCATTAACCCACATATTTACAGACTATTAAATATTCACAAACATGTTTATGGGAAACGTAGAGGGGCTAATTACTTATTCACTTGAAAAAAAGATTTTTTTTTGGCATATCGTGTGGGGTATCATGTGAAAGCTTTCGTAACACTGAACTCACAAATACATTTTTTGTAATTTTAGTTATATTATATTTTTAGAGATATCACCGAAAATGTAATGCAAAGTTATGTTATATCACATCTATTTCCGAATCTTACGAAAACTAAAATTATGATAAAAATCGAGGAAGTAGAAGTTAATCTAACCTTGCAGGAAAATTATACTGATTACCCTAGGTCACATAGTTTTTGAGGTAAACGATTTTTAAATTAGACACAAATTTCGATTTACGGGCATTTAGCAAAGGTGTTGAGGAGCGCATTTTATCAGAAATATAAAAGCATTGCTCATAATGATTTTCGAAAAAAAAAAAAAATCATCGGTAACTATCCAAGCTAACAACCCTTAAAGCAGTGGCTCCCAATGTGGGGCAGTTTGGCCATTTTGGCAGACAATTTGAAATTTGTTACTCACCCATTAGTTTTAGGCTAAAAATAATAGAATGCAAACAAAATAAAAAACTTTTTTTTTATGGAACTTAAAAAATGTTCCCAATGAAAGGTTTAAAATAGAATCAATACCAGAATAATTATACGAGTGCTCATTTAAAATATTTTATTTCTTTTTATCTATTACTAAAAATTTTATAGTTTTTCTGGTTAAAATTATGTTTTACAATTTTTCGTCTTCAGGGAGCGCGGTCTAGTACGCCATTGGTGCAAATCACATACAATTGTAATCACATTATTATTGAGATTCTTCTTTAAAAAGTTCTTTTGAACACATAAGTAAATAAACTCGGAGGTAAATTAAATTCTGACACCGTTTTTAAACTTTTAAATGACTTATATTAAACGTTAATATTTACAAAAAAGATATTTACATAAGACTATTTACAAAGCAAACAATCATAACTCTAATTAATCAATTACATCTTATACGGGAACTCGTCTTCATCTTACGTTCTTTTTACACCAACTTAAAACTAAAAACATTCCATTCTCCTTTCTTCCGTTCAGTTCTTTTTTCTACCGCTTAAATCGTCTGGCTTCTTAGGAATTAATAGTTTCTTCAAAATCGTCTGCCTCACTGAGAGCCTGTTCATCAGAGTTGCGATGCGTAGAAAATAATATGCAGATCTAATAGTGGAGGAGATTTCCCATATTTCGGCCATACTGATGAGACATTCGTAATCGAATGTATTCTTGTTGGCTGGAAACAGCAGCTGGATCATCTGAAAAGATAAAGAAAAAAAAACACAGCAGCATCCAAAGTCTAAATTAAAAAAAAGAAGTCATCATGATGAACATTTAAATAATCTCGTTCAAAATAAATTCGTATTCTTTTCTTTTCACGTCCTTTCGTCTTCTTTTTTCTTACGTCTTTTCGTCTTCTTTTATCTTACGTCCTTTCGTCTTCTTCTTTCTTACATCTTTTCGTCTTCTTTTATTTTACGTCTTTTCGTCTTCTTTTATTTTACGTCTTTTCGTCTTCTTCCTTAATACGTCTTTTCATCTTCTTTTACCTTACGTCTTTTCGTCTTTTTCTTTCTTACGTCTTTTCGTCTTTTTCTTTCTTACGTCTTTTCGTCTTCTTTTATCTTACGTCTTTTCATCTTTTTTTACCTTACGTCTTTTCGTCTTTTCGAGAATAAAGTTAAAATTCTATTAGTTGTCAGTCCAGAGGTTTGTCATAGTTGGTATAGTGTCACAATCGGTGAAATTCTTTTTTTTTTTCAAGCTTCGTCCGTCCACGGCTTCATGTACTCTGCACATGTACTGGTGACCATGGGTCCTTCGTTGAATCCAAGTTTCTTTACATCGTAGGTGTCATTATTTTTTACTTTTATGACTTTGTACGGACCTAAATATTTTGGTTTTAACTTCAAACCTGGACCTTGTTGTGTGCGTTTTATAGCAACCACATCATTAATCTTAAATTTGTTAGCTTTCTTTCGTCTGAGGTTGTAAGTTTTACGGTTCTCTTCTTGGACTTTTAAAATCTGTTTTTTAGCATTTTTTCTCATATCTTCGCGATTATTTGTAAAATCAGATTGTATTTCAGCATTCAGAAGACTAGTAATTTCAATGTTATTTTTTAGTTTCATTTTAGTACCAAACATCAATTCAAAAGGAGTTGTGCTTATACTTCTCTGAAAAGTCGAATTTATCACCTGTTGGACGTTGCTTACATGTGTATACCATTTTTTAGGATTATAGACAGACAATTTAGACAGAACAGATATTATGACAGAATTTAGACGCTCAACTTGGCCGTTAGACCTGGGTAATCCAGTGGTAATCGGGATATGTTTAATATTTTCATTGATGCAATAATCTTCAAAAGCTTTAGAGGTAAATGCAGGACCTTTATCTGATATAATTCGAACTGGATTTCCAAAGATAGATTTTTGGATTTCTAATTTAGAAATTACTTCGGCAGCATCGGTAGATTTTGTGGGATACAACCAAACAAATTTTGTGAATGCGTCAATGACCGAAAGGATATGTTTGTAATTTTTATTAGTGCTTTCTAATGGACCTAAGTGATCAACATGGTACATATGTAATGGAGCTTCTTCTTTTTCTATTGGGTGAAGTAAGCCTTCTTGTTTACCACATTTTCTATTAACTAAAATACAGGGAACACAATTTGCTATACATTTCTCAATTTTTTGTTTAACTTTAGGGATGTAAAAATCATTTTCTAAACTTTTCTCTGTTCTTGCAACTGCTTAATGACCTTTTTCGTGAGCGGCCTTGATTATATTCATTTGCATGTCTTCCGGTACAACTAATAAATCATTACCATTAACACATTTATAAAGAACATCATTTTTAACTAGATAATCATCATAAGATTTCACCTTTAGGATTTCTTTTATTGTTTTAATATGGTCATCGGTTTCTTGAGCTTGGATAATTTTTAAAGTTAAGCTATCTTGGATTACCATGCAAATAGGATACCTACTTAATGCATCGACATGTCTCATACTGCTACCCTGTCTATGTTCAATAACATAATCAAAATCGGATAACATTATTGCCCATCTAGCTATTTTTATACTCATTTCTTTTTTATCCATATTCATTTTAAATGCATTACAATCGGTTACAATTTTAAATGGGATACCTAGCACATATACTCTAAACTTTTTCAGGGCTTCAATTACAGCTAAAACTTCTAATTCGTAACTAGTGTACCTCCGTTCAGCTTCGGTGGTTTTTTTACTTGCGAAATAAACTGGATGAAATTGATTATCTACTGGAGATTGTTGCATTAAAACAGCTCCATAGCCATCAATACTGGCATCACAATGGATTTCGGTCGCACTTTTGGGATTGTAAATTAAAAGTACTGGTTCTGACGACAAAATACGTTTGAGTTCATTAAAAGCTCTTTGTTCTTCTATATCGAATTTAAATTTTGAATCTTTTCTTAGCAGGTCACTTAACGGTTCAGCTATAACCGAATAATTTCTTATAAATTTTCGAAAGTATCCTGTCAATCCTAAATAACTTTGAACATCTTTGGTACACTTTGGTTCGGGAAAATTTATTACTGCTTTAGTCTTCAGTGGAGAGGGATACAATTTACCATTTATGATTCTATACCCCAAGAAATCGATTTCACGCTTCAAAAAATTGCATTTTTTAAGATTTAATTCTAATCCATATTCCGATGCAGTTTCGAGTACAAGTTTTAATTTTTCTAGACCTTCAGCTTCGTTTTTAGCAGGTATTATTAAATCATCCATATAAATGACAACAATGTGATCTTTTAATAGGTTTCGAAATACATTATAAATATACTTTTGAAAAACACTAGGGCTATAGGTCAACCCGAATGGACATTTCAAAAATTCGTATTGTCCTTCATGAGTAACAAACGAGGTGTATTTCCGCGAGTCTTCTTCAACATCTACATGAAAGAAACCGTTTTTCAAATCTATGGTGGTAAATTCTTCGGCAGAATGTAATTGGTCTATTACATCATCAATAACTGGCAAGGGGAAATGCTCACGTACTGTCTTTTTGTTAAGACATCTGTAATCAACACAAAGTCTCATTGTGTTATTTTTTTTCTTGACTAACACAACCGGCGAAGAAAAATTAGAAGAACTTTCTCGAATTATTCCCTGAGCTAGCCACTCCTCAATTTGGTTTTCGACTATTTTTTTCTCGCATGGCGGTAATCTTCGAGGAGAAGAACAAACTGGGATTTCGTCAGTTAAATTAATTTTCATTTTAACATCTACTGTTTTAGTTTTAATTGGTACATAATTTTCAATTAAAGAGTATAACTCTGAACGTAATTTTTTGTCAGCAATGTGAGCTAAATCAATTTTAGGCTCATCCAAAACATTTACAATATTAACTAAAAAGTCATTAGACTGAACTTCAGCTTTAAACAGTTTCACTTTATTCTCAGAAATAGTTAATGTACCTTGATGAATAACATCAGTGCCAATAATTAAATCGAAATTAATGCAACTGTCCTTAACGACAAAAATGGTAACTTTAAATTTTGAACCATCTACTTCGATTTCTGAATTGAAACAATCTTCTGGTTTAATTGAGGCTTTTCCTATACCGGTCAAAGAGATACTCGTAGGTTTTAATTCTACAAAGTTCTTCAAATTATCATAAATACTTTTCTTTAACAAAGTCTTTTGGCTACCAGTATCTATTAAAGAGATTAAACGCAAAGAATAAAGCTTTATCTCTTTCAGAATTAAATCTTGGGATGTAATAATGTTTACTTGTGACTGAGCATTTTTAACACTTGTATCTTTAGATTTATTACATTGAAATGATTTATGACCATAAGCGTTACAAGCAAAACAAAGCGGCCCTTTATCTTTATTTACACAGTTAATACTCTTATGATTATTCCCGCCACAATTAAAACAACGCATATTTGGCTTTACAGGCTTAAATTTGTTTCTTAACTTCAACTTCGGATTTAATTTTAGGCTTAGTTCCTTCATATTTATGAAATTTTGCATTTTCATACTCCGATCTTATTTTTTCATAAGTCTTTAATTTTTGTTTAAATTCAGCAATATTGGGACAACCATACAAAAAAGATTTTTTAGAAATGGAGTCATTAATTCCATTTATTACATACTGAATAAGGGCAGAATCTTCAATATTGCCTTTTGAGCATAATTGTTTCATATTTAAAAAATATTCATCTAACGATTCATGTGGTCTAATTTTTCTTTTGGACAGCAATTCGTGTAATTCAGCTGAATTGCACGTTTGACCAAATTCAGATATGAGTAGGGCTTTTAATTTAGACCACGAATTAATATTTGTTTCACTTTCAAGAAATAATTTTGCTTTGCCTGTCATACGGCGTTTAGCCAAAATCAATTTGTGCAAATCACTAACGTTAAATAATGAAACAATATCTTCAAAATCGGCAATCCATTTATTAATATTTTGTACTTGAGTACCTTCAAACATTGTAATCATACTTTCAATATCATTAATAGAAATGCTTGGTTTAATAACATAATCAGGAATCAGAATTTTCTGATTTTCATTACTTTCACAATTAGAACTACCAGAATCATTTCTTATATTATTCTCAAAAACAGTTGAAATATTTTTAGTTTTATCTTGTAAATCATCATTAAATTCATCGACACTTTCGTCATCACTAAGAGTACCTACATCGGCTATCATATTAATTTTTAAAATATTAAAATCACATAAACTAGAAATTATTCTGGCAGCAATTTCATCAAAAGTTCCCGAATTATTTATACACAAAACATTGCAAATGGTAATTAAGTCGTTAACAGAAAAATTATCTTTAATTTCTTTGAATTTAGTTTGATATTCATCGGAATCTACTTCAAACGTAAACCCAGTAAAATTTCGAATTCTACGTCGATTATTTCTGTCACCGATTTCTCCAAAAATTAATTTGTGCAATGTCTTAATACTAGCTGATTTTTCAGTTTTCAAAGAAAACTC
The DNA here is from genome assembly GCA_964019185.1 of Maratus speculifer. NCBI lineage: Eukaryota > Metazoa > Arthropoda > Arachnida > Araneae > Salticidae > Maratus > Maratus speculifer. The sequence continues at coordinate 271,857,758 of OZ025298.1, forward strand.
TAATTCCTTTAAATCAACTAATTTTTCCATTATTGAAAAGAAAAATGAAATAATAAACTCACTTCATAATCAGATGCTCAGCTTCACACACTTTGATTTCACTTTCATCGCAAAATTTTACCTCTTCTGAAATAGCTTTGTAGGCTTGACATTCCATCACAGTTCTAAAAAATATCGGCTTCCAAGATATTAAAAAAAATATATTTCCATCTCTGTGGGCGTGCGTCTGTATCTCACTTACTGAGACCAAAATTTATGGATATTCTTCTTTAAAAAGTTCTTTTGAACACATAAGTAAATAAACTCGGAGGTAAATTAAATTCTGACACCGTTTTTAAACTTTTAAATGACTTATATTAAACGTTAATATTTACAAAAAAGATATTTACATAAGACTATTTACAAAGCAAACAATCATAACTCTAATTAATCAATTACATCTTATACGGGAACTCGTCTTCATCTTACGTTCTTTTTACACCAACTTAAAACTAAAAACATTCCATTCTCCTTTCTTCCGTTCAGTTCTTTTTTCTACCGCTTAAATCGTCTGGCTTCTTAGGAATTAATAGTTTCTTCAAAATCGTCTGCCTCACTGAGAGCCTGTTCATCAGAGTTGCGATGCGTAGAAAATAATATGCAGATCTAATAGTGGAGGAGATTTCCCATATTATTTCCAGCATCGATATGATGTACATGATTGTGTTTTATAATGTACACATAGACAGAATTAAAATGTACAATATTAAATTACCAAGTTATTGAAATATTTCCGATGCATGTGATACTGAAAGGTAAGTTTTGTATCTTAAGGTCTCCATACGCGCATACTCCGAAGAATCGGAAAAAATATAGAATGCTCTTCTCATGAGGATATATACATTTATATATATATAAAAAAAAATTCAGCGGAACCTCCATACAGCGAAAGGAAAAAAATAATAAAAATTTCGTTGTTTGGCAATTTTTCACCGGTTAGCGATGGGATGCAATTTCAAAAAGTACTTTTCTATGTCAAATACACTTTAAGGGAAAACAATTTCATGTTGAAGTTGTTTAGATAAATTTAATTTAAATAATTTTAGTTTCGCCAGTTTTAGTTTGTTTTAAGTATAATATTGTTATATCGAATTTTATATCGAATTTTATATGTATTTATATATTTAAATTTAACTACAAAAATTTGCGATTTAAAACGAAATTTATAATTTAAATTAATTAAAATTGTTTCAAGCTCAGTGTCCAATTTAGCATTGGCGAATCAATTTTGTTGCTATGGAAATATCTAGCTTTTATTTATTAATACGCTTAAAAGTATGAAAATAATTTTTCTCTATATGAATTTTTTTACATATGAAAGTATTTTTTCCAATGATAAATTAGATAATTAAAGCAACAAACAATATTTATATATATGTAATAAAATATATATATACATTCATATAATGTATTAAACTTTCTCATTGTGTATATTTAAATTTATTAAATACCAACGCATTTTAAAAATCCAAAAGTTTTCAAATGCATTAAAATCATTTGCTTTTGGCGAGAAAAGTGCTGCTCGCCAAATCTCGTGATGCTTTCGTCTTTTCACGCCAAGTGTTCGAGAGTATTATTATTTTTTTTTTACAGATATTCTAATGTATTTCCGCCGCTAATTTTGACTGATCCTTTATTACTTAGGGGAAGGTGTTGTACCTCAGACCTATTTTGACTTTTTTATTTTTAATTAAAAAAATTGCCAAAACTAAAAAAAGAAAAGATTTTATCAAACTTTATGATGTTATATACTACATATATTTGTCTTAAATTTTTATATAAACAATTTCCATGAAAAATTTTAAATTGAAAATAACATGAAAATAGGATCAAGGTACACCACTAGTGGTGTACCTTGATCACTTTACCAAGAATGGAAAAAAAGCTTGTTTTTAAGCGAATAAAATCAACATTTATTAATCAAGAAGGCACATATATAAATTTTTTATGAATTTCATGGCTTATTAGGTTTTATAAATAAGAAAGACATAATACTAACTAGACAAACTAAATAGACATAAAACCTCAAAACATTTACACTTACTATAATCACAAAAGACATTAAAACTCATTTATATTAGTAATTATATTTATTTTTAGCCAAGATTTTAATTAAATAAGTCAATTCCAAATGATAACTTCGTGAGCTACTTTTTAGATCCATATTAGATAATATCTAGTGTATCTTGGACTCAGTCCATGTTACACCATTTTTTTTTTTGGTTCAAGGTACACCACTTGACACTTAAAAACAAAACTATGTAAAGGGTAGACCTAACTTTTAGCTAGAGCATTGCTTTATTATGCATAATCCTCATTTAAAAAATTAGATATGTTTTAGTATACAAAATATCATAGAAATATCTAAGAAAAATTTACTGTAGAAAAGTGATTTTTTTTTTTTTTAATTGCCCAATTACTTCAGCTTCTAAACAAATGCCAAGAACTTAAATGAGACCTCTGGTGACAAATGTTTAATATACAAATGTTCTTTTTTAATGATCCAAATAGGTAAAGCAACATTTAGCATAGGTCCGAAGTACACATATATCCAAAGTACACCATTCTCCCTTACATGAGTAGATTAATTAGTATTTTTTTCAAAAAATTCTAAGTATGCCCAATATGGAGACTTTCCTTATAAGTATGGATTGCTTTCGTTTTCATTGCCCTTTCATCTTCTTTAATCACTATGCGTGTGATCTCATGCGACAAAAATCAAAAATTAATTGAGAAATGTTAAAATGTCAAAGATTAGGGAAATGCAGAAGTCTCTGATACACAAAAGCTTTCGCTATTTTAATGAAACTTCCGCATTTGTTGCTCTTACCTCGTTTCTAATTATATTTTCAATTTGTTGATCCGTCGAAAACGACATCGTGCAACAAAATGAAAATCGGACTCTAAATTATTAATTTCTCTATCATTACTGCGTTTAACTAATGTGAAAGTATTGTTACCCCTGAATGATAATGATTAAAATTAAAAAAAAAATTAATTTAACAAATTTCAACGACTATTTGTAAAATGATATTTTCAGAGACTGACATTTTAAAGACTTATTCTATATTTAAATTAATAATAATAACAAGTTGAATGTAGATTCTGCTAATGCAGAATTCAGTTTCGCCTCCGATTTAAATTGTAAAAAAAAGAGAGTCATTTATTTATTTATTTATTAAGATAAGTCATTAAAAAAAATTTTAATCAATTTTTCCATAAAGGGCCATATGATACCTGTAAGTCGTCATATATACACTAGCTCTCATTCCTTTATTTGAAAAGATTGCGTCAATCGTGGTATGTCCTTGCGTAGTATAATGTTTAGGATTTGTTCTCAATTCTAGACCGACATGTCTGATCGCTTCGGTAAAATCCTTACCTTCATGACTATTGAAATCAACGTTAAAATCTCCTGCTAGTATTGTTTTTAGACCTTCGTCGTAAGACATGATATCGATAATTTCTAACAGTTTTTCTTCAGTACTAGCTCTTGGATTCGCATAACAATCTGCAAATCTTACGTTATTCAATATATATGAAACTAAGATTTGAACATGTTCAGTTTCAACAGATATAATTTTTTTTATTTCTATCTATTAAATCGGGTCAATCCATTTCAAGTGGTCCAGCACTGGTCGCTCGACCATTTTTAAAAAATCTGAAATTTTTTGTACAACAACCCTAACATGATGGAAGTTCAAAATGACCGTTATTTTAATTTTACTATTTTTTGTTTGTGCATGGCGGCCATCTTTGTTTCATCGTGTGCAGCGATTTTCTCAGATACTAGGATACACAAAATTGTAAATATCTCGTCTTTTACTTTCCCAATTGAAAAGAGGTTTGCAGCATTTTGTTCAGAATAAAATAGGCTAAATACATGGTGGTAGAATAATTTTGGAAAATAAAATTTTACAAGTGAAATTTTAGCACAAAATTTAAGATTTTTTCCAAAATCTATCCGCTTTCAAGAGGAAATTTTTCATTCAAGGAAAACTGTCACACTTACACAATTTTTTCTACAAATAGGTCAAAAGTGCGTGTACTCATACACCAAGTCCCAGATCTAGGAGTTGATTTCTCTTTGCGAAAAAAATTCCGAAATTCGTCAAAAATTTCAAAAATCGCACTTTTTAGGCTTTGATATCTCTGGTGGGGCACGAGATAAAAATATGAAATTCTGGCCTTTGATAGTATTGTGTAGTAGTGTTTTGTACAAAAAATTTCAAGAAGGAGATTTGACTACAAGCTGAGATATGACATGGACAATATGTGAAAAATAATATTGTCAAACTATTGTGACGTACTATGTAATTGTTCCACAAGTCTGTCAACCTTACACAATTTTTTCTACAAATAGGTCAAAAGTGCGTGTACTCATACACCAAGTCCCAGATCTGGGAGTTGATTTCTCTTTGCGAAAAAAATTCCGAAATTCGTCAAAAATTTCAAAAATCGCACTTTTTAGGCTTTGATATTTCTGGTGGAGCACGAGATAAAAATCTGAAATTCTGACCTTTGATAGTATTGTGTAGTAGTGCTATGTACAAAAAATTTCAAGAAGGAGATTTGATTATAAGCTGAGATACGGTGATTAAAAAATGTTAAGAAATGCTATTATGAGTACATTAGAAGAAATGATATTAATCTCATTTATTACAATATTTACACAGAAAATATCGTTTGTTGAAAACAGTTTAATGATAAATGTTTAATTTACAAATATACTATATATGCTCAACAAAGAGCTTAACACTATTTACGAGAGATGTTATGAGTTCGACCAGTTACTGTTGTCAATCCACCAGGCTGTTCTTTCTCAAAATTTTATTTGAAGCCACCCAAGTCTTGTCATCCCTTGTTAACTTGAATAAAATTCTCCAGGTTTAATAATTGAAACCATGTCAACTCGATCAGTTGCAACCCATTGTCTGAAATTTACTTTTCCTGAAATGTGTACGGAGTAAAATTGTTGCAATAGCATTTGTAGTAGGTTTGTTCCTCTGGATAAATAGTGTATTGGCTTAGCATACATTCTGAATTGTTTAAATCACACAGACGCAATTGAAGAGGATATTTGTAACTAAGATTTAACTCTGTACCATAAATAATTAATTTAAAATTTTGAAGGTATGACAATTACATAGAAGGTTACAATAGTTTGGCAGTATTGTTTTCACATATTGTCCATGTCATATCTCAGCTTGTAGTCAAATCTCCTTCTTGAAATTTTTTGTACATAACACTACTACACAATACTATCAAAGGTCAGAATTTCAGATTTTTATCTGGTGCTCCACCAGAGATATCAAAGCCTAAAAAGTGCGATTTTTGAAATTTTTGACGAATTTCGGAATTTTTTTCGCAAAGAGAAATCAACTCCCAGATCTGGGACTTGGTGTATGAATACACGCACTTTTGACCTATTTGTAGATAAGATTGTGTAAGGTTGACAGTCTTGTGGAACAATTACATAGTACGTTACAATAGTTTGACAATATTATTTTTCACATATTGTCCATGTCATATTTCAGCTTGTAGTCAAATCTCCTTCTTGAAATTTTTTGTACATAACACTACTACACAATACTATCAAAGACCAGAATTTCAAATTTTTATCTTGTGCCCTACCAGAGATATCAAAGCCTAAAAAGTGCGATTTTTGAAATTTTTGAAGAATTTCGGAATTTTTTTCGCAAACAGAAATTAACTCCCAGATCTGGGACTTGGTGTATGAGTACAAGCACTTTTGACCTATTTGTAGAAAAAATTGTGTAAGGTTGACAGTTTTCCTTGCATAAGAAATTTCCTCTTGCAAATGGATAATTTCGGAAAAAATCTTAAATTTTGTACTAAAATTTCACCGGTAAAAATTTGTTTTTCAAAATTATTCTACCACTGTACATTTAGCCTATTTTATTCTAAACAAAATGCTGCAAACCCCATTTCAATTGGTAAAATAAAAGACGAGATATTTACAATTTTGTGTATCCTAGTATCTGAGAGAATCGCTGAACACGATGAAACAAAGATGGCCGCCATGCACAAACAAAAAATAGTAAAATTAAAATAACGATAATTTTGAACTTCCGTCATGTTAGGGTTGTTGTAAAAAAAATTTCAGATTTTTTAAAAATGGTCGAGCGACCAAAAAAATATTTTCTGGACCACTTGAAATGGATTGACCCAATCACTTTTAATATATGTCATAACCCCCCCCCCCCCACCTGTTTTTACGCGTTCGACTAAATCCGTTACTAAAGATTTTACCTGCTATTTCAAATCCAGGTATTTCAAAGTTATCTGTAGGAATTGAATGTGTTTCAGCTAGGAGAATCAAATCACTCTGTCTAAAACATGGATCTGCTAAAATATCTTCATGATGAGTCACCAAACCCTGCACATTATGATATATGAACTGTATTCCTGTAAAATCACCGCGATGGTGAAGAAACTGATAATGCGGTTGTACTGGAGATGACTTTAATCTCGCAAGTTCAGCCGTAAAGTGATCGTTTTCATGAGGGGGTTTAGGTGGTTCAAATTCACCTATAATATACAATCCATCGGCTCGTGTCGCTCGAGACAATTCTACGTACAAAAGACTTCGTTTCATTTTCTTTTCAACATGTGCCGCAGATTCTTTATAAGTAGCTCCCTGGGATTTATGAATAGTAAGAGCTTCCGATACCACAACAGGAAATTGCTCGCGACATACACTCAGTGGACAATTTTTAGTACTGTAAATGATTTTTCGTAGACGCATGATGGGTGTCCAGCGCGTATTGATGCGATTTTGTATCATGTATTTCATTTGTTGTCTTTTTAAATTCTTACCAATTTCTTCATCATCAAATTCCATCCACAAAGTTTTGATGGCTTGCTGTTTTCTATTTTTTACTTGACCCCATTCCACTTTTTTAAGTACACCCACCGCTCCATTGACAAGTCCGTCCATGGCATCCAGGTTGAAAACGAGCATGTACTTAGCTTCTACTAGCTGCACCCGTCGAGATTCGACGGTATGGAATATGTATAAGATGAGTATGATACATTTAAAGCTTATAAATAATAAAAATGAATGAAATAAAAAAAGTCTACTTAGAAGAAAATATAAATTTTATTCAGTTTTACCTATAATAAGTATGAAATCAGTTTTCATATTGGTTCAATGATAGGTTTTTCTTTTCTTTTGGAGTTAAGATTTTAATTTTCTTTTCGAGTTAAAGTATTTCCTTATATACCACATTAATTGTTTTGTTGCTTTTTGGAACTATTTGCACTTTCAAATTTTTAAATGAACGTACTCTAGACATCGCGACATACAACTGACCGTGGCTAAATACTGGCTCAGGTAAATAAATACCAACAGAATCCATTGTTTGTCCTTGTGCTTTATTAATTGTCATACAAAACGCAACACGAATTGGAAATTGGCGTCTTCTAAATGAAAAGGGAAGAGTTGTATCTGATGGCATTAAATCGATTCTAGGAATCAAAACTCTTTCTCCAGCTCTGTCGCCAGTAATAACTTCTAGATCCAAACAATTATCGTACATATTTCGTACAATCAACCTGGTCCCATTTAAAAGACCTTCATGAGGACTTAAATTTCTTAGTAATATTACTATTGCTCCGATTTTTAACGTGAGAATGTGTGGAGGCAATCCACTTAATTCTAAGCTATTTAAAAATTCCGTTGGAAATTGGAGGATTTCATTTTCATTTTCAGTTATTAAATTATTTATGCTCATGTATGTTCTGGATGTGCCAGGTATAAGGTTCATAACTTTATGGTTAATTTCATTGCAATGTTCGTTTTTTGGAGCTAGAATTGAAACGTTAGCAAATTTAGTGATACTATCTGAAGATGAAAATCCTTTTCCAAAAATTTCGGATACGATGTCATTTTCTGCTATAATAGACGGTGGTAAACATACTTTATTTGAGTCTCCAGGGGATTCTTCATTCATGCAAAAATTTTCTCCATTACCTATTTTAAGCAAAAATTCCGAAAATTCCGATTCTTCTGGTCTTAATCGCATATTTTTTTGCAATTTAAATATTTTAAATTCTGACCAAAGAGTCGAAAACTTGATGCAGTTTTGAACTATTTTTTGTCTTGAAGCATGTGGAATCACTGGTAAAACTTGCCTGAAATCACCTCCAAGGACAATTATTTTTCCTCCAAAAGGAATATTAGTGTTCATAATGTCTCGCAGAAGTCTGTCCACGCACATTAATGCATATACATTGGCCTTGGGTGCTTCATCCCATATAATTAGTCGAGCAGACAATGTCAGATGCAGCCTTACTATTGATGTTTAGGGATGATATGGAATTCTCATGTAGATTTAAAGGTAGTTTAAATCTGCTATGCACTGTTCGACCGTTTGGTAACTGCAAAGCGGCGATACCAGTCCATGCAACTGGTATAACTTCTAATCCTAGATCAAAACATTTTTGTATTAAACATTGATATACAAATGTTTTACCAGTTCCTCCTGGCCCATCTATGAAGTATGCATTACTTTTATTCGTATTGTTCTGTTGCATCACATAAATAATTTCGTTAATGAAAATGAGTTGTTCTTCGTTAGCTTGTTGTATCATTAAATCATAATTTAGATTCGGGTTTGTAGAAGGTTCAATAGCAGCAGTTAGTCTATTAATATTATTAGTAGCAGGTAATTCAAAAGTAGAAAGAGAAAATCCATGGGATTTGAGTATTTTTTCAATATCTTTATGAGTTAACTCATATGCACTTGCTTGACTTTGATGTTGTAGGTAATCCTCACTAAGAAAGTCTTTAAATGTATTCCATAATTGAAGCACATTAGTAGGTTGCTGAAATATGCAAATGAAAGAATATAATTGCCTCAATTGTTGCGGCATGTGAACGGATGATGCTTCCTTTAAACAATGATACCATTCATTATCCTCTTGAAGCAATCCTCGTTGCATTGCAGCTTCTTTGAAAGTTGAATAAGTAATGTTCTTATATGTTCTGATATCTTCAAAACTCGTAGCACCCACTACATGAAGCAGCAACAGCCGAAGATGATATCTTTCAGATTCTTTTGGTGAAACATTATACATTCTACCTATAATTTTAATCAAATTGACGCGTTTTTTCCAAATTCGTTTCTTTCTATCAAATGAATAATAAAATGGTGTTTCTGGATATATATGAGGACTTCTTGTTGCCGGATCACTATTCAATTTAAACCAAGCGATTAACTTTGTGTTTTTCAGTTCCGCTCGAAGTAAAGCTTCAGTGGCATTATCGTTATGAAAATATACTTGTCGTTCGTCGGGTAAATGTACCGGTAGTCGCATTACTGAATGAGATTGTTGGTGCATAGGATAGGCGAAAATTCTATAAGCAGCTTCAGATGGACTCACATATCGGGTGTTTAGAAACGAAGAAACTTCATCGTGGTGAATTAAACCGTCTTTTTCAGAAACAACTTGCAAATTAGCGCAGTCATGTCCTTTATAAACGTACTTATGGATATATTTTATACTGTGTACAGTTGCACACATTTCCACATTAATGTGTGTTTGAAAGTAAAGTAGAAGAAATGGATTGTAAGGAACGACAAAACGATTGTCAACTTCTATGGCAGTTCCTTTAACATGTTTTGTAATTGTCCTACCGTTATTTCTTCTTCTATATAGAGGGTAACCATTGACATTATTATTTGTTTCAGAAGTAAATTCTTTAGGAAATCCTTTTTTACACTTACCGTCATTCATACAAACTGAATTCTTGTTAAGATTGCCACATGGGCCGTGGAGCATATGACATTTAACTAAATTGTATAATGTTTCATCTTTAATATCTGGAATTTCTGCTGAAATAACATTATCAATATCTGAGACTTCTCTAAATTTACAATCATCTTGGAGGCATAATAATAAGTGAATGTGAGGTAATCCTCTTTTTTGAAATTCTACTGTATAAAGATATGTTTGTACAGCCCCAAATATATTCTTTTGATTTATTAATCGTAAGAGTTCTTTAACTTTTGCATGAAAAACTCTAACTGTAATGTCTGGTCTATTGTAAGCTGTTTCATAAGAATGTATACTATTTGTAATTTCAGGCTATAAAGGGTTGCATGTAAACGTCAGAAAAATATCGGGTTTACCAAACTTCCTCACCATGGCCATTGCATCCTGATAATTTTGTATCATATTTCGAGGGCTTCCAATGAAAGTCGATGGTAAAATAACAACACGCCCAGTCCTTAACTTCTGATATTCAGCCCTTACATGTAAAGCATCTGCTAGGCCGGCATATGTTTCCACTCTCAACTTTGACTGCTGACTTCGAATGAATTTTAATCGGTCGCCTTCAATTCGACAATAATAATCCACAATCAGCTGTTGAGTTAATTTTCCAGAATTAATTATTGGGTTAAAATTTCCTTTAGGGGCACAACCTCGAATCATAAGTCTGTATGATACATATTCCCGCATAGATAAATTTTGGCGAACTTTAATCTGACGCTCTCCGCCAGATGGCATTGAAATATGCCATCCTGGTTCTCCATATGGCCATATTAGAATGTAAGACATTGGGTCACAGTGCATACTGTCAAAATCTATGGTTGTCAATTCTCCGCTCTTAGCATAAACTGCAATATGTCTATGAGAAGGTGGAGCACCATCAGCTGACTCAAATACCGCTGCGACTTCAGAACATGCAGGGTCATTATACCGTCGAGAATCCTCTTGGGGCTCATGATAAAGTCGCATTACTAAATTTATAGGTACGCGATTTTCTTTCAATGCTATTTCTTTTTCTTCACTCATTTTCTGATGCATTGTTTTATATAATCTTATATATGGGTTGCATTTGTCTAATATAGAGGTTAATCTTTCCAGAATGTCTTTCCTTAAAGAACTGTTAGCGGAATGATGCAGTCTGATTTCATTAGCCTCAGAAAAATCTAGAATATATAATTGCCCGTAAGAAGCTGTAGTTTTACTTTGAGGGTACAATGGAGAAATTCTATGATGTATTACACCAAGAATTTTAAAACAATAAGGACCCTGTCCAGGTGGCAATGTTACATTAGCTCCGAATGATACGAATGATAAAGCGTTGTTATATTGGCGAATGTTTTCTCTAAAATTTTTAGATAACTCATTATTTCCGCAGAATAATTCTTCGATATCTTTAGAAATACGAAATTCAGGTAATTTGATTTTTTTGTTACAACAGCATAAATTAAAATAGCCTAATGAATTTTTTTCATCTTTAAAATATAGAGCAGAGCAGTAATTACATTTATTGTTTAATTCACCTAACCTAAATGGTTGTATATTACAAACTACTTTAGAAACAGCACATCTGTATTGAATGGAAAAGGGTTTTCGTTCTTTGTTTTTCATACGTTTGTTTATGATTTCTTTACGCCCTGTTAAACTTTTTTTTCTTTTTTTGACATTTTTTGAAACAATTTGTTGAGCAAAATCAGATTTAGCACGAAATTCCAAAACATCATAATGACCTGAATCAACATTTCCAGAAAAGAGTAAGTTACATATTATATTTCCAGACCCATAATCGAAAGTATTATTGCTAGTATTATTTCTATATATTCTAAAGGTATAATTCGGAAACAACTGGCTTAAGCAAACTAATTCTACATGACCTGCATATTCACTATCTAATGACATCAAATTTTCATAATCAGCAGAAGTACTTACCGGGATTCTATAAGAGTTATCACCAATTATAAAATTTTCATACTGTTCCCAATTATCCTTGACTATTTTCACTACTTGCAATCGAAGTTCACGGTGATATACTATATCAGTCTTATATACACAATACGATACTGACCGAAATAAACAATTTCCATCTCTTAAAATAGGGATAACATAACGTTCCATGATAAAGATACAAACTTCAGAAAAAAATAAGGAAATAAATTATAAAGAATTATGGTGGCTTAAATTCAGCTACAAATCTCATATTTGAATGCGAAATTATTCAGGAAATTATTATACCTGAGACGACGAATTCAAAATTTCTGCATAGATTATTTTTTCTCTGTTTAAATATCGCTTGGTAAATGTACCATAATTATACTATCAACAAAACATTTTAATTATAATAGTAACAGGGAGTTAATAAACTGCATTACTGACCCACTACTCATTTACGGCACTTGTAAAAAATTAAATTTATTTATTGGTTTGTAGCCTCCATGAATTTGTCAAAATTAATCTTATTGTCATGACAACGAAAAGAAAAATGATATCTTTGTTATTAAGAAGAATAAAAAAATTTTATTTGTTATTGATCTATAGAAAACGTTTTATTTGTTTTTATTTTATATAATAACTTAATACTACGGAATGATTTTTATTAATTTTTGATATCATGTAAAATAGAATTATTGTAATACCCGCATATCACATATTTTATCCTTCTTTTTTTTTTTTTTTTTTTTTTTTTTTTTTTTGTAATATGACATCATTTACACTTTCAGAAACACTAATCTTTTCCGAAATAAAAGCGTGATTTGTGCAGTTATTAAAAACTTCTTTAGTCTCATAAAATATTTATTATAAATAAATGAAAATGGCGCAATTTATAAAAATATTTTCATTTGTGCATACCAAGGACATTTAAATAAATAAAATAAGTTCTATTTATTTAGATAAAGGAATAAAAGTCACTGAATATGACATCATCACTGATACAGCTATAGCAATCTATATTAGATTCATGGAACAAATTTATCTGGTTCCTGAATGACGACATTTTCTCCACCAAAGAAATTTCGCTTTAGATATTTTATTTTATTAAGTTTATTTACATAATACTTAATAATATTATTCAGTAAATAATCTGTGTATTGTACCGCGATTAGTGAATAATTATGCGCAATCATTTTATTAGGATTAAATTTTACAAAAACCATTAGTTTTTCTTTTTTATTTTTTTAATGCGATGACACATTCACCGATGAGATCAAGCTCCTGATTGATGGAAAGTAATCTATACTAATATTATAAAGAGGAAAGATTTGATTGTTTGTTTGTTTGTTTGTTTGTTTGAATTGAATAGGCTCCGAAACTATTTGACGGATTTGAAAAATTCTTTCACCGTTGGAAAGCTACGCTATTTCCGGTGAACATAGGTTAATTTTTAATTGATTTATTCAAATATTTTTCTTAATAATTCAAAATTTCCTTATTTTTCATACAGAATCAATTAAAATTTTTCCGATAAAAAATAACCATTTTTCTTTCCCGTTGCCAAGAAAATCAAAATTTGGAGGAATAATTTCTCCCCGGCAATTAATTTTCAGTTGAACAGTATCCACGTGAAAAATTAAAGTAAAAAGAATTCAAAGGAAAATAAAGATGACGTCATACTTGGAAAAAAAAAGTGTTTTATTATATAAGACACACGAATATCGGCTAAGTTAATAAGAGATTCTCTGAGAAAAATGGCGACATAATTAGAAGTAAAGTGAACGAGAAAGAATTAAATTATTAATAAAATATTTGATTTGGAAAAATATGACGTCACACTTTAAATAAAATAGGAATTTTGAAGTATTTGTTAAAAGAACAAGAGGCATGGATATATGTAACTAAAAAAAATCGGTAAATAATGACGTCACATCTATCAATATTATAAAGAGGAAATAGTTGATTGTTTGTTTGAATTGAATAGGCTCCGAAAGTACTTGACGGATTTGAAAAATTCTTTCCCCGTTGGAAAGCTACACTATTTCCGGTGAACATAGACTCTTTTATATTTAAAAAAAAAGGATCGGTAGTACTAGGTTATCCCGTCGACAGAAAATCTATCGCCAAACTAGAAGATTAAATGCCAATAATGGATAATCGTGAATGTCACATTCAGTAAAATTAAATATGACACACATTTTTAAAATGCAATAAAGTGATTTTTATTTTCACTTTTTATTCGTATTTTTATTAATATTCCACTAATTATTTGTTTCTTTTGTTATTTAAAATTAAAATTATGCCAATATGTATAGTTTGGCAATGAGTTTGGCAATTTGTATAATTTGGCGAAATTGGTCGACGGGATAACCTAGAAGTACCGAAGGATCTTTATTAAAATGCCAATAATGTAACCCAAGGTGTAAAAAAATAACCTTAAAAAATCCGGTACTTATAGGTTACCCCGTCGACCAAAACATTATCGCCAAACTATAAGATTTAATGCCAATAATGGATGATCGTGAATGTCACATTCAATAACATTAAATGCGATTCACGTGTTTAAAATGTCATTAAGTAATTTTTGTTTCGACTTTTTATTAATATTCTACTAATTATTTGTTTTTTCGTTATTTAAAATAAAAATTATGTCAACATGTATAATTTGGCTTTTAGTTTGGCGATTTGCATAATTTGGCGAAATTGGTCGACGGGGTAACCTAGAAGTACCAAAAATCCTTACATCGCGTGCACTGCGAATACTATCTATACTAATATTTTAAAGAGGAAAGATTTGATTGTTTGTTTGAATTGAATAGGCTCCGAAACTACTTGGCGGATTCAAAAAATTCTTTCACCGTTGGAAAGCTACACTATTTCCGGTGAACATAGGCTATAGTCACCGCTTAAAAGGATAAAAATAAAACGCCGGATAAACGGATCAAAAGCAATTTGAGAAATTAAAAGTTACCTGACACCCTAGACACATGACAATCACTGAAACACGTATGAAAATCGTAACTATGCTACCCCCCCCCCCCCCAAAAAAAAAAAAATAAAAATAAAAAATTACTTTTTAGTCTGACCTGATATAAAAGAGTGTGTTATAATTTTTAAAACTATATTTAGCAATTATTAAAAAAGGAAAAGAAATGCTGAAACGCGAATTAATTAAAATTTAAAAAAATCACAAAACGATTGTTTTGCAGTTTTTAAAAAAGTTATAACAGATAGTAAATATTTTCAAGAGTAGTGAGCATCAAATATGAGGCGGAAGGATTTTTTTTTTCAGGGGGAGCGGTCAAATATATAAAATTGTAACGTTTCTACCATTTCAAATGCGGACTTTTCACTAAGCCCAGTGATAAATATTACTTATTTAATTAATATAAAATTATAACGAGGAAAGATTTGATTGTTTGTTTGAATTGAATAGGCTCCGAAACTACTTGACGGATTTGAAAAATTCTTTCATCGTTGGAAAGCTACAGTATTTCTGGTGAGCATAGACTATATTATATATATTTTTTAAAAATAAGGATCCTTGCTAAAATGGCAATAATGTAACCCAAGGTGTAGAAAAATGACCTTATAAAATCCTTACATCGCGTGCGCTGCGAATACTGTTGATTATAGAACAAAATAATGTACTATGACTTTGCAGAACACATAATTATCTACAAAAAATGTCGCGACAGCATGTGTCTAACTGTTATAGTTACGTCACAATAAGTGTTTTTTTATTTTAAAAAAATAATTAAAATGCCGTCTCTGTAAAAGCTCTTTATTTTACCATGGTATCAATCCTTATCAAAATAAATTACTTTATAATCAAGACTGTTTTAATACCTTTAAATAACTTTTTGATTTATTCGATTCGGATATTCCGTTCGAAAGATATCACGATTTTAAAAATCTAAGTACTATTAGAAAAAAGTCGCGTGGTAGCCGTTCAGTCCTGCTCGGTTAGCCTGCAACATAATATGTGAAGTAGGCGCCAATGGGGCACGGGAGAGGAGTCAATGTCAGAGACGGACGGCATTTTAATTATTAGGTTATGAGTGTGTGTGTAAAAATTTATGACTTGAAAATTTTCTTTAATACCCGTGAGAAGCCGGGGCGGACTACTATAATCTATATATATAAAACAAAGTCGTGTTAGTTACACCATTTATAACTCAAGAAAGGATGGATCGATTTTTATGAAATTTTATATGGAGGTATCTGACACCTTAGATTAAAATATAGGCTACTTTTTATCCAACCTTCCCTTAAAGGAGGGTAATGTTTTTAGTAGTTGAATTTTTAATGGGATGAAGTGGTAATAACAATTTGCGGTGTCAGTAGTGGCACGGACTGGGCTCTACCCGAAGCAAAGCGAGGGCGGGCCGCTAGTAAAGTAAAATAAATTTTTATTTTAGCGAGAAAAGCTTAATCTGTTGCCACTGTTTTGAAGAAATGTCCCGAAAAAGCTTATAAAATTAAAAATAAAATATAAAAATTGAAATAAATTAAAAATTAGCCAGAATGGGCACATCTACACATAAACAGCTTTCATTTAAAAAAATAATTATCAAAATCGGGACAGTAGAAAGCTCAGGGATGATGTCCAAAAAAACAGCCAGGTGTTTTAAATATATAGATTTTAAGAGTAATTTTAGAAGCTAAATTAGCCGTATCCATTCGTTTCATTTTATGGACCTTTCGTAATATAGATTTTTTAGACGAATCACTCCCATTCCCTGTCACACAATCATGAGCTTCAACAATATAACTTTCTGTATTCATTTAAGAAATTTTGAGAGCGTTATATTCATCTACATCGGCATTTTTATGGAATAGGTGTATCGGTGAGGAGGGCATGGTTGCTGGATTTTTATCAATACGACTTTTAATTAAAGCGATATCTTCCTGTGTCATCGTTCCATCGGCCACATGATTGAGTCACTGAGCAAAAGACACATCTTCTTTTTGTCTCATAATTTCAGTCAATTCATAGAGTTGGAAACGTTCCCACAGTGAATTACTTACCAATCGATCTATGGCATGACTTTGTAGAACTATGTACACAGGCGTGCCTGCTACAGGGGGTAGCTGTCTAAAATCTCCAAAACATAAAATATTTACGTTTCCAAATGGTTTGTCATTACCCATTATTTGTTGCATGCGCTGGTTTGCACAATTAAACATGGTATAAGAAACCATAGATATTTCGTCAATGATGATAGTTTTTAGATTTTTGTACTTTGTTCGATAGTCATTTAGTGAACTGGGTGAGAGATCAAGCAAAGGGGGTTTCATTTTCGTAGGTAAAGCAAAAGCATTATGTAAAGTCAAACCTTTAATGTTGTAAGCGGCTTTTCCCGTCGGTGCAACCTTCAAAACAGTTAAGTCAGATGGATCTCCTGCTTTTTCATACATTCGAGATAAGATTTACCACAACCTGCTGGTCCCGTTATAAATATAGTATAGGGTGTAGAATGGGTGAATTCTAAATACATAATGTGTTTTAAAATGTCAAACTGTCGTTCGTTTGCTTTTCGAATATTCTTTCGATACAGACTATCTTCCCATCGGCTTGTAATTCTAAATGTACTAAACTCTTTTCCAAAACTGTCGTCTAAATCGCGTTGAATATCCGCTTTCAAATCGTCTTCAAATTCTATTGGGGCAGTATCTATCCAAGAATCATTGCCTTCATTCTTAGTTTCGCCATCATCCCCACTATCGTCTTCATCCTCAATTTTTTCTTCGAGTTGTTCTACATCCAAATCTAGATTGTGATATTTTTGTCTATTCAATTCAATAATTGATTTGTTTTCATTATAGAGTAATTCGACATTTTTATTTAAAATATCCCCCATTTCATCTCGCCACGGCATGAATAATGTGAGTTGCTCTCTGTAAAACTCATAGGGATCGACAGGTTGTTTGTAATTAACACATCTTAGAACTTTTCGATTACTTTTCCTTTCTTTCATATATATATTTTCATCCATAAGTTTCATAGTTGCGTTTCCAGCTTTTACAAACTCATAGCCTGTGGCAAAATCCGCCAAACATAAATCTTCAAAAGCTGTAGGTCTTCTAACATACTTATCAAATGTAGACCACTTGTAAACATCCGTAGAATTGCTAGGTAAATCCTTTAATTTTTCTATATCTTTAATTATTCGAACTCGATCTTTTGGTGAAAATGAAGGTATAAAGATATCATTAACTGACAATTTACTCATCGGTAGTTCTAAAAGACTCCAAGCAGCTTCCTGAGTCGATACTTCAGAGGCATTTAAATATGTATTCGCTAATTCTCTCAGGAGACTTCTAAGACCACCAGTTCCTTTTTGATTATTGTCGCTAATGCATTTTTTAAGTAATTTTGACATGCCTCTTTATGATTTACTAGCAGCCTTCGCCCGCTACGCTGGTCAGTTTTTTTAAAAGAAACTTTAAATCAAACGAAATTTTTATATCATAGTAATTTTTAGTTTTATATTGTATTTTATTCTGTATGTCATCGGAGAAAAGGCAGTCATCTAAACAGAAAGTTCAAAGTTAGTCACCAACGAATGACGTAGCGCTCAACATGTTAACAGTTTTAATCACATAAAAATTCATTCAGTGGAACCTTTAAAATAAAGCCAACCTTTTGTAATTGGGTTCATCTGATTTAAAATATCTCCATAAGTATTCATTTAAAGATGAATGCTATATTACAATTGTTACAAAATTTCTGAAAAATTATCCAGCTAACAATGTAAGTTCTATTAAAATCTATCTAGTAGAACTTAATTTATAAGAGGCCGGAATGAAATTTTACTTTGTGTTTTATATATATTGAGACAATTAAATATAGCTTACATAATCATGTTAACCTGATTATAGAACTCACTTCCAAAGTGTAGGTTCAAAAGATTTTTCTGTACGATTATTAATAAAAAAAAACCCAGACTTTCTTTTATATATAAAGATTGAAAATTTCAGCTTTTTGCGCAGAAGATATCGCCAAATTAGAAAAATGTGAAGTATCTCACAAACAACTGGATTTAAAAGAATTTGCTTGGTACCATTCGATTCAGCATGGCAAAATACACTAAAATATGGTACCAATTGAATCGTCTACAAAATGGTATCAATTGAATTGACTACAAAATCTGATCTATATAGAAGGATTGAAAATTTCAGGTTTTTGCACGGAAGACATCGCCAAATTAGGAAAATGTGAAGTATCTCACGAAATAATGGATTTAAAAGAATTTGCTTTGTACCATTCGATTCAGCATCGAAAAATACATTAAAACATGTTATCATTTGAAAAATAACTACATAAGCCGATTTTTAAGGAATTTTTTTAAAGTTCGTTCTTTTTTTTACCCCCCTTAGGGGTGGAATTTTCGAAAATCCCTTCTTAGCGGTGCTCGGTGCTATAAGAAGTATTTTTTCCCCAATTTTCAAGATTATGGGTCCAGTAGATTTTTCTGTGCTGTGATTAATATGAAATCCAGACTTTCTTTTATATATATAGATAATATGAAATCCAGACTTTCTTTTATATATATAGATAAGGATTGAAAATTTCAGGTTTTTGCGCCGAAGACATCGCCAAATTAGGAAAATGGGAAGTATCTCACGAACTACTGGATTTAAAAGAATTTGCTTGGTACCATTCGATTCAGCATGGAAAAATACATTAAAATATGTTATCAGTTGATAAATAATTACATAAGCCGTTTTTTAAGGAATTTTTTAAAAGTTCGTTCTTTTTTTTACCCCCCTTAGGGGTGGAATCTTCGAAAATCCCTTCTTAGCGGCACTCGGTGCTATAAGTATTTTTCCCCAATTTTCAAGATTATGGGTCCGGTAGATTTTTTTGTGCTGTGATTAATACGAAATCCAGACTTTCTTTTATATATATAGATTGAATGCATGCATTTATATTATTTAATCAGCCCATTTCACTGAAATCTTTTAACTTTTTTCATTTTATTCCCCTAACAACTGTTATAAACTTATTAAACGGATCTTTCTCCTTGGCACACATGTGCAATGCCAAATTGGCGGGGGGGGGGGGGAAAGCATATGCCCAATGTGGCGCGTATATGACATCTGTGCCAAAAACACTTATTGTGACTTTAGACATAACAGTTAGACATATGCTGTCGCGCCATTTTTTTTAGATAATTATACGTTCTGCAAAGTCGTAGTACATTATTTTGTTTTATAATCAATAGTATTCGCAGCGCACGCGATGTAAGGATTTTTGGTACTTCTAGGTTATCCCATCGACCAAAAAATTATCGCCAAACTATAAGATTAAATGCCAATTATGGATAATCGTGAATGTCACATTCAATGACATTAAATAAGATTCATGTGTTTAAAATGTCATTAAGTGATATTAATTTCGTTTTTTTATCTGAATTTTTATTAATATTCCACTAATTATTTGTTTTTTCGTTATTTAAAATAAAAATTATGTCAATATGTAAAATTTGGCTATTAGTTTGGCGATTTGTATAATTTGGCAAAATTGGTCGGCGGGATAATAGAGAAGTACCGGATTTTTTACGGTCATTTTTCTACACCTTGGGTTGCATTATTGGCATTTTAGTAAGGATCCCCCCCTTTTTTTAAATGTAATATAGCCTATGTTTATCGGAAATAGTGTAGCTTTCCAACGGTGAAAGAATTTTTCAAATCCGTCAGGTAGTTTCGGAGCCCATTCAAGTCAAACAAACAAACAATCAAATCTTTCCTCTTTATAATATTGGGTATAGATGTGACATCATTATTTACTGATTTTTATTAGTTACATATATCCATGCCTCTTGTTCTTTTAACAAATATTTGAAAATTCCTATGTTATTTAAATTATGACATCATATTTTTCCAAATCAAATATTTTAATAATAATTTAATTATTTCTCGTTCACTTTACTTCTAATTATGTCGCCATTTTTCGCAGAGAACCTCTTATTAACGTAACCGATATTTGTGCGTCTTATATAGCGTCTTATATATTATTTTTATTTTAATTTTTCACGTGGATACTGTTCAATTGAAACTCAATTGCCGAGGAGATATTATTATCCCAGATTTTGATTTTATTGGCAACGTGAAAGAAAAATGGTTATTTTTTATCGGAAAAATTTTAATTGATTCTGTATGAAAAATAATAAAATTTTGAACTATTAAGGAAAATATTTGAATAAATCAATTAAAAATTAGCCTATGTTCACCGGAAATTGTGTAGCTTTCCAACGGTGAAAGAATTTTTCAAATCCGTCAAGTAGTTTCGGAGCCTATTCAATTCAAACAAACAAACAAACAAACAAACAATCAAATCTTTCCTCTTTATAATATTAGTATAGATTAATGTAATCTACCACATAAGCAGCACATGCATATCCATTCGTGATGAATTGAATATCCATGTTAGATCTCATCAAATTAAAAATTTGAGGGTTGTAGTTATTCATCATAATTTCATTCACTTCGCGTTTTAAGAACACGGTGGTCCTATTAATACCAGATTTGAGGATGAGGATATATCGATCTAACGTAAGATTTAAGGAACTCAAGAATTGTTCAAACGTCATTTTATTATTTTTCCAGTCCAGTGTAGATAAATATTCATACAGAGATTGATATTCGCTCTTTAGATTTTTAGAACGCGGATCACGATCATTAAAAGGATCTAAAATTCTAGTCTTATCCATGGGAAAGTATCGAATTTGAAATCGACACTCTTCATATTTACCCTTTTTTGTGTAACATGTGGCAGTGTGACGATGTTTTTGATAATCAATGAAAGGATTGTTGATATTACATGTCATCATTTCTTCTACAAATGTTTCACATGATTCAACAGAGTCTTTACCATAAATATGGGCATTCTCGAGCCATAGTAACATGTGTACGTGAGGACTATCGCGGTGTTGAAACTCGATTCTGTAATAAAAATGTTTAATTTTGTAGTGGAAAAAACTCCATATCTCTTTTTCCAAATTTTCACAAGTTCACGAAATCTATAATTAAAATAGAGTGCACAGGTAACAGGATCTTTTTGTAAAAGTTCATACTTCTTTTGGTCCGTAAATTTAGTTTTATCTTGAAATTCCTCTTTTGTTAAAATGTGATGATCTACATTTAATGACAATGTTTGCATTAATTCAAACCAATGTGGCTCCGCAGCAGACATGGTTAAAAATAATGTGGGTATCCCCCATTGTCGCATGGCTGCATATACCCGTTTTTTTTCATTTTCCCAATGAGCCGGAGCATTTTTAATATTTTTTAAAAATTTGTATCCATAATTGTGTTCTACCATCTGGTTCAAACAATCTTCATCGAGCAGATTTTCTGCAGTGAGAGGATCTCCCAATAATTTTTTTCCCCGTATGGCAATTTGGATGGCATTTACGAGTCGTATGTGATTAAACTTGTTATACGCATATAACAAATGATCTGGGCGAGCTGCTCGTCGATCGGACCTTCGAATTTCTGAGTTGGCTATTTTAGTATAGGTGGGATTTGTTTTAATGTATCTGACTTTTCCATAATATATTAAGGGAAAGGACAGTTCTTCAGCACATTGGTCGTAGATTAGCGAAATGGGAGTTTTATTTTCCCCAGGAGCTAAACAGATGCCGCAGTCACTTGTAATCATAGTCTGAGTATCTGAAAAATTTATTTCACAGTCATTAGTTTCCTCACCTTCTTTGTCGTCTTCTTCAAACTCCATTATTAACTTATCCATGTCAAACTCTTTTTCTTGAAACGATCTCATCCAGTCTTGAGATAGCTCGATTTTAAAAGATTGATAAAGATCCTGTTGAAGTAAATACTCAGCGGCTCGAAACACTTTGTTGGGACAAATAATCTCGTACATGTAGTCGGATTTCATTGTAAGTTTCTTTTTAAGTTTTACATGAACTGTAAAACTGTTATCTGGGTTTCTCGGTAACATATTAACAGTGGAATCTAATTGAATAGGTAGGTTTACAACAGAACCTTTTAATTTGAATTGGCACCCATGGACTGCATATATTGGCATAAAAGGTATCCTGTACGCCACGAGTCGTTCTTCTAACGGACTTAAATTTTTTAAACAATCTGGGATTTCAGGGAATTCAAAGCCGTTACTTATAGCAAACTCGGGTATTTTAAGTTTTAGCATGCTGTCAATGCATGTTTTACAAAAGTTACCTGTGTCACCAATATCTTTATAAAATATTTTACGTATAAACTCCTGACTGGCTCCTTTAGAGACCAGGAGCGACTTTGAAACAGATCGCAAAGAATTTTTGAACCACAACCGATCGCATCAATAACATGGATGGCTAGGACCATCTGCTACAGCTCTGAAAAATTGATCTGATAATTTTTGTAAGCCGGGCTGTTCACATAACAGATTAAGATCAATTTCCAATTTCGGTTTTTTAACATTAGAAGAAGATTCTACTACGTTTGGAAGACATTTTGTACGTTTTCGAGCCGTTTTCTTTGCTTCTGCTTCTTGAGCAAGGAAATTTGGATCTATCCTTTTGGATCGCATATTTTCACGTTTTTCTTTAAAACTTTTTTTTCGATGGAGCTCTTTTAGAAGAGCGACCCCGTTTAGAATTCATTAAAAATTGATTTTTTTCTTTACTTTAAACACTTTTTGAACCCAAAAAGACACTTGCGCCAGCCACAACAGGATATGGAACTCTTCCTTTTCAATTGAAATTAGGTTGGCAACTTACTATCCGACTTCATAAAGAAAACAAACACAAAAGATTCATTGACATGAACGGAAAAAAAAAATTAAACCACGGAGACAATAATTTGCAAAGCACTCCAACAATGAATAGACATGAACAATATTCTTATGACGTCATAGCATGTAAATTGAAGATGTGTCGGGCCATTATATGCCGACAGATGGCGATACTGGTCCAGCAAAAATAACTGGAATCGTAAGCTGTGTCGCATCGCAAATAGTAACTTTTAAAATGATATTCATCTTTTCAAATTAAAATGTTTTATAATAATTCTTTGCTAACATAATAATTTAAAATAATGTTTCTTTACTTTAAAATGCATTTCTAATATTTAAAATAGTTTTTGTAAAATAATTTGTATTTTTATATTTCACTTATTTAACTGTGTATTATTGTGCATCTTTTGACTGTAACTGTACCTTCTACCAGTTAACATTTTTTTGACCTAATAAAGTTTGCGTGCTTGTTATCTCTCGCTAGAGCACATGTTCAAAAAACTTAATTTTATCGTTATTTTTTATTTAAAAAGTATGAAGTGTGAATTAGTCTTGGTAAAAAGATTACCGCTGTCGACGATCGAATAAGATTGGTTTTAAAGATGAGGTGTATAAAAGTTATTATTCTTGTTAGCTACACGTACTAAAATCGGTAGCTACAATTGGTGACCCTCGTTAACATAACTTATTCAAAATGCCTCTTACCGACCAAAACTCCGGATCAGCAGAAGCTAGCAAAGTTAGCATCAAAATTCCCCCATTTTGGACAGAAAAACCTGAAATGTGGTTTGTTACAATTGAAGCGCAGTTCAAGATAGCCGGAATCACGTGCGACGAAACTAAGTTCAATTATTTGATCGCACAGTTGGACCCGAAGTTTATTAGGATGAGCGAAGCGAATCCTCTACTAGGCCACTCAAATTACATTTTGTCGTACACTTTACAAAAAAACTATTCAATATTTTAACTTCAAATTAAACACAAAAATAAATTATGATCTGAAGATTTGCACAATATAATTTTTTTTACAGTAAAACGTTAAAAAATTATTATTTTAATTAATTTATTTTACATGCATTTCCAATACGGACGCATTTTAGCAAATACATAAAAAATGAAACGCGTACATTTTCAGAAAAAAATAAAGATCATGGAGTAAGTAATTACAGATAGAATCATCATTAATTTAACAAATAAAATATGTTTTCATTATTCCGCAAAATCGTTTGCACAGATGACACTTAAACATTTTAAAAGAATTGTATTATGGATTTTTTTTGTAAGATGGCAACAAAAGAATAGTAAACAAATAAAATTGTTAAATTTGTTATATAAAGGAAAAATTAAAAGAACTGCGTGAAGTTGTTGCCTCGATTCAAATTCTTTATAAATGTACTAAAGCAAAGTTGGCCGATTCAGAAACGACAAATGGACTTAAACCATTTCTTACTTTATTATTTGGATCTAAAGTAATGTTACGTTATTATTTGTGCACCGAAAAAGGTTTAATGAACGGGACTTTAGACATTGTTGCACGTATTAAAGAAAATCACAAGCCACCAGACCAGATATCAAGAATAATCATGGATAAATTTGAATACTACAGTAATTTAACTTATAAGAATTGGTGTGTACAAATTCCCCAATAATTAAATTCTGGAAAAATGGAAGCACAAATTGCTCAAGGAAAGAATTTCTTCTGCAGTTAGCTTTTGCTGTTATAATTCATAAATCCCAAGGTTTAACATTAGATGAAGCAGTTGTAAATATTGAGGATATATAGACACCAGTTGGCTTAAAAACGTACGTAACGTTGTCGAGAGTGAAAATCCTTCAAAATTAAGCATTGAATAGAAATTTTCCTTACGAAAAATTCTACAATATCAAAAATTCTCATACGCTAACATGTATAAAAACTAAGAAATTAGAATAAAGTTTTACAGTTAAAAATTCATAGTATCAACGAGAGCAGATTTTAAATGTTTTTCCAGAAAATAGGATTTTGAAGAAGTAACTTTTTTTTAAGCTCTCTTCAAATATATTATTCTAAAATAGCTATCAAAGATTATTTGATGTTAATTACAAAGATTAGAAACATGCATATTTCAAACAACTTTAAAAAACACCAGTAGCTACTGGAAATTGTAAAAACATCTTTAAAAGAGCTTTTAGTTGAAAATTTAAAAATATTTTGTAAAAGTTTGCTTTGAAAATATTTTATTATGCTAGTCTTACATCATAAATAAAAAATTAAAATGCGTCAAAACATAAAATAACATGTTTTTTTAATAAATATGCAAAAACAATATAAAAAAAATATTGTTACTTTCAAATATCTGTTTTATAAAATAATGCTTCGCGAATCCAAACAAAGATGGCTTTTGCTAGTGGAGAATATATGGGACATAATTCAAAATGACACTCCAAATAAGTATGCAGCCGCGAAAGACAGATTTTTAAGCACTTTTAAAGAAAGCGAAAATTTGCGCATCAAACGACTTCTCACTGGACTGGAATTAGGAGATTTGAAGCCCAGCCAACTCTTACGTAAGATGCAAGCATTAGGCGATACGAAGGACGTTTCAGACAAAGTGCTCAGAACTCTCTGGTTAGAAAAGCTCCCGGATTCAGTGAAAAACATAATTGTCAGTGATGAAGATTTAGAAAAATTGGCCAAAATGGCTGATAAAATCACTGAACTGAACCCTAATATGGAACTTGCCAAAGTTGATAAAGAGACTCCCAGCTATGCAGCCCTCTTGGATAAGATCTCCAGCTTGGAGCAGCAGATTGCAAGTTTGCATGTTCAACGATCTCGTAGTCGTACTCCTCATCCCCGTGCTGGCAGATACAGAAGTCAATCCCGCAAGCGTTATGATCCTAATGGTAAGCTTTGCTATTACCACTTCAGATTTGGAAAAAAATGTCTTCCTGAGAAATGTAAACAACCCTGTAGTTGGCAACAAGCGGAAAACTCCTCCCAGCAGTAGAGTCAGCGGCAAGTCCTGCTGCAAAGAACATAGATTGCCGCAACTACAGACTATTTGTTCATGATAAAAAAACTGGTGTGCGCTTCTTAGTCGATAGTGGTGCTGATGTGTCCTTGGTTCCAGCAAACGTAAAAGCAGAACAACCATGCTCATATGTGTTATATGCTGCCAATGGTACTGAAATACCAACTTATGGTATAAAAACACTGACACTAGATCTTGGTTTACGACGTGCATTTCAATGGCCATTCATAGAAGCCAAGGTGAGTAAAGGAATCATTGGTGCTGATTTTCTGAATCATTTTCATTTGCTTATTGATATACATAAACGTAAATTAATTGATGGCATCACACAATTGTCTGTAAAAAGTGAAATTTCAACAATTTCTGATGAGTGTTTTATAACTACGTTTGATCGTACATCCCAATTTAGTGATTTATTAAATTTATATCCTGATATTACTAAACCTAATATTTTAAATAAATCAGTTAAACATGAAGTTAAGCATTACATTGAAACAACAGGTCCACCAGTGCATTCCAAGGCACGACAACTAAATCCTGAAAAGCTTGCGTTGGCCAAACAGGAGTTTCAATTCATGCTTGACAATAACATAATCCGACCTTCAAAATCCCAATGGGCCAGTCCCCTTCATTTGGTTAATAAAAAAGATGGCACCCTAAGACCTTGTGGGGATTACAGAAGATTAAACGACAAAACCATTCCAGACAGATACCCCATACCCCGAATTGAAGATTTTCATAACATATTAAAAGATACAGTTATTTTCTCTAAGCTTGATTTAATCAAAGCATATTATCAAATTCCAATAGCTGAAGAAGACAAGCCCAAAACTGTAATAATTACCCCATTCGGATTATTTGAGTTCAGTGTCATGAGTTTTGGCTTCCTGAATGCTCCTGCCACGTTCCAGCAATTTATTAATCAAGTTTTTCAGGGGTTAGATTTTTTGTTTCCCTATTTGGATGATGTGCTAGTTGCTTCGAGCTCAGAAGCCGAGCATAAGGAGCACCTAAAAATAGTATTTGAGAGATTAAATAAGTATGGCCTGCGCATTAATATTGCAAAATCAATAATGGGAGTTAACCAAATTGAATTTTTCGGATACCTCATTAATGAGAAAGGTTCCTCACCCCTTCCAGCTAAAGTCCAAGTTATCATAGATTATAAATTGCCAGAAACCCTGCACGATCTACGTACCTTTCTTGGTATGATTAATTTCTATCGCAGATACCTGAAAGATGCAGCACAAACCCAAGCACTGCTTCATGAGATGTTAAAAGGTGCAAAGAAAAAGGTTCGCAGAAAAGTCCCTTGGACAGATGAAAGTATCCAGCAATTTGAAAAGTGCAAAGCTGATCTAGCTAATGCTGCACTTCTGTGTTTTCCAAAACCTGGACTCCCATTATCTCTATGCACAGATGCTTCAGATTGGGCAATTGGTTCAGTTTTAGAACAATTTGAAGACAACATGTGGAAGCCAATTGGTTTCTATTCGAAAAAACTTAACGAAACTCAGAAAGAGTACAGTACGTATGACCGAGAGTTATTGGGAATCTATCTTTCCATCAAACATTTTAAATACCTTTTGGAAGGTCGCGACTTCACAATTTGGACAGATCATAAGCCTTTAATATTTGCTTTCAAACAGAAAAATGAAAAGGCTTCTCCAAGACAGTTGCGCCAACTCCAGTACATCTCTCAATTCTCTACCAACATCCAACATATTAGTGGCAAAGATAACGTGGTTGCTGACACCTTGTCCAGAATAGAAACAGCCTGTGTTATCGACTATGATGAAGTAGCTCAAGAGCAAAGTAATGATGCAGAATTCAAAGAATTATGTTCTAGTGACACATCTTTGGACTTCAAACCTTACACTCTGGCATCTGGAAAAACATTATGGTGTGATACCTCCCACAACAAGATTCGCCCATATATTCCTCTCAAATTCAGGAGAGAACTCTTTCATCAAATCCATAGCTTGTCACAACCAGGCATAAAATCTTCCGTTAAAGAGATGGCTGCCAGGTTCATTTGGCCAGGAATCAACAAGCAAGTAAAAGAATGGGCTCAAACCTGTATTAATTGTCAAAAGACCAAGGTAAATAGACATACCAAATCTAAATTTTCTGCTTTTCAAGAACCGGATGAAAGATTTAATGTTGTGCATATTGATTTAATTGGACCTTTGCCTCCATCTAATGGACATATTTATTGTTTAACTTGCATCGATAGATTTTCTTGTTGGACAGAAGTTGTCCCTTTGCCTGAAAATAGTGCTCAAACAGTGAGCAAAGCATTTTATGAACATTGGATTTGTAGATTCGGTGTGCCAGGAACAATCATAACAGATCAAGGTAAACAATTTAAGTCTCAGTTGCTAAAATACTTAGCAGAAATTTGTGGTGCAAAACTTCGAACATCAATACCATACCATCCACAGTGTCAGGGCAAAGTTGAACGCTTTCACAGAACTTTAAAAACAGCTATTAAAGCACACAACAATGTGAAATGGACTGAAATATTACCAACAGTGCTTTTAGGACTAAGATCAGTTATCAGAAGTGACACGAATCATTCTGTAGCACAGATGGTTTATGGTACAAATGTTAGACTGCCAGGTGAATTTTTTGATAAACCAACAGTCAGTACAGATTCTGACACTTTTGTGACTCAGCTACAGAATTATATGGAGCAATTAAAACCTATGCCTACAAAACAGGCAACACAAAAAACAATATTTGTACATAAGGATTTAAAATCTTGCTCCCAGGTGTTTATTAGGGTAGACCGAGTAAAAAAAACCGCTAGAACCGGCCTACCAAGGACCCTTTTTGGTAGTCCATAAATATGATAAATATTATACTTTGAAAATAAAAGGCAAAAATGTCAATATCTCAATTGACCGGCTTAAGCCAGCCTATATGTTGACACATGATGAAATTCCAGAGAATACTAACATGCCTAGTCACTCCCATACTCCACAAGTCATTTCTGATGATCAAATATTGCCTTCAACAACACGTTGTGGCAGAAAAGTTAATTTGCCAGTTCGCTTTAAAGATTGATTGTCACTTTTATTCTTGATAAATTTATGATTGTGTTATAATATTTCTTAAATTCTTTTATATATACTTTTTATATTTCTCCTATTCTTGCTTAGTCTATGATATGATTTATAATATTGAATTACATGTTTAAATTAGCATGGTTTCATATAGTATTTAAGTCGAGTAAATAGTCTTCAATTTTAGTAACCATTAATATTTATAATCTCATAGATTTCAGATAATTTTCTTTTATATGAGATTATTTAAACTTACTACAAGACGTTACTCTGAGTAATAACAATTTTATGATATAATTTATAAATATTACTTTTTTTTTCTTTTTCTTCCCCCAATGGTGGCTAAAGTTGCATTTATAGTTGTTGCATTTAAATTAATAACAATTCTATACTAGTTTAAAATTAATGTCTCACTGAAAACAGAAATAGATTTTTGTGGATATATACGATTATTATTATTATTTTCATTAAATTATTTACATTATTATTTTGAAATGTAATTAATTGTTCTCTACCATGATTTCTGTTATCGTAACTTAGTTACTGGTAGGGGAGTAATGTCGGGCCATTATATGCCGACAGATGGCGATACTGGTCCAGCAAAAATAACTGGAATCGTAAGCTGTGTCGCATCGCAAATAGTAACTTTTAAAATGATATTCATCTTTTCAAATTAAAATGTTTTATAATAATTCTTTGCTGACATAATAATTTAAAATAATGTTTCTTTACTTTAAAATGCATTTCTAATATTTAAAATAGTTTTTGTAAAATAATTTGTATTTTTATATTTCACTTATTTAACTGTGTATTATTGTGCATCTTTTGACTGTAACTGTACCTTCTACCAGTTAACATCAGAGCTGCTAGAGCGTACCAACTTAATGCTGGAATCTGTCGTAAGCAAAAGGCGGGGTCAAGGCATATGCCATCTAGCGGCAGGGGTGCGTAACTAGAGGATGACGTGGGTTTGACGTCATATATGCGCAGATGTTTATTATCTCCATATCTTTTGCGCATATTTTCTGAATTTTCTCTCAGTCATGACAAATTAATCAAGTCTGAGAGGTTTATTGCAAAACATTTTTGTTATAGTTTGTTTCGATAAAGTCATGTACATTTAAAAAAATAGTCACAATATCATTTTAATTTTATTTTGGGAGAAAAAGTACTAATTAGTACTCATAAGTACCATATCATGCTACGAAAAATATTGACTTTTACCCTAAAATTAAAATAATAATGAGACTTTTTTTAAATACACATATTTTTAATTAAAAAGATCTGTGGTTTTTAAAAAAGTTTCATTGTCATTTTAATTTTAGGGTAAAAGTCAATATTTTTCGTAGCATTATATGGTACTTATGACTACTAAGTTAGTACTTTTTCTCCCAAAATTAAAATGATATTGTGACTATTTTTTTAAATGTACATGACTTTACCGAAACAAACTATAGCAAAAATATTTTGCAATAAACCTCGTAGACTTGATTAATCTGTCATGATTGAGAGAATAGCTTGAAATTTATGAATGAATTTTTAATATGAACTCTCAAAATGGCTTTGTCTGTTTAAAAAAAAAAAAAAAAAAAAAAAAGAGTCTAAGAAAAAAAAAAAAAAAAAAAAAAAAAAAGAGTCTAAGCAACGATTTTAGGAAAATTATTGTCTAGAACGTTAAATATTTAAACAAATAAATTAACAATATTTCTTTGTTTAACAAAACAACATTTAATACATACATTTAAAATTAAAGTTATTCCGAATATACGTATAATAAATAGGTTTTTAAATTAAAAGAATGAAAAGTTTGCAAGTTAAATAATAAAAGTCGATACGACCAAGAAAACATTGGATTTTTATCGTCTGAAATTGGTAAATAAAAAATGCAGCTTGTTGTAAATAAAAGTTGAATATTTTATTTAGTATTAAATTCTATACATTTCTAAATATTGATAAATGTTATATTATCATATGAAATACTACGGTGTATATCATTTTGTATAATTTAGCTCATCAAAAAATTACTAAAATGTGACACTATTTCAAAATTCTGCATTTATATAATAAGTACTTACAAAATTTAATGAGTCATCTTTCATTACATTAAAAGCGTAATTAAAATCGAACATATTTTAATCAGCAATATTTGTATCGCATAGTTAAATGATATTTCATCTTAGTATATTTTATGTTAATATTTAGTCGTACTACACTTATTTATTCTATATTTATTTACAATATTTCAAACCTAAAACTTATTCTACGAAATATTTTGAAGTAACATTTTATAGAAACAAAAAAGTTTTGTTGCCATTCAAACAAAATAAATTGCAATCTACTTAATAATATTCTAGTTATGCACCCCTGCCGCTAGATGGCATATGCCTTGACCCCGCCTTTAATCTTGCGGACAGCTCTTCCATAGGAGTTGGAACGCTTGAAATATATGCAGTTTTGGTTAACATTTTTTTGACCTAATAAAGTTTGCGTGCTTGTTATCTCTCGCTCGAGTACATCTTCAAAAAACTTAATTTTATCGTTATTTTTTATTTAAAAAGTATGTAGTGTGAATTAGTCTTGGTAAAAAGATTACCGCTGTCGACGATCGAATAAGATTGGTTTTAAAGATGAGGTATAAAAGTTATTACTTTTGTTAGCTACACGTACTAAAATCGGTAGCTACAGATGCTAACAAGTTTTTACGGTTTGCTTTCACGAGGATTTTACTTTGCCTACGTTAGTTATGTTTCTTTTACGTCATATTTATGTTATATTTATGCAATATTTGTGAAATTGGACGTAAAATTAATAAATACAAAAATATACATATTCATTTTTTAATTATTAAATAATGAAAAAAAATATATAAATGCGTGATTTTCGAATTTAAATAAATTTCATAATATTAAAAAATTAGGTAAAGTATGTTTAATTTCTATAACTTAAGAACAAATCTCAGTTTAAACCTATGAAATTTCACTCATTTTTCAGCTACGGAAATTAAATGATAGTTGTCAAAAGAGACGAAATAAGGAAATGGCAGCTGGCGTTACTGTGGACGAATTACTGTGGATAAGGGAGAAAAACCAGTCCGTTCTTTAACGACTGACACTGTACGGATGAACTCCGGGAATTTGATTGGTCTAAGTTTGCATAAGTAAGTATGATATGATTGGGCTACATCGTCAAGATGATTCCTACAGTGATCGGTATGACAAAAAATGTAGCAGTAGATTGGTTGACAGAAGTGTTTGTTTGTAAACATGCCCTTTCCTTATATATAACAACAAAAAAGTATATGAAATGTTATCAAGATCACAAAGAATTCTTGATTTCTCTATAAGAATCAATGAATTTAGTAAAGGATTCACTAGCTATATAAGTTTATGAATGGAAATAACATAATGCACTGCTTAACATATATTTAATGGAGATTAAATTGATCTCCAGAGGCGTCTAGCTTTAACAGTAAAATTGTATGAATGTATCGTTTTAACGTCCAGATTACGAAAAAGTGGGCTACAATTTTTGACACGACACTTTTTAGCTTGTCCGAAAGAAATAGCATCGGAGGCTAATAATAATAATTAAACAAAAAATCGATAGAGGTCTTTTAGAAGGGCGACCCCGTTTAGAATGCAATTAACTAACTTCATTTTTCTTGTGTTTATGAATGTAATAGCAAACAGAACAACATGAAATACCCAATTGATTAGCAATTTCTCTCTGAGACATTGGAATAGCGGAATAATAAAGAGATACAATTTGACGTGCTACTTCTACATTGACTAGATTCGTCAAAAACGGATTTTTTCCCTTATAACTCCAAAAACAATAATCATATTAACTAACAGTTTACTATGTCAGATTAAGCGTCTTATTTCCAACTAAAACATATTTTTGAATTGAAATTTGAAAAAAAATACAGAGTCATGAAAAATCGAAGAATGTGGAAAACAGGATTACAAATACCTCGGCAACTATTAATCCGACCGACTTCGCTCTTGATGCAAAATTTGTGTTATTTTATTGTCTTTTACGTCCTTTCCTTAAAATAAAAAAACCAAAAATTTTTATGTACATTTCACCAGAACGAATTTTTTGAGAATCCGAAAAAAATAGTTCCGGAAAAACGAGGTTACTGATATTAAACAGGCTTCGTCCTATTCTTGCTTACTAAGTACATATAAAATTTTAAGTCTCCATCTCCATTTGTTAGTGAGATAGAGCCTTTACAGACAGACAGACAGCGGCAATTTTTTTTTTCTAAAAATATGTTTTTCGGAATCTCCAGTATCTGAAACATGTAAATCCGTCAAAATTTTTTTTCGATTTTCAAAACGATTGCAAGACTTACCCTATACTACGTATGATAGGTAAGTAAAAGTGTGCCACAAATTTTGACACGACACTTTTTAGCTTTTCTGAAAGAAATAGCATCGGAGGCTAAAACTAATTTCATTTTTACCGTGACATTATTTTACTAACTGAAGTCATCGGAAAGTAAAATCTCAATCTCAGTGTCCATAATGAAAAGAAATATTGAAATGTAATATATGAGTAAAAATGCGATGTTTTAAATAGTGATGTCATTTTCTCTTCAAATGTTTTTCAAAAGTTACTGTTATTAGTAATATGAAAAAGGCCTGGTTGCTGAATGACATCATTTTCCTCATTTGAAATTTTTCTTTTTTTTGCTTTAGACATTAATTTTTATCATAAATTATTTTCCGTTATTTTATTTACATTATTAATATTATTTCTCAGTAAATATATATTTTTTTTACCTCAATTAGTGCATAATTATACGCAATCATTTTGGAAAATAAATTTTTATTATCGAGAGAAAAGCTAAACTGTGTTGCCACCATTCTGAAGAAATATCGTAAAAAAACATTTAAAATGAAAAATAAAATATAAAAGTGGAAATAAATTAAAAAATGGCTGAAATGGGCACAACTACAAATAAGTAGCTTTCATTTAAAAAAATAATAATCAAAATCGGTTGAATAGGAAACTCAGGGCTGATGACACGACATTTTTAGCTTGTCTGAAAGAAATAGCATCGGAGGCTAATAAACATCATTTTTAGGATGATTATAACGAGATACATGTACGTAAGCCGTGCATTAACATATTCTTAGACCAAAGATAAAAAAAAAAACAGTAGATTAAAGATAGACAACTTTAACTATTTAAAATGTGCATTTTTATTGGATGGAGTTAATTAGACTGACTTCTGAATGCCTCATATTACGTACGATATGGATTAAATATTAATATTCCTGGACCCATTACAAACAAATTTTAAATGAAATTTAAATTTTACAATTTTTGGAACTGCAAATCTTTCAACTTATTAACAATCGCACATTTAAAATTTTTACACCGTTGCACAGAAAAAAATGCACTTTTTAATGAAATTTGTTTGAAATCTATATCACAATTTTTTTTTAAATTATAAATTTTTTTAAAGTTTTTATTACTCTTTTTGTCATTGTGGCAACAGAAGTATTCAGTTTTTGGGCATTAAACTTTGACCAATCAGGAAACGATTAAAATAAAAAACAGAAGTATACCATTTTTGGACATTAAACTTGGATCAATCAGGAAACGAAAAAAAAAAAAAAAAAAAAAAAAAAAAAAGTTGCGGAACTCAACCAATAAAAAGATTCAGATGTACTCTAGATTTCCCAATTCTTTACCGAGAACAAAAACTATTTTTTTCAAATAGTTAAAAAATTAATTAAATATATGTTCTGATTTTTTTAAAGGTTGCTGTTACTGTTAGAATAAGAAAAACAAGCACGAAAAATTATGCATACAACACAGATAATGAAATACATTTCAGCACATTATCAGAATACAGTCGACTCTCGTTAATTCGAAATCGGATAATTCGAATCTTCGCTTAATTCGAACTAAATATGAAGTCCCGAAATTTTCAATGGCAGAATAACGTTAAAAATTTTCATTAATTCGAACTCATTTCTCTTGACTTCGTTTAATTCGAACTAACGAGAATTCCGATTTTTCATCTTTTTTCTCTTCTTTCTCACGGATTTCAGATCATTTGAGTAACTTTTTTTCTTTGATTTTTTATAAAAATTGTTCCGAACAAGTATACATATAATCCAATGCATTTGATATCCATTTTCTTAGTGCCCCGTCTGTCCATGCCATTAGTGACGCTTTCATTTTTTCTTCCATTGTGCTTTTTTCTAATCTTTTAATTAGTTTATGTATTTATTCATTCTAATTTAATATTAAGTCATATTCTAATGATAACAGACGAAATAAATTTTAAAAACACTATAACATTAATTCCTTTGTAATAGTACCATATTAAGCATGTTTTCATTTCGTATTTTCCATAATTCGAACTTTGGATAATTCGAACATTTCTTGTGGTCCCGACGAGTTCGAATTAACGAGAGCTGACTGTACTATTAAAAACGTCATAGTTTACAGGCCTCGCACTGTTCCTAAAATTTTCATACTTTCCTACCACAATTTTAAAATGTTAATTTTTATTGTTTAATTCTAATGTAGATGTTATAGGTAGAGTTGTAAAGGTTAGAAAAAACCCGGTTTAAACCCGGGAATAAACCGGGTTTTTAGGAATAAACCTGGAAAAAACCCGGGATTTTTTGGAATAATTCGGTTTTTTGGGAATAAACCTGGGAATAAACCCGATCTATTGGAAATAAACCCGGGAATAAACCGATTTTTTGCAACTCTAGTTATAGGAACTTTCACATGGAAGTTTTTGTTTTAAAATACTGGTAGAAAATTGTGAAAATTTTAGGAACGGTGCGAGCCCTGAGTTTACTAAGGTAAATAAAGATGTCTAAATGAACAAAGTTCAACAGAGTGAAGAGGCTAGGGGCTAAAGCTTTACTAGCTCCGCCCAGCAACGCCCATTAGACATGTCACCTTATAAATAGACAAAATTTTTCAAAGTTTATTGTACAAATTATTCACAGTTATTTTCTTCATAGGAGAATAAGTTCATAGTCTGTGGAAATTGACATGTAAAGTTTACACTATACAGCTAACTCGAGATCAAAAGAAATGCAAAAAGGCGCCAGTTAAAAACTCAGCAAATATAATTAATATTTTATAATAAGTTGGGAAATTTCTAAGTAATATAAATAAAGTAAGTCCACATTTTTATATAAAGTCATCAAAATTGTGTTTTGATTAATTTTAGGAGTGATATTTCTTACTCTATTTCATTAAAATGTTGAAATTTCTGAATAACCTATTGTTGTTCGAAATTGTTTCTAAATCTGTGCCCTATTCCGTTGCTTCATTTCTTAAGGAATAAAAATCGAATCATTTGTTATGAATAGAAAAAATTATAGATAATATAAATAAAATATGTGTGTATGCATATTTTTACATAACATTATCAAAATTATATTTTCATTAGTTTTTAACACTTCTATTTCACACTCTATTGCACATAAAATAAAATATGTAAAATTGATGAAGTAATACATTATTACCGAAATATTTAAAGTGAACGTTTAAAAAAAATGTTCAAAAAGTTCTGTAATATTTGAGCCCGAAATCGAAAGTTGATAATTACACAGATCAGTGAAATAATCCTGTAGATGTGCTTCATATAAACAGTTGCATTAAATATACAGTTTTAATCATATGTTATCAGTAATTTAATTAAGTATATAGGAATATTTTCTCAGTTTTCACAAACTTTAGATAATGAAGAAACTTTAGATAATATTTCGGTATAATATTTGTCTGACATAATTTTATTAAACATAGCTTTCCTTCGAAAATCTAATTAATTTTTCATATAAATGTTATTAAATCTGAAAATCATTTACATAACAAAAGTTAAAATATATTGGATATTAGATTAATATAGTTTGCAGATTAGTTTATTGTGAAAACAATCAATAACGCTTTAAAAACAAAATATTTACCTATTAATTAGGTTGTTGTATACGAATATGTAAAGGATTTTAATTCGGCATATTTGTAAAAATATTTCGTAGGGAATTATTTGATGTTATTTTTCAACAAAAAAAGGACTGGCTCTAAAACTTACTTAAAAAATAAATAAATAAACAAATAAATAATAAAAAAAGTAAACTAGTCATTGCAGACCACCGTAATAATTACCCATCATGGATATGCGTAATATAAAATATAAAAATAAAAAATGTGTAAAAATATTTATAAAAATCATCGTAATTTCAAAATAAAATTTAAACGTTTGAATATTTTTAATGCATAGTAATGTTCTATTACTGGATTGCAAGTACAGCTCATATTCAAAATATTAGAATAATTGAGAAAAAGTAATAAGAAAAAATTATTTGTCATTTATTTATTTTTTATACTAAGTAAATGCAATTAAATTTCTTATAAATTAAATCTGGAATGTTTAGATAAGATTTTACATTTATGAAATATAAAATACAGCACAATAAATTAGGTATACAGCTTCCTTAAACACACCAGAATATTAGAATAAAATTTAGATTGGTTCAAAATATTAGAATATTTTATTTTACGCAACAATATTACCTTATGAATATGAAGTAAATGGTAGTTAATATTTTGTAGCATCCCCTTTAGCTTTCATAACAGCGTACAATCGATCTTGCATACTATATACAAGGTGTTTACAAACATTTCTATCAATATTAGCCCAAATAGACTTTATACGTGCCACTAACTCAGTTTTACTTGAAGGAGGATTTTCTTGAAGTTTTTTCTTCATTATACACCATAAGTTTTCGATGGGATTAAGATCTGGTGAATTTGGTGGCCAAGGAAGTACCTTAATGTTGCGTTGGCGGAACCAATTCTTAGTTGACACCGAGGTATGCGGGGACGCTAAATCTTGTTGAAAGATGAAATCATCTTCAAATAAATCTTCTGATGATGGAATCATGTAATATTCTAAAATTTCTTGATATATCAGAGAGTTAACCTTTTCGTAGACGATGCATAACTTTCCAGGTCCTTCTGCACTCATACAACCCCAAACCATGGCACTAGCAGCAAATTTTACGGAACGTTTAAGGCATTCTTTATCAAATGCTTCTTGCTTCATTCTCCAAACTCGAATACCTTGATTACCATATGAAACACAAAACATACTTTCATCACTAAATAATATATTTTTCCAATCTTCATTGCTTCATAAACGTCTTGATTTACACCAATTCAATCTTATACGCTTTTGTCTTGCAGTCATGAGAGGTTTTGTTTTCGGTACACGAGATTCAAATTTAAATTTATGGAGACGTCTTAATGTTGTCGATGTAGAAACTTCAACTCCTTCTTCTTTCCATTTTCGGTGCAAGAATCGCACACTTTTAAAACGGTTTTTCTTAACTATACGCTTCAGTTTCCTGTCATCTCTAGCAGATGATTTTGGTTTTCGGCCACCATTTCGGCGATTATTTTGAAATTTTCCAATTTTTGAATATTGTGTTAGTATTTTACTAACGCTCGATTGCGAACAATGTAAATAATTCGCTATAAAACATTGATTTTTACCGTGCCGATACAAATTAACCATACGAAGTTTAGTAGATTCAGGAATATCACTCACAAGGCCCATTTTAAGACGAAAAAGAAACAAACTGCAAAAAAGAATACTGATTTTAAATAAAATAGTCTGAATTTAATCAATGATGCCACCAGTTAAGAATTGGTAATAATTAAAGGAGAATTAATGTGAAATATTCTAATATTTTGAACCACTTGAATAAATATTCTAATATTTTGATTTTTCAAAATAATTTTTTTTGTAATTAATCTTTTCAGAAATGATATTAAATTTAAGATAACAAGTAAGTTTAATCAACAATAAGTTATTAATAAAAATATCGTTTGCATATTTTCATTAAAAGACATTAAATTACCAAACGATATTTTCAATTTCTAAAAAAAGGTAATTATTCTAATATTTTGAATATGAGCTGTACTTACTTCATTATCCCGTGGACTATTTTCGACAAATTATATAAATCACCTAACTGCTCGTAAGTTATACAAATTGTCATAATTTCTATTTTAACTAATGAATGAAAAAACAAATAAAAAAGTAGTTTAAAAGATTAATTAAAATACAAATAAAACGTTGAATTAAATATTACTTGATGACGTAAGAAACGCGTGTAACGTGTTTAATGTCAAGTGAATGTGACATTTACAGTAAGCCATTATTGAAATGTAATCTTACAAGGTGGAATCCGTCGAAATTCGACGAAAGAAAATGTTTAAATAGGAGCTGTTTCATTGATTTATAAAAACAAAATTAATTACAGTAACCAAAAGTTAACAAAATACTATTTGTATAAAACTCAGTTGTCTAAATTCTTAAAATTAAACGTTAATGTGTATTTAATCATTAAAACATAAAAAATATTAGTTATTACGGTGAAGTTATCATTTAAAACTCTTATGCTTGGCATTTCGGAACAAAAAATGCAAAATTTATTCCATTAAGATACGATTATAGAATTTTTCTTCTATGAAATCATCCCCAACATCATTTTCACTTTCTCAAAATTTACACGCAACTTTAAATCCGCATTTACTATTTTTTCAAAATTGGTATTTTATTTGATCATTTTAAAATTATTTAAACTGAAAACTGGAAGTCGCAATTGTCAGCAACATTTTTGCACGTGAATACAATCAAACCTTGTTAACATGAACACGCTTAACGTGAATTACTTTTAACATGGATTGTTTTCAGTCCCCTATAAAGATGAATACAAAGAATTGATACTGATAACATAAATTGCTGTTAACATGAACAAAATTTTGATTCCCCTTTAAATTCATGTTAATGGTTCATGTTTTTTTTTTTGGGTGTTTTAGGCAAAAAACTGAAATAAGTCCAAAAATTTCGTGGTTGTTTTGCTCCAAAAAGTTTAGCCTGAGATATTTTGCTGGAAAACACTTAACTCCTGTTATTAGCATTTCCATAAACACTTTAAAATCACAAAATTTTCTAGCAAAATTTTTGCATCTATCGGCCCTTTTTTCTTACAATTTGACATGACTATAAATTTATTTGACTGGCGAGCAAGTAAAAGAAATAACGTCAATTATACAATGACGAAGAAACATTGCAAAAATGAAAAATTTAAAAATATATTTAGATGAGACAATTACTTCATATCTTGATATGATATTTTAAACTATTGCTGTGAATTCTAAAAGTGCTTTTACACGTACAAATTTCAAGCGATAAGTTGCCTGTGATTTGTCACTTTCCTCGCAGTTCATTGGCTGCTCCAGAAAAAGCTTTTCCGTCGTCAGATTTCCAAGTATTTAATTGGCTGTTACTGACGTTTCGTTCGTTTCAGACGTCACGCAGACAAAGAGTAGTTTCTTGCTTTTGAAGCGACTCCCCTGGAGCTATAGAATAAAATGGAGACGTCGGGAATTTGAAGCGACTTTGATCCCTCGTATAATAGCACTTTAAGGCGGCGCAAATATTTTTTTTCAAACAACAAAAGTATTTTCATATGAATATTAAAAAGAGAAAGAAAAATTTAGTGAAAATCACATAGATTTAAACGATGCATTTAAATTGTCTTTCTCAAAAATATTTCTCATACCGCGATACAAAAAATACCAAGAGGCAAAGACTGTGTATTTTACTGTTTAATTGATTTAGTTTAATCGAACAGGTAAATAGTCAGAAGATGCTTAACAGCACTTGATTCGACTTTAAAGTTTCCCAATCAGAAGAAAATGAATGAAACCCGATAACAGGGAGATTACCTTTAACTGTGTATATATATATATATATATATATATATATGTATATATATGTATGTATTTATAGTTCAGTATTTCGCAATCTTTTAAAAGCAGATCAGAGTGTGTTTTTAGTGCATGTGGTGCCACAACGAGTGTTGGCGAGTGTAGCTCGTACAGGGCACACTAATATATGAAAAAAATATGTTGTACTATATTTTTGAAAACTTCACCATTACCTGAAAAGTAAATTTATATAATATCTGATAATTTGGAATCTGATCATTTATTTACTTTTTTTTATTTTAAGAATTATTTTTGTATATGTAAAATAATTTGCTTTTAAATGTAAGCAGTATTATTTATATATTGAACATACTACTTATGCATTATGTGAAAAACATTAAACACTAAAGTCTATTCATTATTACCATCAGTATATGATTCTGAGTTATAATTCTAGTCATCGAAAAATACATTTTTTACTGGAAACTGGAGCCTATTTTTTACAAAATCTTTTGGTTAGCAACCCTATTCCATTATATAATTTCGATGGGTTTAAACTTGGTTGAAACTGTTTTGTGCGATCTTTTATGCTTTAAAAATAGTAGCCATGTCAAATTTTCAGTTTTATTTCTAATGATTAAATATAAATCGGAATTTTGAACATTTATGAAACAATTTATATTTCGAGTGTTTTAGAAACCGCTTTTAGCGAGCATTCAAATTTAAAAGTAACCATCATGCCAATTATCATTTTTATATCTTCTTCATTGCGATAATAATAGAAATTTTAGAAAGATTTTCGTATCCGCACTACCTTTAATGTAGTGATGCAAACATAAAATATAGCTTGTGTTGAACCATCATAATTTACCTTTTGAATTGGTTCCTGAAATTACACCTACAAATTAGCGTTTCTTCTTTATATTATTAATATAGATAGGCTGATATTTTATATTTTTATTGGAATACTTAAATTTTCTAGGATTTTAATACTGAAGAAAGGGCTGTAATCAATATACATCAAATGTCCGCAAAAAGACTCAAAATTCACTGAAAAGATAACATTTTCGAAAGGATTAAATACTCAAACATGTTGCCAATTAAAAGTTCTCTTAAAACAATCTGATTCGAATATTTAAAAAATAATTAACACTTTAAATGAGAAAAAATAGAAATATTTGATAATTTTAAGTAGTCTGCATTCCATTTGTAGTTATATGTTCATTAGTGGTAATCCGATTTTAGAAAAATTATTTCCATTTGTTCGCTGTAAAAGCCTTCTTGTTCATTAGATAAAAAGAAAAAATTGCAATATTAAAAAAAAAGAAACATCTGTATTTATATGCGCCTTTAAAAATAGAATATCTTTTTCTAATTTTTAATTGTGAATTAGATTTTTTCCAAATATAATTGCTGCAATTTTTGTTTCTATTTGAAAAGTTGGAGGCAAAAAGAAATTTATATAAGCAATGCAAATGAAAACTGGCTTAAACCAAAATAATGTTTTAAAAATGGATACATGAAAAAGTGAATGAAATAGTAGATCTTATGTGAAATATTTTAGCTATATTTTTGCTTCTATTTTTATGTTTTCATGCAAACATCTGGTCTGGGAATGTATTCTAGCCGAATATTTGACACCTAGGTATGGGTTCATTCGAATCTTTTAGTTACTATGGCTGTTGTCTTGAATGACCTTTATTACACACTCTTCGAAAAACAAACAATTTTTATACATGCTTTTTTAGATGCATCTTAATTTTTTTTAAATCCACGTACAAGATAAAAATCTTACAGATGTGTCATTGCAAAGATTTCCGGACTTTCGCTGCAACTCTTTATCACCACAATATTGGTGCATTTTAATTTAATCGCTTTCAAAGTAGGTTTTTTCAGAATACATACACTTGCTTCACCGCTCCTACCATTGCTGGAAACGATAATTTTCCTGTTTTGGTATTTTAAAAAGTTTAGCCGTCACATTACTTTTGATGTCTTCTATGGTGTAAGAACGGTTAAAACAGAATCATTTTGACTTTGAAGAAAAATCAGAAATATGATGGTGCTAGATTCAGAGAGTAGGGAGGCTGATAGAGGAGTGGAGCTTGATCCACATATTAAAATGCAACTGATCTTCCAAGCAGTGGTGTAGTCATAGAAAATACAGAGGGTATACGCTCTAAGCAGAGGGTGTACGCTCAAGACAGAGGGTATACCCTAGAGTGTATATACTATAGCTTTCTTGAGAAACAGAGGGTATACGGTGTTCCTTAAAAAATCCAGATAGTATACGGCGTATACCCGCGTATATCCTCCACTACACCCCTGTTGTCAAGTCATTCTGTTGGGGGAAAACAACTACAAATCCAATTTTAGTACCTGACTGATAGATTTACCTTTGTGTTTTCCTGTTTCCAGTCATCAGTGTTTTGATAAATTTGGTTGCAGTAAAACATAATGATAAACCTACCAGTCAACCATTAAAGATTGGTTTTCAGGTATTTTCTGCCGAGATATGACTTGACAGACCAGTTGTATTTAAATATGCTATTCGAGTTTATTTTGAAATTTCAACCGTGCATTCAATGAGATGATCTATGCTACAGCCTCCCGATCTAGATTCTTGTATATCCGCCATTTTCAGTAAAAATTTTAAATGGTATTTTAAAATTTTTACTTCAAAATAAATACACTAAATGGTTCTTCATAAATTTATTTTAAATGGTTCTTCATAATTACATGAATTTTTTTAGTATGTCTTTTTTGGGCAAATAGGGTTTATTTAAAGAGTATCATAAAAAATCCCAGGGCTTATTTACTGGTTAAGTTTTAATTCCGGAGAAATACGGTAAAACTTCAAGAATATTCCTGGAAACGCTTCACTATTTTGTTTAAAACATGGTGCATTGTAAAGAAAATGACAAAGAAATAACGCTACTCTATTATGAATTCCATTATATTTTATTCAGAAAATATTTAAAATGGAAATATATTTAAAAATCGTTTATCCAAATGCATGATTGATAAAATGTAAATTTAACTTTCTGAGCAAAAAGAGGAAAAAATGTTTCAATATTTTTGGTACTATATTGAAATTTCGAAGCATTATTTTTGAAAATGGAAGTAGTTTTCTTTATGATATAGTAAAGTAAAACTATTTTCTGGAGGAAAAAATCCATCGATTTACTTTTCCGATAAAATTTTGTTGTCGTTTTTTATTTAATAAAGAAAAAAAAACAACAACAACAAAAAAAACACTTTATTTGTAGAATAATAGCAAATAACACTGTCAAAATTGATATATATTCATGAGACACTATTCAGGTGCTTGATAATATGGTCGTTATTTTTAATTATCACAGATGTCCGCTAAAGTTTTGTCCACCCCAATTAATCATAGAAGGGTGACATTTAAAATTAATGAATATGAATTATAGATGTAGTAAAGTGACTATGAGCAACACGATTAGGCAGCTTAAGCGCCATCTAGTGGCTAACTACGAAGCTACCGTTATGCTACAAGAAAACACTACAAGATACAAGGCAAGTATTTATTACAAAGTTGTAGCGTATTTTCGATTTATTATTAAAGGATGTCTTACATAT
This sequence comes from Maratus speculifer, assembly GCA_964019185.1. Classification (NCBI taxonomy): domain Eukaryota; kingdom Metazoa; phylum Arthropoda; class Arachnida; order Araneae; family Salticidae; genus Maratus; species Maratus speculifer. Next base: position 271,902,736 of record OZ025298.1, read on the forward strand.
AAAGAAAACTTTATTATAAAATCTGAAATGCAGTACTTTTTTTACATATAATAATGGCGGAAATACGTCACTATTTCGCTGCAGTGTGCTGTGGGAATTAATGGGAGGCAGTTTTAGTGATACACAGATTACTGATACAATATGGAACTAATAATATTGAAGTATTAACATCTCTCACTACTTTTTGAAAAATAAATATATATGCAATGGCGGATCTAAGGGGGCGGCGATGGGGCGATCGCCCCCCCCCCCTTGAGCCCAACAAAGGGTTTGCAAAACGACTTTAGATGCCCGCACGGAAAAGCGATTGGGCCTAAATTCGAGACCGGCGCGACCCGACCCGGGTCACACCAACTTTATTTTGCTAGGCTGGGATTGGTTTTCACACTTTCAGAATCGGGGCGGGGCGGGTCTTACATTTTTCTGCAGAGCTTTGTCGACCCGGCCCACACTGTTTTTTTTAGGTCGGGCCGGGCGTGGACTTCATTCTTTCTATAGGTATACATGGATCAAAATTTCCAAGTCCAGGCTCCGTCCAGTATAAAAGCTAAACGTTCTGTCTGCGATCGACCCAGTCTGTGTGCAATGGTCGGTCTAAGGAGGAGGAGGGAGAATTGTCCCCCCCTCTCTCTTGGGTTAATAAAGGGATTGCAAAGTGACATTATTAGACATCCTCAGGGGAAATGACCTGCGGCGAAGCTCGAGTTCTTCATGGCCTAGCCAGTTGCGCCAGTTTAAATCATGAGATGCGAGCTGGGTCAGGTCTTCTCTCATTTACTAGAATCGGGCAGTGTCCTTGTTTTTTTTTTTTCCTTTTAGATTCGGGTCAGATCAGACTTATTTTCTTTCAGATCGTATATAAAGGTTTATTCAGGTATAAAAGCTAAATGTTCGGTCCGTCTCTGATTGAGATATTAGGATAAACATTACTGGCCCGACCGCAATGGCAGATTTAAGGGAGAGGGGAGGGGCGATGGGGGGATCGTCCACCCCTTGAGTCCAATAAAGGGTCTTCAAAACGACATTAGATTTAGACGGAAAAGTGGTTAGAACCTAAGCTCGAGATCGGCGCTACCCCGGTCAAGTCCCGTCAACTTTAATTTATTATACTGGGACTGGATCAGGTCTTTAAACATTTCAATAACGGGTCGGGTCTCATTTTTTAACCGACTTCAAAGAGGAGGTTATGATTTCGACCTGTATGTATTTGTTGTTCACGCATAACTTTTGCAAATATGAACCGATTTTGATAATTCTTTTTTTGTTTGAAAGCGTATGAGGCCCATGTGGTCCCATTCGAATTTCATAAAAATCTGATAATTAGAACTTTTTAAAAAATAAAAACTTTAAATTTCAAATTCATTTTGAAGCAATCGACCAATTAGAAGTGTTCATTTTGCATGTTTTTATGTTACACTTACATAGACACACGATCTTTTCACTGTTAAAAGTTTGAAGTTTTTGCTGCATCGTCACTCCACCGCTTTTATGGAATATCTCTATTTTGACCAATGAGAATTCTCCATAATACAATGAAGTAATCATTTTCTATAAAAGCGATGGATTGACGATAAAGTAAATTTTTAACGTCAAGCTTTAACTCAAGTTTTAAAGTCAAATTTTTAACAGTGTTCAAAGTACAAAATCCTAACTGGACGAGGGCCAGGATTCACATAAATTTTGCGCTGTTTGCGAAACGAGATTTATTAACAAGAAAATTTATTTAAAACATTGAAAAATTTGCTAAAATTCAGGCTTCTGATTCGTTAATCTGGTTTCGCTAACAGCGCAAATTCTACCTGGATTCCGGACAAGTTCTCTTATGCAAGAAACCGGAAATATAGCATCTATGGGATATAGTGTGGAAATCGGCCGAAGCGCCTGAAGCTCTACTGGCCATCCGCTCTGTGATTGGATGTTGGTCGTTCGTCCTCTGATTGGTTGTTCTTTTAATACAGTAACCCGGCTGATAATGTCATTAAAAGGTTAAATCTATTAAATAAAATGTTTTAAACCGAATACACAGAGCACAGGACGGACATAAGAGGTAAATATTGTTTGGCTAATCTCTGTGCGCAATTAATCGCCAGTTACAGAAACCTAGCCAAGATACTTTACAAAAGTTCTACATCCAATCATAGAGCTATATTAGACAACAGAAAGGATGAATGACCAACATCCAATCACAGAGAAGATGGCCGCCTGAGCGTTAGGCGCCTGTGAAATCGGCTATCTCAGGGCGTGTTCAGAGCAACTTACAAAAGTAACCAATGTTACCGACCGATTGTGGGGCAGTACGAAAACAATTTGTGTCATCAATGAAAACTATTCTGTTGAATTGTAGCTGACGTCACACTTCGCTTTGATTTTCATTTCGTACTTGTCTAGAATCGGCAAGTGGTCGGTAAGTAACCGGTAAGTTGTGCTGAACACGCCCTCTGTAACACTTTAAAAAGCGCTAAAATGTTCTATTCTTTAAATGAGCAACAATGCTAATGAAATTTAAAGATAGAAGCGACATCTGCAGGACATTTTCTAAAAATGCAAGAATTATTGCTAGTCTAGATAATGCATCACGAAAATGCCGCCGATGTCGCTGTGATCGACACTTTGGAATTCAGTAGTATCGTTGCACATTTAAAAGATACAAAATATTAGCACTGCTTGCATTGTAAAAAATTGAACCCTTTTCCCGTATCGTCATTCCATCGCTTTTATAAAAAACGATTATTTCGCTCTATTATGGAGCATTCTCATTGGTCAAAACAAAGAAATTCTATAAAAGCGATGGAGTAACGATGCAGCAAAAGGGTCAAATTTTTTACAGTGTCGATAGTAGATTTTCACTCATTAGGCGTGTTCAGCGCATCTTACCAAAGTACCGATTGTAGGACAGTACGAAAGCGAATTGTGGCACCAATGAAAACTATAATATTGAATTGTAGCTGACGTCACACTTCACCTTGATTTTCATTTCGTACTTGTCTACAATCTGTAAGTGACCGATAAGTGACCGGTAAGTTGTGCTGAACGCGCCCCGTGTATTCCAGACTCTCTCCTTCGAACAATGTAAAGTTCTCAAAAATGAAGGCTTATGATTGGTCAATCTTGTTTTCCTTAACAGCGAATAATCCTTCTGAATCCTAACCACTGTTGCAGAGATGTTAGTTTTTTTCCAAAGTACGAAACCTTAGCTGGAACAATTTTCGTATCCATCAAAGTGGAAGATCCACATCGATCCAGACATGAGAATTCGATATCGAAAAGCTGAAAATTCATCTCTAAAGAGCCTTACACGTTAAAGCAAGAGTGTCTGTGTATCAGGGTGCTTGTTATGCCGGATTCACAAAGTGATTAAAGTACATTGCTATGTGCTAGATTTACATTTGGACAAATATAAATGAGGAAAAATTTTGATAAGCTTACCATTAAAGTTAAGCTAGTTAACTTCTTTCACCCATAAAACAAACTTGTTCAGGCGACTTCCGCCAAGTTCTGGAATAAAAATTCTTAAATTTTCTGTACTTTGGAAAACCGCGTTTATCAAAGAACATTCTTAACTTCAAATATTGCTACTTTTATATAGACGCATGTTGAATCATGGTGTGATTTTGATAATATCTTCCTTTTTAGTTTTTATGACTGAAAAGAGTATTTTAATACATACGAACATTTAGAATTACTTTGCTATGCATTGAATCATAGAAGCAACTTGACGCGCTCTGATTGTGTACGCGTACTTTAAACTGTAAAAAATCTGACCCTTTTGCTGCATTGTCACTACTTCGCTTTTATAGAATATCTCACTTTTGATCCATGAGAATGCTCCATAATATGCCGAAGTAATCGTTTTCTATATTAGCGGCGGAGGGACGATGCAGCAAAAGGGTCAAATTTTTAACAGTTTACCCTGTTTAAAATATCTTAAAAAATTACCTCTGTTTTTAAAGACTATCTATTTTCTGACCAATGAAAACGCTCCATAGACGTTTTTAGATCGCTCTCATTAGTCAGAAAATAGATAGCTTTAAAAACAAAGGTAATTTTTCACAATAAATTTAACGTATACTGATGGATTGTCAGCTTTTCAATGCCCAATTACGAAGTCTGTAGATTTCAATGTGGACTTTAAGGCAGTACATTAGTCTCAGAAAAAGACCCTGATGTTAGTGTAAAGACTATGGAGGCATTCTTTTCAAATATCGCGCTCAAATTTTAATATATTTACATGATTTTTTTGCATAGGATAGACGAGGATGATCTACAACCGGCCTAGTTTTTACTTCTTCGATTTTGCTTATGTATGTTTTATATAATGATAGTTTCAATTTCAGAACCGTTTAAACCGGTTTTGAAATTTAAAATATTTTTTTTTTAATCTGAAACCAAAATTGAAAAAGTAAAAACTAGGCCGGTTGTGGAATATCCTCAGCTATCCTATGCAAAAAAAATCACGTAAAAATTTTAAAATTTGAGCAAGATATTTGAAAAGAACACCCCCATAGACTTCACATCATCATCCGGGTCTTTTTCTTCATCCGGCCTTAAAGTTTGCTGGATTGATAAATTTCCGAAATGTTAAAGCTTAAATGGACAAGTTCTCACACTAAAGCGGAAATAGACATCGATACCAATCGACATCCTTAAGTTGTTGAAAAGATGAAAATCCTTTAGTATATATTTTGCTCCGGAGGAAAGAATTATCTCTACATATCAATGCAAAATAAAATGCCTAGATATGTGTAACAAAATTATCTTTAGATTCAGATTTGGTTACCGGATTAGACACCAGAATGATTTCAGATTTTGTTCATGTAGGATTCCTCGATGTGAATATGACGACACATGGAGCATAGTATACGATTGATTGAAAAGATTCTGGACAAAACTGAGTCATCAAGGGGGTCCTTGTGGCCGAGTGGTTAAGACACCACGCTGCTAATCTCTTGAGAGCGTAAGAAATTGTGGGTTCGAATCCCACTGGCTCAGTTGCACACACTCTTTATGTGTAGCTCCCGGTTGTACTTTTCTTGTGTCGTAATATTTCCTTGTGCTATCTTGTCCTTGTATGTCCACGAATTTGTAAAATAATATGGATTCTGCAGTTATGTCTATGTAGTAATAAAGGATCATTCGGCGTACAATCGAATTCTACCAGGAAATCATCATCATCATATTTTATAATAGAAAATGCCTAGCATTGCGATACATTGTTAAAAATTTAACTTTTGCTGCATCGTCACTCCATCCCTTTTATGGAATATCTCATACATACACTGTAAAAAAAATTACCCTTCTGCTGCATCGTTACTCCCCCGCTTTTATGAAATATTTGTCTTTTGACCCATGAGAATGCTCCATGATAGGCTGAAATAATCGTTTTACATAAAAGCGGTGGAGTGACGATGCAGCAAAAGGGTGAAATTTTTAACAGTTTAGTGGGGACAAAAGCGTCCGTAAAAAAAGTATTTGGGCATCGAATGCTGTCACTCTCTTATAGATGCAGCCAACTACAGGTTATGATTTTCGGATTCCTCGTCAAATCATCACCGCTCATTTCCGATGCCTTTACTGCATTTAGAGGATAGGATTATTATAGGAATTAGATTGTTGTTGTTTATCTATTGAATCATAGAGCGATTTTTGTTAAAATCTTTCTTTTTGCTTTTTCTCACTGAAGAAGGAGTACTTTTGACTACACTAGAAAAGCATTTTACTATTCATTGATACATGGAGTCATTTTGCTATTTACTCATATATGGAAACGCTTTGCCGCGCGCTTATGTGTAAGGACACTTTACTTGAGGCATTGTCACCTTTCGATAACCACTTCCGATGTCCGTACGATTAGATGTTAACTTTAAGATTTCATGAATGCGGTAGCTTTTCGTCGTGCCAGATCTGAAGAAGTTACCACATCCAGAAAACCTAAAGATTCACAACGATACTAACCGATATTGTAAGTGTCTTTTGAAAAGTTGACAATCAAACAGTGACAAGTAAAGCGAACTCATCAGAACTCAGCAAAGTGCGTTCATTAGTAATGCGTTGCAAAGAGTCATCATATGTTAGTACACATAATTATGTATTACGGCATAAATAACTAAAAAGTAGGAAATAAATTTAACTTTTTCAAAAAAATGTATAACCGACTCCAAAGAAAAGCGCTAAAAAGAATTAAATAATTCTATAAAATTCTCTAATGACAAATCGTTATCCAATAACCACACATTGACTATCATGTACCGGTATAAAACGGTTAAATTTAATATATAGAATTTAATATCCACCAAACATAGATTTTCCAGAGAATATTTTTTACAAGAGATTAATTTACATATTTTTGATTTAATTTTTGAATATATACATATAAAAAGTAATGAATTACTTTTTGAAGTTGGTGCCAAACTATCTTAAGTATAATAAGAATTGTGGATATATTATGTCTAGTACCATAAAAAATTGGGGAATCATTATCGATTATGATTGTTTGGCACCAACTTCAAAAAGTAATTCATTACTTTTTATATGTATATATTCAAAAATTAAATCAAAAATATGTAAATTAATCTCTTGTAAAAAATATTCTATGGAAAATCTATGTTTGGTGGATATTAAATTCTATATATTAAATTTAACCGTTTTATACCGGTACATGATAGTCAATGTGTGGTTATTGGATAACGATTTGTCATTAGAGAATTTTATAGAATTATTTAATTCTTTTTAGCGCTTTTCTTTGGAGTCGGTTATACATTTTTTTGAAAAAGTTAAATTTATTTCTGCAGAGCTGGACCAAGCCACACTGTTTTTTCAGGTGGTCTTGGTGGGCTTCTTTCTTCTGAGAGGATACACTATAGAAATGAGACGGGCTGGGGCTCGGGCTCTAGTTTTATTCTAATCTTCGGGCTCGTGCTCATTTTTTTCTCAAACGGGGAAAATTTATTTATCCATGTGTAGTAAAGATTGAAAGAACTTTTTTCCACTTAAAATTGCGTGCTTATTCCTATTCAAATCATTATGCTATTTTGATCAAAATGACTGGGAATTGAAATCATGTTTATTGATTTTAGTGTATTTAATTGCTGTCTCAAATGGACATTTTTGATAATTACAAATTTACGTCTACGGAATTTCCGGCGACGATCTAGTGGCGCCAATCAAAACAAGTACAACAATGAATTTGCTTTTAGTTGGCTTTCTGTTAACAGAAGATATTTTTTAATCAGATCGTTTATTTATTTATTTATTAATTTATTATTTATTTATATAAAGCGAAGAGAATATTTTCTACTGGTTTTAGAAGACGAGAATTCGCTGGAGGTTTGCAAACTATTTAATGTTCTGTTGTGCACGAGTTGGTTATTTTTCATATGCAACTAGTTAGCGTTTATTATATTTATTTGTCATCATGAACTCTGATCATGCCGAGGACTCTGTACATTTTCGAAGTCATTTTTCTCCGTAAGTAAATATAATTACTATGTTATTCCGATAGAAAGCAATCGATCAATATGTCAATTATTTTTTAATTTGTGCTGATTTTGATTTACGTTGAAAATGAAAATTACTTTTAAAACAAGTTTTTAATATAATTTTTATTTTATATATTTTTAGTATCGGGCTCTGGTGACAAAAAATGTTTCGGGCTCGGGGGTTGCCGGATCCCAGAAAACGAGGCCGAACTCATCTGTAGTATACATGGACCAAGATTTTCAAGCCCAGGCTCCGTCCGGTATAAGACTAAACGCTCGGTCTGGGACACAGTCAGTATGTTGTGGCGGATCTAAAAGGCGGGGGAAAAGTACAAATAAGCGATTCCCCCCTTGGGCTAATAAAGGGGTTACAAAGTGACATTATAGATCCTCACGAGAAATGACTTGGGGCGAAACTCGAGCCCGTCACGGCCTGACACGGTTATCAAATTTTGTGAAATGATCACGGAGAAAACGTGAATTTCTTCTAAGGATTGTGGAACAGACACAAATTTCGCCAAAAGATTGCGAAAAAGAACGAAAATTTTATCAAAAGATTCAACCCGATCAAAATCGTGTCAAACCGAACCCTTCTCGCAAGAGTAGAAACCCGATCCTAAACTGACCCAAACCAGAAATGTATGTCGAACTGCCCCAAATGCGCTAAGTGCAGCTAAAAAGTAAAAGCCAACCTGATAAAACAAAGTGTAGTGGTCGATCGGACCCAATGAAAAAAAAGCAAAAATTAACTCGAACCGCATCAGAGAAGAAGGTAACCGGACCCAAACACGACTCACAGCAAAAACTAGAAATCAACCCGACCAGCAGCAAAAAATAGAAGTCAACCGGAGCCAAACCTGACCCACAGCAAAAAAGTAGACATAACACGACTCGCATTGAAAAAGATGAGCTCCGACCCGTGCATCAGATTGGAGTTTCTAAATTTCAAAAATCGTCCCTCCTTTGAGGACTCTCCAGATCCGCCCTTGTATATATGAGATAGAAGAAAGTTTTGGATTTGCCATATCCCACTAGTTTTAGAAAAGAGAGACAAAATACAATTCTGCACAAATATCTTCCAAACTGATGCATAAAATAAAGAGGTAGGAAATCTCTGTCAAGGTCGTTAATGAGCAAAATCGGACCAACGGGATGGAAATAGGGTATGTTTATAAACCCTCCCCCCTTACATCTTAATTATAATACATAAACCAATTTAAAGTTATCATTGTTTCTAGTAAAAGGGACAAAAATTTATGTATGATAGATTTCTGATATAATTAAAAATGAACTCAAAGGATAAAAAAAAAAAAAAAAAAAAAAAAAAAAAAAAAAAAAAAAAAAAAAATCACAATTTCATGAATTTCCAAGGGTTTAAATTCATTTAAATTTATTATGAATTTCCTTAATACTATCTACAATTTTTATAGCGATAAGCTGGTGATAGGACTAAGTCATACAGAAAAAAAATCCTGCTGGATTGGCCTATAAGCTCAGGTAGATTTCGAAGCTTAGTATTAATTTCACTACGAGAAAGTAAATTATGATTAGACATAACCCAGTTTAACAATTTTATTTGGCCGCTTTTGGAAAGTTTTTAACTTCATTTTTTTTCCTGTATGAGCTAGTTTTTTCAGAATCAAGTAAAAAAAAATATATATATATATATGTATATTTTTTTGCGCTCAACAACTCAAAATTTTTTCTAAATTTTCTAATTTTCAGACTCATTTTTAAAAGAAAAAATACGAAATTTGCCGACTTGATTTGTGACGATATTTATGGTAATATGTAGACCTGTTTTTTTCATTCTATAAATAGATCTTGATTTATAAGCAACTACTTTCTTGAACATATTTTTTCGTTTCCAACGCTATCTCTTCGAGAAATTCGGTTCAAAATGCTCACTTTGATAAAATTTTAAAAAATATATTATATTTTTTAGAATCATCAACGAGTACTCTACATTACATAGTTTTTAAATAAGAGAACCTGCCAAGTGCATACTTTTGAGATAAAAATGAATTTTAAAAGAAGTCAGAAAGTAAGCAATTCTTTTATTTGAGTACATCCTCAATTCTCCCTTAATTTCGTTTCAAAATGGCTACTTTGACAGTTTTTTTTATATATTGCCTTTATTAAAAAATCGACCAATACGGCACATTATAGAATTTCTAAATAAGAGAACCTGCCAAGTAAATGCGCTTGAGAACAAAAATGAATTTAAAAATTAGTTGTAAAATTACCAGTTTGGATTTGAGTACAACTTTAATACGATAACTTTTTCTTCTGTTCCTATGTTTGTTTGATTTTTTATCGTATTGTAGATATTATTGAGAAAAAATATAATAAATTTAAGTAGATTTGATATCGTGTAAATTCACGAAGTTATGGATTTTTTACTTCTTCAACCCCTTTCCTTCTTGTTTTTGTTTTTAATATTTTTGCAGTACCAGTTATTCCTATCAAAGACTTGTAAATACAAAAGTTTTAGATAATATTAAGAATATTTATAAAAAATTTAATTGGATTTGATATCTTGAGAATTTACGAGGTTATGTTTTTTTCGCATTTTTGCATTCTGCATTTTTTTCGCCCCTTGAGCTCATTTTTAATTTTATCCAAAATCTGTCATGCATAAACTTTTGGCCCATTTCTTAGAAGTAATATAAACTTTAAATTGATTCCATATCTATATTCATTAAGAAGTTATGGGGTTTTTCTGTTTTCACCAAACTTGTCCCTATTTCGACCCCCTTGGTGCGACTTTGCTCATTAACGAACTCGACCGAGATTTTCTGCCCCTTGATTTTCTGTATAAGTCTGGAAGACATTTGGGCAGAACTATGGAAGTTATCGTGTCAATAAAAAAGTGAAAGAGATAGATAGATAAAGTAATTTACTGATGGTGGTTTTGGACTTTAGGAGTTATGATCGGTGGAGATCTGCAAATTTTTTTCGGAAATTTCAACATAGGAGAGAATGTAATAGGTAGATTCCATACGAAATCTACCTAAAAATACACTGTGAAAAAAGTTGTAGCAATAACATGATTCTGATAAAATCAGCTTTTATAGAAAAGTGAAATTAAAATTCTTCAAAAATGGCCAAATAAATTTGTTAAACCTCAAGTCTCCATTTTGCTCCATCGTATTTGATTGAGTTCTTTGACCGGTCAAAAGTGCACCATGACTTTACGTATACACTGTAGTTGGATTACCATGCAATTACTACTATGTTAATGACGTTTACCATGGCATGCTTGGTACTGAATATGAAGTATGTAGCATTAATAGGTCATTTAAAGGGACACTCAAAAGAATTCCGTTATAGCAATAGTTACCTGTGGTCGCGACTCACTGGTGGGTCGCGGAATTTGCCCTAAAAATATATCTTTTATTTTATCTGTTTTAAAAAGTTAGGTTTTTCTTTTCAGCTACGATTGAAAAGCATACAGAAACAAACTATGTGTAGAAAGTGATTTAAGGTTAAAATTAAACAGTTTTGATCCGATATATGCCTTTTTTTTAAAATTATTAGTGGCAGAAATCTTGCTGATTGTAATGTTATGTTGTGATGATAATAAACGTATTTTTCATTATATTTGTAAACTGTATGCTGTTCTTCTATTCATTATTCCACCCACACATGTTGGGATTAAACAACACTTCTTTTTGTTGATACGAAAATTTGCCTTTTTCGTAGTATCGGATACCTGATAGCTTATACAGGTAATGCAACAATTTTCATACTGATATTAGAGACATCCACATGATAAGTGGGTAGAGAAAAATTTATTTTGCTTAAAGTTGGGTCGTGTACCCAAGATCGGGACTTGGTGCGTTACATTATGGTCAATGGGAAAAAATTGTTTGCTGTGTATTATAATGACATTATGCTAGATAAAATGCATTGAAATCAATATATTCATAAATTTTATTGCAAGATAACTGCAACAGAATATGGCAATCATAGCATTTATAGTTCATTTACAGGGATACAGAAAAGAAAGTGGTTATAGTACTATCTTTGAGCAATTGACGAAAGTGCGTTATCAGTTTTGGCAAGCGCTTTTTAATTTAATTAATTTTTTGCACGTTACTCACTCTTTATAAATTTTATATCTCGTATAATAAGCTGCACAGTAGAATTTACATGTTATTCTTCTTATTAGCAAAAATTGCTGAAGGAGAATTTTCAACTGTGGTGTATATTTACTAATTGAACAAATTTTATGTATACATGGGTTTTATGTATATAAATTTATATATCTATATAGGGCTGCTCAAAGAGCTTTGATAATTCCAGAATATAGGAATTGCTAAATTTGAGTTTCCAATTTACAGTGTGTGTTTCCAAATGGTTCAATTACACATCCAATTTCAACTTTTAAAGAAAAGGAAGCTTTTTTTTTTTTTTCATTATTTTGGATGTGGTGGAAAGTATTTCATAATCTAAACTTCACGCATGGTTTTCTTCTTGATTATTTTTCTTTGCACTGTTTTAGACATGTGAAATTATACGAAATTGAAATTCGTTTGCTAAAACAGAGCGGAACATGGTTAGCTCACAGTGAATGCTTGCAGAAGGAAATTGACTCCCAGCACTAGATAGATTCTTTTAGATAATTTAATAATGTTTAAATAATTTAATGATGTTTAGATAATTTAAAAAGAAAAAAATTATAAGATACAAGGGCACTATATATATAAGCTGTGGAATATTTGGGAACCCTAGGCTATAAACTCGTTTCGATAAATTACACTTAAAATCCTTTAAGCGTCCTAACTGGGATTTTCCTTCACGTAACTTTTGGAATCAAATTTTGATTTAACACAAAATTTATATTAAAGCTAATTTTTTTAAGTGAAAGTAATAAATAAATATGTAATGTTACCAAATAAAAATTATCATGCCAATACTT